>CM060629.1:26020749-26723249 GCA_030578275.1 Meda fulgida
TCGGACTAGGCAACATTTTTCCAATCTTCTATTGTCAAATTTTGGTGTGAATTCTTCCCACAGTTTCCTGTTCTTAGCTGACAGGAGTGGCACCCGGTCCAACTATTCTCCTCTGACCATCAACAAGGCATTTTCAACCACAGAACTGCCACTCATGGATATTTTCTCTTTTTCTACGTTAACAAGCAGATGAACAGGTCAACCTAATAAAGTTGTCGGTGGGAGTATACGTGTATATATTAGGGCTGTTGGAACGAATTCCGAAATTCAAATATAATTAGAATATTAAAAAAACAATACTATTCGAATATTGCTTTTTAATGTTTTTTTTTTTTTTTTCACGCAATCTTGCCTTTCTTGCCCCCTTGGCTTACACGCATGTGAAAATGAAATGCTTTTGTTTCGTCTGATGAACAATAAAGTTTTTGAATCGTAACACAATTGTGCACGTTATCCACGCTGTATCATAACAATACTGTCAAAAATCGTAAATGTTTAACGACGTAAAAAGCACCCTTCCAAAGCGCACGTGAAGAGAAAAACGCAAATATCTCGGCGAAAACGGATTCTGCGAGCACCGAGCTCGTTGGAACCGTCTAGTTGAACTGAAAAGAACAATATACATTTCAGAATTTATGGTGGTGTTTTCTCTGGGATATTAGCCAAAAACCATCGGAAGCGTTTCAACCATATTCAGCACGAAAAAAATGTTTATTGTAATGTCCCTCTAGTGGACAGAACGTGTAACAACAACCACATGCTATAGTGGCATTGGCGATCCATAAGCCTGTGTAATGTCGTAAATATTAATAATAGGATTAATTTGAGCATTTAATATTCGAATTTGAATATTAAATAAAATGAATGGAATTCGAATAGTATAAGCCCTAGTGTATGTGTGTGTGTGTGTATATATATATATATATATATATACACGTATGTGCAATGGACAGGACCCCAGCGCCTTTGGCATGTCAATTGTCTCAAGTTGCTGGCGGTACGTTTGGCTCTGCACCCTTTTCGAACATTGCTCAAGGACCAACACGTACTAGTCCATTCAGACAGTACAGCGACAGTAGCGTACATCAAACAACAAAGTGGTCTGCACTCCCACCGTATGTCGCAACTCGCCCACCATCTCCTCTTATGGAGCAAAGTTGGATGGATACATGGAAGTACGCATCCTTTAGATCTATCGTGACAGACCAGTCCTCAGATCGGATTTGTGACACGATCTGCTTAAGAGTGAGCATTTTGAATTTGAGCTTCCCTACTGACCAATTTAACAGGCGCAGATCTAAAATTGGACGCAACCCCTCATCCTTCTTTGGGACAATGAAGTACCGACTGTTATAACCGGACTCACTGCTGGGAGGAGGAACCCGTTCTATAGCCTCCTTTTGCAGAAGAGCTTTAATCTCTTGTTCCATTACCAGAGCCTGCTCGGGGCCCAGAACTGTGGGCAGGACCCCTCTGAATCGTGGAGGACGAGACCTGAACTGAATAGCGTAACCATTTTCGATAGTCTGCAGGACCCACTGAGATATAAGACTTTTCCAATCTGCCTGAAAACCTACTAAGGGGATCAGTCTCTCGAGACTGGCCTCTGGAGTATTTCGAGCAGCAGACACAGTGCCCTGTAACAGTGCACCGGCAGGGAACAACTGGTCTGACTGCTCTAGCCCACTCCTCGAATGAAGCGAGCTCCCCTCGAGAAAACGCTCGCTGGGACCCTCTACGCCCCAGCATAAAGGCGGGGTTAGCAGAATGGTCCCCTGAGGGCACAGAGAGAGAATGGGCACCGTATAATGAGGGTGAACTCAGTTTTCCCGCGGTGGGACGAAGCCTTCTTCGCAACAATAACGGTCATCAGACCTTGGAGGGGGTTTTTTGGGGGGAGTGCGAGACGCGACACTGTTTTTTCTGCGCCTGGTGAGAGGAGCTGGTAGATGGCCGGGACTGCTTCCGCCCAGCAGTCCCAGAGACTTTAACACGGAGTGGCAGGAATTTCTGGAATGCCGCCCCCTGCTTTTTTTCTTCTTGAAACCTATCGATGACAGTATTTACTCAGTCACCGAATAGGCCAGCAGGGGAAAGCGGGGCGTCCAGAAGGAACGATTTTCCTCTTTCTTTCATTCCTGAGAGGCTCAGCCAAAGATGTCTCTCCTTAGCCACCAGGGCTGCCATAGAATTGCCCACTGACTTGGCCGTCTCCTTGATGGCCCGGAGAGATAAATCTGCTGCCTGACGTAATTCGCGAATCACGTCAGTGCTGAACTTCTCACTCTCGTTCATGTCTTTTAATAGGTCAGCATGGTATACCTGCAGAATGGACATTGTATGCAGGCACGTCGCGGCTTGACCTGCCGCCGAATAAGCTTTAACCAGCAAAGCCGAAGTGTTTCTGAGTGGCTTGGAGGGTAATGTCGGTGCTTTAAAGGACGATGCCGAATCGGGAGAGAGATGGCTCGCAAGAGTCTCTTCAGACCTGGGCATCGTCCCATAACCGTGTTGTCTAGGACCCATGTATATTGGAATATGTAGATGTTTAGGGAATAAACACACAGTACGAAACCGTCTTTTTCCAGGACTTCGACATCTTGATGTGCAGGTCTGGAAAAAACGGCAAGCACCGCCATGGAGGCTGCATGCGGGAAGGCAGAAAGTCTTCATCTAGTTTGCTTTTCTGCCTTGATTCTTGCTTATTTTCTACAGCACGAGTCAAAACCTCCACTAGCTCCTCACATGCAGGAGACTGGAGTGACAAGCTGTATTTGACAGCAAATTGACAGCTGCAGTCAGACTCGCTAAAATGGAGAGTGACTGGAGTGACGCAAGTATTATTGCGCTGTGTTATAATGCGTTGCTATTGACGACGGCCAGAAAGAAATGCCACAGAATAGAATCTTGCCTTAAAATTTTTTCAATACAATAAAAAATGGAGACGCAAGACAGCAAGTTGTATTTGAATGAAACGAGAGCGCGTCTGTTGTGATACATGGATGTGCGCTGTTATAATGCGTTGCTATTGACGACGGAAGGAAGGAAATGCCACAGAATGGAATCTTGCCTTAAAAAGTCCATAGAGCTGCTTGTTTTATTTGTTGTTTGTTGATTTTCAAATACAAAACTTGTTGAAATGTTTTCAGTGTGAGCATCAGTTCTTTTTTAACACTTTCATCTTGTTTTAACAAAACGTGATAATATTGATAATCATGATAATTTTGGTCACTATAATCATGATATGAAATTTTCATACCGTCCCATCCCTATAAATAACTATATAAATGCTATGCTAACTAGATGCTAATATACGCTATCCTGATCATTTTCAATACTCGTAATTCCAACTCCTGAGTTTTGAAAAGCAGATGCTTTTATACCAGGGGCTGCCAAGGGCATGGTGAGCTCGCACCAAGGGCGTGACAGAGTACCCCTACTTCAGGAGCTTTCCGTTTAACCTGAAGAGGGCAGCACTCAGACGTTTTTTACACCATATATTTCAAAATTAAAACAATTTATACCCAAATGTCAAAAAATGTACTCGAATCAATGAACAGCATTTATGAAGCTCCATTCTTACAGATCATTAACTAAAAAAAGTTGTTTTAGTGTTTAATTACCCTTTAAGGTAACAGGCTGTATTGACATTGCAGTTGCACTTGTGCAATTCTACATATCCCTTTTCCTTAGTTAGGACAATATTTTCCCCCTTTAATCGATTTTTCCAGTTCATTTTTTACCTTTATAAATACCTTTATAAAATAAATAATGCTTTAAATAAAACAATGTTCAATAAATATGCAATGATGGAAAAAACGAAGTGATACTTTTAATATTAAATTAAAAATCGCCAGTAGGTTATGAGTTAGTCATCAAGTTATTCATTCATTCACCGACACACTCGCTCGTTGTAAACAACAGCACTCTTCAGAGACATCAAACGATCGGCTCTGAAGCGAAAGACAACTAGTGCGTGGGTTCACTTCCGTATTTATACCCGCGCCGAGGGGGGCGAAGTGTGTGATGCAAAGGACGCACGCCAATTCCATTGGCTCGTTTCAATAGTACTCGAAGATAACTGGCTCCCTGGCGTGATCCCAATCAGTCGTTACGTAAGACTACGTCGAATGTGAGCGACTGAAAGGGAAACTGACTTGCAGATGTTTCATCACCACATTTTCTTATTTACCGGTAGTTCATAATCTGTAAATGGCCCCTATTATCATTTGCTTCCCTGTGGTTATGATAGTATGACCTACTCACAAAAGACGTAAATTATAAGTCTAGTACTTTGGGATAAAAATAGTAGGCCTACTGAAAATATGAAAGATACATCTTTTCCATAAATCTTGGTGGCTGCTCAGCTTTGAGGGACTGAAACAAAAATCAATTTGACCATGTTATTACTTGCTTCGAGTGCTATGACTTCATTGAAATGGGCAAAACGTTCGTCCTGTATAAAGAGTGCCAGAGGAACATTTCCAGTGCTCCAATCTACCAAACCTTTCATTCCATACTCTCGCTTACTATTAAATGATGAGAAAATGATGGGACCATTAGTCAGAAGAGAGAAAATTAGGGGCCCTACCTCAATCAGGGCCAATTTCAAACAAAGACACCCCTCTACTTTCTCTCCATTTCATGGGTTTCAAAGTTTGACAGATTTTTCATAGGGTCAAAAAAAACAAACGATGAACCATGAAATGGCAGATTAAAAAAAGACGAGATGAGAAAGATAACTGTAATTAATATGCCCAGGAAAACCCTCGACACGTACACGGTTCCACATAGTGAGGTTCAGACAAATTATGACAGTGTAAGTAAAGTGAATGTTCACGTACGTGACAAATGCCCCTGCCACTTTCCATAACTTTATTAAGCTACAGATCTGTGATCTATGGTGCCGCAAGACTGTGCCAAAGGCTATCAAAACCTATATCCTGTTATTTTTTTCAAAATTATAGTTTTATGAGGAATATACCCAAAAATGTATTATTTGACAAACTTCATAATAAACTCACAAGTGAATACTAAAAATAAATTGCTTTGATCTCTTCCTCACTCAAAACTGCATGACTTCCTTGAAATGTATAGCGCATTAGTCATATGAACTACTTTATTACATTTTTATGTTAATTTTGAAGCTTGACGTTGTCAGTATTCAATCTTAAAATTATGATAAAATGTCCTAACATTTATTACTCTAGAGGTACCATACCATTCAAATGTTTGGGGTTGGTACTTTTTTTCTTTTTCATTTTAGAAAGATTTCTCCACCAAGGCTGCATTTATCTTATCAAGAATACAGTAAAAACAAATATTGTGAATTATTACTACAAATTTAAATAGTTGTTTTATATATAATTTAATAGTTAATCATTTTTAAAAAGTAATTTATTCTTGTGATGGCAAAGCTGAATTTTCAGCATCATTACTCCAGTATTCAGTGTCACATATCATTCTCTTATTTGCTGCTCAAGAAACATTTTCTATTATCATCCATGCTGAAATTAGTTGTGCTGCTTAATATTTTTGTGGAAACCGTGATAGATTGTTTTCAGATTCTTTGATGAATACAAAGTTCAAAAGAACAGCATTAATTTTGAAATAGAATTTTTTTGTAATATTATAAATGTCTTTAGTTACTTTTAATAAATGTAAACAGTATTAATTTCTTTAAAAAAATGATAGCGCCGTAGTTACATAGTGATATTATGTGGTATGAATACTGAGAAATCACTTTTTATGCTAGAACTGTGACAACTTTCATTGTGCTAACTTTAACACATTAGCTCGCAATTCGATTATTTGTTCTTTTTTTTTTTACTTGACTGTTTGTCTGTCTTTAATAATATTTAAAATGATATTTTAGTTAGGCTAGTAGTATTAGCTGTGGTATTGAAATTGGAATGAAGAATTTTAAATTCTCACTGATATCTACAATGTTTGTCATTACTGTTTCATAGACAGTAAAAAAAATATTTACGCCTGGTAAATTTTCTGAAGTCACCGGCCATTGGCAGGTGTGGCAAAAAGTTATATATATTAATTCTAAATTAACACCAATCGCACACACACAGGGTATTAGAATATTAAGAATTAATATTAATATTAAGAATTTATAATATTAGAATTAAAATTGGAATTAATATAAATCTCAAAGGATACAAAATCATTTGTACATCTCAAGTAAAAGTGTTTATACTTTAGAGGCCTTTCATACATTTATATGTAACGTCACAGTGTTAAAGGTGCCCTATGTAAAAATTGAGGTAAATTATCTAAAAAAATGAGCTAAACACATCAAAAGAATGAGAAGAAATAAGTGCAATGATGTCATTAAAAAATTGACAAGTTATAGTGCTGCCAAGATATAAACCTAAATTAGCATGCTAAATTACTAGCGCCGGCCCGACTGGTGTCGTAATACCAGTTTCGGCCATGGGAGGCGGTATGCGGGGAACATAACCACCATTCAAACTGTAATACACGAATAACTCGCACGGCTTGTGGGCGTACTTGAACCTGATGTCAATCATGTGAAAAGTACAGCCCATTACTTTCAGTTCAGGGAAGAGACGAGAGCGGAAAAATGGCTGAAGCCCTTGGCAAGAGAGCCTTAGCCACACAACCACCTGCTGCAGGGAAAAAACCTCGCACAGATGCTCAAAAAAAAATCGGACAAAAAAAGGAGCAGAACCAGCGTCAATATAGGCACTGCTTTCCATCGCTGGAGACATTTAATGGACAAGAAAGAAATGAAGTTCGACTCTGAACTTGCAACATTTCTTTTGGATCGGTAAGTAAGATGCTGTTAGTATTTCACTAGAAGTTTATTTTATATGTTTGTGTAATTTTTTCGGGAAGTTATAGAAATGTATCGAAGGATGTTTGATTAAAGTGCTAATGTGATGGCTAACTTAACCGTAACGTTAACTGTTATCTATTAGCGTTCGATAGTTAGCTCTAACGTTATCCACAGATCCGATCCGGTTTTCACCTTTTATCTACCAGCGGTCTCTACCAAACTGATGATAAAATGTAACATTAGCTAAGAAGCTTGAAATGTCTTCGGTGATAATGAACCCAAAATGGACGCACGAAACGTAATGAGACCAAATGTTTTCAGGGGACTAATAATAATACTAGAAGAAGAGGTGTTGATAATGAAATCAAACTTGATATATGCTGCTAAATTAGCATTTTTTTACTATCAGCTGACGTTAGTAGAGATGATCGGTTCACGTGCGCTAGGGATCTCTCATTTAACTTCTACAAGCGCCAAAAAACATTGTTTGAATTGGGTAATAAAATTGACAGAATCTGAGAGCTTAGTTTTTTATATATCATTATTAACCTGCTCTGTCTAATCTGTCTGTCTACGTGTCCTCTTTGCTTTGCGATTTTTTCTGTGCGTCAGAAAATGTATGCGTGGCGTGAGAGCGTGTGAAAAGTGTCAATTGCGAGTTAGTAGCTCTGAATGGCGCAAGCTTGGTCTAAATCAGCGAATGCTGTCTGTCAAATAAATGTAATTCAAACTAACAATAAATATGTAATATAAACAAAACTAATATGAATATTCACTGGTAAAGGTGAAGGGGAGTAGCTTGAAGATGTCATTTAAAAATCACTTGACATCAGCTAACGTTCCTCTGGAGTCAAATCGTCCTCTAATAGGAGCTGGCTCGGCTTCTGCTACGGCGTGAAGGTAGGGGCGGAGCCATAGACTGTAAGGGCGGAGCATAGAGACTATGCCGTTTCTCGTTTGTTACGTTAGAGTAGACCAACTCACTTTCTGGAGGTATACTGCCCCCATCTGGTATGGAATGTGGAGTATGAATTTATTTTTTGGCAGACATTCCACATGGCACCTTTAAGATGTGTGCTATAAAGTTGTATGGCAAACTAATGAATACTAATGAGATCAGGCTGCACACTATTATCAAGGATATTAATTGCTAGAAACCTCTTTTCGTTGCAGAAGCACAAACTGCTTAAAACATTCAAGGTATCATGTCTAGACAAAGCGAAAGAAAGCTATTTAGGTACAAAAACAATCATCATCATTGCCACCCATTAATCTCTCACAGTCAAGTCAGTCAAGTCAAGTGTATTTATATAGCGCTTTTCACAATATAAATTGCATCAAAGCAGCTTCACAATATCAATCAAATAACATAACAATGTTTGTTTCTTAGTGGAAAAAAAACATCCACGTTTGGTAGGACTGATCAATGGTATTAATGCTTGGTTAATTAATTTGAATATCCCCAACTGAGCAAGCCAAAGGCAACAGTGGCAAGGAACCGAAAAACTCCATCAAATGACCTACTGGTGTCCTAAAACTCCATCAGGTGACCTAATGGAGGGAAAAAAAAAACCTTGGGAGAACCCAGGCTCAGTCGGGGGCCAGTTCTCCTCTGGCGTTTATGGCCGGATTTACAGTAACTGTAATTTGATACAGAATTTTGTTTTATTTTATCACTTCGGGGTGGGTACGCGAACCGGAATCACAACGTTTTATCTGTAGAGTGGGAAAGGGATCCTCCAAAGGGAGAGGCTAGTTGGCACTTCAGCACTGCGTTGTCATCGGGTCCAGGCAAAGCTCCTAGTCAGATCTGGATACGGCCTGGATCCGGTAGGCTGCGGGAAAACCGCGGGATAAACAAAGACACTAAAATTAGCGTAGATGCCATTCTTCTTATGATGATGTAACGAGTACATCAGGATTTAAGGGAAGTGTTCCCAGTTCCGGCTGACCTAATCTATGCACCCTAACATTGAATTATAGAAGTCTATAATATATTATGTGTATGCTAGGTCAAAGAGATGTGTTTTTAGTCTAGCTTTGAACTGACAGAGTGTGTCTGCTTCCCGGACAATGGTAGGAAGACTGTTCCAAAGTTTTGGTGCTAAATAGGAAAAGGATCTACCGCCAGCAGTCGATTTTGATATTCTAGGTATTATCAACTGGCCCGAATTTTGAGAACGCAATAGACGTGAAGGACTATAATGCGTTAAGAGCTCGCTCAAGTACTGCGGAGCTAAACCATTTAGTGCTTTGTAAGTAATCAACAATATTTTAAAATTTATACGATGTTTAATAGGCAGCCAATGCAGTGTTGACAGAACCGGGCTAATATGGTCATATTTCCTGGTTCTAGTAAGAACTCGAGCTGCAGCGTTTTGGACCAGCTGTAGTTTATTTATTAAGCGTGCAGGGCAACCACCCAGTAGAGCATTACAATAATCTAGTCTTGATGTCATGAAAGCATGAACTAATTGTTCCGCATTTGTTAATGAGAGCATATGTCGTAATTTAGATATATTTTTAAGATGGAAAAATGCGGTTTTACAGATACTAGACACGTGACTTTCAAATGAAAGATTGCTATCAAAGAGCACACCCAGGTTCCTAACGACGACGAAGACTTAACAGAGCAGCCATCAAGTGTTAGACAGTATTCTAGGTTATTACGTGTGGAAGTTTTTTGTCCAATAATTAGAATCTCTGTTTTTTCAGAGTTTAGTAGTAGGAAATTACTAGTCATCCAATTTTTTAAATCAGCTATGCATTCCGTTAATTTTGTGAATTGGTAAGTTTCGTTAGGTTTTGAAGAAATATACAGCTGAGTATCATCGGCATAACAGTGAAAGCTAATTCCATGTTTCCTAATGATATGTCCTAATGGTAGCATGTACAGAGTGAACAGCAGCGGTCCTAGTACTGAGCCTTGTGGTACGCCATACTGAACTTGTGATCGATAAGACATCTCTTCATTTACTGCTACAAACTGATAACGGTCAGATAAGTATGATTTAAACCATGCTAGTGCAATTCCACTAATGCCAACATAGTTTTCTAGTCTATTTAAAAGAATGTTGTGGTCAATTGTGTCAAATGCAGCACTAAGATCAAGTAACACTAATAGAGAGATACAACCACGATCGGATGATAAAAGTAAATCATTTGTAACTCTAATGAGAGCTGTCTCAGTACTATGGTGCGGTCTAAATCCTGACTGAAAATCCTCGCAGATATCATTTCTTTCAAGAAAGGAACACAGTTGTGAGGATACTGCTTTTTCTAATATCTTTGACAGAAAAGACAGATTTGAGATCGGCCTGTAATTGACTAATTCTGAAGGATCAAGTTGCGTTTTTTTAACAAGCGGTTTTATCATAGCCAGCTTAAAGGTTTTTGGTACGTATCCTAGAGACAAAGACGAATTAATGATATTAAGAAGAGGATCTATGATCTCTGGAAGCATCTCTTTCAATAGCTTAGTCGGTATAGGGTCTAACATACAAGTTGTCGATTTAGATGAATTAACGAGTTTGCAGAATTCTTCCTCTCCTATAGCAACAAATGAATAAAAATTGTCCTCAGGGAGACTACAATGCACTCCCTGATGCGATACTGTAGTAGACGGTTGCATAGTTATAATTTTGTCCCTGATATTATCAATCTTATAAGTGAAGAAGTTCATAAAGTCATTACTGTGTTGGCCTGAAACTTCTGTGCTTGAAGCTTTCTTTTTCGTTAGTTTAGCCACTGTTTCAAATAAATACCTAGGATTATGTTTATTTTCTTCTAATAGGGTTGAAAAATAAGCAGATCTAGCAACTTTTAAAGCCTCTCTGTAAGCAATCTAGCTCTCTTTCCATGAAATCCGAAATACCTCTAGTTTTGTTTTCTTCCAGTTGCGCTCCATTTTTCTGGCTGTTCTCTTAAGGGCCTGAGTGTGCTCGTTGTACCACGGCGTTGGACTATTTTCTTTAATCTTCTTTAAGCGCAACAGAGCAACTGCGTCTAAAGTGCTGGAAAAGAGAGAGTTAAAAGTTTCTGTTGTAATATCAAGTTCTTCTAAGCTATCCGGGATGCTGAGATGATGAAACTGATTAGGAAGATTATTGATAAAGCAATCTTTAGTGGCAGAAGTTATAGGTCTAACAAATTTATAACACGGAGTCGGCTTTGCAGCCTTGGCTAAATGTAATTTACATGAGACTAGATAATGGTCTGAGATGTCATCGCTCTGCTGCAGAATTTCAACGGCATCAACATCTATTCCATGTGATAATATTAGATCTAGAGTATGATTACGACAATGAGTGGGTCCTGACACGTGTTGTCTAACTCCAATTGAGTTTACAATGTCTTTAAGTGCCAATCCCAATGCATCTTTTTCATTATCTACATGTATATTAAAATCACCAACAATTAGTACTTTATCGTTAGCCAATACTAATTCGGATAGAAAGTCCGCAAATTCTTTGATAAAATCTTTATGGTGCCCTGGTGGCCTGTATACAGTAGCCAGCAGAAATCTCAAACGTGATTTATCGTTTACACTATATATTTTTACATTAAGCACCAACACTTCAAAAGAAGTATATTTAAAAATAGATTTCTTAGTGGTTTTGAAAATATTACTATAAATTACAGCAACACCTCCCCCTTTGCGTTTTAGACGAGGTTCGTGTTTATAACAGTAATCTTGTGGGGTTGACTCATTTAAAGTAATGTAATCGTTTGGTTTTAGCCAGGTTTCTGTCAAACACAGCACATCTAGATTATAATCTGAAATCATATCATTAACTATAAGCGATTTTGAAGTAAGGGATCGAATATTCAGCAACCCAAGCTTTATCATTTGTTCATCTGTATTATATCTGTTTTTTATTTGTTGAACATCAATTAAATTTTTTACCTGACGTTTTTTGGATTTCCAAATTCGGGGAACAGACACAGTCTCTATATGATGATATCTAGGTGAAAGAGGCTCTATGTGATGGGATTTATCTGACCTTGGTGACGCGAGGCCGCTAGCAGACGGTCGGTTCAGCCAGTCTGTCTGCTTCCTGACCTGAGCCCCAGATTGTCATGTTTTAGCTCTAAGACTATGTGCCATATTACTAGAGAGAAGAGCAGCACCATCCCAGGAGGGATGAACACCATCTCTTTTCAACAGGTCAGGCTTGCCCCAAAAACTTTTCCAATTGTTTATGAATTCTATATTATTCAACGGACACCACTTAGACAACCAACCATTGAGTGAGGCCAATCTGCTAACTATCTCATCACTCCTGCGAACAGGAAGGGGGCCGGAGAAAATTACAGTGCCTGAAATCGTACTTGCGAGTTTACACACCTCTTTAATATTAATTTTGGTGATCTCCGACTGGCGGAGTCGAACATCATTAGTGCCGACATGAATAATGATCTTAGAGAATTTACGATTAGCATTAGCCAGCACTTTTAAATTTGCTTTGATGTCAGGCGCTCTGGCTCCCGGCAAACATGTGATTGAATCACCAATTACCAGGGCAAAATCAACAGAATTCTCAGTGGGTGTTTCACTGAGTGGGGCAAATCGATTTGTTATGGTAATCGGGACGGAAGAGTGTTTTTTTTAATCCGCGACTAGAGCGATCTCTCACGGTCACCCATCTGCCCTGCTGCGTGGGCTCTACTTCAGCCGGAACCGAATCATGTACAGAGTTCACTATGCTAGGCGCATCCAAAAAAGTATCTAAAGCTCTAGTACTATCCTTACTATCCTCAATTAAAGTTTGGATGCGTGTCTCTAGCTCTGAAATATTCTCCGTCAGCCTGACTTTCTCCTTGCATTTATCACAAATAAATCCTATATTGCCATCGAAGAAGGCTATACTAAACATGTGACACAGGTGACAATAACAGGACAAGACATGACTCACCGTTTGTGTTGACTGATTCTTACTTACCTGGGCTTTTATGAACTCAAAGGCGCGGGCGCGCGAGAGAAAATAAATAATAAATAAATGAGCGCGGGTGGCGCGTAAACACTAGCGTGTGGTGCTAACAATAACGGAAGCTAGCGATGTAAGGTTAATCTGAGATGGTGGGTAAACTATATTTAGTAATATAAACAACTAGAAATGATAGTAAAGGATGGTATAAAAACAGAAAGAAATACGAAGCTAATACGAGGAGTAGAGCTTACAGCCTCGACGCAAACAAACTCACAGCAGGCAGGAAGGCAGACAGGAGCAATCGATCAGTGAACAGCAGATCAGAGCACAGGAGCAGTGGAGCAGCCACTGACACTATACAGTAGTGTCCATGCACAGATCTTTTCATGTTTATTAAACACTTTCATCTTGATGGATTCACAAAATGGCCTTCCTTTACATCTAAGATACAGTCTTTGATACATATTTCTTTAAAAATATCTCAAATTCATAAACAAAGCTCTGTCTGGATGATAAGGTCAGCCACTTGTAGAGCCAAAAACACTGAGCATTGTGAATATGAAAAGATTTCCTATTTAGACTTACTATTGTAAAACTTTATGATTCTATTAATGTCCACAGAGCTGAAGTCATCATTAATTGCTAAATTTCTACATTTACCAATTTTAGATAACATAAAAGTACCACAAGAGAGCAGCAGATGTGAGTCTGGCCTGAAATGAACAGAAATTACCCAGTGGTCCTTACACCTAAGCCCAAAAAAAGTAGGCTAACATTACTCCTTTTCTCAAAAGATTTCACTTTCTATGAAGAGCTGATGTCTTTGCAATGGCCCTTTGATCATTGCCATCTTCTAGCCTAACTCCCCAATCAACAAACGGCTCATTAATTTGACGGCGTTACATACCCCATTTGAGTTCATTTATGTCTGGTTCAATAAAATTTATATGTTAAAGGTGCCATGTGGAATGTCTGCCAAAAAATAAAATCATACTCCACATTCCATACCAGATGGGGGCAGTATACCTCCAGAAAGTGAGTTGGTCTACTCTAACGTAACAAACGAGAAACGGCATAGTCTCTATGCTCCGCCCTTACAGTCTATGGCTCCGCCCCTACCTTCACGCCGTAGCAGAAGCCGAGCCAGCTCCTATTAGAGGACGATTTGACTCCAGAGGAACGTTAGCTGATGTCAAGTGATTTTTAAATGACATCTTCAAGCTACTCCCCTTCACCTTTACCAGTGAATATTCATATTAGTTTTGTTTATATTACATATTTATTGTTAGTTTGAATTACATTTATTTGACAGACAGCATTCGCTGATTTAGACCAAGCTTGCGCCATTCAGAGCTACTAACTCGCAATTGACACTTTTCACACGCTCTCACGCCACGCATACATTTTCTGACGCACAGAAAAATCGCAAAGCAAAGAGGACACGTAGACAGACAGATTAGACAGAGCAGGTTAATAATGATATATAAAAAACTAAGCTCTCAGATTCTGTCAATTTTATTACCCAATTCAAACAATGTTTTTTGGCGCTTGTAGAAGTTAAATGAGAGATCCCTAGCGCACGTGATGCACGTTAAAATACATTTAATAAAGATAATATAAGCCACGTAGTTAGCAAGAAAAAAAGAGTAATAGTGTATTTTGCTATATATGTGTAGGCCTACTACATATTTATTATAATTTTACTTATATCATTAAATAAAGTTGTTATTATAAAAAGAATGCATTAGATTTAATTTTAACAGCTGATAGGGCTCTCTGTATGTTTACAGCATTAGGTCAGTTGTTTTTTTTGTTTTTCGAACATCCTTCGATACATTTCTATAACTTCCCGAAAAAATTACACAAACATATAAAACAAGCTTCTAGTGAAATACTAACAGCATCTTACTTACCGATCCAAAAGAAATGTTGCAAGTTCAGAGTCGAACTTCATTTCTTTCTTGTCCATTTGTCCGATTTTTTTTTTGAGCATCTGTGCGAGGTTTTTTCCCTGCAGCAGGTGGTTGTGTGGCTAAGGCTCTCTTGCCAAGGGCTTCAGCCATTTTTCCGCTCTCGTCTCTTCCCTGAACTGAAAGTAATGGGCTGTATTTTTCACATGATTGACATCAGGTTCAAGTACGCCCACAAGCCGTGCGAGTTATTCGTGTATTTCAGTTTGAATGGTGGTTATGTTCCCCGCATACCGCCTCCCATGGCCGAAACTGGTATTACGACATCAGTCGGGCCGGCGCTAGTAATTTAGCATGCTAATTTAGGTTTATATCTTGGCAGCACTATAACTTGTCAATTTTTTAATGACATCATTGCACTTATTTCTTCTCATTCTTTTGATGCGTGTAGCTCATTTTTTAGATAATTTACCTCAATTTTTACATAGGGCACCTTTAAAGTGGTTGATTATGATTTCACTTTTCTAACTTTAGATAGTGTGTAATGTTGCTGTTTGAGCAAAAACAACATCTGCAAAGTTACGACAGCTGGTTGGGACTACACGAGGTGTACACATTCCTCCCGGGTTAGTGAAAGGACTTACCCTGAAATGTATAGATTATCATAACAGAATATACTAATCAATGACTAGAAGATAAATACACATACGCTACCTAAATTCATCAACTAACCATTCAGAAATGTCCTGTTGCATATTCTACATGTTGTCACTTCTTCTTGAGGCTCTCCATCTTTGTACAACCCCGGTTTAAACATCCGTCCTTTTTTGCCGGGAGCAGCAGTCATTTGCATTTAAAGGGACAGACACAAAAACGGTGCGTTTTGCCATGACTTTGCTCACCCTCAAAAAGTGAAATATTTAATATGCTATATAAAAATAAAATATATGTGGGGTATTTTGAGCTAAAACTTCACATACACACTATATGGGGACATCAAAGACTTAATTTACATCTTGTGAAAAGGGCATTAACCCCCCCCCCCCCCTTTAAATACTTGAAAAATGTATAATTATGCTGCTTCAACAAACTTAACGGCCTACTGCTTCAAGAGTACGTGAGTGAGATATATGTTTTTTGTAGCTTCCTGATTTCCATAAGATGATCTATTTTGAAGTATATTGCACTATTCACCTACTCCTCTATATGAAGTACTTGATACTCAAGCACATCTAAATAATAATGTGTTTAGTTTTGTAAATGTTTAAGCACTGTATTTGCATAACCTAATTATATAATTTCTGTGATGTATTTTTTTATCCATGTTGGATTATGAATATCCAAAACATGCATACTGCATGAAGATATAACTACACATTTATATGTAACAAGACACATACTTCAAATTGATATAGATAGACTTCTATCCGTGAGTGTTGTGTTCTGTGTAGCACACGGTTCGTGTTATATCGGCCGTGTCCTTTCTTTTTGTCTTGTACTGTGTAGCACATGGCTTGTGTTATTCATTGGCAGTGTCCTTTCTTGTTGTCATGTCTTGTGTGCCGTTGAGTGCTCTCATTGGCTGTGTGTTGGTGTCTTGTTTGAGCACATGGCTTGTGAAGGTGTTCACAGGCCACGTGCTTGTTTTTGTTTGGTGTGAGCACATGGATTGACTAGTTTGTTTCTATGTGCTATGTGCTCTACTGTCTATTGTCTTAACCCCACCCTTCTTATTACCTGAGTATTGGTTTATTTGCTCCACCTGCTCTCCCTTGTTACCCTTCTGATTTCCTTCCATGTTCATTCTCCCTGTGTGCTCAGTCCTGTGCCAGATCGACGTCTTATGTATGTCGTGTTTACCTGCTTCCTGCCAAGTCTAGCTGCTGGTTCTGTTTTCCCCCACAGGGTAGTTTTTGTTTTATTATTATTATTATTTAATTAATTAATAAACCCCATCAACTCCTCGGTCTCAGCCTCTCAGGAGTCCTCGCCTCATTCCTTCCTCAAACCTGACAGTGCAAGGGCAAATGCTGCCAACCTTGTTTTACTAGTTTTATTTAATGGTCCCTTTGCGGAATAATCCTTTAGTTACACATTTCGATAATGGAATTGTAAATAAGTTATAAATAATGATTCTGTGATTGGGATGTGATGAATGGACTTTGAATCAATAAACAGTGTGGCACCTTATTAACATTGCAGTCTGCATTTTAAGCCACGCAAACACAATTTATGGGATTTACTTCTCGTGTATTCCTAAAACAAAACCAAAATGACATGTTCAGCATTTGAGAATTAATTATAATATGTTTTTTTAACCCTTTAACCAATTACTCAGAGATTACAGTGTGACCTGGAGTCACATGTCCAACTGTGCATCATGACCTTGTTGATATATCAAGGCTGTTCTACTAGAAGGCCACTGATCACATACTGAGATGGCTAATACTTGTGGTGGGGGAAAAAATCATACAGCACATCTCTTTAATATATCAATTGTTTCTTGTAATAAGAAAGCTCTTCTGGGAAAAAGACTCTCAGCAATGTCTCAAACTGTGTTTAGATTTCCCAATCTGAAATGAAAAGTCAGGAATTTCAATATGAGCTCAAACATTTATGATCAAATCTTTCTTAGGCCAAATTACCTGGGTTGGTATCTAGTCAGTTAGCAAATAGAACTCTGTGAAGTCCCTGATGAAGGAGATTACATGGGAGTTCAGCCTATAGGTTTATACCTTTACCATCATTTTGACTGCCAAGTGTCTGAGACAAAGCTGATACTTAAATTAAACATACACAACTAAGAACTACATTAACTACATTATTTCTCATACTGTATGAAAGCAAAATCTTTGAGGATTCAAATTGTTCTCTGAGATAGTATCATACTAGTATTGCTAAACTCGTTAAGCAAATACGTTACAAGTATAAAATACAACATAACTTGCTGAAGGTACTTTTAGCCTAATAAACAGGTGGGATGACATAGCAATTTGTTGGTTGACAAGATTAATATAATGCTTTGTTTATTTGGTATTGCAAAACTCATTATCAGAAGAAAGCCTGTTGAGATATTTAAGATTGCCTGGATTACTGAGAGAATCCAACCTCCAAATGACAGTCCAGTCTCAATCTCAATCGCAGCTAACAAAACAATCCAATTCTAACCACTGTTGAAACAACTCAAAAAAGATAGAGGAATTACATTTTCTATAAGAAGAAAATCTACAAAGTAGGAAAAATGCTGACGTGGAGACAAAATATTGTTTTGAATAGACTAAAGCGCAGCCATAGTGGATGACTGTCTGTGGTGCAGCAATCTATCTTCAGTTTTCCGATGTTAAATCAAAGCTACACACCATTAGTGATGACAAAATGTATATGAGCCCACAGATGAATACTATACTCCTGAGGGACTTGAATTTTATCTGACAAAGCTTTTGAGGTTCAAAGCATTCATAGCAAAAATGACAAATGGCTTTCTTTGTGGCGTCACCCAGTCAAAATGTGTCTTTCATCCTCATGAGAGGGCAGATGAGAGAGAGAGAGACAGAATGAGATTGACTTTGGGTGGGCCCGCATCCCGCTTTCGTTTTATATTCAATTGTTTATACAAAACTTCATTATCTATAAGATCTAAAAGGTACTATTTCTTCTCTTTCTCTTTATTGACTATTTCTATATCTTTCGAGAGCTCAAGTACAGCTTATCACTTAGGTCACTTGGCCTTTCATCGCTACCCAACTTTTCGAAGAACAGCGGGAGAAAGCATCTCTATGCACGCCTGGTGCTAAGCCTGGATAATTCATACCTACAGTTTACAGAGATATCCGTCAGTGACCTTTCTGGCCCTGAAAACGCTTTGATAACTCAGGTACGACAATGTGAATGTAACAAGAAAGGTGGGAGTGGAATCTCAAACGCTCGGAATACCAATCTCAGGGATGTGGAAAAGCATTAGAGAATTTCTCACTTCCTGTCTATCCTGTTCTGCTCGACTCAACACACAGGGCTAAGTAAATGTCTTAAGATATTATGTACAATGTGACATTTCCCTTTGCCCTAACCTTTTACAGTCTGGTGCCGATGCGAGGCCTTTTAATCTCCCCCTGTTCTTCATCGTACAAAGGCCGCGAAAGCGAGTAAGACAAGGTTAAACATGGTGCCCACTGCTGTAGGGGCCAAACGTTGACACTTAAGATTGACTTTGATACAGTCGCTGTGACAGATGCTGTGAGACAGTTGCCAACAGCTGCGAATGCTCTGTTTCTGACAAGTATGACATTATCAAAACTGTCTACATAACATCTAGCGCCATTATAATATGTTGTGACATTGCTGGAGCAAATGATCACAGGGGAATCAATGGGAAATTACCACCCATTTGCACAGTGTCTCTTCGCACGAAAAACAGCACTGTGGGTTTTCTCTTGTAAAAAATAAATCATCAGCAGGTAATTGTTAACAAGTCAAGCAATGCTATTTGATTTTAAGGTGGGAGGACAATTACAATTTAGTTGTTTCTTCATCAGTACTTTCTCAGCAGATAACTTTGAGGACTAGAGGATAATCCTGCAGGGGAAAGAAAATCAATCAGGGCTTGATAAACCATGATAAACCAAATTGTTTAACTGATAGGCTTGCCATTATTTAGGGAGATGGATGAGATAATAAATGTGCAGATGAAAATTTCATGAAAAAGAATCTGAACTAACCACAATTCTCCTCGTCTGCCTGATTTCCACAGTCATCCACACCATTGCAGTGTAGTAGCTGAGGAAGACAGGTACTGAGGTTTCCACAGGGGAAGTAGCCAAGCGGGCAGTGAGCCGGATCCTCTGATACATTAAACATGGTCAGCACCACTTCAGAGGAGACAAAGGGGAAGAGAGAAATTGAGCATATTCAGTCTCAAGTTACACTGTTGTATTTGTCTGTGTCTTGCGCTAGGAGGTGCAACGTCTTTTTTTTTTTTTTTTTACAACTATTAAAGTATTTCTAATTTGAATTTTTTACTATTAGGGTAACACTTTATAATAACTGCACGCTATTAATCATTAGTTAAGCATTAGTAAACAGTTAATTCATAATTTAAAAATCATTAATAGACATTAATAAGCAGTTTATAAATACAGCTATAAATGCTTTATTCTTGATTTAAAAGTATATCTATAATTTGTTTAATAATTGTATTTTCATACTTTATTAATGATAAATTTATCATTTCTAAATGAAGTATTGCATTATTTATAAACCAGTTATTTAAGAGTTGTAAGTGGTTCATAAGATTACTTAGAAAGTGTAAGTAAATGATTAATAAACTATTTAAATGTACATTCATACATCTTATTATTCAGATATATAGTAATAGTTACTTAGTGTGTTAATAAATGCTTTATTAACATGTATTTATACTTAAATTCAGGGTTAATTCGGGTAGTTATAAAGCATTTAGTAGTGGTCAGTTAACTATGTTTGTGAGCTCATCTAAAGTGAGGACTATTCATGCCTTGTAAAGCATTTACAAAGGAGATTTAAAGGCTGTTAATATTTCTATGTTCTGTATCACTGTGTTGCGTTTGTTTCATTTTTCTGTTAAGAAGATTCTTTAAATCTCCTTTATAAATGCTTTACAAGGAATGAATAGTCCTCACTTTATATGAGCTCACACACACAGTTAACTGACCACTACTAAATGCTTTATAACTACCTGAATTTACTCCATGTACTTACACTTTCTAAATGATCTTATGAACCACTGACAACTCTTAAATAACTGGTTTGTAAATAATGCTATACTTCATTTAGAAATTATTAATTAATTATTAACAAAGTATGAAAATACAATTATTAAACACTTATAGATATAGATATGCTTATAAATCAAGAATAAAGCATTTATAGCTGTATTTATAAACTGCTTATTAATGTCTATTAATGATTTTTAAATTATGAATTAACTGTTTACTAATGCTTAACTAATTATTAATAGCGTGCAGTTATTATACAGTGTTACCCATGTTTTCAAAGATAAATAATGTCAGTATGTAATAAAAATGCAAGATTTAATTGAAAGGTTCTGTAGGTTAAACACAATTTTGACAACAAGTACAAGTTCAAGTACACTAGTCACCTCTGCATAAAAACAGTCAATGACAAGATTGTTAAAGAAAGCTAAATTACACATACATTAATACATGTACTGTATATCAAACAGTAGGATATGTCAATATTAAAATATACCCACTTAAAAGAATTAACATCACAAAGCTTCTGCACAACATAGCTACTTTTCAAGATTGATAAAAATCTAAGAAAGGTTTTATTCTTATTTTTCACTCGATGTTTCAACCTTAATGTATGACTCAGATTACTGCAAGTCATTCTCAAAGCAACCTATATGAACAAACATCCCAACAGAAGAAGTAGATGTGTGTCAACGTGAAGAATTGCCGTAGCGTAGCAAAAGCTTGGAGGCAGACCGTGGAGGGCTATTTATCACGCAGTAGCTTTTTTTCTTTCTTTCTTTCTTTCCTTTTAAATGTGAGTAAAGCAGCACAGGTCTAGGATGAATTTATACAACAGAGATAATTTATATATTCTTCAAAGCATCTTATTGATAAAGACTGTGAAAAGTCTTTGAAACGTCAAAGCCTTTGACTGAAAAGTCACAACACTTTCAGCATAATGGATGATTCTGCACAGCATGTAATTAATTCCTATCCACTAAAATACAAAATGTATTGCATTAATATTGCAAAAACAATTAAGAATTATACTTATGAATGGATGCCTATATCCAAGATTGTGAAGAGCTCTGTAAATGTTTCAGAGCTGAGGTAATTGTGAAACTAAATGTTACTGCAAATAACATAATAACAATTAACATTATCTTAATCAAATCCTAATTAAGATACTTTCAACAAAAAACATCGTTTTGAAAGGTAAAACCCTTCTTTGTTTGAGTGGCCTGATATCATGAAAGTTTCTAATGAGATATTCTGTGTTAAGTTTCTAGTTAAACCAATAAATCAATACTGCCATTATGCACTGCTTCTCATTACATCAGTTCTATTTGCAAACCACACAAACGGACGTCCTGCTCCAGTGCTCTCTTTACTTTTCTTTTTTAGGCAGTAAAAATCCATGAATACATTTCTTTGAGGACTTGACTTTCGTTGCAGCTGTATTGAGTTGTGCTTGGATCAAGAAATGGAGTTTCTCTGCTTTTGAGTGCTTCTTATGATACATCTCACATCATAAATACAAATTGGAGAACATATAAGACAAACATGTTGTTGTTGTTATTGTTATTATACAAATCATAGATCACAAATAGGTATTCAAATACACATTTTATTTTCTACCACAGTGGGACTTTCTGTTGACATCTATTGTTTATACTAAATTCATGATATTTCCTATACCCTGACCCCAACCTTTAAACAACTTTTTTTGCATTTTTTGCAGATTTTAATTAAAACATTGTGTAGTAGGCTATGTTTATTCAGCTGGTTTCCATGTGGTGACCGTTGGCTGGTCCCCTCAATTAAGGCACCATCTGACCTACTCACAGACTACTCACAGACTACTCACACACAAAAAAATGCATAGAATTTGTGCAAACAAGGAGTTACATGAATGGAAAACATGGGGTGTGTTTCAAAACCAATTAAGCTGCCTACCTAGACAGAATTTTGGGACATCATTGGTGCAGAGAATTCTTTTGCAGAATTTTGTCACATGCAGAAGATGTTCAGTAAGTAACCTATGTTGGCAGGATTTACCATTTCCTGTTCTTTATGCATTTTAATATCCAAATGCAGGCTAGCAATATTATAACGTACATCGTGTGCATGTGCGAATTAAGCCAATTCAATTATAACGATATCAAGTAAAGGTTTGGTGTATGCATATATGCATATTTTTTTCATAAAGTTCTAATTTTTATTTTTTCAACACCGTTTTAACGATTCTTTGACAAAACAAAAGTTAGATTATAACTATAAGTCAAGTTAGACACGCGCTAAATATTCGCAAATCACCTTTGCTTGAGGAGGTAACCATAGCAACAGCGACTTGATTAGGCGATTGCCCGAATCGGAGGGTAGATAGACAAAACAAGTCATCTTCTAATCACGTAATTATTAGGGATTTACATAGTATTTTGTTCAATATGTCTTCAAGATAAAACGTACAAAACGTCTCTAAGGCTCCAAGAATAACCTCAAACGAAAATAACTACAATGTCACGGACAGTAAAATAACAGTAAAATAAAATTAATCAATTTACCGGCAATGTAGGCTACCAAAAGCAAAGGAATAATGCATCAGTTTCCACAAGAGGTGATTTTTTTTATTATTATTATTTTTGAAATTGAAAGCAAGTAACGTTAAATAATAAACTGTTAATAGTGAAAGTTGATTCGCGTGTTAAACATCATGCTGTTTTCTCTATTAGAATGAAAGAGGAAAACACCAGGTGAAGCACAAGAACTCACCCGACACTCCACACATCAGGAGGCTGGCGATGTGAACTTGCATGGCAACGGCGACTGACGATGTGATATGATATCCGACAACAGTTAAAACCCTCTATGTTCCCCTGACTGATACAAAAAAATGAGAGTTGTGCACTTCCTTGTTTCCAGCCTCCTCTAACTAAGAAAAAGAAAGTTGTGTGCGAATTGCACGATTTGGACAGGTCCGACTGTTCCGGGGAGATGCTTAGTGCACTCTTGTGCGCGCGCGGTCTGAATAGCTACGGACTGGAGTGCAGAAAGCGCGGGCACATGCACAAGTTACAACGAGCATTCACCTGGGGGAGGGACTTTGCAATTAATTAATGTAGGGGGTGATGCAAAATAGATCTGTGTTCTATATGTTCTAAAATGTTCTATGTTCGATGATCAAATTCTTTTTAGAAGTAGACACTGTTGTCAGTTGTGTGTTCTTTCTTGTTATCTTGTACATGAGGGTTTTATGTTACATCCATCACAAAACCTAACAAAACTAAACAACAGCCATGGACCATCCAGGTAGTGACACACATAAGAATCAAGGGCACAGTTAACTTTTGGAAGGGGTCATTTTTTGAAATTCAGCTATGTTTTTGTCTTGTGGAAAAAATGTAAACATCTTTTATGTAAAATATCTTATTCAGAACAGTACTAATTAAAAAAAATAACATGCATTTTGTATGATCCCTCTTATTTTGAAATAATTGAAATAAATAAATAAAAAACTGGCACCTGTGGTTGACAGTTTAATTCTGTAAAAATACAGTAAAAGTGTAAACATTACAATCTTTTACAATTTAAAACTGTACATATGTATATACAGTATATATATAAATATATGTATGTACAGGTTTAAATTGTAAAATACTTACTTTTTTAACGACATGATTTGTACCTCTCCATCATGTTGCTCTCAAAATGCTGTCTATACCTTTCAGCAGGACAATCTGCATGACTCACCACACTGTCTCTGCCCTGTAAGCAATGCAGTTCCCCCACATCTACAAGACTTTTCTATCATGAATGGCAGAATGGCATTACACCCTGTCTGAAGAAACATTGTGGCAGCTTGTCCTTGTGCAACAGCCAATATTTGACCTTCACACAGTCAGGCCCAGTTCTGGGTCACCAGCTGAGTGAGAAAACTTTCCCATGTTCATGCCAGACATGGTGATCAAAGAGGACTGTATTAAAGCTACAGTAGAAAGCCTTTCCCATAAAAGAAAAACTGCAGGGTTTCAAGTAATGTGGAACGAAATATGATAATGCTAATTAATGCTATGAAAAGGAAAGTTTGGGGTTGTGAACAACCAGCAGGCACTGGCGATTGGGCTAGTTTTTTTTTTTAGTTGACCTGGCAACCCTGATCTCTTGCTCCGTTTCCCCAGAGTTTTGCTAGTACACACACCTAAGGCTAAAACCGGAGAAAAATTCTGAATCAATAGCTAATTTACAGTTAACAGCTTGAATAAGTTTACAGGGAGCTCTCTTTAACTTCCCTTTCCCTCATGACCCAGATACTCTGAATTACACAGACTTCTCATTATAGCAGCTGATATCTCTTGTGTACACAGTCAAGAATTTAAAATATAATTTTTGCTTACATTTGTGTTTATCATTTTGCAAACAGCTGCTTGTTCATTGGGGACTAGTATACACAAAAAATATGGTTCTTTAAAGGTTATAGTAACAGCTCTTTTTAGAACCATATCATTTTGAAGAAACATTTTATAGGTTCTTTGTGTTGTGGAGGCACAAAACGTCTTGGTTACGTATGTAACCCTCGTTCCCTGAGTAGGGAACGGAGAAGTTACGTCGAATGACGACGAAATGGGGTTTCGCTTAGAAGCCTATCACCTTCGAGTATTACAAAACGAGCCAATGTCAAGGAAATGCCATGGGTCTGCGGAATTTAGTGTAATTCCACCCACCCTCGTGGGTATATAAAGAAGTACGCTGCAACATGCAGATATGTTTCCTGCTGAGGAGCTGAGACTGAACTCAGGCGTTTCCAGCGGTACAGCGGAAGTGGCAGGAAGACGTAACGTCTCCGTTCCCTACTCAGGGAACGAGGGTTACATCCGTAACCGAGAAATTCCCTTTCAATGACAATGAAATGGAGTTACCAGTCTAATCACGCCAACTTCTCGGCTGTCTTCCAGTGCCCTGCGTAAGTGTGAGCTCCCTGTCATGAGACTAGCACGGACGAAGGACTCCAACTTAATACAGGAATACCAAGGTACACTTACTAGGAAGCATATCTCAGTGGAAATATGCAACATAATGCCCACCCGAAGGGAGATGAAAAACATACTTAGCACAATGTTCTCTCACCATTCCTGATTTCTAACATGCATTTCGGCTATGCTTGGACTTAGAGGTACATCCGGTTGTCATGTTCTAATTAAAGTGGTATAACCAGCAGGGGTATATGCCATAATATGTTTGACACTAACCAATCAGGTATTTCATATAGCCTAATTATAGCATTAGAGAAAATGCCACAAACCATTATAAAGGGATACCTACCATTCCGAAATTCAGAAGTGTGCTGGACCTTGACATTAGTAATGTAGGTCTGTAGATACATATATTAAACTGGATGTCTAGAAACAGTGCCTACAGAAATTCAAATACTTTAACAAAACATTCAGGCATCTCCAGAAAGACTGCATTTGTATTTCTTATTACATAATTAACATAAAATGAATTGTGAAATATTAAAGCCATATAGATGAGAACAACTAACCACATATAAATTATATGCTTACATAAGATCAATTTCAGATTCTGATTACTTGTTTTTGTTTTTGTTTCCATCTACATCACACACAAATAACAAACACACCACATGTGGATCTCCCTCAACTGTTGTAAGTTTTGGTTTATCTTGCGCTGGCCAATGTTACACCTACCGGTGTAAAATAAAGGTTAACAGTGATGGATGCAACTGTTAATGCAGTATTCGTAGTGAGCCATGATAGATTTAATCAGTCTGTATTTTTGGAATAGGCAGTTTGCGTGTTCAACAACATACAGTAGCACTTGTATTACATAATATTCAGTGGCACGTCCACACCACTCAAATACAGATGTGCCACAAACTGACTATATGTTGAAAGATATTTTCAAATTTGAAATGGTTTAATTTATTTATTTAAAAAAAAAACACTAAATTAGGCTATTTATTCAGGAATATTTTTTTGTCACAATTATTTCAGTATAGCTGCTCAACTCATCTGTCAGTCACTACTGTAGGTGCCATAAAATAACGCGACATGTTCCACAACATTGTCAGTGACACATGATGCAATCCATCACAATATGTCACAAGTTTTAGTGTCACAGCCACTATCCACTGGAACATGTCACAACTTTTAGTGGCACATCTCACTATCCGCTGGCACAAGCCAATGAAAACAGGACGTGCCACTATGCCTCTTAGCACAGCGGCATGTGTCTTCTGCGTAAGATGCCATGCCACTTCATGCTAATAGGCCTACTTAACTGGAGAAATATCTCCCTCATCTACTTGTGATCCAATCGGCCTTAATTATATATATTTTTTGTTTTATTTTCCTATGTAGCTTATTTAATCATGCTCAGAGACAATTATTATTTCTTAATGGATTCAGCTAATAATTGTGGTTAGAGCACTGAGCACTTTTGCTGTATCAATAAAAAATATAAGTACCCCCTTAAAACGACTTTCTGTCAAAAAACAAAACAAAAAACTAACCCTTAAAAGAGGTAAAAAGAACAATATTAATACACAATATAAAAAAACCTGGTTACACTTTATTTTAAGGTGTCCGTGTTACATTGTAATTATATATTTAAGTACTGAGTAATAATAATTAACTACATGTAGGCCTACTTAATAGGGTTGGGGGTAGGGTGTTGTTTGGGGTTAGTTGCATGCAATTATGAAAAAAAGGGTTCTGATATTGTTACACTCTCAGAAAAAAAGCAAATATTGTACCTTTTTTGTCACAGGGGCAGCACCCTTAAAGGGACATCTTTGAATTTAGGTAGCACCTACATTATTACTCTAAGGTACTAAAATGCACCTTTTAGCGGTAGATAAGGTTAAAAAAAGCCTCAGGGACAGGCTGTTACATCCCTAAAGTTACACCATCCCCCCCACCCTCCACTGATTGCGGTTTGACACCGACCCTATTTAAACTCTCACAAATGCAAACCAGAGAGCTGATTTTCCAGGGCAGCTAATCTCGGGGAGGGATGCATATTTCTAAAGGAGCTTCGACACTGCTGTGGTTTCTGGGCATGCTGAAGAAATTAAAATCTGTTTAAGGCAATTGCTTTTAGACACATCAATGAAAACTCAATTATGAGGAAGCAAATCATTGATTTTTTGGCACATTTTTGTGTGAGAATGATCATTTCAGTTTATTTTCTATTAGCTGCGGTTGTTTAGCAATAGAGGATGCTTAAGTTGTGACACGAACACATCCTCCTTGTCCCAACCTGTCCCGACATCACCAGTAGACACGTTTTCCCAGCATGCCCTGTGCCTGACTGCACCTTCTCTCAGTTTTCCCTTCTCACTAGTTTTTTTTTTTAATCAGATCCATTAGTCTTCATTAGACCAAGAGGTATATAATAGATGCTCGTATAGTGTAATTAAAAGAGGCTTTATTACCATTTTCAATAAATCAACTGTTAGATCAGGGTCTATGCAGTTGCTTTCGATAAAAGCACCTGCTAAATTAATAAATGCAAATGCATATTCATGAAACCAAGCATGAATACACACTATGTGCAACATCTAGAACTGAACTGACAATTTCTGCTTAACTGAACAATAATTCAAATTTAAACTATAAGAAAACAGAATTAAAATTCTGTAGGTATAATTTTTAAATACATTTTCAGCCATAGTGAGCATGAGATATTTTTTTTCAAAAACGTCAAAAAATTCTAGAGATCCCAATCTTTTGAATGGTAATGTACACAAAAACACACAATATGTGTGGACTGGACTGGACCAGGACTGGGCCAGAACATGTGAGAGAAAGAATAAAGAAGAACTGATTGGTTTGCTATTCACACACACACACTCACTCGCTAAAATTCAGCTGCTTGCATTTCCTTCTCTTTCAGCATATGATACAAATTAGAATTTATTTAGAGCAAATATATTACTCATCATATATCACTGGCAATATGCAAGTTTAATCAGAGGAATATACACCATGGTCTCTTAAATAGCAGATAACTTCCTTAACAAAAGCTGATAAAATATTAAGAGTGGCTTTTGAATTTGTCTGGAGCTTATCAAACTGAGAACTAGGGAAATTTGTACTCTCAAAAATCTCAGATGAGCAGTTTTGTTATCTTTTCCTATCACACTCAAAACACAATACACCCAAAAATAAGATATATAAAAAAATTGAGACTGTGAGAGGGGCTTGATCGAGGGGGTCTCAACAATAACATGTAAAAAATTGGCAGTCAAAATTACTCACCCAGCCTTGGAGTTCTTCAAAATTTATTGAGTTAAAGCACTGATGCATTTAACTGAGGCTTTTTGATAAATGTCGACTATAATGGATCATGTCAAAGTGAAACATTTCTATATTAAAACATAAAGAAGAAAGGAAGAAAATGATAAAATATGTCTTTTCTTTTTGAGAGAACAAATGGCAGGTGCACAGCAGAACCCATAAAATAATATGGATAACAATAAAGTTCAGTCATATATAATATGGCACAACAATCAATATTAAGTTGATGCTACCTCATCCAGAAATGAAGGAGGGGAAATGTCAGGAAAAACTATGAAAATCGTTTACATTTTGTTAACCTTGCACAGGCTGTCAATAAAATTTCTATACAATCTAATGAATGAAAATTATTTTGAATAACCAATAATAACACTATATTTTGGGGACACAGAACATTACCTAAGAAAATAAATGAATAAATAAATAACGGTTAATCAGGATTAAAAGGCAGCTGTGGTTGACAAATCACTGTAAAACGCACATAAAACATTAAAAATGATGCAATAAGCATTAAATAAACGGCATGAATGCAACTGTAAAATGCACATAACTGCTGATAAAATGAGAAGACAAATATTTAAATCAAATGTCACTATAGTGTATTTTGCAATAATTTCTACAATAAGCTTTTGCTTTTATAATAAATACGCAAAGATTAGATAGATTACATTTCACTTAACAATAGGCTCAACTGAGGAACACAAAACCCACAGCTATAACCCACAAAACCCACCATGCTTTGCCACAAAGAACCAAAGAGGACACCACCAGGAGAAAACTGACACTTTCTTTCAACTTGTTCCCTTGCATCAGTCAAAGAAAGAGAGTAGCCTACTTAAAAATCCACTCTTGCAGGGACTTGTTGACAGGATGACAATTTGAAGAAACTGCGCACTCCCCACGTTTGACCTCATCTCACAATGTCTGAACTGCTGCCACGTCCAATCTAACACAAAGTCTATGTCCACTTCATCAATGAAGCAGAGACAAACATCAAAGCTAACAATTAACACACTTAATTGTTAAGTTTAAGTTAAAATTATGTCCATATTGTTTAACCAGAGAAGAACTGTTTTTTTTTTCATTCCTGTTTTTTTGTCTCCTGAAACAGCAAAATGGAGCTTTTGGTTCCCTGCCACAGTCTACTCTCCTATGGCTTGTTCACTAGGTGATTAAGTCATTACGACTCTCTAACAGCCCTTGTAAAACTACTTAGCTCTAAAACTGCTTAATGTCATATGGCATTACAGACATTAACAGACTTTCTGTAAAGCTGCTTTGAAACAACGTATTGTGAAAAGTGCTATTCAAATAAATGTGTTTGATAAAAGGACAGCGATGCCAGTGACTTAAGATTTCATCTATGTCGATAAAAACACATACAATGCTTTGTTTTAAGAGCTACCAGATCATATACATTAACTAATATGCACAAAACAATCACTTGATGGCTCCAATGTAAATAACTGTAAACAATGTAAATGGCAATGTAAATAACTCGTAAAGTATTTAAGAGTCATGACATGTTTCAGTTTACAGAGGGTTGTGATCCACGAGAACACTATTTTTATACAGGGCATTTGGGGAGTAGCAGCGCTTGTCTTTTTGGTATGAAGGTGCAAAAGCGAACCAGACAAAACTGTTCATGACTAAATTATTTTTTAAATAAAGCTACTTTTCCAATATAAATATAAATACAAAAATAAATATTTCCCAAATAATATCACTACACATTCTGCTTAGATGATCATTGCAGCAGACGATCATAGCATTTATAATTGCATTAAGTCTAATGTCACATGCCACCATTTCCAGTTCCAAACGTTCTATCGGATCCCAAAAGCAAACAACAAAGGGTGCTAACATACATTCACGGTGTTATGATCCCAGTGCTGGGTAGTAACTGATTACATGTAAGGATTACGTAATCAGATTCCAAAAATGAAGTACTTGTAATCAGATTTTATAACATTTTAAAATACTCGTATTCAGACTACAGTTACTTTTCTATTGATTACACGATTACATGTTATTCTCACAATGGCAGTAAATTATTCATAATTCATTTCATACTTTGTTCAATTTTGTTATGTAATTTTATTTTTTATTAAACCCTACAGCTTATATGTGTTCAGAAGGTCTTCCAGGTTTGTGCATTTGCACATATAAACCAGCCACTAGTCGTGAGTCTATCACTGAAAACTGAGACCCACACAGCATTTGATCACTGGATTTACAGAAAATATTTCACTTTTAAGAAGTGTTTTCTCATTGCATATCTAATCAGCTCCTGACGTACTCCTACAATTGTAATCTACCCAGCACTGTATGATCCTAACCTAATGATGATCCTGACTTTATCTCGATAGCGGAATCTCAGTTGGCTAATGATTCATTTTTTATGAATCATTAAAATATTGGTATCTGGGTGGGATTCTGTGAGTTATGAGTTTTAAAAAGCTTAGCTTAAATGTGTGCTAGAAATAAATAGTGCTCATAAAAATAGCTCTTGGAGCAAATTGCCTCTTTCTTTAGCTACATCACTTATATGGAGATCTAGTATAGGCTATATTGCACGCCACTGAAGGACTTTAAAATGCTTATTACATAAAAATAAATAAAGTGTCTTTCTCAGGAGAAAACATAAGATTACACTTATTCACATTGCTGACACTTTTATCCAAAGCATTTGCGGATCATATAAATATTAGTGCCTAGGCCTATATCATAAAATACATATTTTCTGAAGTATAAAAGTAAAAAAACGGAACCATGCATTTATTTCTCCTATTTTTTGACATATCACTAATTCAGCAGGGTGGCTGAGGATACAAATTAAGCCTCAAACATCACCATCTCCCTATTGCAATTTTTCCATTTCTTCTGCATTTCTGACCATTGAAAGACAAACCCCTGCAAATACAAAATTACTATTTGATGAGCTATCATTGAGAAATAAAGGGAAAATACAATAATTTCAGGGCAGGAGAGAGAAGCCTTTTACATCAAACAAAGCAAGTCTGCTGTGACGGAAATGGTTAGCATATCTCTTATGCAATCATAGCATTAGAAGCAGAATACGAGGGAATGGGAAGTGGAAATAAATAGAGAAAAAAATAGCCAGAGAAGCTGCTTTAATAAAACACATCAGACATTCCCTTGCAATTAAAGCCTGGAAATTCAGAGAGGCAAATGATAAACAACTGGGTTTAACAGCCATCATGTTATCTAATAAACTGACTTCTGAGAAAAATGAAGGGAAGTAAATGAGCCAGATTATGTAAAGCAGTTTGGTATGTCTATATTGGTACATTGTATTAAGCTGGTCAATTAAGGGGAAAAATATGACCGATGATAGAGTTTGTTGCCAAGAGGAGGATGCATTTAGCTCAAGTGCCCTAGTTAACAACAGCATTCATAAAACATTTTACTTCTGTAAAATGATGTATTAATAAGTGTTTTGCAAAATCACTTCATGCACTTTAGAATACTGTCATACAAATTTGCCTCCTCTGGGAAATTAGTTCTTTCAACTGTTCGTTTTTTGACTGCTTTATTGACTGCAGTTCCCTTTGGGATTTAGAGCTGGTTTGGCTTTTAATCCCACGTTAACAACTCTGTCTCGAAATTTCCTCATGCTCAATTAAACAGTGCAGACCGGCTTAAAAGACACAAAAGGTTTGAGGAGTACACCTTTATATCCTTATAAACAGAGAAAAAGCATAAAAAAATCACAAGACACATCCATCAAATTAAATGATGTTTTATTAAACAAAGTTCGGGAGGAGCACGTTCAAAAAATCAATCCAATTAACTTGTCATCAACAACCATCATGACTATCCCATCAGCATGAGAAGTATATATATAGGCACTCAGTCAACTCACCTACATTCCTTGACAGTTTGCAGCATCCCTCCACCACCCCGACACCTCACTATTGGCTTGTTCCTTCCACAGCCAGGAATACGGGGGGAGTACTCTGTTCGGGCCAAATACCGAGCCCGGAGCCCTCTTCTCGGACAGCACGCCAAATATGCATACCATTTATTCTATCTGACTTGTTTGTAGGTGTGAACGTTGCGGTAAAGTCGAACCACGCAAGGGTAAAAAAGAAGCTTTTGTCAAATCCATTAGTAAAGCTAATTTATTCATCTGAGCTCCAAAATGAAATCTTCCTGCGTGTTAATGGAGAAAATCATATTACTGCATGCTTGATATAATTTTCACATTCTCAGCCATTTCCATTTTTGGTGTAAAACGGTGAAAATCTGATTAGTTGCATAAAACAGCAGTGTTTCAAACTAAGTCCCAGCTCCTACCCGGTTCACACACTTAAAATATACCGTTTTGATAGTTCAGTTCACACTGATGGAATTTTAAAAGGGTTCACCCGCTGCACTGACAGGAAGACAAAAATTACATCAATGTAAAGTGTATACATGGAAGCACATAGGGGGAAATATAGAGATGACACTAGCCATACCAAAATACTAGGTCTTATTTAGGTTTCAAAATGGACCAATCTTCATTATTAAAACATTATATATAATAAGGCCTAAACAAAAGGCATAATATACAGTATATATATATATATATATACAGTATATATATATATATATATATATATATATATATATATATATATATATATATATATATATATATTATGTATGTGTATATATATATATATATACATTGTAACAATAATTGATATTATACATAAATTCATACATATTTTGCATTTTAAAATAAAATAAAATAGTAAAATACAATTCTGCAACCGATGTTAGAGCTTTATTTATTTTGTCACAGCAATAATACCAAACTTATCTTATATATATTAATCAATGTGAGTACTCTCAGGCTATTGACTTTCTAGCTAGTCAACTAAATTAGCTAGCTAACTTGAGAGCTTGAGACATGACAATAACGCTGGAGAAATATAACATTTAACTTTTTTCGGTTTGCGAACAGACCTGAAAGTAATGGACAGGACGTGAGGATTACTGTTACCTCTATCAAGCACTCACACTACAAGTAAAATACTCCTGCCGATGCAATTTATGTGTCAGAATTTTTTTTTATTAAATTAATGTCTTTATTTTAGTACTTTTATTTGATCAAGAGATCCTTTCACAAACAATGTGATCTGTATAAACTAACTTTTAAATATAGACATGCTGTTTCTGTGCCTATTTCTATAATGCAGCATATGTCAAAACATTCTATGATGGATTGGATACACTGACAGCAAACCGCCATAGACTGAAGTGCATCAGCTTTGTCGCCAGTTGAATTTTTAATGATGAACAATGTTCATGAGCATGTGATGTTCATTGCCAGTAATTGGATTCATGGCGCCTTAACAAACGGGGACATTTGAATATGTAAATGCAATCAGCTATATAGACGGAAAGAGAATTTATGTTTGTTATGGGTGTGGAGAACAAACATGTCATTAGGTGAAAACAGGAGACGCCCCACTGCAGCTCAGTTAATATTCAGTCAGATGTATCTTTGATTACAAAGATGTAAGAGCTCTCTGAACTCCTGTAAACTCACCACCGCAGGAGGGAGATCATTTCATTACTCAAGTGTGTTTTGCAATTCCATTGCGTTCAATTCCAAGTGAAGGACCCTTGGCTAGGCTAAACAGGAACACCATCTTCTCAGAAATAACATCTAGATCACACAGAGCAAAGATTTGGTAACTCTGGTACTTCGAGAGTAAACTTTAAGCTGTCGGATTACTGCACAGCACCAATGAAAGTTATAAATGCTGAACTTGTGAGAAAGGAAATAAGCTGGGAATCTTACATGTTATATAAATGGCTCAGTTTAGATTTACAGTTTTCACTTTACCTCACAAGAAATGGATAAAGGGAAGAACTTTTTTTTGTCACACATCACATTTTTCCTGTAAATTAAAGGTAAATGATAGTTTATGATTTTCCCCTTAAATGGTATAAACAGAACATTTTGTTTTCCCCCACAGTTTTTGGAGATTCACTCATCTGCAGTATCTTTTTGAGTCACCCCATATTTCAAATTGTCACTTTAAAAATTGCATTAAAAAAAAAACAATACCATTCCAGAGTTTGGGGTGATTATGATTTTTTGTTTGTCTGTTGTTAAAAAAAAACTACTTTTATTTAGCAAGGATGCATTCATTTTTATCAAAGGTGACAGTGCATACTTTTACATGGTTACAAAAAAAAAATTCTAATAAGCGCCGTTCTTTTGAACTTTCTATTCATCAAATTACCTTGAAAAAGTATAGTTTTAAAATGTTCTTTTACATTGTAATAATATTTCACAAAATTACTGTAATAACTATATCTTTCATTACATAAATGCAGCCTGGGTAATAATCCCAAAAAAAGCAAAAAAGGTCTGCACTCTAAAAAGTGCGCTCTGACACTGACGAGGGCAAAGGTACAGGTCTTAGAACCTAAGCTGGGAGAGTGCGGTGAGTGTTTTGATACTGAATAGATACTGATATACTACATACTGATAATCCTCTATTTTCCCATTTTATATGAGCTTCTCTTGAACAGCATGTGGTTTAGGCAGCTGCTTTTGTGGTCTTTTAAAAGCTTTGAGAGGAATAAAACCGTAACAATGATGATAATAATAATAATAATAATAATAATAATACATTTTATTTATATAATGCACTTTACATTTCTACGAAATCTCAAAGTGCTACAGTAACAGGGGAATTAAAAACAGTTCCAAATTTATCACAAAATCAATAAATAGCAATAAAACACCACAAAGATAAAATTAAAATCATGAGTGTTAAAAGGCCTTTTGAAATAAAAATGTCTTTAGGCCCGTCTTGAAAACCTCCACAGATTGTGGGGCCCTTAGGGTCTCTGGGAGGGCATTCCAGAGCCGTGGGGCGACTGCCTGAAAGGCCCTGTCTCCCATAGTGGAGAGTTTAGTCCTTAAAACCTTATTCTTTTTCATAGGGTCTTCAAACTACACGAGCAGCAGGTAACGTTAAGCTAATACGGAAAAGTTACATTTATCCTACCATGCTACCGTAAAATTTGCGGCTGCATGCAAGCTATGCTTAACAATAATAAAAGTATTACTCGATTTCAGCCGCATTCTGAGTCTGACAATGTCATTCGTTTTCCTCCAAGGCCATAGCAAGTGTTATTAGCTTGGGGAAATACATCTACTGAAATGAAATCTTAAGTCCATGGCCAACTCTAAATTGTAAGGAATTTATATCTTTGATTTCATAGTAACACTTTACAATAAGGTTCATTTGTTTATTATTTATGTATTAACATGAACTAACCATGAGCAACACATTTGTTACTGTATTTGTTAATCTTAGTTAATAATACAACTGTTAATTGTTTGTTCATATCACAGTCAGTGCATTAATTAATGTTAACAAATACAACTTTTGATTTTAATAATGTTTTAGTAAATGCTGAAATTAATATTAACTAAGATTAATAAATGCTAGAAGTGCAGTTCATTAGTTCATGTTAACAAATGAAACCTTATTGTAAAGCGTTACTGATTTCATGATAGCTAACACTTTCATGCATATAATAGATACTATTTACATCAACAAAATGATTCTGAAAATGAATACTTGATTCTCACTGTTTTGTTTGGTAGAGTAAATCCCTGTTTCCGTTTGATGTGTTATGCATTCTTGTTGTATCAACGTCTTTTCATAGAATGCCAAGGAAACAAAGGATAAAAACAAAACATCGTCGTCTTCTTCTTCTTTTTGCCTTTTTTGGTCCCTCTGCCCCTGCCCCTGATGATGGCTGTGCACGCCACTGATCCCATGCAGCCCCACTATTCTTACTTGAGAGAAAGAAAAGGGCAACACCTCTGTTTCACAAGTCTGTAAGCACAGATTTGATTTAATCCACACACACTTTACTTATATAACACAACATGTTGTGGCATGTCTGCTGTGCCACTACTAATTGCTGCCTCACAGAGAAGCTCTTGGTAAGCAATTATGGCACTCTATCATTTGAGAAGTGTCTGCAGTGTAATTCCCCTCCCTCCTTTTCCAACCTTGAATGCACAAGCATTGGAGGTGTGCTCCCATCACACATCTGATGGCAGGAAAATTGATGCCAGGCATCATCCTGCCAGTCAGAATGGCAAACACTAGTCTGTGCCCTCAGTATGAGTTCACTGGAGAGTTTAATGACAGGACTTCCACAGCAGAACAGACTTGATAAAAGACTTTCTGCTCTTAACAGCGCAACTGGGATCCTACTTATAATCTTCTTTCCATACTCTTTCAGTTTCTAAGCCAGTGCTATGGACCTTGTCTGACTTAAGTTGAAGATATAAATACTGAGCCGTGTGCAATGAAGTCCTGCTTCGACTAGTGATAGTCTCCTTTCAAAATGTCTAAGCTCAGAGTCTTGCACCAAAGAGTTCTGCATGCTGAGTGCTTAAATGAATGTGATGGTTCGACTGAAATCTCACCATCATAATACAAAGGATGAAGATCCCAACAGCTTCTAAAGGCATGCCATAGTGACTTAATTCTGATTTTTCTTGAGGGATGTGAGTTTAGGGTGACTGATGGGCCCATAGTGTCTTGTTAGCTTTTGCCACACAGACAGAGAACAAGCCCTTGAGCTGCCTGACACCATCATTCCATCATTCCCTTTCTGTAATGGACAAGCTGTAATGTGACCTCTATATAAGTTGAGGACAGGACATTTTAGGGTGGTTGGGGAAGAGATCACGATGCTTGTCAAGGCAGTTGGATGGAAAAAAATTGTCAGTAGAAGTAAAATATTCAGGTCCATTCCTGGAGGGATAATGAACGAAGGGCTAGGGAGGAAGCGGCATGCAAATCCCACTTTTGAATAATTCTGACAAACATCCTTCCACTGCTTTTTCAAGATTTTTTCAAGTATAGTTTAAAAAATGTTAATATGTTTGCCTTTATGGCCTCAAAGGGCTGCAGTATTTTAACTTTTTATTAACCAATTGATTAGGGATGCATGATATTTCGGCCACCATATCGGTATCGGCCGATATATGATAATTTTTTGTCATTTTTTGAAAAAAATTGTCAGTAGAAGTAAAATATTCAGGTCCATTCCTGGAGGGATAATGAACGAAGGGCTAGGGAGGAAGCGGCATGCAAATCCCACTTTTGAATAATTCTGACAAACATCCTTCCACTGCTTTTTCAAGATTTTTTCAAGTATAGTTTAAAAAATGTTAATATGTTTGCCTTTATGGCCTCAAAGGGCTGGATTATTTCCTTCAGCTGAGACACTTCAGATGTGTACTTTTCTCCATTATGGTTTTGAATTGCTTGAAATATGTTTGGTTACACTTCAAAAAGGAAAATACAGTGAAGTGCAACATGTGTAGTGCAAGTCTGTCATATAGACTACATGAAATCATTATGAGAACATTATATGTGCTTGGGACATGGCCTTTAATGGTGAGACTTTTGCTTTTGTTATCAGGCTCTGACAAATAAAAATTTGTATTCAGATTTATCGGCCAATATATCGGTTATCCACTTTCAAATTTAAAGAATTATTGGTTATCGGTATCGACTAAAATGTTTAGGATTGGTAAAATTTTAATGCTTTTGAAAGAAGTCTCTTGTGCCCACTAATGCTGCATTTATTTCATTAAAACAAACAATAAGTAAACACAGTTAAATAAAACTACAATTTAAAATAACTTTTTCTATTGTAATTTATTTTAAAATGCAATTTATTGCTGTGATTGCAAAGCTGTATTTTTAGCATCATTACTCCAGTCTTCAGTGTCACATGATCCTTCTAAGATTCTTTGATCAATAGAAGGTTCAAAAGAATAGCATTTATTTGAAAGTGAAATCGTCTGTAACATTATAAATGTAATATTAACTCATTGTTGTGAATCACCAGACACAGGCTCATCCATTTGCAAACGGTTTATTCAGATTAGACAAGGTCGACAGGCAAGGGTCAGTACCAGCTAGAAACAGTGGAGCAGGGCAGACAACAGCGAAAAGGTAACCAGGCAGGAGATCAGGGCACGCAGCAGACAAGACGAGATCCAGGAAACAGGCAGGGGGTCAGTAGGCAGGCAGCAATACATCAGAGACGAGATACAGCAGGGTCGTAAACACGGGCAGAATAACAGTCAAGAAAACGCTCAGAAATGTATACGAGGTGAAATAAGACTTCGCACAGAGCAAGCTGTGAGCGCGAGTTATATAGAGCTGGGGATGAGATGCAGCTGTGTAATTGATCACTGCCCGCAGGTGGGGATGAAATCAGTGCAAGAGTGAAGCATGATGGGAACTGTAGTTCGGGAACCAGTCAGTATTCGGGGGAGATCGACCGCTGTGAGTTATTGGGGAGACTCGCAGGACTAGTGGTCGTGACAGAGCCCCCTTCCTGCGAGCGACTCCCGGCGCAAAAATGCTGACGATGACGGGGTCTACCACGTGGTCGTAGAGGAGCCGGTTTGGTGGGATGGTTAAGATGGAATTCATGGGTAAGCGTGGGATCCAGAATGTCTTTGGCGTTGACCCATGACTGTTCCTCTGGACCAAACCCCTCCCAGTCGACGAGATATTGGAGACAGCCCCCCCGGCGCCTGGAGTCTAGTAGTTGGTGCACCTGATAGGTTTCCTCGCCGTCCACTAGTAGGGGTTGAGGAGTGGATTCCACGGGCCTCTCCTCCCTCTCCTCGGTGGGGGTTGTGGCCGGCTTGAGCAGCGAGACATGGAAAGTTGGAGGAATACGGAGGTGGTCAGGCACGGCAAGACGGTAAGACACTGGAGTGATCTGCCGAAGGATTTTAAATGGACCCACATACCTCGGGCTGAGCTTCTTGCAGGGGAACCGAAGGCGGATGTCTCGAGTGGAGAGCCAGACCCATTGACCGGGTTGGTACTCAGGGTTGGGTTGGCGGTGTCAATCAGCCTGTTTCTTGCAGCGGTTGATGGCCCATTGGAGATGAGTGTGCGCGAGGTTCCATGTTTCCTCACTGCGCCTTAACCAATCCTCCACGGAGGGGACGTTTGTGGGTTCGCCGGACCATGGGAACAGGGGTCGCTGAAAACCGAGGATACATTGGAATGGAGTCAGGCCTGTGGAGGGTTTTCGAAGGGAGTTCTGGGCGTACTCAGCCCACATTAAGTACCGACTCCAATCCTCTTGATGTAGATGGCAGTAGGACCGAAGGAACCGGATGATCTCCTGGTTGAGGCGTTCGACTTGTCCATTGGCCTGGGGATGGTCAATAGTTCTCGATCACCCACATCGTAGTTCCGCTCTGCTGCATTGAGTTTCCTGGAGTAGTAGGCGCAGGGGTATAACTTTGAGGGAGATCCTTGCCGTTGGGACAGGATGGCGCCCAAGCCTGTGTTAGAGGCGTCCACCTCAACTATGAACGGTAACTCAGGATTGGGATGGTGCAGGATGGGTGCCGTGGTGAAGCGATGCTTGAGTTGATTGAAGGCGTGGGTTGTGTCCTTACTCCAAGGGATTCCATACCGTGTTCCTCCGCACCAGGGAGGTCAGAGGCCCAGCCACCGTGCTGAAATCCCTGATGAAGTGGTGGTAAAAGTTCGCAAACCCCAGGAAGCGTTGTAACGCCTTCAGGGAGGTGGGTTGTGGCCAGTCCAAAACTGCCTTGGCCTTGGCCTTGGCCTTGGCCTTGGCCTTGGCCTTGGCCTTTGTGCTTGGCCTTGGCCTTGGCCTTGGGAAATGTACAAAGGGTGAAACAAGACTTTGCACAGAGAGAGCTGTGAGCGTGAGTTATATAGAGCTGGGGATGAGATGCAGCTGTGTAATTGATCATTGCCCGCAGGTGGGGATGAAATCAGTGCAAGAGTGAAGCATGATGGGAACTGTAGTTCGGGACCCAGTCAGTATTCGGGGGAGATCGACCGTTGTGAGTTATTGGGGAGACTCGCAGGACTAGTGGTCGTGACACTCATTTTTGATCAATGTAATGCATTTTTGCTGAATAAAAGTATTAATTTCTTTAAAACTAATAAACTTTTGATTGGTAATACATGCCAAAAACATAATTAAAATATTCCACATTTAATTGTATTTCTGCATTAAAAGTAAATGTTAAAAACTATGTCAGTTTTGCTCCTCCCCTTCAAGATGAGTTTTCTATTCTTATAAAAACTTGTATTAGATCAAAATGTTTGCAATGAGGTTATGAAACTGTAGAAGCAAAAAGTATGATATTTTTGCCCTGGAAATGTAATGAAGTGAACAAAATTCAATAGTACTTAATCAAATTATGTCTTCCCCAGACATAATACTTAAGTATAGCAATGAAGTACATTCTATACTTTAAACAGCTGCTTCATGTTCTTAAACTTTTCCAAATCATCTGAAGAAAACCAACATAAAATGGTACATTTTGGTACATGATGTTTTTTCAACATCAATAAGGGATGAGTTGTTTTGCAAAATCCAATCATTTGCTTGACTGCGGATGTATATTTTTAGACACCTGTCACAAATTAGATATGATTATTTCATATCACACACATTTTCCTGTCACTTACACACCAAAATTATGATTTGACATATTACTTTTTTTTTTTTAATGTATACTTTTTTGACACACATGAAAAGATCTGCCATTCAAACATGCAACTTATGAGGCATCATAGCATATTTATATCTACATCTGTCATGGTCACACATCCAGGGATATGTGACGCTATTTCAAATTCGATCTTCCAGTGTGCAAGGGTCTTTTAAATGATGTTTGACTTCAATTAAAAAAGATTTTTCAAGTTGAGTTCCATTTGTAAATGTTCTCTAGCATTCATAATGAGGCTGCTTTGGAAGAGTCCCTTAAGGCACAGTTATGACAACTCACTGGATATTAATGCACATACTTACAATTCTGTTGGCACACACAGAACATTGAGATGCATGACTTTTTTTTTTTTTATCAAACCCCTGATTGGGATTCATTCAATGGTACAGTCTGTAGGGAGATGATGGCAATTGTGATATTATACTGTTACGTCCTTAGGGACGTTTGGAGTGTGTGTTTCTCTTTTCGGCTCCTTCTGTCTCTCTCTCTCTTACTTTCACTTTAACAGGCGGCGTGCTGATTGGCTCTTTTGCCTCGTGTTAATATCGGAGAAGCTTACCAGCGCTGGAGAGAACTCAGGGAGCAGCAGGAAGGCCTAACATCGGATGCTGAGTTTGCTTTATTTCTTCTTGAAAGATGACAAGTAAAATTGTTTAGCTTAATATGCTGGCTGGCTATTGCTTGAATATGCTCGTGTGTCTTTTTTTTTTTTTTTCATTTGGGATATTATTGTCGTTCGATTCAGCTAGGAAATAGACACATAAGCCTGTCGCGTAAACCCCCTCCACTGCGTCGGCTTGCAAAGTGTGTCTGAAAAGTAAGATAATATACTCCTAATATGTGTTTCCTTTGGTTCCTCATTTAGTGATGATATAACCCGCTAATCTTGTTATAGTAATATATTTGTTACTATGACTGTCGTGCTCATGCTATGGGGTTGATCATGAAAACTTTGTGGGTGTTGAGCGTTGTCTTCCACGTGAAACGGAGCTGAACCATTGAGTCGTTAAAACACATTCAACATGTATTACCATAGTAGCACCTTGCTTTCACTTACCCTCGGCCAGCAGGTACTGCCTATTCCGTAGTTATCTATCTGCAAATTCCGTAGATAGTTGTTGCCTGGGTTACGGTCGCGTACCGTGTGGGGTGGAGCTATCAAATTAGGGGCAAGATCATCTTGGGGTAGGGGCTTGTTTGTTTTGGTGATTTCAAAAATCAACATTGGCCAAAAGTGTTTTTTAAAAACTACTGATCCCACCTTTAAGGGACATTCTACAGCTAGAGCGAGAGAGACTGTTTTTGTTTTGGACTGGACTTGACTTGTGATGTGTTTTGTTTTGTTTCTCTTTGTTTGATTTAGTTTTGTTAAGTGCTTCGGCTGTCATGTTAAACTTCCTATTTTGCCTGCCCTAAAAACTTCTCATTTGTGAGTTTTGACATTCTTAAACAGAGGAGAGGGGTTATGTAAGCATGTCACGGGACATACATGGCGCACATTTAGGTTGATTTGGTCAAGTCAAGTCACCTCCATTTATATAGTACTTTTAGCAATATAGATTGTTTCAAAGCAGCTTTACAGTGATAAAACTTTTTTGGGTCAAAAATTATCCAAAATAATTTTTTGAGCAAATAACTAGCCAGTGTTCAAAACTATCCGCTTGCCGTAGCTCGATTCAAAACGGTAAGCTTGTAATAATGTTTTTAATTCCAGTGGAATTGGTGGATTTCCGCGGGAAATTTGAGCACGTCACATCTGTACACATAAAGAAGGTGTCTCGGCTAGTAGGCTATATTGCGTGTGAGGATGTTGGAGGTGGAGATTTATAGCCTTTTCTCACAGCACTCGATATAATTGAACTTTTCAATTTGATGGCGGATCCAGAAAGGTTCAAACGACAATCACCAGTGACAACTGGAGATTCACCCGATTGTAAAATGCAAAAGACTTTGGAGTGGCAACAGAAAAAAAGAGACTGCAACCGGCCATGCGAAAACAAGGATATCAAAAGGGTTTTGAAAGGTGGTGTGAACTCCGTGTTTTTCAAAACGAACGCAGAGACGGCTATTTTTTCTGCTGGACAGGTAAGACATTTCAATGGTTGTAGCGCACTTGTTCGCTTAATTCATACAGTTACGGAGTAGGCTACTGAACTACAGGTAGCCCAATACACATTAAATGTAGTCATACAATGCTGATGTTGTTAACATTAACAATTTGAGAACAAAGTATAATTTGCACGGTTTGACGTGATAAGCGATCGTTAGATTTAATCAGCACGATTTACTGCAATGCTTTTTTCCCCTTAGATGGTCAGAACAAAAGTGGATGTTACTTACTTGTTCAGAAGACATTTTCCAGTGAAAATTCTTATGTTGTTCATACTTTCAAAAAGTAAAATCTGTGTTTCTGAATGACAGTATCCACACCGGCGCGGTGACTGACAGCACATTCTCCTCAAAACATTGGATTCATCCACGCTGTGCCGTGCCGAGGCACAACCCACGTAAAGTTGATAATTCTACGAATAACTGCAACTGCAGATTTCGAACAGAGATGGCGACAAAGAGGAAAAGCTTCGGACTGCAGCTTTAAAGTAACAGAGATTGTTTTGGCTTTACAGCAGCTCTAGAATAAAGTTATTGTCCAGCTAAAGTTAGTTTCGATTGATTCACATCCGTTGCAAAGATCATTAGTTCCCTTTCGTTCAGTCACTCCGAGTTACGTCAGTGACTGACGAATGGGGGCTTCGCTTAGAAGCCTTAGAAGCCAACTTCGAGATGTACAATACAAGCCAATGGCAAAACAATGCCATGAGTCTGCGGAATTTACATAGCGCTACTCCGCCCCATTGCGTGGGTATAAATTGCGTGGCAATAAATTGCGTGGCAATCTCGCATTATGTTTTTGCTTCGGAGCCAAGAGTTCTCTTTACTCCTCTGCAAACCTCTCTCTGAGATTTTCATCCACGAGACGAGCGACTCTTCAGTGCTGATGGTGTTACGGCGTATTCCAGCAAGATCACATTGCCTGCTGCTGGTCTGTGCAGTGATCTGCCACCAGTGTGTGTTCTCCCCAGGCGCTTCAACACTCTGTCGAGCTTTTCTCTCCTCTCCTAAAAGCTCCTGGCGAGATTCTGAATTGTGCATACGATGGAAACTACTATGAGGCCATGAGAGAAGATTTATGAATGAAAGTGAAGCAGCGCAACTGACGCTGGTAGGTCACATGACAGCATGGCGAATGCATCTAGTCTTTATAATTTTGATTTGATTAGTTCAAAACGGCAAATTCATTTAGGAACTAAACAAGTGACCTTTATCATTAAAACATTCACTAACTCTACAAGCCTCAAAAAGACGAAAGAAGGTCTAGGAAGGATGCAGCCTTCCGATTGAGAAGCACCCATTGTCTTTATAAATGAATCATTGAATCATTCAGTCAACCGATTCATTCTAATATGCTAATTCAATGCAACCAAACAAGTGGCTTATTTCACATATATTGTGCATGGAACTCAGCATGAATTAGGCATCCTAGAAAAACTTATAATATAAAATTTAGTATAGAAAACGTAGTAAAGTTAGTCTATTTTTTAGATAGTTTATTTCAAATGACTTACATCAGCAAGAGTCATATTATCACTCTTACAATAATTATTTGTATTTATTTATATAGCACTATGTATAAAACAAGTGTGTGTTGACCAAAGAGCTTAACAATTTTCTATATAAAACAATAACGCAAACATAAAATAACAAAAATTAACCAAAAAAAAGGTTTACTCACATAAAAATGGTAGCAATAGATAACCCTTTATGAAAGTCCCATATTGTTTACAAGATCTGTTTTTAGCATGCTTTTAAATGTATATAGGGACTTGGCAGATCTAACCAAAATAGACCAATTAGCCTATTTTGGTTGAACTTTCTAATAAAGTACCAATTTTCACATACATTTGAACTAGCTGCAAATTTTTGTTTATTAATGTGGAAATAATCTCACAAGGACATGCCACTGACATGCCCTTTTCCACCTAGCTTATGAAGAAGCTATCGTCACATATTAGCACAACAGTAAGCAAATGTGTTTTGATGGCAGACTTAAAAAACATAGCAGCTGTTATCTCCTGTTGCAGACATTAGGATGTGAGCACCTCCTCAAGTCTATTCTTCCATTCTACCAACCTGGAGCCAATACCAAACCACTACACACCACAGGGTCAATTCCTCACACAAACCACCCTCTATCCAACTGCATGCGTCAGTAGCATCTCCACCACTTTACATCATTTGACTGGGCTTGAAATCTGTCCTATGTACACTAACAGAACCTGACATGTCTACATATTTGTTATTGGTTTGGGACTGTCAGTTTGGTAGTCAAGCTGTACTAGTCACAATATTTCCATTTGCAGAACTAAGGAGACCAGGAGAAGCAAAATAACTGCAGGTATCTTGTCATAGCCAATGTTGTTCCCCAGTTGTCACAGTTTGCCTTCATTGAAAGAGTCCGTCTCAGCATGTATAACTTCGCCTGAGGGCTGCATGAGACAAGTTTTCACAGGAGCCACACTGTTTTGCAGTTCCTGATAGCCTATTAGTTGAATTATTCCTTCCCTGAAGCCCATCTGTGAGTTTTTTCTGTAATATCCATGCATACATAAGCAGTGTAAAGATCGGTGTACAGTGTGTAAAGTTCTGGTCCTTTACAATTTTTTTTTTTTTTTTTTTTGCTGGTCAGATTACTAAACCAGGTGAAAAGTCAGACAAGTCAGCTTTAAATAAATGCTTGTAAACATGCTCTACATCTATGGATATTCCTACAGTATCTAGTGTTGTCAAAAATATATATCCATACTGAAATATCTGAAATGATTCCAATACTTTTTTTCTGCAGAATCGAGCTGCACGTTCTTGCTCTCTTCTCTCGGACGGTGAATTGACACACATTCTCCAGTCACTCAATCATTTCATTCGCTCCGGTTAAATGGTGCTTGTATTGTGCATAATTTGCCTCATTTCTGCAGGTTTTGCGCTCACAACACTGATCTATATAAGTGGTGCTCACATAAAGCCACCTCTCAAACAGCTCGCAAGTACCAAATTGACTTGTTTTTCGTGGCTTATTAAACTGTCAAATACATTCAAAATTGTGTTAAAAAGCCCGTCTTGCTTTCCGTCATGTTAATAAAAGAACAAAAGTCAAAGGGAAAATAACTTGCTGCTCTTGACTGAAGAACTTTTATAACTTTAATTGTAGCATTCATTTTATAGTATTAATCCGTATTTCATTTTTTCAATGAAGACTATCAAGTATTATTTTACATTTGATTACTTTAATTTCTGTTGTATTTCTTACCAGAATACTACTGTTGGACTCACCTGAAAAACTTAAAGCCATGTTTATTTTAAGTAAAGCCTCCCTGTCCCTGTGTGTATGTTCTGTTTTGGTCATGTTTCTTTATGTTTTGATTCCGCCTTCCTTGTCTACTAGTTTGACCCATTTTCTCAGTTCTTTTGATTGGTCATTTAGTTCACTTGTCGTCTCATCAATTAGCTCATTTGTTCCCTTTTGTTTGCTCTATGTATTTATACCCTGTGCTCTCCTTAATTCTCTATCTGTTCTCATCAGTACTATGTTGTGTTAAATTGGTGTTATTTCCCTTATCTCCAGAGCTTTTGTCATTAAAGACTATTTACTTCATATTTGTTGTGCGATTCACACCAACAACCAACCCCTGACTCTCACAAATACAGTTAATGCTGTTCCCTTTCAGGTAAACAAAATGTGTTTTTAACAAATTGGGGGTTGGCTGAAAAAACACGATGAACACAAAAACGAAAAAAAAAATTAAGTGAAACATTTATACTGTACATCCGAGCATCTCTTATGGAATAAAAGCAAAGAAAATCTCTCCTAGAAATGACTCGGGTAGAGGTGATTAACTTTTCCAAGGAGATTGGTCATTTCGGTCAAGGTTTTCTCTTTATTTCTTTCAGGCTTTTGTTTGTCTGGTTTACTCCCGTCAACCCTCAATCACAGATTTTTCCTGAAATGTAGCCAAACTTAAAATTATGTCAAATCTATTTTCCAAAGCACTTTAGTGTTCAGCATGTCATGGTTCCCTTAAAACAAGAAGAGATGTGGTTTAGTGGTCTTGTCAAGAGCTAAGACAAAAAAAAGTCCTTTTATATTTAAAGACAGCTGGTGTACAGTAATTTCCTTAAAAGAAATTGAGGACAAAAAGCCTACCTCATTCCATGTGCCAATTCAAGGTCTTTGTGTTCCACCCACTTCTATCAAAGTCATTTTGCAAGCTTAAATTTGACTGTACCTTAAGGGAGAAGGGCGAAAACAGAGATGTGATGTATTTATTGTGTGCCACAGAGTCATAATTTGGAAATGCTTGAAACTCAGACTTATTCAACAGACTTGACAATTATATCTGAAGTCTTTTGCAATAACATAAATTAAAAAGGAATGTACAATGAATGTCAGATTTCCCACATTTGAAAGATCTTAATTGAATCTAAAGTGTAAAGATCTTACACTTTATTGTGATGGTCAACTTTAGAGATTCTACTTTGCAACTACATGTCAACTAATGGTTATTTAAGTATTAGTAGACTGTTACGTTAGGGCAGTGGTTCACAAGCTTTTTTGGTCAAAAAACTTTTTTGGTTAAAAAAAGCTGGTGCCACATATCCAGCTAACACTCAGCAAAGACTAAAACTGACATCTGATCTGACACAAATCGCCCAGACTCTTTCAGCTATATTCTTAAGCACTAAAGAAAGCCCCAGGGCTCTCTGGATACAATTCTGTAATACAACTTCTCGAAACATTAGAACAGCAGTGTGTTTTTCTGCTCAAGTCTGTTGTTGGTTGGCAATCCCATCAGCAGTTCTCGCCCTGGGGCAGCCTGTGGAGATTTCTAACATCATTGACTTATCTGATTCCTTTCACCTTATAGCAGATCATTCTATTAACCTTTACTACATCTCTGGCCACCATTAACAATGTTTGTCTATATCTTGTATTTGCAGTGAACAATTAAATGTGCTGTTAATGCCAAATATACATCAACTTTGTTTGCTGGTCTGCTTCATACTGTGTATAATTAGTTATCACTGTCCTTTTGCAAGATTAATGAAATAATGGTGTTCCCAAGACGCATGTTGATATTAATTAATCTTGGAAAATAATTTGTGTGTGATATAATGGAACTCACTAGGGGGTTCTTATGTCTGAAATTGCCTTTTGGAATTGCAGGTCATTTCGGTTCAATAATCTGTCCATTATTATGATAATCTGTTCATTACAATGCATTTTGATGATAAATTACTTATCACCTTTTAAGCTTTCTGTGGTTAGAGCCTTTTGTATTCCATATATTCTCTCTCTCTGCCCTTTTCTTCTGCTATCTCTTAACAATTTGGTTGGTAATTGTAAATGAGATTTCCAAACACATCTAGGTTATTGGCAGGGGCTTTCTTCTCATAGCAGCTGACAAGAAAGAGTATGTATTATGCTGTGACAATCAGAATCGGGTCTTCAAAGCACACCTACACCTGACATTATGCTCAGTGTTAAAAATTAAATCTCAAGGGTTTCAGTACTATCTCATCAGTAACAGCAGTGTGGCTGTCTGTGCTGACTCTGGTAGATTCTGGCATGCCAAAGAGTGATTGCCTCTTGTTGTCATGAAACAGAAGGATTCACACAGGTAAAGTGATCAACAGTTTTCTTTGCAGAAGTATGTGATCGTAACGATGGAAGCAGGTGAGTAACTGAAGAATTTAGTGTTCAGGATGGATATCTGGATGAGTAATGGTCTTATCTGTTGCAGGTTCTGAAATGGAGATCGAGGCAGATGACTGAAGACGGATGAAGGAAGCAGATGACTGAAGACGGATGAAGGAAACAGATGACGGAAGATGGATGAAGGAAGCAGATGACTGAAGATGGATGAAAGAAACAGATGACAAAGAATAGGTTTGGTTTGGTTTGGTTGAGGGACGGACAAGACCAGACCATGGTGACCTGCAGTGGGAAGAGTTATATAATGCTGGATGATGATCAGTGAAGATTGGTGACAGGGATCTCTGTAATTCGGAAGTGCATGCAGGTGAGGGCCAGGGAGGATGATGGGAAATGTAGTGAGGTGGTGGTGACTAGCTGGTGAGGTGACTCTTGTGGCTTTAATGAACCTGTTTTAGTGGACACCACAGAATGAATGTCACAAGATCCTTCATAGCTCTGAATATGTATGTTTTTAGTTTGTGTCTGGCAGGCTACATCATTGTCCAAATATATGTATGTCTGATTAGCAGAACATTTAAAAATGGGTCGAATGAGCGGTTAACATTGAGCATCCATCATAATCCCCAAAAAATGAGTACATCTAAAAAATGCTGCTGGTTTAATAATTGCTAAATCGTAGCATGATTTGTTTATGACCTGTTCTTTCTATTGTTTTGCAAATATAACCCACTCCTGGTTAAAGGTGCAGTGTGTAACATTTTTGAGTTTTTATGAACAGAAATGCAATATGACATCCATAACTATGTGTTCAGTAGTGTATAAAGAACTTACTTAATAAACCGTAATGTTTTTATTACCTTAGAATGAGTCATTTATATCTACATAGGCGTGGGAATCCCCTTCTATGAAGGTCGCCATATTGTGACGTCATGTTTCTACCGTGGTCGACAGCGATCAAACAGCGTTACAGAGCGCGTTTCGTCACTACCTTGAAAGAGAAGCCGCAGAAAGCTAGAAGAAGCTAGTCATAAACACCGTGAGTAGTGACTTTTCCCTTGTCAGTGGTGTAAATATGTAGTTGGATTGTTTCATGTAACTTAATTCTTCTCCCTCGCTGTGTTATGGCTTTGCTATGTGGGGATAAATGTGCTGGTTGCGCTCGTGAGACAGCTGATTAGTAGGCTACTCTTGTCATTGACCGGAAAACAGTTACAGGAATCACCAACCCGTCGATCTTGGAAGCATTTAAGTCGATCGAGTTTCCAAAATCAGAGAAAAAAGCCTATTGTGTGTAGTAAGTTGTGTTTATGGGATGGGGAGGCGCGCGCGCTGTTACAATCACTTCATTTTTGTCGCGCGCACCTTTGGGATCATGCGGACGCGTCGAGTATAAACAAGGCTTAACGCTTTAACCAGCTCAGCCACAGTAACAGCTCATATTAGCCAGCTAAACTTTTACTACCCTGTAAGAAAAAATATATAACGTTAGTTGCATAGTTTCATGTGGTTCTTCTCCCTCGCTGTATTATTATGGGTTTGCTATGTGGGGAGAAATGTGCTGGTTACGTTCGTGAGACAATCAGCTGATTACTATTATTATATTATATATTAAGACCCTTGATCCTTATCTGACTATGGCTTTGTAAACTTTATCCATGATGTGGTTTATAATGGACTGTGGTACAAAAGCTTGTTTTACTCTGGCTATTCTCTGCTGTCTCAGACGACGATGTTTGTCACGTTTTAGCCACCGTAGCTTCTTCGAAAGGGAGGGGTGAGCAGTGGGCTGAGCCCTTAGTGTAAACTCGCAAACGAACCGCTAGATGTCGCCAAAAGCTACACACTGCACCTATAAGTACTCTTCAAAAGGGTTCAGAGTCAGACTCAAACAATGCATCATGAATGATTTCATAGGCACTAAATGCATGAGTTACATAAAATGCAAGGGAATAAGTGTTATATAAACAGTGCACATACATTAGGTTCATTGATCGAGCGAATAAATAATCCAGTTAAATAAATTAATTTCAATTTTCAATTTCCTGTTTACTTACTATATTATACCAGGGAGTAACATTAGCAAAGCTGCTTGTTGAAAAAACTACATTCCACAGATTTTTTTTTCCTTTATCTTGCTATGTTTGACAATATTTGGGATATTTAAGTTACTCATATTGGATACGTTTTTTTCCAATTAATGACGGTATGACAGGTAAATTAACAACTCTTCTTCGTTTCCCTAAAATACAACACAATGTTTAACAACTCAATGACATATAGCAGTATATAACAAATATAAAACGTTTCACTGATTATAACTCGTTCTCATCAGCGGCGTTTCGTTCGTCAACAAATTATTTTTGTTAACTGAAGTTTCCTTTCAAAGAGTGTGACTGACACCTTGCTTTAGAAAATTTACTATAATGCAGGCCAATCGAAAGCGGGATGTAAAGGAGTATTCATTGGTGGACCAACTGAACAATTACGCCCCCTTCATTAACGGGACTCTGAGCACAAATCAGTTTCTTGGCATTTATTTAGTTCACTTTGAGATAGATTTCAATGCTAAATATCTGCTTTATTGTCATTTGTGTGGAGAAACGCATTTTCTCAAAATCGATTGAGTGAATGATTCAGTGACTCACAGTTAACACAAGACTCAATTAACATAAAGATTAAACCTGAAGAAAGGTTCACTGAATTCATTATGTTATGAAGCATGTAAAATGTCCTCCTGTTGTATTATGGGATATGTTCTTGTTCTTGTACATGCTATTTGCTGACAATTCGTTCAGGTTCACTGAACGAATCTGTGATATAAATGGATTCATAAAGATTCGAGCCACTGAAATCAATGAATCAAAGTCTCTAACATTAGTTTGTGCTGCTGCCTCATGCCACACATCTACAATATGATAGACCCTTTTCACAATGGCATCAGTTAACTTCCTTTCCGCAAAGCAATGTATCGGTCCTTCCCTTTTACCTTTGCACTGGAGACTTAAATGGAAAATGCAGGATCAACTCGAACTCGAAACAATGTTTACATATTTACAATCAGGTTCTTTTGGTAATGTTTAGATTATTTCCATTTACATTCTGTAACTGCCTTAGATGGTTGGGGAAGTATAACTAGCAGCAACTTTAGCAATGTTATCAATAGTCTTGTCAGAGTTGTTTCACAATGATTACATGTCCACACATATGCTATTTGGAATAACAAGAATTTTGTATTTAAAAACAACTCTTTATTTACTTTTTAGAAGCTTCATCTGCAATAAAGACAGCAAACACTGTGTGAGAATCACTACGGAAATGAGAGACTGTCTGATTTGAGTGCTGCTGTGGCAAGCAGAGCAGGGTCGAGAGTGCCACACCAGTCACGGAGGAGCTCCGGAAGGATAAAAGGAGGAGAGACAACACTGAAGAACAAGAGAGGACCTGCCGCCTCCTTCCTTTAACACAAACCTCATTACAGATCCATTTTTAACTCCTCTCCTGACTTCAAGCTGGAAATCTAACCGATCGGAAAGTTTGTTTGAGATGCTAAACACCTTGCCTAAGTAGACGAGAGTAGGCAGCTGCAGTTATCCTTTAGCAGTGTTTGTGGCGGATGTACAAGAGACTGGGTGAACTTCATGCTGGTGGCACTAGTATTCCACTATGCTTAGAAGTAAACATATACCGCTTCAAGTCATAACAGAAGTTCCTTTTGCTTGAAGATCAATTCATCGTGCCGGTATGGAGCCGAAGCTGGCCGTGGGGTCTGTGCGGGGGACCTGTCTGGTTCTTGTTAGTGTTGAGGATCTTTGCCAATGGCTGTCATATCGACAAGGTCATCACAGGGGATTGTTGCAGATCCACTATCTGATCTGGATACGGACCGGATGTGGTTGAAAATATGTAAATTTATTTAATATATGTATAAAGGTACGTCCCCAATTGGGAAAGAGGTAAACATCCAGCCACTTGACAATAGACCCTTTTCACATGACGTCACATAACTGGATGAATATTTGAATGCTACCTATCCCCATCTGACCTCTGACTTGTGATGCAGCCTGAATCATAATGACACCATTGTTCGTTCGTTGGCCAGAGGAGAACTGGCCCCCCGACTGAGCCTGGTTTCTCCCAAGGTTTTTCCCTGTCACCTGATGAAGTTTGGGTCGCCTCTGGCTTGCTTAGTTAGGGACACTTAATATTTAACAATATTATTGATCTGACTGTACTGACGCTGCTGTATGAGTACTGAACTGATTTGGATGATGACATCATTTTTTGCAGAACTGCTTCATAGATTAAATTAATTCATTTAATAATTGATGATCTTTACAATGGAACTGAATCAACACTGAACAGACTTTAGCTGAACAACAGCTGAAATGCATCCTTTTCCTGTTATCACTGTAAAGCAGCTTTGAAACAATCTGTATTGTATAAAGTGCTATATTGACTTGACTTATTTTTCCAATCCATAATAATTTTGTGTAGTAGATGGCTATCATGGCTTTTAGTAAAAGTATAAAGTAGGCCTACTACAAAATAAGAAGACAGATTATACTCAAAATGAAAAAAAGAAAGAAAGAAAGAAAAAAGTTGTAAGTGGAAAGAGTTTACTTTCTGTAATATCAATCAGCTATAAGCTAAAATATCTGGAATGGTCTTGCATTTACTCTTATCAGTACCACCACAGCTGTGTGAGATGTTCCACTCTATTACTTTACATCAGAACCAACCACTCCACCTGGTGTAATTCCTACTCCAATTTTTACCTGGCCTGACCCGGCCTAGATGTGGTTGTGTCCCTCAGCTGGGTTCAGACTAGGCAATATTAAGATCTGTTTGAAATCATCCGAGATATTAATGCACTCCAGGGTGCTTTTCCTAAGAAAACAAGGCCACTGACAAGACATCAGTGCTTATACGCTGCAGAAGATGAAGTTTTGCCTCAGCACTGCAGTGCAGAGACATATGACAGATCCTCAATCCTTTATTCCTCTTGAGCAGGCGACAAGGAGCATATTGGTGGAATCATCTGACAGCCCACACAGGACCCTCTAAGGTCTGTGAGTGGGAGTTTAAAAGAGAGAAAAATCCTCTCTTTCTCTCCCTCAACAGCGCCTGCTTCCTCAGGAGCCTGTTTGGGGAGGTAAGTGTTCACCAGACACCCAGTTCTACTGCTTTTTGCATTCTCCATTTTCATCAGTGCAGACAGTCATGCCGACCTTGAACGCAGCGGAGAATTTCACAGTAGTTCTTCAATGATAGATGAATTAATTGGTCACACCAAGGACGGGAGATGCAGGTGTCATACTGCTGGAACTGCTGGGATGACTTTGATAACATCCAGACTTAGTGTCGCTCATGTGTTTCAGCATGAAAAAGGGTTAGAACAGCTAATGGACTCACATTTGAAATTTTATCTTAAAATATATGAAAATAAAGACTGACAAACAAAATTTATATTATAAGAAATGGTCCAGATATTTAACTTATTTGGGAAAGGGGCAGTAATAATTTTGTGAGAAACATGTTCACAGTCGAGAGTGTAATTGCGATGTGTTATAAAGTTTTTATATATTTTTTAGTTTGATTAATAATAATAAAAAATTATCAGGGTAAAAATGTTCCTTCTGAACAGATGTGTTGTATTCTGAAAAGTGTCTGAGAATCAATAAAAAAACTGTTAAAAACTGTTGATCTGAGAATGAATAAAAACTGTTAAACTGTTCATTTCATTGTCATAAATGTGGTGGTCATTTCATGGTCATAAAAATAACACCGCCAATGATGTCTTGTCATAAAACACACAAGAACAATGACATTTTATGTTACTAACATCCAGTCTGTACCATGTAATGAATAAATAATGAACAAAGCGCAATTAATCAAACAGACAACTTTTATAGCGCTTTAGGTGTTTATTGTAAGGTGATTTATTTGGAGACATGATCAATCTGAACTGCAGTAAATAAGCTGTGTGAAGATTATTTTTTAAAAATGTTTTACGGGTTTCACACGGGTTTGGAATGACATGAGAATATGAAAACATTGACTGAATTTTCATTTTTAGGTGAACTGTGGCTTTTTATTTTTTTTTAAATCCCTTCCTTTTTAAAATCAGCCATTTTCAGCATCTTAGTGCTTTAGCTGTCAGCAAGATCATTCTCTGACTTTTAGGGCATTAAAATATAGCCAGCTTTTATGAAATACTACAAGATTTAGAATGATGCAAAGCGGTTTGGCTTAAGAGATGAGGACACCAAAAAAAGATTTTTCCTCAGATTTAGGGTGTTTAAATCCCAACGATGTACTAAAAACGGAAAAGTTTTCCTTTGCGTTTTTTTTTTGTATGAATAATCCATGTTCACATGGATCAGTAAAAAAGACAAAAAGCGCTGTATGCAAGCCAGACCAGTAGTTGGCGATGTCGCATGCATATATCGTTTTCAAAAACTTTCACTTTGAATGCCACTTGCCTAGTGTTATATATTTCTTTTAATTGTGTTCTTACATCATCCTAAATGTTTCCAAGAATTCAGAGAAACAAAATTTGTTTTTTCAAACAAAATCAAATAACTTGTCAAACTCTTTGGTAAATGTCTTGGGTACAAATAGAGATTGGGAGATATACGCAGATCTTGACAAACCTTCAGATTTAGACAATAAGACACGACCATAAATGGATAAATATCTCTGCAACCAAGAGTCAAACTTTCTTTTTGTACTGTTGATAATCGGATTAAAGTTAGGAGAAGCACGATATGATTCATATTTGCAAAGTTTTACACCAAGATATGTGACAACTTAATTGACAGGGATTCCATCAATTTCTTCGAGGTTAACTAGCCTGACTCCCACCAGACTCTCGTAGCCTACATTTCATTTAATTTCATTTGTACATAGAGTATGTATTTGTACAAACGCTCCATTGGCGGGAACTCTATTGAAGTCTAAAACTAGGATCTGCCCAGAGTCACTCTATCTGGCTCAACCAATCGCTAACGTTTGGTCGTGACATACATATTTTCCCGAACCCCGTGGGGAGGATGGCCACCAACAAAACTAAGCAAAGATTGTTCTTGCTCCGGCTTTAACTTCTTGATATTCGGGAGCGTCGCCACAACGGACCGAATGGCTTCGCTCGCATCTTTCTCCGCTGCCATTACTGAACTACAACTCAAAATAACTCACGAGTCGACATCAACGTCATTGTTCTCAGCCACTCCCTCTGTTCGGTGATTGGCCCGGCAAAAAATTGATCGGAGAAAACGTCTCGGGTTATGACTATAACCCTTGTTCCCTGAGAAGGGAACGAGACACTGCGTCGAGATCGACACTTTGGGGACGCTCCCTAAGCGTGCGCCTCTGAAGTATGAATAAAACTAATCCAATCCTGATTGGTGTTGCGTCGTGACGTAACATGTGACGGCATACCCGGAAGTATAAAAGTGACGTTGTCACAACACACACTAGCCTCGCGATGAAGCAAGACGCTCAAAGGCCTCGAGGGGCGTGGCAGAACGACGCAGTGTCTCGTTCCCTTCTCAGGGAACAAGGGTTATAGTCATAACCCGAGACGTTCCCTTTCGAGGGAACTCAACACTGCGTCGAGATCGACACTTTGGGGAACGAGTGCCCACTAGGCCACGCACCGAATAGGCCTGTCCCGGAGTGAAACTGTCTAGGCACTCAGCAAGGACTGAGCACGTGTGCGCCAGGCGTACTTGGAAGGTGGAGACTGCAGAACCTGATAAAAGTATGCGGAGTAGCCCAACCGGCTGCCTCGCAGATCTCCTGTAGAGGTACTCCCGAAAGAAGGGCCCTAGAAGAAGCCATGCTTCTAGTTGAATGGGCCCTGACGGCTAAAGGTGAAGGCAAACCGCGCACCTTGTAAGCCGCAGTAATAGCCTGGACTATCCAATTACTAATAGTCTGCTTAGATGCCGGGAGCCCCTTCTTAGGTGACCCAAAACATACTAATAACTGGTCCGACCTTCTCCAAGAAGAGGACCTCTCAAGGTACACGCTCAAAGCTCTGACGGGGCAGAGCAAATGAAGCTTCTCTTCTTCTGCCGACACATGAGGTGGAGGATGGAATGCCTGAAGGACTACAGACCGAGCCGTGTTCGAAGGAACCTTTGGTACGTAGCCCGGACTCGGGTGCAAAAAGGCCTTTACTCTGCCAGGGGCAAACTCCAAGCAAGCTGGTGTTACTGCCAGGGCTTGGAGATCTCCCACCCTCTTAAGTGAGGTAATGGCCAAGAGAAAAACCATTTTCTGCGTTAAATTCTTAGGCGAAGCCGACTCTAGAGGTTCGAAAGGGGCCAGGGATAACCCTTCCAGAACTATAGCCAGGTCCCAAGCAGGAACTCTAGACCTGGTTGCCGGCCTCATCCTCCAAGTGCCGCGGAGAAACCGAATGACCAACTGGTGCCTCCCCAGGGGCCCATCACTTAACGGAGCGTGGAAAGCTGCAATGGCTGCCACGTACACCTTAAGCGTGGAAGGGGAGAGACCCGCAGAGAACCGATCTTGAAGAAATTCCAGAACTGAAGCCACCGGGCAGTTTACTGGATCCAACTCATGTTCTCTACACCAAGTGGCAAAAACATTCCACTTGAGGCCATATAATCTCCTAGTAGACGGAGCTCTGGAGCTAAGTATAGTTTCAACCACTCCAGCTGATAGACCAGCATTCAGGTACTGAACCCCCTCAGAGGCCAGACCCACAATTTCCACAGCTCTGGCTGAGGGTGGAGAATTGTGCCCCCCGCCTGAGACAACAGATCCCTCCTCAGAGGAATCTGCCATGGCGGAGCTATCAGGAGTGATACTATGTTCGAAAACCACACTCGGGTCGGCCACATTGGGGCAACCAGAAGAAGACTGATGCCCTCCTGACGGACCCTCTCCAGGACTCCCGGGAGCAGAGCGATCGGGGGAAAAGCGTACAGGCGAAGCCTCGGCCAGGCCTGTACCATGGCATCCAACCCCAGAGGGGCTGGAAGTGAGAGGGAGAACCAAAGTGGACAGTGGGACGTCTCTCGAGACGCAAACAGATCCACTTCCATTGGTCCAAACCTCTCCCGTATCAACTTCACCACGTCTGGATGAAGTCTCCATTCCCCGGGCCTCAGCCCCTGCCTCGACAGGATGTCTGCTCCCTGATTCTGAACCCCCGGAATATACATTGCCTTGATAGACAGTATTTTCCCCTGGGACCAAAGAATAATCTGATGCGCCAGTCTGCACAGAGGGCGCGATCTGAGTCCCCCTTGTCGGTTCAGATAGGCTACCACCGACGTATTGTCGGATCGTACTAAGACATGGTAACCCTTGATGTCTGGGAGGAAGCTCCTCAAAGCCCTGAACACAGCCATCATCTCTAGGCAGTTTATATGCCAAGAACGATGATGGTCCTGCCACAGACCCCTGGCAAAGCGGCCGTCCATGACCGCGCCCCAGCCCGTAAGGGAAGCGTCTGTCGAAACGGATTTCCGGCGACATGACACTCCCAACACCGGCCCTTGGGATAGGAACCCAGGTTTCTTCCATATTTGCAGAGAACGAAGGCATCTGCGCGTTACTCTGATTAAACGAAACGGATTCCCCTTGGGAGAAAACCCCTTGGTTTTCAACCACCACTGAAGGGGCCTCATGTGCAGAAGGCCCAAAGGAATAACGTTGGATGCCGCTGCCATGAGACCCAGCATTCTTTGAAATTGCTTTACAGTGATGGCCTGGCCCAGCCTTAACCCAGATACCATCGCCAGAATTGACTCGACACGTGCGGGAGACATTCGTGCCTGCATCGTAATCGAGCTCCACACGATTCCCAAAAATATCGTGGACTGGGATGGTTCTAGCACACTCTTTTTTACATTGAGTCTCAACCCTAATTTCTGAATGTGGCCAAGGACGACATCTCGATGCCGAACTGCCATTTCTCGAGACTGGGCCAGAATGAGCCAGTCGTCGAGATAATTCAATATACGGATGCCTTGAAGTCTCAGTGGAGCAAGGGCTACATCCATACACTTGGTGAATGTGCGGGGAGAGAGTGCTAGGCCGAACGGAAGAACCCGATATTGGTAAGCTTCGCCCCCGAAAGCGAACCTCAGGTATCTCCTGTGACATGGAAGGATGGAGATGTGAAAATAGGCGTCTTTTAGATCTATCGTGACAAACCAGTCCTCGGATCTGATTTGACTCACGATTGCAGGAATGGTTAACATCTTGAACCTGAACCTCCTCAGAGATCGGTTCAAAACCCTGAGATCTAGAATTGGCCTTAACCCCCCATCCTTCTTTGGAACTATAAAGTACCGGCTGTAAAACCCGGACTCCCTGTCTAAAGGATGAACACGTTCTATGGCTTCCTTTAGCAGCAAAGTCTGCACTTCCTGTTCCATCACCTGAGCCTGCTCTGGAAGTACTGCAGTTTGCACCACCCCAGAAAACTTGGGGGGGCGGCACGCAAACTGCAGTCTGTATCCTGATTTTATTATATGCAGGACCCATGCAGATATGTTGGGAAGATGATACCATGCCTCTACAAAATCTACTAGGGGTACCAGCCTCTCGAGACTGGCCTCTGGTGTTCTTCGAGCATCTTTCTCGACTGCCTGAAGCGGAATACCGGCAGGCTGTAGTCGATACGGTTCTTTTAACCATAACTGATGTTTTACTAGAAAATTTTCGCTGGAAAGAGATGCGGCCCGAAGCGTCGTTGACGGCGGGCAACCTACATCGTTTCCTAGAGGGCTCCGCTGCGAGAACAACCTCGGTTGCCCTGCAGTGGAGGGGACCGCCCTCAGAGGTCCTACCATTCCGGTCAGGACCTCTTCCCCGAAGTCCTCCTAGCCTGAATGACTTCCCTCAGGTCACCCCTCTGGCTGGAGGACTTCGATTTCTGAGAGCGCTTCCTCTGTTGCCAAGCTCCAGGAGGAGGGGCTCTAGAGGAAACGCTCTCTTTCTGCTCTGCCCGGTGAGAGTAGCTGGCTGCTGGCTGGGGCTGATCGCTCGGCCCCACCCTACTCGATTTGGACTTAGCCTTACGGGGGAGGTACTGTTGGAACGCCGCAGATTGTTTCTTCGCCTCCTGAAACCTGTCGACGACCGAAGGCGAGAGCGGCGCATCCAGCAGAAAAGAAGTATCTTTATCTTTTATTCCAGATAGGTTCAGCCACAGATGCCTCTCCGTAGCCACCATAGCTGCCATAGAGCGGCCAATGGCACGGGCCGTCTCTTTTGTGGCCCGGAGAGACAAATCTGTGGCCTTCCTCAACTCCGCAATATCCTCAGGAGTTGGCCCCTCCCCCTCATCCAAATCTTTCAGGAGGTCGGCCTGGTATGCCTGCAAGACAGCCATAGTGTGCAGACATGAACCAGCCCGACCTGCCGCCATGTAAGCCCTGCCTATTAAAGCTGATGTATCTCTGCAGGGCTTACTAGGCAGCGCCGGGGTTTTTAGGGAAGACGCCGATTCAGGGGAAAGATAACCCGCTAAAGCTTCCTCTACTTTCGGCATCTTCCCATAACCCTTGTCCCGTGCCCCCATAATATTGCTATAATCAACCATACTGGGACTGGAGACACGAGACGAGTGCGGTTTATCCCACGATCTCGAGATTTCAGAATGGAGATCGGGGAAAAACGGCAAACCCCGGCGCTGAGGTTGTGCTCTCTGCTGCAGGAAACGCTCATCAAGCTTGCTTTTCGCCTGCGTTCCCTGCTCATGATGTGGCCAGCTAATATTGAGTCTGGCCACTGCACGAGTCACAACCTCAACCAGCTCCTCATAAGCTTGGCCGTGAACTGGCGCGCCAAAATCACGGTCATCCGCATCAATACTCAGCACATCTACTTCCTCAGAAGCAGAGAGCTGAAGCATTGGGACCTGATCGTGGGCAGGAGAAGCCGCGATGCGGGCTCCTGGACCACTCTCAGGGGCTATGGGATCCTCAGACGAAGAATGAGAAGGTGCCTCAGCAGCCTCATTCTCATCTAAAAGATCCCGCTGCGAGCCCCACGATCTCAATCGCCGCGCCGCCTCAACAGACGCGGGACCAGAACCGCGGGGAGCGCGAGCCTGACCGTGCTCATCAAAGCACGCCAGCCGGGAGCGCAGCACTCTAATGGGTAGTGCTTCACAGTGAACACAAGCAGCTCCCTCGAGAGCTGCCCGTGCGTGCTGCGCTCCCAAACAATTCACACACAAAGAGTGTGTATCCCCACCCGTAATAAAGCAAGGGCAAGGATGCACACACTTCTTGAATTGTTCGCTGGCCATCATATATATATAGATATGATATAAGGTACAGTTTTTCAACACAGAGCGCTTGCTGAAGAGCGAAAGCTAGTGTGTGTTGTGACAACGTCACTTTTATACTTCCGGGTATGCCGTCACATGTTACGTCACGACGCAACACCAATCAGGATTGGATTAGTTTTATTCATACTTCAGAGGCGCACGCTTAGGGAGCGTCCCCAAAGTGTCGATCTCGACGCAGTGTTGAGTTCCCTCGAAAGGGAACCAAACTCTACAGCAGAATCCCAGACTCAGTACTGAAAGAAAATTAAAATTGAGCAGAAGTATGTAGGAGGGCGGAGTCATGCTAGAGGCTGAGTGGAAAAATCTCACATTTGCTTATATTAAGGTTGAGACCAGATACTTTAGAGAAATTATTTATGGTACGAATTGCTTTGCTAACCTCTGCAGCATTTTTTTTAAAAGTAGTGTTGTGTCATCAGCTAGTTGACACATTATTAATTCCTTCGCAAACACATTGAAGAAGAAATTAATTTTTACATAGCAAGAAAGAACCTGTGTGACGAGCAGAAAAAGAAACGGTGAGATTGGGCAGCCTTGTCTGATGCCCCATAAGAAAAAATCTACCAGAAGTCCCATTAACCATTTTAACAGAGCTGTTACATGTGGTGTACAGGGTTGTAATTGCCTCTCTAATGAAATTCCCAAATTTAAAGTATTCTAATGCTGGAAACATGAATTTGTGTTCTACTGTATCAAACGCTTTATTAAAATCAACAAATAGTATTAGATTGTCATCATTGAGAAGGTGACTATAATCAATACAATCAAGAAAAAGACAGAAAAGATAAGACAAAGATATTATTACAGATATGCCTCCCTTTCATGAAGCCAGACTGAGACTGATCAATTAAGTTCGTATCCTACAGGGGGTGGAGCTGAGAAGCGAGGAAAGGTCAGGAGGATGCAAAAATAAGAAATCAGAAGCACCTCATGGCATGGACAACTGCGTAATGTTTAGTGGCAGGCTGTTGTTGTTTCCTTCTAACATTGTGGATTATGGCAAGCAGACTTTGGGACAACAGGAGAACTAAAACGAGGATCAATATCGGCGTGGATTTTTTCGAGATGCCGAGAGCTTCAATAAACTGACCTGTGTGAGTAGTAATTCAGCACTTGCGGATAGTTCGGTAGAATTAAACGTTCTCATTCCTTTATATCCGCGTAACTCGCGTGTGGCGCTGATATCTGTCTCTCATTAGCAATCACGACCTGCTTCATACCACAGTCACGTTAAAAAACATGAATGTTTTCAATCATCCATAAACATTATTAGATGACACAGCAGGTTCCGTTTATCACTGCATCATCAATCCACGTCTTTGTTATTGTAAGAGGTTAGCGACCCCTAGCGGCGACCCCCCCCCCCCCCCCCTCCATATTGTAGCTTTAAATGTTGACGTTAAATCCACAATTTTTTATATTAAATAGTTAAAATTGCAAGTACAGTAATAGCCTAACTGTTTTTAAATTACAGAAAAAATGTAAGTGTAGTCCCTATACTTTTTAAGGGAAAAGTCATTAAATACAGTAATTTACGATAATTTGGTATGAGTCCACTGTCAGGAATGACATGCTATTTCCTGTAAAAAAAAAAAAAAAAACCCCGCAGGGCCCTGAAATAGGTTGTGAGGAAGTAGCTGCCACCACTATTAATCAGCATGAGCGAGCAGCCCTGATATCAAAGACCTCCACTACATTATTACTGGTGCATCAAAGAAACCCACACTCTTATCAGTGGCGAACATCTGTAGTGGTTTGTTTGTTTATTCATTATTTTTATAACTGTAAAGTCTCAAATCATTACACTATGCAAAACAGCTCGATTGGCTTCTGAAAAACCAATGTGCCACTGTTGAAAAACATGACTTCCATCAGAACCGAAAAAGACAGCATTCCCATAATCATTGTCTCAGGCATCTGTTGACCTAAAGGACTGGAGGTTCTTCGAGCAGTGCAGTGTTTGTGTTTGAGGAGAGAAGAGTGAGAAACTGTCAGTGCTTTCAGGAACAGACGATGGCCAGCCTTCAGGACCAATTCTTTCAACACTGTCTGTTTATAGTAGATAAGGTGTTCACCTCAACATCAGAACCTCAGCAGCAGCCTCCTCTTTCTTCACAAATTTCAAAAGATTCTTAAAAAGGATACTGAATACTGAATGTACTGTTTGTAGACTCTTCACTCTTCAATTCCATCTTGCAACTTGACATCGTTCTGCCAAAATGCACTATAATCAACAAAACAATTGAATATGGAATTATCAAGCCACATTTTCTTATTTAGTTTACTTTACATATACATTTAACATTTTGGAAAACATGCAAATGTGTACAAAATATGTGTACTTATGTGGCAAGTGAGCAAAGAATTCATGGATTTTGTAAGTTGAGGTCATGGAATGCATTTGGTATCAAAACAAAGGGATGTGTATATATATATATATATATATATATATATATATATATATATAAATAAACAGTTTTATTTGTCATAAAGTAATTTCAGAGAACTGAAAATAAAAACAATTTGCGAGATCTGGCAAGATTTAGATTTTTGCAAGTCAAACAGATTGTCGGCTTTATATGTTGGTATTAAGAGCTTTTGGGTTTTTACTTTATAGGATTTACTTATAGTGTAGAAATATTTGTCATAGCTGAGTTGCTTGCAAAATCTCACTAAGCTGGATAGTTTTTGTTTCTGTACGTCTGTAAATTCCGACATTTATAAATATGTTAAGCTCATGATGTGCACAACTGCAGGGCCAAAAAAGGAAGATATTTTAGTTTGTGTTTGAGCAGAAAATCTGTCTTCATCTTCAGATTCGTTTTATTAGATTTAATCAGTATCTAAATATGAATTCTGGCAGCTGTAGCATCTCTTATTCATCAAGCTGGCAGCTGATTGGCTCCACTCATCACTGCAGGAAAAGGATGTTGTTGACTAAAAGACATCCTTTCCAGGTGTCTTTTAAGGTCTATTTTGATGTTGACACTTTAAAACTATAAATATAAAAATGAATGAATATAATACAAAGTCTATAACTAAATTGTAATATAACATGAAATAAACTAGTACTATTTTAAATGTAAAAACACACACTGATAATTACTGACAATACTTTCCAGATGGCCAGTGCATATAGACATGTTACATTTAGATAGATGAAGCATCCAGAACTGTGGTCACTGTCAGTGTCGCTAACAGTCAGATCCAATTTACTCAAACCTTTGTCGTTTCTCATTCTTAGGCCACTAAAGCAAATGACAGAACGCCCTTGGCCATTCTCACCTCAGCGTTTCACATGAAGACTCTCATTATGTAAAGGAGGAACTGAATGAGTTCTTTTTGACCACCTAAATATTAAAGAAGACTCTAAAGAATATTTTAAGCAATTATCACCGTGTTAAGTACATTATATTGTGTGCATGCATCTAAAATTTAGTACGTTTCTGAGAGGGATTTATACATTTCTTGTGAACAAATCTGACAGTGCTGCCTTTGTGGCTCAGTTTATAATGTATTACAAATAATAACCAAAATATGCTTTTTCAGTCTGTTTCCATCATCGTGGCATATTTAATTTAAAGGCAGTGACAGCAAGCCCCCTTAAATGGGAATGTTGTGGGCGGGAGAACTGAATATGGTGCTTTTAATGGAATATATCTCCTAATTTCATGCCTTGCACCCATGGAGGAACCATAAAATCAGGTCTGAATGAAGATACAAACATGTGCGTGGATTGTGGGGAGCTTTTCTTCGCACATCCAGACATTGCAATAGAATCTGCCACAGGAACAGCCCACCTTTGTCCACCACACACACACCCATGGCAGGGGGTGTTTGTTATACAGATGGCTGTCCTGATCTATGAACAAACACAATTAGTCACAAACATTTGCGCTCCTTTTGGCCTCTGGACAGTGAGAGAGAGTGTCTGTAATCCTACAGTATATTCATCAGCCAGGTCTAATCTGGTCAATTATAAATTCAGTGTCTGAAAACAAGTCACGGATTGATGCTTCCGGTTGTGAGATCCAATGAATCCTCTTGTTTTCATTTTAGCCTGTAAAATGATGTCATTTCTAAACCATATTTTAAATAAAAACTCCCAAAACATCTTAATCTTCTGTAGGCACTAAACGTGTTCCTTTCCAATCCTTTCTTTTTCTTTAGCATCTTTTGTTCCATTTTGTTTAGATTCTTTCCATTCATTCCCTTTTGTATGTTTCGTTAATTAAATGTAGTTTTTCCTTTCCCTTCCTGTTCTTGTCTCATGTTTTAAGAGAGTATTTCCTTTTAAACTCACTTCCATAATACATAATAAAACATTTTTGAAAGCAACAGGAAATTTATTTCAAGAGCAAAAACCTGATCCTCCCTTGATGTCAAATAGGTGGCTAAAAAGGCCAACAAGGAATGATGCCGTTGTATCACTTAAAGGCCCCGTTCACACCAAGGATGATAAATGTGCCATGAATTCAGACATAGGCCTACATCTTTTGTGGCATACTGTTTTTCGCTTACTATATAGGAAGTATGTGATTTCGGATGCGGCCATAGAACATCAACGCTTCCTGGTTGTTACGGTGCATTGTTGGTCTTTTTAGTGAGTTTCAGTGCACTTTTTAGTACACTGGAAGGATTTTGTGAATTGCGATTGGGACAGCACTTAAAATGTCTGACTTCCTGATCTGTGACCTTACAACCGAACTAGGGAGCTGATTGAGTCGCACACAGTGACAGCCAATCAGAATCCACTATATATAGGAAAATGGCTTAAAGCGACAGACGACATAACTGCAGCGCACACTTACAGAACAATATCGTAAGTTAGTATGACCCTAAAATAGTTGTTGTTATAGTCATTTTTAAATATCTAGGCCCTTAAAGGGAAAGTTCAGCCAAAAATGAAAATTCTGTCATCATTTATTCCACCGGAAGTTTTTCCAAAGCTTATGAGATTCTTTCTTCTGTGAACTACTATGAAAGTCAATGGCTACCGTCAACTATCTGGTAACCAACCTTCTTCAAAATATCTTCTTTAGTGTTCAACAGAGGAAAATCCAAATCCATATTTGGAACAACTTAAGGGGGAGTAAATGATCACAGAATTTTCATTTTTGGGTGAACTGACCCTTTAAATCTTTGAAGAAAAAAAAGTGTTAGTTTAAGTGTGTACCTTTTGGTGTTTCAAAACTTTATCTTATAGGCTAAAGAAAACTAAGATATTCAAAGATCTTAAAGATTTTTCTTTTCGTTTGGAGCGATCAGTCTAGTCCTACATAACAACGCTGACTTGACCAATGGCGTGAGTTGGGGGTGGAGCTAACTAGCTGATTGTTTGTTCTGACGGGTGGCATGTTCACGTTCCAGGAGCTCTACCAGTAGGGACTGACCTGTTAACCAATGCATTTCTGCTCTGATAGTGACATCAGCTTTAAACTCAACAACCTACCTCAGAATTCAAGATCTTCTGCAGAGAGGAGAGAGGAAATTGTTCAGAGGTTGAACTTTCATAGCTCAGGAGTTTTAGTTGTGTATCAACCTTGACTTCGGTGTTTCTCCTATAATTCCTTACAGGATTTAGAAGAGATACACATGAGACAATTGTCGACATATACTAAGAATATAGATCTAGCTACAATTCATGTGGAAAACATAGCTCAGAATTAAAAGTAAAATATTCATATTAAAATATAAGAATTTTGCAGATGTTGGTACCTTGGCAAAGTTTTGAATTGTTCTCTTATGAAAAATATCTTATGAAACTATGGGAAACAATAGTGACTTTTTCTAAACAGGAGACTTTAGCAAAGATGTGACCCCCATCTCTTTTTATTTGAGATTCTTATTTCATATGTATTTCATCCTGTTTCTCACTGTTCTTAGTTCCTGAGTCTGTATGGAAGGGATGTGGTGTTCCAGACTTTCACCTGTGGTGAGGACGAAAGCTAATGAAGTGAGGCAGGGCGAGGCGCCCTTGCAGAGGTATCTTAATTTCTTCTGTTCTGATTATCCCAGTTCTTTTTCAAGAAAACCTTTATGCAAAGATGTAAAATAATGAGAAGAGTATGTGATCTTTTTTTAATTTTTTTTTAAAGAATTTGTATAGTTAACTTACTTAATAAAACAGTTGTAAACGTTTGTCCTAATTATTTAACATTATATAGTTATATCAAACTTTTAAGAGCAAAATGTGCAGAGAATAATAATAAATTGCTAGATAAAATTAAAAATGAAGGTGATACTGTATGTACGTATATACTTGTTTTAGAATTGTATAAGTATAAGATACATTGAAAATGTATAAGAGGAAACTCTGTGAAACTCTGAAACTCTTGCAATATAGAACATTTATTTCTGTTTTTGACATTTTCTTCTGCTTTTTACATAATGAGTCTTTAAACACTCATAATCATTAATATCTCACAAAAAATATTTATCTTCTTGATCTGATTTGATAAAGTTTCAGCATAAGCTTGCATACTGGTGAAAGGAAATATAATTCACAAGCATAAAATAAAAATCACTATTCACTATGGAGCATCCCTGAATTGTTCTTGTCAAATCACTCGCCGGTGAAAACAACTGCGTAATTTTCTCATCACAGAGACATGTAAGCCAAAACATATGAGACAGTGATATATTAAGTAATGGAAATGTCTTGACAGCATGTCATGTCTGGCTAAATACGCACTTAACTCTGATTCGCTTCTCTGGGGTAAATTAGTGCTATTCATTTTACATACTGAAAGAGCATTTACTGTACATTAAGTGGCTGCTGATTCACTTGTTGACCCTAATTTTTCAACATAATCACAATGTACTGAACTGCCATATCACCAATGGGTTCCATATTTTCAACCCTGTGTAAAAAAACCAAAAAAACTTTAAAGATCAAATCTGCAGCTGAAACATACCATAACCAACATGTACAGTACATTTCAGACTGGTGCCAAAATAGTAAGCTATTTATATGCTACTGTAATTTACAGATAATACAGTATGTGCCAATTCTCTCTGTCATCCAGAAAGCATATTTGGGCAAACGCATTTGTGCAAATGATAATTAATTTAACTCTTTGTCAATGGCTTTTAGTTCACCCAAACATGAAATTTCTCTCATCATTCACTCACCTTCTTGTTGACTTCCCTTTATTTTTCAGCCAGCTTTTTTTCATTCAGTGAAAGTGGATGGGGATCAGAAAAGTAGTAAAGCTTCAAGACAGAACCATAAAAGTACCATAAAAAAATCTTGAACCGTATTTGAACATCCTGAAATGTGAATATTTCAAGATTTAAGTTTTATGATCTATTATGATATTGTTGGTGAATTATTATTATTATTATTATTATTATTATTGCACAAAGCTACCAAATAGCTTCAGAAGACTTTGGAAAATTACTCGCATGATGCTTTATTGTCATTTTGGGGCTTGATAGCTCATTACCATTCAGTTATATGGTATGGAAAAGGTTCTACATCAGGAAGAAAGTTATAGAGGTTTGGAATGACATAAGGTTAAATAAATGATGACAGAATTAAAAAAAATTTGGCTGAACTAATTCTTTAAAATGATAAATCACTTTGAATTAGAATATCATTCAGTGACACCTACTAAAGGGACATTTTTGAGGTTCAAAGACACTGTGCAAACACATGCTAGTGGTTTTGTTCTACAAAGATCAGTTTGCAATGTCATTAAAAGAGGGAAAAGCATCAGTTAATTAAATATTTTGGCCATTTTCCAGTTCTTGATCCAAGCACCAAGATAAAGTCTGGATTCAGAAGTAGCATTTGGCAGCTGTATCTCTATAAGAGAAACTGGACAGGGTTCAAATCCCCTGTGCTCTTTTCATCCGTCTCAAGAAGTTTCGCTTCTCCTCAAGCAGTTCCTGGATGCGCTTATTCCGTGTTTTCTCACGCAGAAACACGCGCCCTCTCCTGGGGATGATGTTATTTGGAGGAAACTCGCTGTCCAACGGGATTACTCGATACGGGATATCAATAGCGTTGCTCTCGCTCATCTCTTCCACTTTATTCGGCCGTCTGCTCATCTTCTCTGTGCTGGATGCTGTTATACTTGACTGTGGTGTACTGAAAGTTGTAGATATAGAGGTTGTTGCCATTGGAGCAGGTTCTTCACTGGTTGTTGGCACCTCTGCTATAGATGTCACTGGGATGCCAAGGACCATCTTGCCCGAGGTTGTTAATTCATTTTCATTCACACCATACTCTGTTGTTGACTGCAGTACTGCACCATTGTCCACATTTGGAGCACCACTACTCCCATCAAACTCTTCAAACTGGACGGTGGTGCAGGAAATGAGGCTGGCATCACTCACATCACTGAAAATGATGGGGAAGATGGTGCTAACAGGTAGTTTGGTGCCCGAGGTTGTTAATTCATTTTCATTCACACCATATTTTGTTGTTGACTGGAGTACTGCACCGTTGTCCACATTTGGTGCACCACTGCTCCCATCAAACTCTTCAAACTGGATGGTAGTGCTGGGAATGAGGGTGGCGTCATTCCTATCACTGAAAACTATGGGGATAACAGTACTAACAGGTAATTTGGTGCCTGAGATTGTTAATTCGTTTTTATTCACACCATATTCTGTTGTTGACTGCAATACCACACCGTTGTCCACATTTGGTGCACCACTGCTCCCATTAAACTCTTCAAACTTGACGGTGGTGCTGGGAATGAGGGTGGCATCATTCACATCACTGAAAATTATGGGGATAACAGTACTAAAAGGTAATTCTGTGCTGTTCACCATGTCATTTCCAGGTGCAGATGTGTTCCTAGTTGCTGTAGTAATGGCAAAAGATGTGCTCTGTTCTTGAAGGAAATCTGGAGTAGCGTGCTTAAAGATAGGAGTTGTAGTATTCGAATAAACGGGCATTGTTGTGTATCCGTTAGTATTAGATGACGTTGCTAAGGCCGTATATAACCAAGGTGTGCTCACAGAAGTGGCACTTTTCCCATCAGTAGATGGCAAAAAGGTTGCTGTGGTGGACTCTGTGCGTGTGGGGCGTGTGGGACTTATAGTGGATCGTCCTTTAGGGGTTATTTCTGATTTGGATGGTGGCCTACTTTTGATGACAGTGATCTTTGTGGAATTGTCAACCTTGCAGGACTTGCAGCACATTCGTTGGAAGCCTGGAAGGGAACAATATTGCTGCAGCGCCTCCATGCGACAGAACGCAGAACGGTCACCGTGACAACGCAGTCCTGCAAAACAGGAGAGGGACATAAGACATATGTATGTACACTGAAATCGTACTGTAGCAACAAACTAAAATACAAATAGGTTACATATAGAAGATCTTAATGACTATAATGTGAAGCTAAGTTAGATAAAACATGCCTTCTAAGCTTGTTCCGTGCTTTTGACAAGTGTGTTTGAGCAAGAAAAAAGCAGAAATGGGGAAATCTTCAGAGAAAAGCATGTTAAGGCAAAGGCAGAAAAGAAGTTATGAACTGACCATTAAGCAAATCTGTGAATATAGGGATGTACACTCCTAGGCAAAAAAAAAAAAAAAATAGGCCAAGTCAAAAATGGTTAAATATTTAGTGGTCTTTTAATGGTCTTAACCATTTTAATCACAAATCAATGGTCATGAAATGAGCAAGAATTGCACAAGTACTGTAGATAACAGCACGGAATAGCCTTCCCCAACTTGCAGACAGCTTTTAACAGGATTCATTGTTCCACTTGAGGGGTTCAAACAGCTGTGAGAAGTTGAAAAATGATTCCTAGTTTGTTTGAGTTTAATGTGAGACCAAATATTCACTATTGAGTTAAAATCTGGACTCTGACCAGGCCAAAATATGAGCCTTATGGACTTGTTCTTGAAGCCACTTCTTGCTGTCTTTGAAATAATTTATGGTTAAGACAATTAAAAGCTTAGTGTTTAGCCATTTTGGGCTTGGCCCTTTTTTGTGCCCAGGAGTGAAGCTAAGTAGATAAAATATCTTCTAAGCTTGTTTTGTGCTTTTGACAAATGTGTTTGAACAAGAAATAAGCCGACATGGGGAAATCTTGAGAAAATCACAAGTTAAAGCAAATGCAGAAAATAAGTTATGGACTGACCATTAAGCATTAAGATAGGTATGTAGATATAGGACTTAACATGTTAAGAGGAATGATTAGTTAAAAGAACACTCAACTTTTTTTGGAAATAGGCTCATTTTCCAACTTCCCTGGAGTTAAGCAGTTGCGTTTTATCGTTTTTGAATCCATTCAGCTGATCTCCGGATCTGGCGGTAGCACTTTTAGCATAGCTTAGCATAGATCATTGAATCTGATTTGACCGTTAGCATCTCTCTCAGAAAGATGACCAAAGAATTTCCATATTTTTACCATTTAAAACTTGCCTCTTCTGTAGTTACCTCTTCTGTAATTACAACTAAGACCTGACGGAAAATAAAAAGTTGCGATTTTCTAGGCCGATATGGCTAGGAGCTAGACTCTTATTCCTGCGTAATAATCAAGGAACTTTGCTGCCGTACACGATGTAACTACAGAAGAGTCAAGTTTTAAATAGGAAAAATATCGAAACTCTTTGGTCATTTTCTTGAGAGAGATCCTAATGGTTTAATCAGATTCAATGATCTACGCTAATGCTAAGCTATGCTAAAAGTGCTACCGCCAGACCCGGAGATTGGCTGAATGGATTTGAAAACGGTAAAACTCTAAAAAATGGTTTAACTCTAGGGGAGTTGGAAAATGAGCCTATTTCCAAAAAAGTGTTCCTTTAACAAGCAGTTTTTCTTCCCTTGTGAATGTGATTATTTATGGACTATAAATGTGGTTGTTTATCCTTCTGAAAAGTGATTAGATTTATGTATCCCTTGGATAAAATAATTTGCAATATCCTCCAAAAATTGGTGGTCGTCAGTGATTTTCAATTGATATCTACAGAGTGGGGTGGTCAATATGATGCATACATAATTCAACTTAATGACATCTAAGGTGTCCACAAACGGTTTTCAGGGTAAAATTAAGCAAAATTGTGTATTGTGCAAATACATTACAAAAATAAGTGTTATTGGCTTACCCAATTTACTATGGCAAGCCAACAATTATGATTTATATTTGCAGCACAACTGACATTAAAAAAAGAGAAGCTAATTAACCCAACTAATTTACATCCAACCACTAAATAGCGATAGAGGGTCCAATGTTCTGTAGTGTACCTTTACTTTAATTTTTTCCATTAAAGTAAATGGAAAAAATGGCACTTTTAGAGAAATAGACAGAAAGCAGAGCACCAACACAGACAGGGAAAAGCCAGAAGAGAAGATTTCTGTTTTTACAACACGTTTTTTTTATTTTATTTTTTTATTCCTACTTTTGCAGTTGATCATGACAGAAACTGAAACAATGAAATGCATTCCCAGCCCCCATTTAAACATACAGATAGAGTTATCTTCTTCAGAAAAATAAATCAACTGTATTGAAAGGTACAATGTCACAGTAACTTTGGTTAAACACTTGATTACTTTGGGAACAATTAATCCATTGGTAATTCAGATGAACAGGTAAATAAATAAATAGGTCATTAGTTAAATAAAATACAGGATTTCCATGATGATGTAAAAACTGACATGGCACATACAAGTGTCATATATTAAACATTTACAAAACATTAATAAAGTTTCCCTGATAAATCAAAGTGCATATAGACGCAGTGCACATAAGTCCATCTGAATGTTCCCCAGACATAACCCCCACAACAGCCAGCCAAGACGCAGTTAGGCCAGTGAAGTAACATGACAGTTACTCATAGTATATATATATATATATATATATATATATATATATATATATATATATATATATATATATATATATATATATATATATATATATATATATATAATATTAGCATTTTTTCTTATAAGTAAGGAGATAACAGTCATAAATGTTATTATAAATACAGTAAACACCTATGTTTATTTACAGTATCTCACTGCAAGGTCTGGCTTTTCCTAGTGTTTTCTTCACGGCTTTGAGCATGAAAATTCGGATAGCTCGCTACATAGTCACAACAGAAATGTGTTTCACGATACAATGACACGTCTGAAGTGATAAAGAGATGCTGAGTGTAGGTTTCCATTAAAACGCTCTCCATATCCAATGGGTTAGCCACTGTTTTCGGATTTGTGTGACGATTGGTTGATCAGTTGGTTCTATTTCAGGTTTTGTTTGAAGCTGCCTCTGGTTTCTGTGCGCTAAACCATCACTTTCACAGATAAATGCCGATACATTCAATTGTAGTGTAAGGCATTGTTCTTACGCTCTATGTCTCCCCTTTCCCGCCCTCGAAAAGAATGAGCTCAGATGTGGATGAAAGTTCATGAGGTATATTTATGTGTCGTTTGTCTTTCGTATGGCCACTGGTAAAAACACATGCTGGCAGACATACACACACACACACTTGTGTTTCGGAACACTCGCACACACAAAGGCATGACGAAAACACACGTCGCTCTCATCAGCCCATGGTGATATTTAATGCGCATGAATCCCTCTAGTTCAGGATGAATCCGTTTAAATGAAACCACTTCTCTCTGGAAAAACAACAACAAAAAAAAGAAGAGGCAACTGGCTGAGCGAGTCCTGCATAATATAGGTCTTCCCATTTCCCCGAAACACTTAACGTCTGTTATTAAATAGCAATAGTTCTGTATTTATGTAAAATCAATAAAAAAATACACGTAACAGTCAAGAATTAAAGCGATCAATAGCAGTCAAAATGTTAGGCTAATAAGCTACAGCTTATTCATGGTAAAACAAATTATTAATATTTCATATTATTGGTACCCATATAGATTTATATATAAATACAAATATATTTATATGTTTGTTTAAAGTCTGCAAGCACAAATAAGCTGCATTTATTGAATTTGTTAACAGTCAAAGAGAGGATGGAGGATGAGGTGGTTATGGCATTCAAACGTGTGTAGTAAAGCGACCCTGTTTAGCAAGTTCCACCTCATGTTCACCATCAGCCACCAACACGTATGATGGCGGTTTAACAGTACATCCCATGTTAACATCGTAACTTGTTTGAATGTTTGTTTTTGTCCCATCAGTTTTCGAGAATGAACTAGGATGTGGAATGAGCACTTAGCAAAGATTTCCTCATTGTGACAAGTTCACATTCACAATAAAGCTTTATTTTTTTGTGATTTTTTTTTTGTCTTTTGTTTTCCTTTTTTCAAATCTTTTAGCCACTTTTCGTGTTTATTTTTTTCTCCCTCACACCTGCAGCTCAGGCGGGGCCTGTGTAAAACAGCATCCGCCTCGAGAGCATGAGCCATATAGAAACAGCTTGCAGAGGGCAGTGATTCAAACAAACGCATCGCCCCTGCGGAAATCTCAGCGCAATCATTAGCTCCGCAAGCTGCCCGTCCAACCACAAAGCCCATCCTTTATCAAACATCCCCCGAATATTTTACATGTTTTGTTTTGTCAACAATTTCTTACTGGCCAGCGTTCACAACACAGAGCTCCACAAAGGAGAGAGAGATAGAGCGAGAGACAGAGAGAGAGAGAAACAGAGAAACCTCCCCCTATCGGAAACGCCCCGTAAAAGAGGACCACCACCCAGGAAAAAGAGAAGCGTGCAAGCCTCAGAAGAGGGAGGCAGTCAGGGGAGTTTGCCTTGTAAAGCCAGGCAGAGTGACAGAGGGAAGGTCCAGCTCAGAAAGGTGAGACAGCGCAGCGCGACAACGTGGCTGGTGAGAGATGGTTTACTTGACATCCTCTGCACGGGGTATTTGGGGTCGTGACGTGACAACCACTGTATCAGGAAGTTGCCGTGCTTGTTGAAGTCGGAAGTGCTCCCTGTTGCATGTGGGAAGAGGAGGGAGTGGGATCGGGAAGGAGAAAACCCGGGAGATGGAGAGAAAACAAGAGAAAACTCATCAGCTATATTAGAGCATTTATTAATGTCATGAATTAGTCTATTATTTCTGCACAAAATCAGTACAGAAAATACAACTTTTATTAATAACATTAATAAGCAATATAAATAGGCTATATCGGAAGATGACATATGAGGATAAAAACTGTAGTGACAAACGAAGATGTTTCTTCACAACCAAACTGTGACCAATTATATGCAATGCTATTAATTTGAAAGTGTAATATTTTACAAGCTTTTCTCTACAAATGGGTTATGTAACTCAATTATGCATTTTTTTTTAGCTTAAAACGTGATAACACATTACAATAAGGTTTACATTTGTTAACATTAGTTAACAGGATTTAATAATCTAGGTTTATGTTAGCAATTTAAAAATACACTATTGTTCATTGTTGGGGTGAGTAAGATTTTTGTGACAATCATTTAGAATGTTACAAAAGATTTCTATTTCAAATGAATTCTCTTCATTTGAACTTTATATTCACCCAAAATCCTACAAAAATTGTATCATAGTTTCCACCAAAATATTAAGTAGCACAACAATGATAATTCATAAGAAATGCTTCTTAAGCACCAAATCAGCATATTAGAATGATTTGTGGAGGATAATGTGACACTGAAAACTAGAGTAATGATGCTGAAAATTCAGCTTTGCCCTCACAGGAATAAATTACATTTTAAAATATATTCAAATACAAAATATTTTAAATGGTAATAATATTTCACAATATTACTGTTTTTACTGTATGTTTTTATTAATGCCGCCTTGGTGAGCATACAGTAAGTACCTTCATAAAGTCAAAAACTTAAATAAAAAGAATCTTACTGATTGCAAACTTTTGAACTGCAGTATATAATAAAACATGTAATAAAAATATCATTGTTATGTTAGATCATGTAAAAAACTTTATGGTAAAATGTAACCAATTATATACACCCACATCTTGAATATGTGGCATGTATTTTCAAGTTGTAAGGATTACCTTTAACCCCTCCCACCAACCATCTGGATCAAATCTGGTGTGTTACGCCCACTTTAAACAATTCAGTCAATTCCCAAAGTATATTAAGTACAGTCCTACATGTTCTGGTCTCTAAACTCTAATATCTTGTTTCAGTACATCAATTTACAATTACTTGTAAATTGTGAATGTACTGATCTGTTTGGGTTGTTATTTCAGAAAGTGTGATCACAAAATTGAATACGCACTTGGGCAGGGATCCACTCTGCAGGGTCTTAATGCGGCTGGCTTGGAGTCCAGACAGAGCCCAATGGTGTTGTCACGGGTGTGGCAAAGCACCTGCCTCTCCTGCGTGCCATTACCACACGTCACTGAGCACTACAACAGTACACAAACAAACAGAATGTCAAACTAATCCAGCGCTCAGATCTATACTGATAAAAAAAACAAAGCATGTTCATGTCTGTACCTGTGACCAGGAGCCAAGCCTCCACTCAGCAGGGCACAGGTTGCGATTGCAGTCTCTGCGGGATTCTGGGCGCTCGTCGCTGCAGTAACGACTGCGGATGGGTTCGTACTTGTCGTCGCCCAGAGGTTGGACGCAGCGCACATAGCGTGTCTGAGTGCCCGTCTTCCCACAAGACTTACTGCATTCACCCCACTCTCCAGCCACCCAGCTAAATACATCAAATCAAGCACAGTCACAGTTTATTCATGTGTGATGCAAGATACAACAGTATTACAATGACATCTACTGGATGTAGACATGTACAGTATGTGTAGTGCAAGGGAATGCTGGTTATACAACTGTGTTAATTCTTTGTGGTTTTACTTTTTGCATTACAAATTGTATTTGTTTTTTCTTTAGAAGCCTTTCTGGATTCTACTGTACATTAAATCACAGGAAACAATGTATCACATAATCAAATGCTACATTTTTGACAAATGTTGATTTCTTTGTTGCATCCCATGCAGTGATGATTAAAAAACAAATAGGCTTGAAACATTGTTTTAATACTGGGTAAAGGAGCATTTCACACTTGTAATTTAGAAAAAGGGGTTAGCACCGCTTTTTGCCCGCGGTTATGAAACCCTGCTATGGAGGTGCAGTGCCAAACTTGTACAGTGTGAAACGACATCATGCGATGTTAGAAAGTTACAACTAGATGCCTAGCAACCGACAACCACATGCCTTAAATTCACATGCTTTGGGCAGTCACGGAAACACCGGGCGATGTATTTAAACAGTCGTTTCTGCATAGGAAAAATGGCAATGGAAAACGCTACAATTGGAGTGAAGAGGAGACCGTTTCATTCTTACCTTTATGGTTCGAAAAGTTCACTAAAAAAAAAAACTTGATATCACAGTCAGCAATGTGTAATATGAGGATGTGCAATGCTAGAGCCTTTAGGCAAACAGGTCTTTATGTGCTACGTTTGTCCAGTAAGTAGCACTGACACAACGCAAATATGCAAATAAGGACTTATAGAATAACCCAGGGTTACCTATTTCAAGTGTGAAAAGCCCTAAAAGGTGCCAATTGTGATGATAACAGCAGTTCGAATAATAGCAATAAAGAGTAAAGATAAAATAATCATTTTTTACTTAACATAAGCATCTTCTGATTAAGCAACTTGTGTCACTCTCAAAAATGAAAATGTGAATAAAAAATAATAACTAGAATATCCTTGTAACTCATATACTGTAACAAATGTTTATTGTATGACTTTTAAAATGGGAGATGTGACCTTTTTGTTGGATGACTGAATGTGTCTATGTATACCCTGAAGAAGGCTCTTAAAGGTGCTCTAAGCGATGTCACGCGTTTTTTAGGCCAAAACATTGTTTGTCACATACAGCAAACATCTCCTCACTATCCGCTGGCTCCCTGTCCCCTGAACACACTGTAAAAAGACGCAAACGGCAACAAAAACAAACCGGGCTAACCCGCACCACGAAACATAACAAACTGTTCCAGCCAATAACAGACAAGAAGGATTTGGGGGTGGGTTTGGGGGGTTAGTGCGTGGATGAGGAGGAGGGAGGGTCTAGCTAGCCTCCGTTTTATTTGACAATACTTTATATGTCAACAAGAAGTGACGTCACCCGACATCGCTTAGAGCACCTTTAAGCCGTATTTTTTAGTTATTATTAAGGTTCCCCTTACCACAAGTCTGCTGGATTCTCTTTTGAACTCATATAACAATACACATCTCTGATTTGGAAATAAAAGCTATTTTGGTGCACAAACTCACATAGGCTGAGCACACTCTCTCGGGTTACAGTCTCTAAATAGGGACGGAGGCGACTTGATTTTCTCACAGAATTTGCGATGGACCATCCTCATCTCTGTGTTTTTGCGGCAGCCATAACGCATCACCTGAATGCCTGTCAGTAAGATAGTCAATGAAACATTCATGAACATGAAAAGAGATTCAAAATAATATAATTAAAATAATGTATGCTAACATTCTATTGGACTAAATATTATTTTAATTGTGGGTCAGGCTATATTTTTTGGAAAAGCAATTATAAAATTATGTTAAAAAAAGAAAGAAAAAGGAGGTGAATCAAATACTCATACTCAATACTACAAAAAAAATAAAATAATGTAAGCTAACATTCTACTGGACCAAATATTGTCAAAATTGTCTTTACAGAAAGTTTTGTAAATAAATAACAGGACAACATGAATAGAGTGCTGACATAATTTTTGTAGGCCAAAACTCTGAAACCCAGAATTAGCATTTTACCACTTCCGGTTCCTTTGTCTAGAAGTAAATATGTTTTTAAAATGTTTTTGGGGGGGTTAAATGCCTGAAGAAAAGGTCTGCAGACAACACAAGCTCAAGACAGTTTCACTTTTTTTCTATGACATAAAATACATCAGTAATACCCCCTTGTGACTTTTTTTAAGCTTTCATTTTTTACTTGTCTTGAAAAACACATTTGCTAACTAGTTGTCAGGAGAATTAAACGTCATCATGCTGAATAGGTAAACTCATCTACTCACTAGTCCGCTTTCACAGCCTTGTTGTGTTTATAATCGCGCTCTTGCAACTCAAGCTATTAATAGTTTGACAATATTTTTTAAATAAAGAATGAAGGAGTTACTTAGTGATGGTGATGTTGAAGTTGTGTGAACGTGCTGTAGTTTGTTTATAGCCTTCGTTAAGCTATTTACTTTTTTGTAATTGTATTTAGGCTTTAAAAATCATAAAAAATGTTAATTAGTGAAGATTTTCATAATGAGCAAAACCAACTTTTGTTGGTCACAGAACCTATTTTATGCAGTAATCCAAAAGCCAATGGAAAAATCCTATTGGGTTTTTGTCGAGGGATCCAGGGTGATGCAAACTTCCGGGTTGGTCTACAAAAATACATCATCACAGCAGCACTCTATAGACTTTCAGCTCTGCCCCCTTTTAGTTACGGTGTGAAGTGTTGGTTCCCAGCTTGATAATATGGTGGACAGCAAAAGTTGCTGAGGTAGGATTGGTCAGTTATGTTTTAAGGAGGGACTTAGCGAAGGGTCAGGTATAGTAGAAACTTATTAGAGATGTAGGGGAAACTCATCTGCCTGTATCTACATAAAAGTGAACTACCTTTTCCACAGGTCTTGGAACAAGGTGCCCATCTCTTCACCACCCAGGAATATGGCACTGCACAATCAGGGACCATGTTATTCTCATTGGCACTGTCACTTGGTCTGTCATTGTCAGTGATGTATTTGATCGACACCTTCACTTTGGTCGATCCATGCATTCGGATCTAGAACACAAATAAAGACAATCAGTTAGTTGTTAAAGAAGTTAAAAGAGTGTGTGTCCATTCATGTGTGTGTGAATTCCCATGAGAGATTACCATGACAACCACATCATTTTTTAGGGGGCCATTAGTTTGAATGGTGTCCTTGTTGTTTTTATTCTCATACTCCCATTCCAGACCTTTTTCAATAACTGAGCGCGTCTCTGGGTAGTCTCCATGTGCGTTTAGAAAGAAATCACCTGACGCTTTATTCCTGACAGCTATTCAGCGAAAAAAATAAAGAGAGAGAGAGCAGCAATTAGGCAAAAATAGTGACCACTTGAGTGCTTACTGTATGAGAAACTACAGGGAGAGATCAGGCTTTACCTAAAATGTGAGTAGTCCCATTAAGTTCCTGGATAAAGAGATGTCTCGCCCCTCTGGGAACTTCAAGCACCTTAATGACACCTAAACCAAATGCAAAACATTTTCAAATCATTATTACTGCCACTATTACTATCCGACAACACTCTAATAAACAAAAAAAGTGATGAAATGAAAGTGACCCCCCCCCCCCCATAAATAGTATTTAGACTGAACTCTTTTTATTTAATACTTTTCAGTATTAAATTAATTTTGAAACCAACATTTGTTTCTTGGATTTTTTCCACTAAGCTTGCAATTTTTTTTCTAAGCTGAACCCCTTATATGTAAAATATTTACTTGAAGAACTCTAAGATTTTGATGACACTTTTGCATGATCATGGTTCTCTGATGTCAGTTAATGGTCACATGACATGAAAGTAAACAGACAAAATATATATTTTTTATGTTTTCAATTTTGACAATTATTTATATATAGCTTTGCAAGGAATTATATTGTGATTATTTATATATTTTCAACTGATATGAGATTTCATTTCATATGGACCTGTCTTATATTGCTACTGCTGAGGCATCCAGGAAAAAAGAATCTACTGCTAATGGAAATAGTTACTTTTAAGGTTGTTCAAACTTGGGTTTACTCTTTACCAGAACCAACAAACAAAGTTACAATACAAATATGTATGTCTTAAAGGGGACCTATTATATTCTTTTTCAAAGTCTTGATTTTGTTTTCATGCTTGAATGTTCAAAAAAAAATATATATATATTTTTAAATGTGTTGCAGCACCTCTCTTCCCAGTCTGTAAGTAACGCTCTGTTTAGTTCCGTTTTCTATGAAGCCCCTCCTTCCGAAAAACTCAATGTGCTCTGATTGGTCGGCTGGACCACTGTGTTGTAATTGGTCAACCGCTTTGGGTGTGTTTCAGAAATGTCACGTCCCTTATCATAACCTCCCGGAAGAAAACTCAAGACTAAAAGGCAACACTTTATAATAACTGCACGCTACTAATCATTAGTTAAGCATTAGTCAACAGTTAATTCATAATTTAGAAATCATCAGTAGACATTAATAAGCAGTTTATAAATACAGCTATAAATGCTTTATTCTTGATTTAAAAGTATATCTATAATGTGTTTAATAATTGTATTTTCATACTTCATTAATGATCAATTTATCATTTCTAAATGAAGTATTGCATTATTTATAAACCAGTTATTTAAGAGTTGTCAGTGGTTCATAAGATTACTTGGAAAGTGTAAGTAAATGATTAATAAACTATTTAAATGTACATTCATACATCTTATTATTCAGATATATAGTAATAGTTACTTAGTGTGTTAATAAATGCTTTATTAACATGTATTTATACTTAAATTCAGGGTTAATTCGGGTAGTTATAAAGCATTTAGTAGTGGTCAGTTAACTATGTTTGTGAGCTCATCTAAAGTGAGGACTATTCATGCCTTGTAAAGCATTTACAAAGGAGATTTAAAGGCTGTTAATATTTCTATGTTCTGTATCACTGTGTTGTGTTTGTTTAATTCTTCTGTTTAGAAGATAAATGAGTCTTTAAATCTCCTTTATAAATGCTTTACAAGGCATGAATAGTCCTCACTTTAGATGAGCTCACACACACAGTTAACTGAACACTACTAAATACTTTATAACTACCTATATTTACTCCATTACACTTTCTAAATGATCTTATGAACCACTGACAACTCTTAAATAACTGGTTTGTAAATAATGCTATACTTCATTTAGAAAATATTAATTAATCATTAACAAAGTATGAAAATACAATTATTAAACACTTTATAGATATGCTTATGAATCAAGAAAAAAGCATTTATAGCTGTATTTATAAACTGCTTATTAATGTCTATTAATGCTTTATAAATTATTAATTAACTGTTTACTCAGGCTTAATTAATGATTAATAGCGTGCAGTTATTATAAAGTGTTACCGACTAAAATTGAGGCGTTTCACGGAGTTCAGAAACAGTGTTTACTTATAGAGAATAGAGACTTTGTGCTTTGTAACTTTCCAGACATTTTTATTCTCAAACAGCAACCTTACACACTAAAGAAAGTTGAAAAAAAACACACGATAAGACCTCTTTAAATTCTTCACTTTCAAACATTCAATATTTTGAGCTTTTAACTTGTCAAATCCTCTTTTTTGGATGGAGCAGCCTTGGATTTTGATTATTTATTTATTTTAAATCACACTTTTCAGGCTCACAAACCCCCACGTTCAAAAGGTTCAAGAACCCTGGGTTTGGGAAACACTGCATTAGGGTATTGCCTTTGTGAAGAATTTGGCCAAAAAGTATCTTACGAGGCAGGATAATTATGTCTATGTTTGGAAGAGCCATTATATCTGGACTATAAGCTTATGATGCCTTAAACTGTGGCCTCCGCAAGGTTTTGGGACCGAGCTTACATGTGTGCTGAGGAGACGTACCTTTCTTCTCTACAAAGGTGAAGTTAAATTTGTGAGTCTTGCACTTGGTTCCATCTCCCCCGCAGACGCCACACTTATCTTCCTGCAGAGCTGATCCAACCACACTATCACAGCCCACTTTCTGAAGGGAGAGAGACATCATAAGCAAAAGGGAACTAATCACACACATTTACAAGAGGTACACGCAGTTATTCACCTCACAGTCTCCGTACACACACACACTGTAGGGATCTTTGTAAGAGCAGCGTGTTCCATCTTCCACCTGAGTCTGCATGTTGACTTTAGCTCGCGTCTCTTTGGATTGACAGTACAATTTGCAGCGTTGCTTAGCTAAGGAAAACAAGACAAGAGAGATCCTTGAAAGATGGATTGAGATACGACAAAAAGATCAAGTGCATATTAACAAGGATTGAGAAGAGCTTGAATTCTTAAAAGGAAAACAGCTTCCATGTTTAGAAATAAATTGCAGTAAATTAAATTATATTTATTACCAGTTACAAAATATACAAAATCTTCAGAAAATCTTTTCCACGTTTAGTACATTTTGGTCCAACAGAGGATAGACTAAGATAATGTTATTTGATGTTTTATACAAAAAGAAAAAGAAAAAACCTTGATTACGTGTGAATGGTCTCCAGGTAGTCTTTACCTGGTCTATAAATGCATTGTACATTATATCCTCCCAGATGGATTCCCAGCATCAGCGTGTACAATCCCAAAACTGGACACTTCTGTTCCAGAAGTACATGCTAAGTCCAGCTCAATTTCCCATATAGACCCAAAGTTATCCATGAACATGTGATGACTGTTGGATATCCTAGCAATTTAAAAGCATTTACTTGCACTCTGTGCGAAAAAAAGGGTATATTTTCCTGATCAAAAAGCAAGACAACTCAACAAATCAATGCCAAAAGAGTACAATTCTCTTGAGTGCAAGATGTAAAATATCATGTCAAAATAATTACCTCATCTTTTTAAAGGTTTCCAAGCCCATTTTACAGTATGAGACATAAACCACAAACATTCTTGTGTGAATTATTCTGCGTTCAGTCGTAATTGACCAGACATCGTACACCAGGGGTCGTAACAGTAATACAAGGCTCAAAAAGTCCCTCTTTACATGAGCATTACTTTGGATGTACTTGTGTTGATCATAAAACTAAGGCGGATCTCCATAGCGCTAATGACTCAGGATTTCATGTTTTCAGTGATGTCATGAACTGTGTAGAAGTACACGTGGAAAAAAGAGGTGGTTTTGAATGAAATCATATTTTCATGTGTGCCCACCGTGTAAGTGAGAGCAGCTGTGTGGAGAGATGGATTACATCAGCCTTGTTGACAAACTGATCTTGATTGTGTAGGACAGGAGTGAGGAACTATTTGAATAAAATTGACAATTTAAATGATTTAAGATATCAAAATGAAATTATATTATATAATTTTTTTTTTTATTCCAGCAATAGATTACATAGTGTTCATTTTTTTCTATTTGGCCTTTGCTCATTGTACAGAAATACACTTTCAGAAAAAAAAGCTTGACACTAGGCCTAAAAGGAACAAATTTGTACCTCACCCATCCATAAAGGGTTGTTAGTATTAATACATTAAACGTATATATTTAGTACCTTAAGGTTTCAAGGTGGGTATTGTGGCTTAGTTGTCCAAATATATTTTTGGTATATTGTACTGGGTAATCTTTTATTTAAACCTGTTATTTGTTACATTTTCTGTCAGTAGTGTGGCTGTTTGATGTAATATTTGTGGCCAATGCTGTCTAGTTGTTTTGTAGCTCAGTATCTGTTGTCAACTCAGTCTGTGAAATCCACCGTATTACTTACGGTCAGGGTGTTCATAAGGCAGCCAGTGGTGCCAGGTGTTCTGGTACTCTGTCTTGTTGTCCATCATGCTACATTGCTCGGCTCTGTAGTCATGGTACCGGTCCTCACACTCATGTGTATTACACATCTGGAACTGAAAGCTTGGGCCGGCGCAAGAACGTCCACCATTAGCTGGACTGGAGGAGGTTAAAGGAATTGGAAAAAATTATTAGTTATATGTGAGATAGATAGATGGATAGATGGATAGATGGATAGATGGATAGATGGATAGATGGATAGATGGATAGATAGATAGATAGATAGATACACACTATGGATTGTCACAAGCTCGGGTGCGAAACTGTAGTCCTCTTCCACAGGGGCGAGAGCAGGCACCAAACTCACTCCATATCCCCCAGCCTCCATCCTGTTTTATAATGTCTGGAGTCAGCCACATACAGTGGCCTTTAAAACAGTGCTGAGAGAGGAAGAGAACAAAGCAAACACATAAACACAGAGGAAGCGAGTGAGTCTAATGCATCAGGGTATATCTGCATTAATGGCAGTACCTTCCCTTCTCCGCATGTGGTACCATCAATGGGTGGTCCTTTTTTGGTCTTGCAAAAGAAGGGGTTGTCTGGGTGAGCGCACCAAAGCTGCTTACAGGGGTCAAATGTGCGATACTGAGAAATAGAGGAACAGAGAAAAGAAAATTAATTCTCAACCTCTCACACACACTCTGAATGAGAGATATCTTACAACAAGACTAGGATCTAAGGATAGTCACAAGACAGGATCAATCTGAAGGATGTCAGATTGGGTAAATATAGTACATCAGTTCTTTCCAAAGACGAGATGATGTGTAAATATCACTATTTAAATAGCCCTGTAAATCTCCAATAATCGAAGAAAGATCCATTAAAGTGTGTCTCTATAATAAATAAATTGTAATATATATATATATATATATATATATATATATATATATATATATATATATATATATATATATATATATATATATATATATATATATATATATATATATATATATATATATATATATTGCTCAAATAACCTGTTTGTTTTTATGAATTGTTTTTCTATTAAATGTGTTACACAAATGTGTGTATATATATATATATATATATATATATATATATATATATATATATATATATATACATTGTTGTTTATTCAATAATATAAAATAATGTGCTACATACATTGTATTTTATTCAAAAATATAATATAATATAAAATAAATATATAATATGATAGCAATGTCTTGTCACAATTATTTAGGCAAGATGAAACAGTATGATACATTTTCAATAATGGGCAGGTTACATTTATGTAACAAAGCAATCTCATGCAGGCAAAATAAAACAATGAAGAACAACTGTTTTAGTTATGATATAGCTTCTGACCAAGAGCACAGTTAGACAACAGAATGCTAGGCAGTGATGTGATATGGCCTCAAATGCTAAGCAAAATCTCTCTTTTTTCCCTCACTTGGAGAGGCGTAGTAGACAGGACCAGAATCTCTGGCTGTGGTACTAATGATGACACTCCATTTAGCAGGATCCTAAACCCAACAAGCGTTTCAAACACATAAAGACACTAAGTGCAAAATAATGGCTCGCAGTTTTCAGCAGTAGCCAGCTGGCTGCTCGTGTTATCTCAGTTTGAAGATTGTTTAGAGTTTGCCAAGCTAAATAGCGAAAATATTGCTGCACCTAAAGAGATTTTTAGATGTTTCAGGGAACTGTATTGTGGTTAAACTTGCTCCATTCAGCAATATATTCAGGATATCTTTTCTGATGAATGTACTGTAGAAAACTCACTGACAAGTCACCAGATTGCAATGACCTAGTTAACTTGTCATTAAAGGTAGGGTGACCATACGTCCACTTTTTCTAGGACATGTCCTCTTTTTGGACCTAAAAAACGTTTTAGCATTGCTTTAGGTCACCATTGGTCCACCATTGGTCGGTCGGTCATGTACGTAACGCAAACATTGGTCAAACTGCATCTCAGTCATTACCCTCAGCACCACGGCTTGCTTGTCAACAGTGGCACATGGCTCCAGAACAGCGTAAAAAAAAAAATCCCAAATGTAAATTCACAGACGATTTACAGAGGAAATTGTATTTTAACCAATGAAACAGGGTCATGTAAAAGGTGTTAAAAGTTAAACTATTTTTTTTTATTTGTTTAGCAATGTTTATTTGTTGTCATTATTCTATTGTTGCGGGCCAAAAGTTGAATGGAAATGATGTATTACTTTATGTATTACATCATTAGTTGCAAGGTTGTGAATGCATTTGTCAAGCATCTGTTGATGCATTCAACTGTTCTGGGTGGATGACCTCCAGTTATGCATTATACTAATGTAATTCTTGTTTGTTGAGTTTGCTCATTGTACACATGCAGTATATAGACATCAATTTGTGCATTTCTATGCACACATTTTTCTTTATTTTTGAGAAACTGAAGGATAAGTCAAAAATATTTAAATTATTACATTTGTATTCATCTCAAGCATTCATTTAACTTCACGTCACACAGGTTGTTAAAAAAAACTGTGCCAATAAATTCTAAAATAAGGAAAAGACGACTGTGGGTTTAGTATCCCGCTGTGTACATGACTGCAAAATGACAATGAGTACAACACCAACCAATGACATGTAATGATTAACAATAATCTAAATTGAACCAAGTTCAAACGAAATAGGCCACATTGCGACTGAGGAGAACACCTTACCTGGGCTCCTGACGGCCCCACCTTTTGCAGCTAAGGGAATGGTTTAACAAGACAGTGAAGTACAGTCCAAGCAGTGCTGTTCAGCTGGAATTTCATTTTTCTGAGCAGAAATGATTCTTGAAATCATTTTTATCCAGTTTTGTGAAAGCATCATCAAGTGATTTCAAACTCATGCCATCTGGTTTTGATTATCTGATCATTTATTATTCAAAAATATTTGTTTCCTCACAAAAGAATCACAAACAATATAATTAGGCTCACATTGTCAATCAGATAGATGTTGACATCATTTTGAAATTTGGTGTTTATAAAATGTGTTTTGTTGTGAATCTGGAATTTTTTCTCTATAAAATAAAACCAGCTGATGTGCTATGAAGGATTTTATAACTTGGTCCTTCTTGTTCACTAAAAGATCTGTTCACCCAAAAATAAAATAAGTTTAAAATAACCATTTAACCCCATTTATATTGAAAATATCCCTCTCAAAAGCACAATTTGTTAATAAATCAGTGCTGCTTGTTTAGAGCTAGGGGAGGTGACGAAATGTGCAGTAAATAATGACTTAAATTTCAGTCTGTATCACTTGCATTACTTCAGAAGACTTGAAATAAAGTGCACGAGTCATATGGAACACTTTTATGAAACATTAAAGGTGTTTTTGTGTGCTTTGTAAAGCCTGAATAGATTTTTTTTTATCCTCCTTTTATGTTCCACAGAAGAAAGAAAGCCATATGAGTTTGAAACAGAAATAGTGACAAAAACATTTTCTGGTGCACTATTCTGTTCCTTTTTCCCTTTTTCCCTTTTTTCCTGTACATGTAAGCATGTACAGATATCAAAACTCATAGTCACTTAACACAAAATACTGTGGTACTTTCATAATGCATTATTAGCATGTATAACACATAATACTGGGTCACGGCGATCTATGGTGAACCCAATGACCACAAATGGTGATTGTTATGGAAAGCTGATGGTCAATTATACATGCTTGTAGTGATTTTACAATCTCATAAAAAATAATGCATTATTTGAATGAAAAGGCCTGTGAGACAGGTAATTCAAGACTCACCGCTGTGCACATCATATATCCGGCCCCGAAGTCAAAGCGACACTGTTCGTCCATAGAGTAATGCAGCCCGGGCAGCTGTGGAAGCTCCTCCCACGTGTGCTCGAACGGGTCATCACGAAGACAATCATATGAACTGCACAGGCAGAATGAGGTAGTATATAATCCACAGTTGTACTAGCAGAGTTTTGGTTGATTGGGTGTGTATGCAGATCTAGAACTCACTGCAGGTAGCGGCCCAGTTCCTGTTGACTGCAGCGGGACCAGAGGAACCGGTGGAAAGCAGCCTGCACCAGTGGGGCCATTATGCTCCCCATTTGCACCTCATCTCCACAACGGTTCCCCTGCCCATCATGCTCCATTCCCAACCTATAACACACACATACAGATAGATAGACACACATACACACAATTAAATTTTTTTGAGGACAATTTATGTAGGCACATTTATTTATTTTGTTATGAACAGACTTTAGTCAGGTAAGATACCATATTTGTGGAATTGCATAAATTTATTCCTGAACTAATCATTTTTTTTAATGAATTGGTTCAGTGAAGGAATCAATGAGTTAGTTTTATAGGCTTTGCTTTGTTCCTGAATTATTATTATTATTATTATTTTAACAAATCATTTGAGCAAATAACTCAATGATTCACTCATAAGACAGTGGCTGAATCTGAAATTGTATACTCTCTGAGTAGGTACTTTCTTTGAATAAGTAAATACTTCACGAGTGTTAAAAATGTATGTTCTGTATAGTATAAATGCAATTTGGACGTCCTAAATCCGTCATGTTGTCATTGTTTGAACGAATCGGTTGAGCAAATGATTAAATGACTCACTCATAAAGACAGTGGCTGCATCTGAAATTGTACTATCTTAGTACCGGTAAGTACTTTCTTTGAATAAGTATCAGCATCTGGGGCCAGTGGCATAAACCGAAGACTAGTCTTCCAAGTTAGACATACATTTTTTTTTTCTTTAAGACCGTTCATAACTTTTTTTAAATCAGTTACATAAAAATGTAGATTGGCCAAATCTGATACCAAAAAGTAAGACTGATTACCCCTTGACTAACGGTTAGTGGGTCATACTAACTAGATCTTAACATAATGGCTATGTTTATGCAACTGGGCTTAGAAATACATTTTGTATAAATTAAAATATATGACATAGCTTTTGACATACTGATATTAGGTAAGCAGGGGTGCAGCAGATACTCACACATGGCCGGTTTCATGTGCCACCACAAAAGCAGACGAGAAACCATCCTCATGGTTGAGAGTGCAGCTCCGTACGGGATGACACATGCCTGTGACAGGAGCATAACCTAGCAACACATAAAAACACCTTACTGAGTTTGTCCTCCCCACATCTTCATCACCATACACATATTTTTAGTGCTTATTTTCCACTGATCTGAGGCCTGTGGTCAAACGATAATTTCAAGATCATTGTGGCATGTGCTTGTAGACATCAATTTTTCAAAGTGAGTGTGTGTGTTCATGTTTGAATAATCATCTACTTTTATTAGCAACATGTTTAAATCTCTGGAGGTAGATGATGCTGTGGTGGTGAGTGTGTTTGTGCATTTTACCCTGCATCCCCGTGGGTCCAAACTCTTGACGAGTGAGAAAGATGGCGTGATCGTGGTAATCCTTATCATTTGTGTCCTTCCTCTGCTGTTCGAAAGCCCATCTACACACATTCTCCAGACTCTGAGAAGGGTTGCCCAGCTCAATGAGACTCGCGGACTGAAAGAATACATGAGAAGGATGTTACGCTCAAAGCTTAATTTTGATTTCGCTATTGGCATCTGGTGGTGGTGTGAATCAATTCCAAACATCTAAATTAAGTTGTGGGTTTCAATAAAAACTATTAAAGGAACAGTTAATCAAAAATATACATTCTATCACAATTTCGAACAGAATCTGTTGTAAAATTCTGGTGTGTTGCTCGCATAAACCTATGACTTCAGAAGACCTGGAATACAGCACATGGGTCATATGGATGATTTTTATGATGCTTTGCCATCATTGGAAAAAAAAGCAACTAGTGTTGCAAAGCTTTCCATTTGTTTTCCATCTTGTCATTAAGGTTTGGAAGGACATGAGGGTGAGAAACATTTGAAGGTAACTATATGAATAATGATGGATGTTACCACCAGACCAAAGTTTGATGTCGGTAAGATTTTAAAATGTTTCTGAAAAAAGTATCTTATGCTAACCAAGGCTGCATTTTCTTTGAGAAAAAAAATACAAACTATTTTCTGCTTTAATATAATTTAAAATGTAATTTATTCCTGTGATGCAAAGCTGAATTTTCAGCATCATTACTCCAGTGTTCAGTGTCACACGATCCTTCAGAAATCATTCTAATATGCTGACTTGCTGCTGAAGAAATATTTCTTATTATTTTCAGCAAGTAAGGCAGGACATTACCAACAGTCTAGAAAACATCGACAGTACCCTTCTGCCAGGGAAGCTCAAGCTCTGGTGCCTGCAATTTGGACTTCTCCCTCGGGTAATGTGGCCACTCACTATTTACGAGCTCCCAATAAAAACTGTGGAGAAGATGGAGCGAACCATTACTTCATACGTGAAGAAATGGCTCGGCGTCCCACGCTGTCTGACTAACATCAGCCTCTACAGCAAAGGGGTCCTTGAACTTCCTATCACGAGCCTCACCGAAGAGTACAAGTAAAGTGAGACTCCAGATGACTTTGAAGGACTCCAGAGACCAGACCATCAGCAATGCCGTTCCATCTCTGTTAACTGGACGGAAATGGACACCATCCGACGCAGTGCAGCAAGCTACATCAGCCCTGAGGCACAGCGACATTGTAGGGCACGTCCAGTTGGGAAGAGGAGGCCTTGGCCTTACGGCAAGCAAGCCAACTTGGCGTAAGGCCTCAACACCAGAGAGGAGGAAAATGGTGGTCGAGGAGGTGCTCCGTCAGGAGGAGGCTGTAAGAAGTGCAAAGGCTGTCTCTCTTGCCAAGCAGGGACAATGGATGAGGTGGGAAGGCCTGGAGAGGAGAAAGCTTAGCTGGAGGGAGCTCTGGGAAATGGAGGCAAGCAACATCAGCTTCATCATCAGAGCCACCTATGATGTGCTCCCATATCCAAAAAACCTCCACCAGTGGTATGGCGAGGACCCAACCTGTGCCCTCTGCCCAACTCCAGCGACTCTTAAGCACATCTTGGTCGGTTGTAAGACCAGCCTCACACAAGGTCGCTACACCTGGAGACACAACCAGGTCCTCAAGAGTCTGGCAGCAGCTCTTGAGAGCCAGAGGAATACCACCAACTCCTTGCCCCTGAGAGCAATCAAGTCCATCACGGCCCCAACCTTCATCCGAGAGGGACAGAAAAAGTCCAACCATCCCCCTACCAAACCAGAAGCTGGACAGCTAGCCATGGCCCGTGACTGGAAGATGCTAGTTGATATAGGCCAGCAACTAATCTTTCCACCTGAGATTGCAGTTACCACTCCTAGGCCAGATTTGGTTCTCTGGTCCCCTTCATTGAAGTATGTTTACATCACTGAGCTCACAGTCCCATGGGAGAATTCAACGGATGAGGCCTATGAACGCAAGAAACTGCGCTATACAGAACTGGCAGCAGATGCTCATCAACGAGGATGGAAAGCGAACGTCTATCCGGTTGAAGTGGGATGCAGAGGTTTTGTGGCTTCTTCTACCATCAGACTGCTGAAAGACCTTGGCATCCGTGGACAGGCTCTGCGACAAACAATTAGATCAATCTCTGAAGCGGCCGAAAGAAGCAGCCAGTGGATATGGATTAAGAGGAAGGACCCTTGTTGGGCTCAAAGAGCATCAACATGACCCACTCATTAATCCCCCACCCTATAACCCACTTGAGAACCCATGTCACAACCCTCCATGAGGAGGCTGAACAAGGTATGCGGTCAGCCTTTGGCTTGACTCAGGGAAGAGGACGCCTCCTGCCTTGCATAGTCCCATGGGCAGCGCCATGTAACAAACCAGGCAATTTTCATGATTGGGCATGGGACACAAGCTCAGGTTTGATCACCCTGTAGCTGGCCACCTTTTATGAGGGTGTCTAGTGTTGAAAGGCCGAAACACCCCCTGATTCAAAGGTACATTACTGATGATGTGTCCCGAAATCTACATCTTTCCCATGACAGAGGTACAGCTCCCACGCCACTCTCAACATCAAGGCAAATCTCATGTGCATATCATCCATTGGCACAATGGACAGTTTACCATCCCGTCCCGTGTTTATGATTCTCTCAACGTTTAAAGCAGCAATGTTTTCACAATTCTTGGGAGAATAGAAAGTTCAAAAGAAAAGTATTTATTTGTAATATTATAAAGGTCATTACTGTCACTTTTGATCAATTGAATGCATCCTTGCTGAAAAAAATAATGAATTAAATTTCTATTATTATATAATTATAATTAATAAAAAAATGTACTGACCCCAAACTTTGAAATAGTAGTAGCAAATAACCACATGACTTAACATTAATTATGTTAACTTAGAGTATTGTGATAGAATTGTATAATAGCATTGCCCATTTTAAATAACTTTAAATGACCATTTAATCCTAGTAAATTTCATATAAATTGCACCTCACACTTGCCCCTTAGACATCCATCAATTACTGAACACTGAAAAATTGTTGTTTGTTATTACACTGAGGGATGAATCTAAACTATTTTTTTGCAGTCAAATCACAGATGCTGAACCCAAGCTGTTCCTAATTAGAGGACAGATTCCTAAACAATTACATCAACACAAACTTCAAAAGCACAACACAATTGTTCATCACAATTGTGTATCATTAATGCCCTTTGATGTTGAAAGTACAGAACAATCCAAACGATATAATTTGTGGTGAAACAACATGTTGACATGAAATGTTTATACAATAACAAAAGAAAAAAAAGTTGAAACCACAGCAGCTGTGATGCTGTTATTATCGCTTTATTTCACACTTGTGTGAACACAGACGTAAACATTGCTCTGGTTGTCCACCGCATTCTGTGCAGAAAGATCAATGTGTGCAGAGAAACATCCAGACAGGAATGTGCGGCTGTGTTTTGATGACGTGGCCACCAGAGCCATTGGAAGTAGGAGATCCTTTCCAGATGTGTGTCCTGAAACTGCCTTTCTCTCGTGCTTCTTAGGTTGTAACAAGGTCATGAACTCTGAGAACTATGCTGCAATGTCTTCATCAACCAGTAGAGGGAAGCTTCACCATTCCAATGCCTTGCTGTGCACCATGGGAAAGAAAGAGGGTGGTGGGAAATAACTCAACTCAGCATCATTCTCAGCACAAGTGCATCCAGCGGTTTATTCTCGCATTACACTTAATTTATTTGTAAATGATGATTTTTAAGCGATAGATTTGTGCGCAGGTAGCAAACTAATGTAAACTAGCTACTAAACACATGATTTATCTTCACTTATCCTCATTCCATCACTGAGATGTTTGTTGATAATGTCACAAAGGGTGTTTCTCGAGATTCTGTACACAGGAGACTTTATCTTGTTCTTGTTAATGGAATACATGACAGACGTGCAAGCATGCTCATTAAAAGAACGTCTCGGCATGTTTATCGTCTCTGTGATCCGCCGAACACACACACACTTTTAGACACAAGTGCGCCTTGTGGATTGATGCTGGGAGTGTCGTGTCAGGGTCTCTTTATCTTTTTCGGCGCTAGGTGAGGAGAAGAGCGGAACAGATGTGCGGAAGAGACTGTGATGTTGAAACCTTGTTGGAGGGGCGCTGGGTCACTCGGTTGATCGTGCGTGCCGCTGCCGGCAGCAACGGTTGCCACAGTAATTGGGAATGATGGACAACCTGCTGGCAAGACGGGCGAGGCTGCATGCTGATTGGGCTGAGGCGGCAGGGGAGAGGAGTGGGTGTGGAAGAACCAGGCGTTTGTGTATGAGCGAGAATAAGAGGGAGGGAGAGGTGGAAAGAAAAAGATACAGATGGAGAAAGATGTATATCTGTAGCAGAGCTATTGAAATAAGTGGGTGATCCTGGGAGATTTGAGAATGCGAGTGAGTGTGGATAAGAAAAGACAGTGGAAAGGTTTCCACACTGAAAGATGTGTGAAGTTAGTGAAGTCAGGTTAACAAATCTGCAATGTAATTACTGAAATGGAACAACTGCATTAATGTGCCTCTATTAAAGGGCACCTATTATGCAAAATTCACTTTTACATGGCGTTTGAACATAAATATGTGTTGGCAGTGTGTGTACACAACCACCCTATAATGATAAAAATCCACCCAGTGCTTTTTAAAAAAAATCCCCATAAATCATAAGCACTATCTCAGAGCAAGCCGTTCTCAGATTCGGGGCAATGTGACGTACTTTTGCTCAAGGCCCGCCCACAACTGTTGACTGACACTGCTGCTTTTAGCGTAGAGCCGCTCTGGAGTAAAACTAACGCTTCATCTTTTGTGTGATGTACAATAAACTTCATTGAACTCATCAGTGTATTTTGGGGCATCATTCGGACGCGGTCTGCTACAACAAGCTTGTACTAATAGTGGATACAAGCAAGATGAAAAATAAGTTATAACGGTAGTTAAACTAGACTATACCTGTTCTATTTCTATACAGTATATATTCTCTGACTTTGTGGGCATTATTATCCGACTCTGGGTCGTAATGAACACCGCTACTGAGAGTTTCTGTTTTTATATAAGATGAGGTGAGGCTCTGCCCTCTGGTCCGGCAGAAGGTGCTCATTTGAATTTAAAGGGATACACACTAAATAGAGCGTATTTTGAGCTAAAACTTCACATACACAACTGTACATTGAGCTATGACAGCCATTAATTGAGTTCTGAGTGTGTGTATTTGCTTAGGCCTGTGCAATAATAATGCTGTCTAATCAGCATCTTGATGCCACACCGATGCCACACCTGTGAGGTAGATGGATTATCTCAGCAAAGGAGAATTGCTCACTAACACAGATTTAGACAGATTTGTGAACAATATTTGAGAGAAATAGGCATTTTGTGTACATAGAAAAAGTCTTAGATCTTTGAGTTCAGCTCATGAAAAATGGGGGCAAAAACAAAAGTGTTGCATTTATAATTTTGTTCAGTGAATAAACTAAAACAAAAACTGAAAAGTGAAAAGTAAGACCTAATTCAAAATGTTAATAGAAACTTTAATAGTATGCAAATAATACTAAAATAACAGCGATGGAAACATTTTTGTAGCGACCTGAGTTTAAATCCTGCCTGCAAATTTTTCATAAAGTATCAGGAATGCATTCAATAGGATTTAATTTGTGTCTATGTCATATATGCCGGCATCTTCCAATCCTGGGCTTGGTTTCTCTTTAAAATCATTGTATATTTACTTTGTATCTAAATTGGGTTTTGACAGCCAGCCCACAGTTCAACCGACCCACTCGGAATGTCCTTAAAATGTTAAATAACATTTTAAGTCACAGTTAGAGGCAGACGAAGCATGACCACCAACAGACTGAAGGAAAAAGACAGAATGGAAAAGAAACCAGAGGATGTATGAGCATAGAGACAGAGATAAAAAGAGAAATGACAAAGAGATAAACAGAGAGAGAGAGAGAGACCTGTGTGCTAACCGCCTGATGAGTTCATGTGTGACAGTTTGCTTTTTAAGAACTTAATCCAGGACAGACAAGGCCAGAGGGACAATCACCACAAATCAGCGTAGGAAATGCCATCTGCCTGACCCACTGCAGACCTCTGTCTCTCCATCTCACCTGAAACTGCACGTAATCAGCATGTAACCCCACACACTATCTGTCACTGAGGAAAAAATCACCATTTATCATAATGGCTGGTGGTATAGTGTCTCAGTAAGAAGAGCAAAATTTGAGGGCACCATAGCGTTGTGAGCTATTCCTCCCGCTGGGTGAACTGACATTTGTGGTAATGGTAAGCTCCGTCGCAGAGATAGAGAGGTGATGGATTGTCATGTATAAGTGGCTTAAAAATATCTTCCTCATGGGTTACACATCCAGATAGCACTCCTGGAGAAAAGATTGTTTCTTCCTGAACCTGATACTGATTGAATAAATGGCGTAGGTGTTTGTGGCGAGCAGGACAAGGCAGAGGGCCGTGAGGGAATGGCGAGAGGCCGGTGGAGTGATTGCTGATGAGCAACACCTGTGCGACGCACCGGTCTCATATCTCTCAAGGAGGAGCGGAAGCATAAAAGGAGGACTGACGAAAGTGAAGATCAAGAGAGGACCAGGCCTGGATTTATGAGGTGTTTCTGTTATATTGTAAGTGGCAGCAGTCGTCCGTGAGGGACTGTTGCTGTGTTGAGTAGGTCAAACAAAGAATGTTGAAAGGTTTAAACCAATGGGAATCTAACCTATGAAAGCCTTAATTAAATGTTAAACTGGCATGAGAGAAAGTATTTTAACACCAGTAACAATAAAATACACACTTGACCTACGCATTTCCTTGTCTCTGAAATGGTGGCTTTCCTGAAAGAATTCGTGTTTTTGAACATCTCAGATGAATAAATGAATATCTCATAAATGATTGAATAAATCACTCACTCATTGATTTATGTTAATGAAACAATAATTTAATTATTTTGTTTCTGAATTTATCAGTATTTGTGAATTAATTGGTTAAGTAAATAATTCAATGGCTCTCTCATAAAGGCAGTCACTTGTTTGTTCCTGAATGAATAAGTGTTTTGAACAAATTGCTTGAATGAATGATTTGAATGATGGGAATAATGGGAACAAATCATTGATTCACTCATAAAAATAATTAAAGGTTTTGTTCCGGAATGAATAAATCAGTATTTATGAATAAATCACTTGAATTAATGATTCAATGTCACTCATAAAGACCATCACCACCAACTGGCATAAGGATGTAAAATAAAGAAACAGTCACTGAAAAATCTCCACCACTAATACATATGTAATGCACAATATTGCTATTCATTTAATTTAATTTCTGTCTAGGTAAGGTATTGAAGAGATATGGGATTTTCTTATTGAAGAACTGTGCCAGATGAAAGCTGAGCCTAGAACTGTGGTCACTATCAGGTCAACCACATCTGAGACGGTCTCTCTGATCTCCAGTTACAGGAAGAGCAGCATTTTATGGAGCTGTGTTTATGAATGAGGCAGGGTCATCATTGAATGTTTATCTGGCATTCTTGATTCTTCTTCCCAGAATCCTTTGCTCAGTCCCATCTGTGTTGTTCATGCATGTTTATGTGTTTATGTGTGTGTGGGTATGTGTGTGTGTGTGTGGGGGGGGGGGGGGGGGGGGATATTAGGAAGGCAATTGCATAACATCAGCACTCTGTGTGCTTTGGTGTTGAACTGTGAAGGCGTGTGACTTTGAAAAGACTCCCATGGGAAAGCTATGCTTTTAGTTCCCGTTTGCTCAGTCCGGTGGAATAACAGGCCTTAGGCCATGGTGAGCACCCAGCAGAAGGGGGTGGGAAAAGATGTGCATGTAAGCTAAGCTAGCAGTGTGTTTATGTGTTTGTGTTGGTGTTGGTGTGAGTGTGAGATGGAGGGTGGAAGAGAGAGAGATAGATAAATTGAGTGTGTGTCTATACATGTTTGCTGCTGATGCAATATGTCAACCTGTCATGAAACAGAACTGAAAAGGTGCTAAATGGCTGCAGACACCAAAATTGATCATTTTGGAATTTTTGTAAAAAGAAAAAACAATGTTTTAGGTTACATTAGTGCTCTATCAAGGTGAAAACTAGAGTCTGAATATGAAATCAGTCTCAGATGAAACACCATTAAAGAAAAGTTTGTCATTTCTCCACTACTACTAGCTACACCAAACTGAATTGAAAATAAAGTTTCCCAATCACTTCAATTGATCTGTCACAAAACTTCTCGGGTTACGACTGTAACCCTTGTTCCCTGAGAAGGGAACGAGACACTGCATCGACTACGACACTTTGGGGAACGCCCTTAGCGTAACGCATCTGAAGTACGAATGAAACTAATCCAATCCTGATTGGTGCTGCGTCATGATTTAACATATGACGGCCTACATAGAAGCTCCAAAGGGATGCTGGCACACAACAGAGTTCAGCTTCTGCGATGAAGCAAGTCACTCCCAGGCAGGGGAAGGCATGGCGGAGGGACGCATTGTCTCATTCCCTTCTGATAGACCATATAGATAGCCTGAACGACCCAGTTACTGATGGTCTGTCTGGATGCGGGAAGCCCCTTCTTGGGCGACCCAAAGCACAACAGCAACTGGTCTGACTTCCGCCATGAAGAAGACCTCTGGACATATATCTGGAGAGGTCTGACAGGGCAGAGAAAATTAAGTCTTTCTTCATCCGCCGTCACGTGAGGTGGAGGATGAAAGCCTGCAGAACTGTAGGCCGTGCCACATTAGATGGCACTTTAGGCACATAGCCGGGCCTGGGATGCAAGATAGCCTAAATGGAGCAAACTTCAGGCACCCATGAGATATAGAGAGCACCTGAAGATCTCCTACTCTCCTCAGAGAAATAATGGCTAATAAAAAAGCTACCTTGAGGGAAAGGTTCTTGGCCTCAGCCAACTCCAGAGGTTCGAAGGGGGCCTCAACCAGCCCTTCGAGAACCACTGCCAGGTCCCATGAGGGAACCCTGGTACGAGCCGCATGTCTCATCCTCCAAGCCCCACGGAGAAAATGTATGACCAGCTGATGTCTCCCCAGAGGCCTATCACCCAGAGGAGCGTGGAAAGCTGCAATGGCAGCCACGTACACCTTGAGTGTGAACAGGGTAAGACCAGCCAAAAAGCGATCTTGGAGGAGCTCCAGCACTGAAGCCAACCGGGCAGTTAACTGAGTCCACTTCACGCTCTCTACATCAAGTGGAAACACATTCCACTTTAGGCCGTACAATCTCCTCGTGGAAGGAGCTCTGGAACTGAGTATGGTCTCAACCACTCCAGCCGACAGGCCAGCCTCTAGGTACTGAGTCCTTTCAGGGGCCAGGCCCAAAGTTTCCACAGGTCTGGTCGAGGGTGAATATTGTGCCCCCGGCCTGTAGAAGCAGGTCCCTCCTCAGAGAGATCTGAGGCTGGCCTGCCAGGAGTGCCATGATGCCTGAAAACCATACCCAGGCAGTAAGGAGCAACTAGAAGTAGGCTGATCTCTTCTCGACGGACCCTCTCCAGAACACTCGGGAGCAGAGCGATCGGGGGGAAAGCGTACAGGCGTAGCCTTGGCCACATCTGTACCATGGCATCCAACCCCAATGGGGCCCATCTCGATGCCGAACTGCCAGCTCTTGTAACTGGGCCATAATATGCCAGTCGTCTACATAATTTAGCACCCTGATACCCTGAAGCCTCAGCGGAGCTAGAGTTGCATCATTGCATTTGGTAAACTTGCGAGGGGAGAGAGCTAGGCCGAATGGAAGAACCCAATATTGGAACGCTTCGCCCCCGAAAGCGAACCTCAGGAACTTCCTGTGAGATGGAAGGATGGATATGTGGAAGTATGTGTCCCTTATATCTATCGTGACAAACCAATCCTCACATTTGATCTGACTCACAATGATGGGAATAGTGAGCATCTTGAACCTGAATCTTCTCAGAAACTGATTCAAATGCCTTAGATCTAAAAAAAAATTGGCACAACCCTTCATCCTTCTTGGGAACTATGAATTAGTGGCTGTAGAACCCGGGCTCCCTGTCCGGCGGAGGAACACACTCTATGGCCTCCTTTACCAGCAGAGTTTATTTCCTGTTCCAATACCCGACCCTGCGCTGGGTTGACTGCAGAATCGAACAGCAGCCTGTAACCCTTCTCTATTGTGTGCATGACCCAAGGAGAAATATTTGGCAGGTCTTGCCATGCTTTGAAATATTCTACTAAGGGAACCAGCCTCTCGAGACTGATTTTGGGTATTATTCGAGATTCGTTCTCGATCCCCTGAAGTGGCTCTCCGGCAGGGTTTGGTCGAAACGATTCTCGATGTGCAGACTGCCTGTGGGGCCGACAGAGCAGTGTACGTTCGCTGGAAACCGATGTGTCCCGAAGCGCACTTAACGGCGGGATACAGACATCGAATTAAAATGTCTAATTTAATGTCTAAAAGTCATATAATATTACATCATTTTAATAAATGCAGCCATAATTACTAGACAATACTGTTTTAATATTTATTTATATGGTCTCGTAATCTACACGCTGCCTCGGCAAACGTGAGATTCGAGTCGTTACAATATATTTGGCTTTCATCCCTCGAGATGAAAGTCAACAGGTGCGAGGCTGAAACACCTGACAGCACATTAATGTACGCGTCGAGATATTTCCTGCCAGTTCCCGCAGGAGGTGACTGTGAATGCCTCGCACCCAAACAGTATTATTTCACAGATCGCGTGTGTACCTTTTATTGCAGACCCATAATCTACGCGCTGCCCTGGCAAACGCGAGATTCGAGATTCGAGTCATTCACAATATATTTGGCTTTCATCTCTCGAGAAGAAAGTCAACGGGCGCGAGGCTGAAACACCCGAAAACACACGGCTGTGTGCGTCGAGATATTTCTCAATTAACACAGCCAGCACCCTCAGGAGCTGACTGTGCATGCCTTGCACCCACACAAAATCTTTATTCCAGAGTAGACACGTAATCTACGCGTTGCCTCGGCAAACGCGAGATCCGAGCCACTATAGATTGTGTATTGCATTTGGGACAATTCTTATGGGACAAACAACACCAAATAGGACAGACAGTTTGACACAGAGAGCTTGCTGAAGAGCAAAAAGCTAACTCTGTTGTGTGCCGGGGTCCCTTTGTAGCTTCCATTTATGCCGTCACAAGTTACGTCATGAGGCAGCACCAATCAGGATTGGATAAGTTTCATTCATACTTCAGATGCATTACACTAAGGGCGTTCCCCAAAGTGTCGTAGTCGACGCAGTTCGAGTTCCCTCGAAAGGGAACCACAGTTTACACTTTTTGGGAAGTTAGCCTACATATTGTTTGCTATTATTTGTCTCTGAAGCATTAACTAAAGGAAAGATTACACAAAATACGACTACAAAGATTTGTGATGTCAATTGAAAGTTTTTTTTATGTAGAAAAAAGATGTACTGATAAAAAAAAGATGATAATGTATAATAAAACCAGAAGTGTGCATTAAAATAACAAATAGGGCCAAATTTAATTTGATGCTGACTTTAACTTTTCATCTGATATTTGATGCATGATGTCATTAGAGTCATGATTCACACACAATGGTTCTTACTTTTTTGGCATCCACCAAAACAATCCGAACTAGCACCACGTTTATTCGTGCTCCGAGAGATTGGTCATGATAGATCTCGTTAACCTGTGAAGAGAGAAAAGCAGTGTTAGCTCCAACATTAAGTGCCTCATATTGAGACTGATATTGATATTGTGAGCATAAAATCTCACTATACAAAACACCTATAATTATGTTCAACTTCATACTGAATATACCCTTTAGATTCATGTTTAGATTTATACCTTTTAGATATGTTTCAGCATTAAAAAAAGAAAAAGTTTGATGGAAAATGGCTAGCATCACTTAAAGCATTTTAAAATTAAATTGATTATAAATACTAACCCTAACCCCAAACTTTTTTCTATTTGTACACTAACGTTCAAGGTTTGGGGTCAGTAATTATTATTATTTTTTTTTACTTAAATAGTTCTGTCATAGTTATATGCCAGGTCATTTTCAGCATGGTTTTTCAGGTTTTACCAAATTTTGGGGGTCATTTGGTCCCCACGGACACATGTAGAAACACACAGACAAACTGCACAGCTGGACCCAATGATGGTCAAGAGAGGCTTTTTCATTTCCCATGATTCTGCAGTTTGACTTCTCACCCCGGGCCTCGGCCATCTTTACTTATTCAGTTTGCTGAAGGATAGGCCTAATGCACTGTGGGAAACGCGGTTCCCAGACAGAGAGGGAGACAGAGGCAGACAAATTGGTACAGAAGTTCAGACATTGTGTCCTCTGCCGCTCTGGAAGCCTGCTAATGAGACACTGAGATGTATACACAGCCAACAATAATGAGATTTCTGATGGACAGACTGCGGGAGGGGGAGCGAGAATAAGAGATAGACATAAGATAAGAGACAAACAAGAAGAAAGGGGCTTAAAAGAGGGCGGCAAGGAAGAAGGAAAATGTGGAAAAGGATTATACAACATGATTTCCGAACCCGATGTGTCGCTGCACCAACTCACCTGGTCTTTTACATTGCCAAGCAACCGGCAAACTTCAGAATGGGGTGGAGCCCTGTTTCTCTCTCTCGCTCTCTCCCTCTCTCTCTCTCTGTATTCCTGGCATTCCCTCTTTGTTTGCTGTCATTCCTTTTGACTGTCAGAATAAGTTTTGGTTGTGCTATCTGTTAGTCAGTGTTTCGTTATGTTTCTGCAGACTTTGTTTTTACGATTCACAACTTTTCTGAATTCATCATCTCTTCACCTTCAGTTTCAAATAGTATATGTGTCTACAGCTGCCAAAAGCTTATCTTTCAAACTAGTGGATAGGCCTTTACCGAAGAGTTTGCCAAGATTTCTTCATAAATTCTAAAGAGCGCAGCTCTTAGGCTTGGTTGCCTTAGTAACCATGTTAATACAGATGCCAGGTGACCATGACTCCAGTGTTCCGAACTTTAATGATCGTTAAACTGAGGCATGACTTTCATATGGCACACACTGTGCAACACCTCAGGACTCTGCATTAGGGGAAGCAGTGCATGATGGGATATGGCTACTGCCTTGTTTCCAGACTTCACTTCAAAGAAAAATAAATACATGGCAGGCAGTGAAAGTTTATTTATCTCATATTACAGTATACACTAGGGCTGAAAGGTATGATATATACTATAGCATGTATTGTACAATTATGTGAGAGTAGCAGTCTATAAATTGGCATTCTGCTGTCATTTGCATTTGTGCATTTTGGCAATCCAAAAAAAGTAACTTACGATGCAATCAAATGGTTTTAAGCCAGTTATTTATATCTTTTGCTGTAGTGTGTCAGTAGGAAATATCAGTTTATATTTCCAAACATTCACTTTTACACAAGTGCCTAAAACTTTTCACAATCCTAACACTGCAGGTAGGAAGTGGACTTCAAGCGGTTTCTTCAAGTGGACTTGATGTTGGTGAAATCAGATCTCTTTGTGGAGTATATGTGAGTATTTTCTGAATTCTTCATCACTTCTCCTTCAGTTTCAAATCAGTATATCTGTCTGCAGCTGCCAAAAGCTTGTCTTTCAAACTAGTATATAGGCATACATATATATATAGCCAGCCAATTTGGCTACTCAATTTTTAAGTTACCGGCCATTCAGAACTTCTTTTAGCCAAAAAAGAAGAAGAGGAAATTAACCAGATTTACTAAGTCACAGCTTGATGCCATATACTGTATATATATATATATATATGAAAGGAAACATTTTGTTTGTTATTCAAACAAAATCCTGTCATACAGCAGTCTCCTTGTCACGTTTTGATGTGTTCTGTTATGTTCTGTGATCTTGTTTCCCCCTGTCTATTGTGATTTTGGTTTAGTCCTGTTCGTTTTTTCCAGCTCCTCGTTTGTATTCAGTTTCTTCACCTGTGTCTAGTTAATTATCCCGTTAAGCCCCAGTTCTTTTAAGCCCTGAGTTTTCCCTCAGTGTTTGTCGGTCGTCGTCTATGTATGGTTGTGTGTCCTGAAGTCCTGGAGTGGTTTCCCGTGTTCTTATGTTTTTGAAGGTCTAGTTTGTAAATAAATTACTTACTTTGAAGTTCCCTTGTCTTCGGCAAACCTACACAAACCTGACACTCCTCTCTTCCTCATTCATTCTCATCCTTTTCACTAAAAATGTGTACAGATCAATACAGTACAAAGAACGTAGGATGTTGGAAAATAATAATGTCTTTTCTGTTAACCAAATGCTTTTTAATCATCACTATTGCTTCAATGCAAATTAACAAGCACGCCATTATTTGTTGCGTAGCGAAGCATTTTCAAATAAGCCAGATATGCGCAGATTTTGCGCAATACGCTATATTTAATAACTCAAGAGTTGAGTAATTTGCACTAAATCCGCGCAGATTTTGCTTACACAAACTCCCCCAGCGGGTGTTAATTTCAAACCCTGTATATATACATTCTATTAACTATGTAACTTAGCTACTAATAACAACTATCTCTCATTAATTTGCAACTACAGGTCAACTAACTCTCAATATAGTATTATAAGACTGTTAGGTTTGAGTTAGGGTTAGTAGAATAAGTTGACATGTACTTGCAAAGTTACTTATAGTTAGTAGAATGTCTGTTGTGGAGCATCAAAATAAAGTGTTAGTAGATATTAAGCAGACGGTTCTTCTAATACTCTAATGACTGATAGTTGACATGTTGGAAAGTTGGTTAGTAGAATGTCTAAAGTGGACTATTGAAATAAAGTGTTTTTACTTTAAGTGTTTTTACTACTAAAGTTTTTTTTTACTGATAACATATTTAAAATTATGAGAATAAAGGACATTATTCTTGCAAAAGCTGTATTATCAAAATATTAGATGTTTAAAAATTTAGTAACAGTTTACAATAAGGTTCATTAGTTAACATTACTTAACTACATTAGTAACTAACAATGAACTGCACTTATACAGCATTTATTAATCTTTGTTAATGTTAATTTCAACATTTACTAATACTGTATTAAAATCTTGTTAACTTTAGTTAATGCACTGTGAACTAACATGAACAAACAATTAAATTTGTTTTAATTAACTAACGTTAACAAAGATCATGGTTAGTTCATGTTAGTTACTACATTAACTAATGTTAACTAATTAACCTTATTGTAACGTGTTACCAAAATTTTTAACATGCTACTAAAATGCTGTTGTATACTGCCAAGCCCTACTATGCAAATGCTCACATCGTTGGAAAGCTTAATATTAATTAGAGTCACAAATCTTTAGCAATGCCAATAGTGTTCTTTCTCAACCTCCTACAGAATAAAACCCCTATATATTCCCCCCTCCCACCCATCTCTCTCTATGTTAATGAACGTGAGAGTGTAGGTCTCATTAGTACAGCCCTGGTTGCTGGCCTTGTTCAGGAGCACTGGGTTTCATCAGCCTACAGGTAACTAATGGAGACCTAGAGGTCGGCAAGTCAGAAAATCATTAATATCCCATTAATAATGCAGCAGGGGCTAGCATTGTGGCTTCACTGCTTTAGAGGAAGGAGGGTATAGTGAAGAAAATAGCAGAGGGTGCAGATAGGAAGATAGAATTAGAGGAGAGAGGGGGGAAAAATCTGCGTGTGAGTATGTGACCTAGTGACTATCAAATAGATTAGCCAGTGTAAAATAGCCAATAAAAGGAGCCATTTAAAAGGCCAGCTTATCAGAATCTTATCAGACCTGTTTATCATCTGGCCCTGCCAAACTGTAAAAAGAACATCGATAAAAGGGATTTAAGTGCCAAAGTGTTTCCTTAATCACAAGTATAATGGGGTTTTAACAATACACTGTCAAAGGAATAATTCACTCAAAAACCATCAATCATAATAAACATCATTGTTTCTGGTATCTCAAGAAGCATGATGTCTATCTTATGCTATCTCTTTCAGTGAAATTTTCATTAATATGAGTTTTCATTTTTCAACTACTGATTGAAAAATCAAATGATTCAAAATGATTTTTTTAATGGAATATTTCAGTATTAATTATAAATGATTTATTCATGCACATTATTATTATTATTATTATTATTAGATAATGAGGTCTAATGAGCTGAAAAGAAAAATACTGACATCACTCTCTTTTCATACAGATTACATAAAATGATAATATTTATATATATATATATATATATATATATATATATATATATATATATATATATATATATATATATATATATGACTTCATTTAAAAGAAGAGAATTCAAGCTTCATAAAGAAAAAATCTCTCATGCCTGTATGACAAGTATTCGCTGAGTTACAGTTAATTTTCGGACGAGTTTCAGAATGGACTTCACTGACAGAGAGAAGGCAAAACTCGCATCATGTTTATTTTTCTTTATTTCACAAAAAGCACAACACTTTTTATGGAATATTTCAGTATTAATTATAAATTATTTATTCGTGCACATTATTATTATTATTGAAATAATTTGCCTTATTTATAAAGTAAATATAATAAATAATTAATTCATATAATTAAAATAATGTACAGTAATAAATAATAATGATAATAATAATAATATATCCACTTTTTGGCTAATTGTCAAGCTGTACTCATTATTATTATTGAAATAATTTGCCCTATTTATAAAGTAAATATAATAAATAATTAATTCATATAATTAAAATAATGTACAGTAATAAATAATAATGATAATGATAATAATAATAATAATAATAATATATCCACTTTTTGGCTAAGTGTCAAGCTGTACTCATATTTTAAATGCCACAAAATGAACTACATAAATAATTGGTGTAGGATTTACTTTTTTCACTCAGAAATTGCAGGAGTGGTAAATTGAATCGGTTTACTGTATATTCTATCATAATTACAATACTATTGTATCATGTATCTCTTCTACCTGGTTAAATAAAGGTAAAATGTACATGCGTCTTACGGTTTTATTGTAAATACTGATGCTGCATCTAAAAAAATTCACTACATAAAAGACTTCTTGCCAGTGCAAACTAATTTTGACAAATCACTCCCATACAAATCTTTCAATCCCCATACAACACTGATTTCACCTTGCATTTCACATATATATTATGCTGAATCATCATCGTCCTGTTTTAGTCAAGGAGAGGAAAGTGAATGAGCACAGAAATCCCATCAGGCTCTTGGCTGGCGGTCCTCCCAATCTCCCTTTCATTCTTCTGTGATGTACAGGAATGCTCAGAGATATGAGGGTACACATTGGTGGACAGTATTTGCTCAGACTCATTACTGAATCTCTGCCATTTTCACTTGACATTTTGGACCATTATTACCTGTCTGACATTTGAGGGCCAGAACAACATGTCCATGAAGAGCTGATTACATAATGGTCCTTCTGCCCACATGTCTTGTTTACTCCTGAGGAGCGACTAATATAGAGGGAAGCAATTAATATTGTCGACTTTCAATTCACACAATTAATGCTACACCCAAAGGTCTCAGCTCCATTACACAGACTGGCTTGGCAGTGGGCACCGTCGAGGGGCTGTGATGGCGTGTTCCTGGATCTAATGTGGTACTTTCAGTTCTGTGCTAAAGGAAATCTCAGATCAGCATGTTCTAAGATTTCCCAAGATCGAAAAATAGAAAGAAGTATCAACAACAACAAACTCTCCCATAAAGAGCTTCTGCATCAAATACTGGTCCATTATCTTGACTGCAACACTAAATCTGAAAGTCCCATATTTAAAGGGGTGGAATAAAGGTGAAGAATTGCTGATTGGTGGATTGTAAGGGTGGGCGTAAGTCAAAAGGCCTCCGGATCTTTTGATCCCTGTCTGACGAGTCGATTCCTCATTATTTCCCATGGACCTATGAAGTGAAGCCAATCAATCTTAGTGCATTTTAAAGAATTGTTTCACACAGTACTATAAATTGAGGGTAGACCATTTCTTCGGAACAAACAAAAATCCCATTCACAAATACATCAACTCCCACACAGAGATTAACGTATCGAATTAATTCAGGAAAACGCAAAACCTTCTTAAACACTTTAGGCCATAATCAGAAATGAAGCAGGGCAAAATGCAACATAATAAACAATTAGAAAGCTATAATTTAAAAGGTGTCAACTATACAAGTATCTATCCATCCACCCATCCATCGGCTCCTTTTACATTCATGAGCTGGAATTTGAATTGATAGGGCCTCATTTCTAAAATATAATGAAACATAACTATTAAATCTAAATATAACCTACATTTAATATGCATTTCTATAGGTGGCGTGTCAAACATGGATTATTATTCATTCATACTGAAACCTACAAATCTTCCAAACTACACTTGCAGCAGTCACATGATTGTCTTTGAATTGCATTCCCTTTTAATATTAATTTAACATTTAAATTTAAATACATTTTTTGTTTTGTTATTTCAGTTCAAATCCAAATCAAATTCAGGAATTTAAAAAGCTTTGAAATTCTAAAGGCATTCTAAATTCAGTTGTGAATGGCGCACAAGCCTGCCGCCTACATACAGTCCCGTAGACAGATCCCCTTTCAGGCAGACAGACAGACGGCTCCCACTCTCTCCTCCTGCTGGATCATTCAGAAAGACCAGCCACTGACCAGGGGATCATGAATGAAAGACTGCAGTGGATTTTTCTCTCTGAGCAAACACAGCAAGTGACATTTACGCACACACGCTCAACACACACACACACACAAATCTAACGCAACATAACAACAAACTCCGGTGCTACGCATAAAACATCATCACACACAACCCTTATGTGTAACAAACACTAAAAGAGAAGCAGCAAAGTGGGGAAGTCAGGGAAAATAGTTGGAGTAAAAAAGGGCAAAAACCTGCTTTATGTCTCTCTCTTTTCTCTCCTTGACTCTAGGAGAGCGAGGGAGACATGCCTTCCAAAAGTGAGCAAAGTAAACTTTCAAGAAGAAAGCAGCAAGAACTCAACGCGTGGGTGAGAAAGCAGACTCAATGTTATTTATATATTTCTGTTTATCTGTTTTCCTGTCATTTATTCAGAATGCAGCGTTTGAAACACCCCCTAGGATGAGAACGAGAGGAGAGGAAAGGAGATGGCAGCGGCACAGCTGCAGAAATTGTTCGGGGGACTCATGATAACTGGAGAAAATATGCAATATAGAGACAAATGGTGAGGTTATAATAATTTTTTCTGTAGCCTTTTTCATCCCATCACATTTTATTTAGATGGAGTGATCCATGATGTAGAAAAATGACTGCAGAACTCATCTGTGTCTGATTTTACCTCACATCATTGACTTTTACTGATGATATATCTGGCCGGCTTGAGGTTTTTTGTTTTTTTTTACTGTTGGCTAGTTGATCTCTCTTTCTCTCTCTATCTCTCCCTCTCTTGCTCTGCGTAGGTTTAATTTGTGGAGATTAAAGGACACATAGCAAGGAGCAGATGAGATCTGTTTTGTCCTGAAGCATATTTTCTCCCCTGGCTTACCGCCACCCCAGAACACATGACATAAAACCACTGATTTACTGCATCCAGCATTACCTGAGCTTGGCATAAAAAACCCCGGATGCAATAGTTTTCAAACTGCATCCAAATGCACAAGTGTAAATCTGAAATAAGTTAAAAAGCCCCATATTTTATGTGATTAAAATTGGAGTTTAATTGAGAATACCTTTTAAATTACAATTTAATTCCCGAATCAGCATGAAAGTACAATTAAAACCAACTGAAATTCATATGACTAATTTTTAACTAGAAAACTAAAGTTCGTGCTGTCAAAATGAACACGTAAACGCATGATTAATTTTTTCATTTTAACGTGTTGAAAAAACATTTAATGTGTCATGATTCTGCCATCATGTTCTTGATTTTCCTAGTCTTGTGGCAGGATCATGGCAGAACCATGTTTTGTGTACAAGCGCATGACCTGTTGTTTGGGCCATGTGCTTGTGTTGTCTCGTTAGATACCCCGACCCATTCTGTCATGAAGTTGAAGGAGAGAACCCAAACGCAGACGACATGCAGCAACAGGGATTTATTGAGGCACAAAACAGTAAACCAATAACCACGAGGGGGCAAAACGGGACAGAAGGGCAGTACACCTAGACTAAGACAGGAAATAAACTAGAACTAGATACTGACTGATAATGACAAGATGAAGAAAACAAACAGCTACACTAACTCTTAATACAATCAGACAAACTACTCACAGGACTCTCACAAAGAGTAACACGCAAAGTTTGACAATGTACCGACACAGGACAGCAAACACAAGGGGATTAAATAGGGAGAAACTAATGAGGGGAACAGGTGACACAGACTAGGTAATAATGACGAGACGAGGATAACAAGGGGGCGGGGTATCTAACGAGACAACACGAGCACATGGCCCAAACAACAGGTCATGCGCTTGTACACAAAACATGGTTCTGCCATGATCCTGCCACAAGACTAGGAAAATCAAGAACATGATGGCAGAATCATGACATAATGCAATTAACGCAGCATCTGATTTTTCCGTCATCCTTTGGCTAGCATTACATTATATTATCATGCTCTTATTCATGCAAATGCATTTAAACCATTCAAGCTCAATAAGACACAAAAGAGAACACAGTACGGTACTGGCTCGCGTTGTGTGGGAATCTCCTGTGTGTGTGTGTGGCACACACACAACTCGTGAGCACATAAAGCAACTTTAGACAGCGCTTGAACGGACAAAAACACACAAAATTATGCCAAAATGCCATAAATTGTTTTGTTGTGTATCCTTGCAAGCACAGTCTTAAATGAATGTAGAGAGTTGTGAGAAAATGGGATGCCTGTCAGATCCGCGTTATGTGTGGCAGGTCTTAAAGCGCCAATAAATGCACTTTATTGACACTAAGATAAGTGCCAAACTTAGCCCAATAAATCAGAAAATGATGAAAATCTGAAGTGCAGAGTGATGTCAAAGTGATGTCAATCAAATCATTGATCCAAACTGGCGGAAGTGAGAGACTAAGTTTTGAACACGATAATACGGATTTATCCTTAATAAGGATTTATCAATATTTAATTAATAATTGACGCAGTGAAGACTGTGAAGTGTTTGATAACTTTATTCAGATTCTGTATATATATACTACCTGTTAGTTTGGTGTGATTAATCGTGATTAATTAAAGAAAAATGTTTGATTAATTAATTATTATTTTTGAATCGATTGACAGCATAAGTCAGACTTTGAAAGCCCAACTTCAAATGTTTTGAAAACACTGCAGGATTGAATATAAATGCTATAAACAGTAGTACCTCAGGTGTCAACACTGTGTCTCTAATGCTTCACCACCAGTTGGCTTCATCTCAGCTGTTTATAATAATGCTGTCTTACGCCTGTAGAATTGCTGCGTTGTTGACAGAATAGTTTCTATCGTTCTTTGATTTTTCTCAAGGGTAACCCAAACACAACAGGCAGCGTGGGTGGTTCGAGCACACTTACGATGTTCATAAGAGTAAGGAGGTACTTCTCCACATGCTGCTGTTCATGAAACTGCACTACGGAGTCATCCACCCCCAGCAAAACCTCAATGTTGTAGACTCGTTCGGGGGACTGTCTGCGGGCTCGTCGGCTCTGGTTAATACTGCGTTCCACGCCCTGATACAGAGTCTCAAGATCCAACAGTCCGCCCAGATCAGCACCTATAAAAAAAAATCCGAAATTGAAAAATGTTTTAAGTGTAAACTGATACATCATTACAGCAATGCACAGACTTTCTGAAAAGCTGTTTTGTGCCATAAGAAAGCTATCAAACTACTAGCCACTATATGTGGTGTCATGAGGTAATTTCCTCGCCAGGCGAATAGATGGAACATGGAGGAGAGAACACATGAGGAAGGTCTATCACCTTGTCTCCATCACCCAATCAGCTGGGGGCATCTTCTATGCTCCAATTATGTAACGTTTCCTAGGCAACCTGCTCATGGGTAAACCAACGCTCGGTGCAGACTAATATTAGCTCACCAGTCACTTTCTTATTGGATGATAATCCGAGAGTAAGAACAATATTCATCATCTTAATGTTGAGAGTCAGTAACATATGAGTACAGGGCAACAGAGGCAAGAAGACGAGCATAGAAAATTCCCAATAAACCAAATGGAGAGGTGTTTGAGTGTTTTCTTTTCTTTCTTTTTTCTTTGGTGTTTATTATGAAGGATTTTGTAGGGTTGTAAACTTCCTCTCACCAGCAGGTGTTCATTATATCACAGCCTCTGTCAGCAGATTTTCACCCAAAATTAGAAGAAAGCTTCTACAGTACAACAAAAGCAATTAACATGCTCTTGGCTCATGTCGTTTAATATTTAAAAAAAAAATGAAAATTACAAAAAAAAATCTGAAGTGATCCCATTTTTTTTTATTCTATTCAAATTATAGTTTAATTAACAGCAGCAGGCTGATGTTATACCATAGTCTGCTCAAAGCTGTGATGAACTGAAGGTGGGGGAGAAAAGCCACCATGTTGCAGCAGTGCCTTGTTCAGCAGAAGTGAGAAGAACAGATCCTTTCAGTATCAATCTTAGGACCTGTTAAAGCGAATTAAAAAGTATTAAATATTTGCAAACATTATTATTTTTATTTTTTTACCAAACCTACTTACACACATCATTCTTCAAAAGTTTGGGGTCAGTCATTGTTTTTAAAAGAAATTAATTAATTTATTGATTAATTATTTTAATATAAATGCCTTCCGAATTAATGCTGTTCATTTGACTTTCTATTAATCATGAAAAAATGTAACATGGTTTCCACAAAAAAATTAGGCATCACAGCTGTTTTCAACATTGATAATAATAAGAAATGTTTCTTGAGCACAAAATCAGCATATTGGAATGATTTCAGAAGGATCATGTGATCTAGTTTCATGTTGTTGTGCACCATAAAAGCCACATTGTTTTAGTATGAAAGCTTCTGCTAAGTACATAAATGGAACATAATGCAATATTCTACAAAAAAAAATATTCAATAAAATCCATCATTATGGAAAAAATCTGTTTCTTTGGGAACAGAAAGAAAAAAAGCTTTCCTTAAGGGGTATTAACCCCCCCCCCATTACCCATTACCCATTACCCTACTGGTGACGACTAACCTCCATCTATGACATCTGTCTTTTTCTGCTATTCAGTTTCATTCCGTGATCCTCCAAAACTTGACCCATCACCCTGTCTGTCAAATACACACAGCTCTGTTCTGATCTCATGAGAGAACATTCACATTCAGGCTGAGGAGTCCTCGCCCTTATCAGGACACAAAGCTACTTTGTCTTTCAACCTTTGAAAATGTCAAGAGAACCTATAAGGGAGAGACAGATGGAAGAAACGCAATAAGGAGAGAGGGAAAGAGTGCTCAGACTGGTAGTACATTTGAAAAGATTGATATCATGTACAGCTGTGGTTCTGTTTGGCGATGTTAGGGAAGGTTTGACTGAGTTTGTGTGAGTAAGTGTGTTTTAGTCACAGATGTACGTTCACAGAACGTTGCTCCAGAATCACAGTGTCATCTTATGAACCTAAAGTACTGAACTCACAGTAGCTCGTTTCACTTCAATTCAAAGCATCACATGCTCATGTCTATGAGTAACAGATTTATGGGTCGCCGGGCCGCCAAACTGCAAAAGCACTGAGACAGAACGAGAGTTTGGTACATCTAGACGTGCCCGCTAACACATACACATAGAAATGCACACAAATATGAATACACTTCTAAGCACAAACATGTGCCATTTAGTTTTGTATGTAGGTAAAAGTGTTGTAAAAGTTGAGAGCTTGGAGATTTGAATCTGAGCACATGTACAATAAATATTGATATTGAAAAAACATCTTAAATTTGATACAGAAAATTTCAATCTTTTTAATTTCAAAACAACTTTTGTAATAAGACTGTGGCAAAACTTGTTAACATTATTTCAGTCCCTTGTTACACATTCTACATGTAGTAGTAATAACTATACATGCATAATTGCATGCAACTAGCCCTAAATGTAACCTAATATTAATTCTAACCCTATAGTAAGAACATGTAGTTAATTGATATTACTCAGTACTTAGATGTATAATTACACTGTAACAAGGACACCTTAAAATAAAGTGTAACCCAAAACCCACTTGTGCACTTAAAGTCCAAAAGCAATTGAGCAGCACCAGGTCGGATGAGTGGCAATGAAGCCTCGCCCATTCATAAGAGCAAGAACAATCGATTCCTGACCGATCAAATCAGACAATTCTGGAATATGATTACTATTAGCACCATGGCATGTGGAATCAGCTGTAAATAAACTGTATCTTGACTCTAAAATGATTATTCACAAACATCAACAGAAACAGTAATGTGGCCTCTCAAAATAACCTCTAAGTCACTTCACATTTGACCTCTGACATCACATAAAAAAACATTCAGTAGTGATGTCAGACAATGTTTTTAATTAGAGTGTGAGAAAGTGTGTACATGCAGCAGATGTGCAAGCGAACCTTTCTGTGTTCTTGAGGAAGGGTATCGCAACCTTAGGGAAATCTGATCCAGCCACACACATTTTCTAACAGCCAGTGCTCAACTAATGCTCTTTCTGCCTTTTAATCTTTAATGGTGTGTTGTAAAAGCCAAGATCAAATTAAGCCGTTAGGACCAGGCCATTTAGAGCTGGTAATGATATCAGTAACTAAATCATCTCCAGCGGTAATAAAGTATGGCATTTGATTAAGCTCTATATTAATGCCAACAATTCACTAATGTTTACTATGTGGTAAGTAAACCGGCAATGTTACTGTAGAGCAGAAGTCAGCAACCTTTTTGACATGAAGTGCCATTTTAATCTATAATAGTTATCACATTGTCATATCACCTTCCCCAATGTAATATAATACAATATACTTTATAAGTATCTACTGTATATTTAAGCAATATCTAAACATGACCATTTATTACTATATTATGATGATCTCGAAGACTGCACTTAAGACTGGAGAGTCATCTTGTGCATGATGCTTTGAGTGATAGATAGATAGATAGATAGATAGATAGATAGATAGATAGATAGATAGATAGATAGATAGATAGATAGATAGATAGATAGATAGATAGATAGATAGATAGATAGATAGATAGATAGATATACAGACATACAGACAACCAATAACCAAGTAACCAATAACCACAGTAATTGAACAAGGTTTTAATAGACAGTATAGGCTTTGATTTATCAAATGTGGAATTTTTCGTTTTTAGTGTTCCATAATCTTTACAGCTGACTGTCCTCAAAGTCAGACATGTACAAGCAACTGCAAAGCACCATGGGAGAAATGCTCCACTGGGCTATATCAAGCCATCCAGCAATTCACACATTAAACTCTGGATATCTACACAGGGGAACGCTTTCATAAGAGTGCCATAAGAGATCCTCTTATAAAATAGAAGAAAGAGGGAAAAAGACGGTTTTCAGTTTTTTTTGTCACTGCCAGATCTTAAAGATAAACAGAGAAATCCACCCACTCATGCCAAGATGGGAGGGGTCCTCCTCCACCACCCCCTCCTCCTCAGCATCTCTGCACCAGACGCCTGCTCTCTCTCAGGTCAGCCTTACATTCTTCATTTCCCCCACCCTCTGTGTCTATCAGTGGCAAGATATTTTCAGTTGAATGCTGGGAGATTGAGTTTGAGGCTGTTGTTTAAAAATGTGTGCAAGACTGTTGCCTTATGGCTGCCTTATGGAAATTGGGGTGTACAATGAAAAAAAGGACACATTTGAAATACCTACATGAATATGGTAACAAGGAATCTGAGTATAGGCCTACTGTGGTTTTACAATAGTAGAATCACTTTATCTTGATAGCTTTATCACTTATATTATTTCTCTTTCATTCTCATTAAGATTTTCTTCAAGTATCTACTTTCTCTCAGATCTGTCTCATAAAATTAATTAGAAAAATGTAAAAAGAGACACAAATAAGACAGTTGATAACAAGCAGTAAGCCTATAGCACTGTACATTTAAATAGCATATTTTAATTGAATGAGAAACGTTAGAGGTCTATTCTCAATAATGGAGAAAATAATAATAATAATAATAATAATAATAATAAAGCTTTATTGCAGACACAGGTCCATATAACACATCATACAGAACAAAAAGAAGATAAAAGGAGATACATAAATAAAAATACACACATAAAAATTAGCCTATAGGATATACAGGCTATTGCACCTGGTCGTCTTAACCTACAAATGTATCTATAACAGCTTTTCATAGAGCTTTTCAGAAAAGACATGCAAGTTTAATTTTTTTCTTTAAAGTTTAAAGAAAAATCTGAGAAGCAGGAGACTTTCACTGAGAAAAAAATCTCAATTTAATATCACTGCAATGAAGGAGAAACAATTGAGACCAGAGATTTCAAGAGTTTGTAAGTGTACACATTCACTGTAATCAGAGTATTGCTAGAGAATCAATACTGCTTACAGTAATATGAGGCTAAGCGTATAGTAAGTGATCGTATTTTATACTACAACTAATTTTGATACAATACAATAAATACAATTTCTAATTTAATATCTTTAAAGCACTCCTACACATGGCATCTGCTTAATAAAACAGCCATTTAAAGGGATAATTCACAAAAATGAAATCTCTGATATATTTTATTCACCCTCAAAATGCTCTGACCCGTTTGACTTTATTCTATGGAACATAAAATAAGATATTTTAAAGAATGTTGGTAACCAAACAGTTTTTTTTAACTTAACTGTCAGAAGAAAGAAAGTCATACATGTTTGGACTGACATCATGGTGAATAAATGTTCTTTTTTTTTTTGGTAACTACATCTATAAGCTCAAAAGTAAAAACTGACCTGGGGTCCGTTTCCTGTATAACGATGTAACTCGCTGCTTAACTACCATAGTACGATGCATCGTTGAAGAAATCAACTAGCTAGTCACGACTGTTTCCCGAAACCATATTGCCGCAAATTGGTCGTTCAACCGCGTTGGTTTATGACTTCACGCACGTGGTGGAGTAATAACTTCTTTTAATAAAACTGTTTGAGATCGAATTAATGCTAGATGTTTTGATATAAATTACAGACATGGCATCTGAGGATTATTTCTCATTTTTATCAGTTATTTTGCTTTATTTTCAGATTCAATGATAGGTTCGTTCTTACATAGCTGAGCACGTTCGCCCATGCGCAGTCTCCAATTGGTGCTTTAACCTCCTGAGACCTGAGAGTTTGCGTGGTGTGCATTTTATAATTGTTCTTGCTATTTGGGATAAGTAGGACCTAATAAGTATAATAAGTAAAATTTGTTTTTGTACAGGAAGTAGTTTTTGCATAAAATGATGTCCTCATGCAAGGGGAGTGGGTCTATCTTAAATCTCTTGACAAACTAAAAGATGTAAATGACATTTGTATGTATTCTAAATAAAATATATAGATTGTACTGAATGTCAGCTTGCTTATTTTGCTCAAGTTAAGGATTTATTAAGTCCACATGTCATGCAATCAAGAAACTATGCTTCTAACCACAGCTCGAGATCTGTCGCTCCAACCACAAAACTTCGCGATGCTGTTTGCAAATGTTCGTTGGATCGATCGTTTCGGGAAACACAAACTCGTTGAACTATGCCGATAACAACAGAACTTGCGACCATAGTTTGTCACGGGGCGGCCGCGGAGAATAGTGTGAGGACTCAAGTGCAGAGGTGAAGAAGAGTTTTAATTAAGTAAAACATAAATCAAACAAACAAAGGAAATCCAGGTCTCAAGAACTAAATAATAACTCCAGGAACATAACATGACATGGCAGGCACAGAACGACACACAACTCAACACCCAACTTTAACAATGAACAAGCACAGGACAGCAAACACAGGGAGACTAAATAGGAAAGCAAACAAAGAGGGTAACGAGGGAAACTAGGTGAAGCCAATAATCCAATAACGAGGTAACAAGGTGGGAGGGGCTATACAATCCACAAGAGCACATGGCACACAGAGAACTCATGACAGCCATACACTCACAGTAAACAAGACCATACACAAACACAAGACCAGGAATGTCACGGCTGTCACCAAACCAAGAATAACCAGAATAGCTGTGACAGAACCGTGACATAGTTGGCTAACGATGCTTTCGGGAAACGCACCCCTGGCTGTGTCACTGTCCATGAATGTGGGCCGCAGAGGTCAGTGGATCAACCCCAGAACAGTGACAGATGACTAGAAGCAACAAACTTATTCTGGCTCACAGACATCCTGAAAATCAGCTGATCCTTTTATCAGCTGGAAATATCTATCTATCTATCTATCTATCTATCTATCTATCTATCTATCTATCTATCTATCTATCTATCTATCTATCTATCTATCTATCTATCTATCTATCTATCTATCTATCTATCTATCTATCTATCTATCTATCTATAACTGTCTGTCTGTCTGTCTGTCTACTAAATTTCAAACTAATGGCAATGATAAGCTCAAATATCCTGATTTCAAAAAGCCTTTCAATTACTTAGAAAAACCTTTGATAACTGTAATGCAACACATTGGGTAACAAAATCCTAATTTCAACAGAACCTTTGCCTCAGAAAAAAAATATTGTATTCTAGCAACCCATTTTGCTAAAATTTTCAAGGTTTCATTATAGCAGTGTTAAAAGTGTGAATTATAACCAATTTTAACTGGAATCTGTGTATGCCTTTTGTCCCTGACCTTTATCTCTATGGAAATAAAAACATTTCTCAAAGCTCTCTTCATTATAGCAAATATGTGCCATTAAAAGGGAAGCAAGATCAATGTCAGAGAAGGTGAAAAATGGCACCAGTCATTAGCTGCGTTTCCACTGTCAGGCCAAAAGCGGGTGTGCAAGTGCCTGCCAGTGCCAGTCGCGTTTCCACTGTCACATTCGGGACTTGATTGGGCCTCGTTGGGTCTTCCACGGGTTCAACAGACAAGGCCAGCTCGGGCTTGAGGATTGGTAACAAACAAAGGCAGAGTCTGGAGAGGGCAGCGGCGTGGATGATTTCATAAACCTGCATCAGCATTAAAGGGATAGTTCACCCAAAAAGGAAAATCATCCCATGATTTACTCACCCTCAAGCCATCCTGGGTGAATATCTTCTTTCAGACGAACACAATCGGAGATATATTTAAAAATATCCTGGCTCTTCCAAGCTTTATAATGGAAATGAATGGGAGGTGAGATTTTGAAGCCCATAAAATGCACCCATCCATCATAAAAGTAATCCATACGGCTCCAGGGGGTTAATAAAGGCCTTCCTACAATGTCCTACCTGCCTGTCAACGTATGTATTTCCATACCTCCGTGCACCCTGCTTGCGCAGACATCACGTCATCAAAGCGTTTCACACTATGAAGAGTTACACAGACGTCAGTCACAGAGCACCGCAAAGTAACCACCTTTTACAATTCCTCCTGAACCAAAACAACAAGCTTATGCTGCGTTCACGCCATAACTAATGTAATTTGGAAGAGATAGAAACCTGTGACGTTATTGGAGTATGACTCGAATTTCTGTGTTTCAATGGCAACACTATCGTTGGCAAAATTAAACTGCAGCAGTCAGGTGGTACAGGTTAGTGCTTTTTAAGTTGTTTATTTTCATTATTATTGTAATGTAATGTGCTTTGAGATGCGAGGTAGTTTAACATCATCTCTAATGACACTTTTGTTTGCTCCCTGCTTCACACGTTCATGTGTTTTGAACGAGGCGTGGCTTTCAAGAGTGCTATGAAGGGAGGGTGTTATGCTTTCAAAGCTACCTCACTATTGCTAACCTCGCCAAAAATTGCCTTTCCTACCTTTAACATGTCCAAGCTCATCTTTACATGCTCTTTCAATAAAATCAGATACTGACTGATACATTGCACTTTTTTTTCACACACACTCTTTTTCACCTCATTTCACTTTTTTTCAGCGTTTTGATTCCAAGATGAGATTATTTCAGTTAGCTGTACAGCCACCTCGACTGCAAAAAGATTGTAAAAAAAGATCTTGAGTAGAGAGGGGGTGGAGAAAAACAAAAGGTGTGAGACAATATGTGATGAATGATCAATGATCATATGTGACAAATGATCCCGGGTAGAAGTTCCCACAGGGAACATGGATAAATATCAGTTATGATTTATGGAAATTCATCAGGCAGTTATATACTTTAATTCAGGAAACCTATAGAAAAATTACAGGTCCTTTTCAAATAAGGATGTACATTTGTTTGCGTAAAATCTGCCTCTCCAATAAACACAGTATTCTGGCATAAATTAGAGACACTAAAGAAAAAAATATGAACACATATCTAAAGCCAGAATTATGAAGTATAATTCTTCATAATAAATCATTCCACTGGCAGACACATATATGAATAAAAAGAGAAAAACAGTTACTGTATGATTTACCTGTTGATTGCATAATATTAAGTAAATTGAGTAAATTTGCCCCGTTCTATTCACATTTACACATGGGTCACCATGCAATACAACCATGCAATATTGTCCCTTCATAGTATCTGTGTTCTCTCTTGGTACTCATTGGCAAGCTCCATCATTAATCAATACACTCATCCATCTGTAACACTATATTCCTTCAGCAGCAGTAACCCTTCTTGTGTTTTCCAATTTTAATAAACTGCAATTTTAATGGGATTATCTGTGGCGGATTGCCGCACCAGAGCAGATGTCCAGTGCATGTCATTCCCATGGCACCGACTGAATAAATCTGGACTGCCATTTCTCAGAATCCTTAGAGAGAATCGGATTTTCAGGCACACTGTTTACTCTCATCTCTGATAACTGTGCCTTTTCGTGCATGCAACTGCAATGCAACTTACAGTATATGAATGTGACCTGAAACACAAAAGGGCCCTAAACAGCTGAGCAACTTTATTCTTATTCGCTAAACACACAAAATTCAGTTTAACCCGCTGCTAAAAGCTTTAAAATAGTGCTGCATTGTATTTAAATTAATTTTAGCACAAACACGGCACCTTTTTATGTAAATTTTTCTCGTTATAGATTGTGCCTTATTACTATCTGATTTGCAAAATTTCTATTGGTAATTGGTCACTAATACAGCATAGACAACATGTTCAATCTTAATGAATTCGAATAAAAAATGGTGTATTAACAGCTGTCATAACTGATGATTATAAAAGATTACAGGTCCTTCTCAAAAAATTAGCATATTGTGATAAAATTCATTATTTTCCATAATGTCATGATAAAAATTAAACTTTCATATATTTTAGATTCATTGCACACCAACTGAAATATTTCAGGTCTTTTATTGTTTTAATACTGATGATTTTGGCATACAGCTCATGAAAACCCAAAATTCCTGTCTCAAAAATTAGCATATTTCATCCGACCAATAAAATAAGTGTTTTTAACACAAAAAAAGTCAACCTTCAAATAATTATGTTCAGTTATGCACTCAATACTTGGTCGGGAATCCTTTTGCAGAAATGACTGCTTCAATGTGGCGTGGCATGGAGGCAATCAGCCTGTGGCACTGCTGAGGTGTTATGGAGGCCCAGAATGCTTCGATAGCGGCCTTAAGCTCATCCAGAGTGTTGGGTCTTGCGTCTCTCAACTTTCTCTTCACAATATCCCACAGATTCTCTATGGGGTTCAGGTCAGGAGTGTTGGCAGGCCAATTGAGCACAGTAATACCATGGTCAGTAAACCATTTACCAGTGGTTTTGGCACTGTAAGCAGGTGCCAGGTCGTGCGGAAAAATGAAATCTTCATCTCCATAAAGCTTTTCAGCAGGTGGAAGCATGAAGTGCTCCAAAATCTCCTGATAGCTAGCTGCATTAACCCTGCCCTTGATGAAACACAGTGGACCAACACCAGCAGCTGACATGGCACCCCAGACCATCACTGACTGTGGGTACTTGACACTGGACTTCAGGCATTTTGGCATTTCCTTCTCCCCAGTCTTCCTCCAGACTCTGGCACCTTGATTTCCGAATGACATGCAAAATTTGCTTTCATCCGAAAAAAGTACTTTGGACCACTGAGCAACAGTCCAGTGCTGCTTCTCTGTAGCCCAGGTCAGGCGCTTCTGCCGCTGTTTCTGGTTCAAAAGTGGCTTGACCTGGGGAATGCGGCACCTGTAGCCCATTTCCTGCACACGCCTGTGCACGGTGGCTCTGGATGTTTCTACTCCAGACTCAGTCCACTGCTTCCGCAGGTCCCCCAAGGTCTGGAATCGGTCCTTCTCCACAATCTTCCTCAGGGTCCGGTCACCTCTTCTCGTTGTGCAGCGTTTTTTGCCACACTTTTACCTTCCCACAGACTTCCCACTGAAGTGCCTTGATACAGCACTCTGGGAACAGCCTATTTGTTCAGAAATTTCTTTCTGTGTCTTACCCTCTTGCTTGAGGGTGTCAATGATGGCCTTCTGGACAGCAGTCAGGTCGGCAGTCTTACCCATGATTGCGGTTTTGAGTAATGAAACAGGCTGGGAGTTTTTAAAAGCCTCAGGAATCTTTTGCATGTGTTTAGAGTTAATTAGTTGATTCAGATGATTAGGTTAATAGCTCGTTCAGAGAACCTTTTCATGATATGCATATTTTTTGAGATCGGAATTTTGGGTTTTCATGAGCTGTATGCCAAAATCATCAGTATTAAAACAATAAAAGACCTGAAATATTTCAGTTGGTGTGCAATGAATCTAAAATATATGAAAGTTTAATTTTTATCATTACATTATGGAAAATAATGAACTTTATCACAATATGCAAATTTTTTGAGAAGGACTTGTATTTTCAGAGAAAATGCCTCATATTGCCCCATTTTAAAGCAATAAAACCCAAAATAATATAATAATCGGAAACAATATGCTAAAATGTGCATAGGGTACAACAAGAAACTAGATAAACCTTGTAGGTGTGCATTAGTGAAAGAACGCAGCACAGAGGGATATGCTATACAATAGAGACAGGGCAGTAATATCGTTTGGACAGAGTCAGCACTGAACATGTAACAAGGGGAAACAGAGAGGGGAAATATTAGGGCTTATCTTTCTCTGATGAAATTCAATAACAGCCTTCAAAGAGGGTTATTTTTTCCGTTTCCAATTTGAACACGACACTGAGTGTTATTTAATTCTCCTCATTTCACTGCACAGGTAATGTCCTCTAATCCAACGGTACACAGATCAGTGAGAGACAGAGAGAGAGAGAGAGAGAGAGAGAGAGAGAGAGAGAGAGAGAGAGAGAGAGAGAGAGAGAGAGAGAGAGAGAGAGAGAGAGAGAGAGAGAGAGAGAGTTTCACTTAAGACCTGTGATAAATTAATGATCAAGCCGTAACAGCATTAGACAATAAATAAATCAAATTACTTTGTCAAGAAAACTACCGGGCCGGTTCCTGACTGTCCCGTCTCACTGAAGTAGCGTTGACCTCTCTCGTCTCTGTAACCTAGTTTGTACCAGTCCAAAGGAAGAGTTGTGTGCTTAGAGTGCATCATCACTCACTGTGATTCTACAAAGCTTGTGCATGAGATCAGCTACTACTTTGTTATATTAAGGTTTACAACAAAGACAGGATTTCACTTTAAAAATTAGACAAAATCTCAAAAGTTTTTTTTTTTTATCTTTGATGCATACTTTGAGGTCAGTAAGACCTTGATTTTGAAAGAAGTTCATATGCTTATTTATTAAGGATGCATTAAAGGGATAGTTCACCCAAAAATAAAAATAAAAACTGAAAGCAGTCATAATTTATTGTCATACATCATAAGCCGTTTTTAACATTGATGACACTGATATGAAAAGTTTCTTGAGCACCAAATCAGCATATTAGAATGATTTCTGAAAGATCATGTGACTCTGAAGACTGGAGTAATGGCTGCTGAAATTTCAGCATTGCAATCACAAAATAGTTATTTATTTTAAATTCCAGTAACATTTTCCAAATATTACTGTTTTTACTCTATTTTGATCAAATAAATGCAGCCTTGGTAAGGATAAGAATCTTCTTTTAAAAAGATTTTTTCAAAAAAAATCTTACTCTTTTAACACACACACACACTGAGTTTTCATGTTTTATGGGGACTTTCCATAATGATTTTTATATTGTACAAACAGTATATTCTATCCCCTAACCCTAAAGGTCGGGACACACCAAGCCAACGTCAAAGAACTAACGCTGACGAAAGCCTGACTGTGTTGTTTCCTCTCTGTGTTGCCCTAAATTATAAAAACCTTCTATCAGTACCGTCTTGATTTCTTTGCTCACTTTCGCTTTTATCTACACACACACACACACACACACACACACACACACACACACACACACACACACACACACACACACACACACACACACACACACACACACACACACACACACACACACACACACACTCACTAATACATAACCTCTCCATTTCCATTTCTACTTCAGGTATTGATACCTCATTATATGTACTTCAAACCCAGTTCTCTATTATGAGAGAATAATCTTACAGTCCTCATGTCAATAGAATTAGGAACCTTTAAATGGTAATTTCCCTCGTCTCACATAGCACAGTCAGGTCAAGCACTACAGCAGTTTGCCAAGGTCTACATGAAGTGTATGCCCCAAATGAGTTCATTAGACACAGCACAACAAAAGCAGCAATGCAGCAAAGTGCAGCAGACGGTGACAGCAAACACACGGCCCTGCACGTTTGTTCTGACAAAACGGCGTGTTTGCTCTGTTGCCACACAAGCTATGCAATTAAACCAGCCACGTAGCGAGCATGTGCTAATTCAAGCTCTAAAGCTCCAACCCAGAAGCCAAAGCGCATAGCCCTAGGAACGTCAAGTAATGAGATAGCTTCCTTTTCCCTTGCTATTCTTGACAGAATGGTACGGACAGCAAGGGAAGGGTGTAAAGAAAGAGGAGGCTGGGGAGAAAAAAAAAAGATTCTGCTCTCTCTTCTCCTTTTCCCTCACCCTCTCGCTCCTCTTGTTCTGAAGGCACCCGCCATTCTCTATCCAATTTTAATGAAGTGGGTCTCACTACGATGCTGGTGAAAATTGCCTTTTGGTCTCTGCATGTGAACGTGTTTGTATGTGTGTGTGTATAAGAGAGAGGAGAGAGAGAGAGAGAGAGAGAGAGAGAGAGAGAGAGAGAGAGAGAGAGAGAGAGAGAGAGAGAGAGAGAGAGAGAGAGAGAGAGAGAGAGAGAGAGAGAGAGAGAGAGAGAGAGAGAGAGAGAGAGAGAGAGAGAGAGAGAGAGAGAGAGAGAGAGTGCCCAAAGCCCTCAAGGCCTTTTAATCTCTAAATGTGTGTGTGATTTATGGACTACATGCTCATGGCATCATCAAGAAATACAAACGCTCACATCACATAACATTCCTGACAGCAGACACTGAACTAATTCAAAACACACAATGTGGATCAACGAGGCTTGACAAGGGTTAGGAACTGTGAACTGGAAAAAAATACAAGAATTGACTTCTTAACCAGCTAACCGGGAACATTCTCAGAATGTTATGAACAAACATTAATCCAGTAACATTAATAAAACGCTCATTCAGAGTTATCTGGTCTTTAATAATGTCCTCAAAACGTTAACATAAAAACATTATTTATACATTGCTCATGGAATGATTTTTTTTCAGTTAGATGTTCGTCTAACATTTTTACATTCAAAATGAATGGTCTCATAATGTTTGTATTACCCCTATTTGGGTGTGAGCAAAAACACGCCATTTTTGTGTGTATCGCTTTAAATGCAAATGAACTGCTGCTCCGGGCCCCCTTTCCAGAAGAGGGTGGAACCTTTACAACTTTACAGCAGTGAGTGGATTTTTCCATTATAGGCTGGTTGTTTACATACACTTGACACACATCTGTGTTCAAACACCTTATAAAAGTTAATTTTGCATAATAGGTCCCCTTTAAATTACTTTAGTTACTGACTGGTTGGTCATATAACAATGTGTAGTTTAAGATACACATTATGCATTTTGTCAGAAGTATTTTATAATAAATGAATATAATATTAATTATTTTATATAATTAAGGCTAAATATTGCATTGCATAAAAAAGTTAATTAAAAAGTTTTTGAAAACAGTTTATGTTTTTATTTTTACAAATATTTATTTATACAAGTACTCAAAGAATAATTTATGGAACCACTAGAAGGAAATATATGTAAAATATAGGCCTATGTTGTATAAATAACTATTCCCAAAACCACAGTCAAAACTCATATGCAACTGAACACAAAGTTACAAATCACATTTTAAACATTTTCCTATACATTTCATTAGGGTTGCATACCTTTAAACAAGCACAGAGACACACACGTATAGAAGAGGACATTGTGACCATCTCGCTAGTGATACTGCTTAAAAATTGATGCCATCATTTTCTCTCATTAATAATGACAGGGTTACTGATTGGTCTGCAAACAGCTGCAGTGTGTGCGTGTGTGATGAGAGAGGATCTGTAGGCCATGTGTACATCGTTCAACAGGAATAATGTGCCAGACATCAATGCACTGGGTCACTGTGAAGAAAAGGTCACACTAACTGAGAGAGCAAGAGAAATGGTGAGGTAGTGGGTGAGGAAAAACAGAGCAAGGAAAACACACTTTGTGTTGACTGTGAGCTAGTCTTTTACATTGATTCACAGCGGCTGTAACTCTAGCTTTGTGTTAGGAAGGTTTACTCACCATAGCCACCAGTGTGAAAGCCAACACAAGTCACACAAACACCATTCAACACTGTCAACGTCCACACCTAGCAGTTGTAACCGATGCTAATGGATTCGACACCATGCCTTGGGTGAAACTGTGCTGTGATTACAGACATGAAAACTAGACCTCTTAAAATAACACTTTGACTTGTACTGAAGTGTTGATGGCTCTCTGATTTTCACAGCTGGTAATCTCATATCTTCATTAAAAATAACCTGTGCTGTGCACTGAAAAAAAACACAGGCAACTCTGACAGCTGCTACATGGGACAACTGATTTGATACATAAAGGGGCAAAGAAGCATCTTGAGCTAAACGTGTATCTTGTGCTGTCTAAATGAATACATCACTTATTTCTTAAGCACCTTGCTTTGTAAAGGCCTTTATTACATAAATTATGGTAATGCAAAACTGTAAATACATTGTCCATACGCTCAATTTGAATATACTCGAAATTCCAGGTGTAAATTATACATTTACCTGAGCTGATCTACAATAAAAAAAAAACACAAGTCCACTTGTTCATCCACTTAAAATGCACATCTACTGTACAGTAAGAAACAAACAATGTCCAGTCAGATGTGATGGATGCCTCGCGCTTAACAATCTTGGCTCCTAATGCAATGCTTTCATATTTGAGCCTAGTTGATCCTAACCCTGCTTATATTTCAGAGATAGGTGGATTTCCAAGTTATTTCTATATTTATATTTTAAAAATGTCACCTAAAAAATTGTCATTTTACTACATTTAGGTACTTTTAGAGGTCCCACGGGTAGGGCAAAATTCAGAAAAAAAGAATGGGCTTCAGTTTAATTAATGAGTTGGAATGACAGAAATAAAAAAATTTCTCTGAAAAGAACTCTGGTCCATAAAAGGGATAGTTCACCCAAAAATGAAAATTAGCCCATGATTTACTCACCCTGAAGCCATCCTAGGTGTATATGACATTCTTCTTTCAGACAAATACAATCAGAGTTAAATTAAAAAATGTCCTTGCTCTTCCAAGCTTGATAATGAGAGTGAATGGCTATTTGACTTTAGAAGTACATTAAAGCGCATTGATTCATGATAAAAGTGCTAGACAAGGATCTGCGGGGGTTAATAAAGGTATTTTGAAGTGAAGGGATGCGTTCGTGTAAGAAAAATATCCATATTTAAAACTAATATCAACTAAAATAACTAGCTTCCGGGTGACGGCCGTACACATCGATTTACGCCAAAAGAGTAACACTTGAACTTGACGCGTCATGGACATTTTTTATGTAACTCCGATTGTATTCGTCTAAAATAAGAATGTCACATACACCTAGGATGGCTTCTGGGTGAGTAAATCATGGGCTAATTTTGGGTGAACTTTCCCTTTAATTTATTAAATAAAATGCAAATTATAAAGTAATAAACTTTCAAACAAAATCTAGAAAAACTTTTAAATTACATTTTATTTCAACTTCCTTTTTAAAACTGGAATTACAATTCTGCATTATCTTTGTAACCTTAGTTCAAATTCAGGAATTGATTGAGGGGCCATTTACACGACAACGTATTCAACTAAAACTTAAAAATGTATATGCGTTTTGGCCGTTCATTTACATGACAACGACATTTTGGGGGCCTGAAAACATGCACGTTTTTGAAAATGATACTGTTATCCGTGTAGCTCAAATTTGTGAAAAAAGTGACGTCATGCACATGCGTATTACGTTTCTTTACAAAGTAACATTTCCAACTACTGGCCAGGCATAAAACAGCATAATACAGTGGTTTTTAGTTATTTTTGTAGATCCGTGTGAACGGGATTGTTTTGACAATGGTGTCATCTGTACGCGAAAAAAAGCAAAGGAAAAACTTTTCCGTTTTTGTTTTTTAGAGATTCTTAAATGCAGTAAATGGACATACCATTTCCCCTGTATGCTTCCTTTCAAAACAGAGATCATCTAGAAATCATCTAGCTAACTGTGTTAACAAGCCAATGGTTTCACTTGACAGGCCACTGCCAAACATTTGGGTGGCCAAAAACTCTTTAATGTAGTGAATGCAGTAGAAGTGCTTCAATTACCATTGGGCTAATATTGCTGTAGCAGACAAAGCCCAGGCGGCTCTGAGCTAGCTTGGCTGCTGAGGGGGTGAATTATTGTTGCTTGCATGTTTGAGACAGCGAGGAAGGAAGGTAATTAGCATGGAGCTGCAGTTTAATGCTGTTTCAGGGTTACGTTGCACTTTGCACTCAACCTTTGCATTAAAAATGCTCTTGCTCCTCCATCACATACTGTCTCTTTGTTCTCCATAAGAGTTGTTAACAGTAAAATGTGTTGGAAGTTACAAAGTAAAGACCATTTGCAAAGATCACGCTAGTCATAACCATGGCAATGGAGTGCTGCCTGAAAGCACTGACACCAAAAGGTTATGACAGGGGTAAAAAGTTTGTGGGTTTGTTTAGAAAGTTGCGAGTCCGGGGACGAAACAATGCGATGCCAACTTACATCTTACACACCTGCTAATACCCTATGTGCAAAGAAGACTCTCAAATTGTGGCACGATGACGTCTCGGTTACGTATATAGCCCTCGTTCCCTGAAGGAGGGAGCGGAGATTTAGTCGACGTGTCGACTGATTGGGATTGCGCTTAGGGAGCCTGTCATCTTCGAGTACTGTTAAAACGACCCAATACACCAATTGGCGTGCGTCGAACGTGAGCAACTGAAAGGGAACTGCCCTTGTTACCCCTGTCTACGATCCAATCACAAGAGACCAGAACTGCCTTTTTTCTTTTGAGTGACGGCATTAAATGGAAATGATCTTATTAGCAACACTCTAATGTGTTCCCCAGATCCCTGATGGTGAATTTGAATTGACTGTTGGCATCAATATTTCATTTATTTAAATGTTTCACCAAATCACCTTTCACATGCACTGGCACCTCTCTTATCTGTCTGTTTGCTGACACTCACAGGACATGAGCAAGGGATTTTTGCACACAAACTAATTGCACTTATAGACCAAATGAGACCGTAGAGCTTAATCAATCTACCTTAATTTTAAGTTGACCTACAACTCTTAAATTTAAGAAGTGTTCAGCATTGATGCCAGGGTGTACAGCTAACACAAAAGACCCAATATGACTATAATGTTAAACATGTTGTTATTATTTTATACATATTAACATGTTATTATTTTAAACTGAAAAGCACTTCCTAAGTGGAATGATCAATACCTCATTTTGTTTACACCCTCCACCTGTGTCCTTGTTTACAGTGTTCCAGACCAAAGTACAAGAGTGTTGCAGGATTTCTTTTGTCCATGCCCTTTTATATACAGCATCAAAACTGAATCAGAATAGCCTACAGGAAATGTCTGTTGACATCCCCCACATTATGTTCACAAGCACAGACACAAACACATAGCTAAGGTAATTTTTACTCTTCTCAGAACATCAGGTAAACTGCACTTGGCAGTGTTAAGATAACATGTGGTTTAGAAAGAGGCCGTGTGAGTAAGTCTTTTATTTATTGGCCAAATCGTTGTTTTTTTATATCCATTGGTTAGGCATATCTGACACAAATCTTCCAATATAAACATGGACAAAGACCATCTATTTTATGGCCAGCATCAGGGATAATTGTGCAGACACTAAACAGAACAGTGTGTGTGTGTGTGTGTGTGTGTGTGTGTGTGTGTGTGTGTGTGTGTGTGTGTGTGTGTGTGTGTGTGTGTGTGTGTGTGTGTGCGTGCGTGCGTGCGTTTAATAATTTTTATCATCAAATAAAATGCTGGTCTTTGGAGAGCTAATTTAACTCTAAGGTGGGCATTAACTGACTTTGGCACAGACTGAAAAGCATTGTAGAAGCCCGATCACTGAGTGGATTTGTTTAAAAGCAGATTCATTTTCACTAAGAGTACAGGTATAATGGTTGGGTTTCTTCAAATAATCATTACAATTGTGTGCAACCAATGTCTTTTAAACCCACACAATAGTACCTAATTCTGATTGGCTTCAAGATAGATAATGTAGATGGATGGATGGATGGATCGATTGGATTAGATGGATGTACAGAATGATCTGCAATAAGCTGAAATTACTGCAAATTCCTGGAAGTCACATCTCGCCATATCTGATGCCAGGCACAGCGGTCTATTGCCCAGCAGGCTCAAAGTCACTGGGCAGAGGTTTGGAGCATGAGCAGCACTCCAAGGGCAGGGCTCCTTAGGAGTGCATACACATGCCAAAAAAAGATGCCAAAACTGCAATTTTTGAAGGAGTCACCATGACACCCCATCTGCACAAACTGTTTATTTACATCAAATTATTACCAAGTCATCACTGTTGTTCAAAACAAAACGTATAATCATCTAGACTTAAAATTCTGCAAAGTCACTTGTTATTCCTAAAAATCTGTATTTATAAAAGTAGCATTTAGTCAGTATTCAAAGTACCATTTACTTGCCTTTACCACACACAACTTCACCCAAAAGACTAGATGCATTCTAAAACCTCTTCTACAAAAGCAAAAACAGCAAGATGGAGAAGAAAAGTAGAGCTGTTGCTGAAAGCCATGTCTGAGATTGGGGATTTCCTCAGCTCAAGAGGTGACATCAGCGGTGCACACTCCATCCTCAGCGACCGCTTGTCAGTATTCAAGGGTTTAGAATCAGTTCAGAAGACGTGACACCTATATAATGTAAGCTCCAAGCGTGAGATGGTTAAAGGTACAGAGAACATCTGAATGAACCTGTTCTCTGTGGGGTTGTAATAACATTTTCTTTCTAATAACACAACTGAAAACACCATGATGAAACTTCCTAATAACAAAGCCTGCCAAGATGTTCAAAAGCAAAATGTAACCACTCAAGCCAGTTTAAAAGCCACCAGGCACAAGAAGAATGTGAAGAGATTTTTCAGAAGGGAAAAGTTTAAATGCTAACTTCTAATATATTTACAATAATAAATACATATTCTATTGATATAATACATTTATATTGTTTGTAATTTAAACACAGACATTGTTATTTTTCTAATGTAAAAAATATTAAATTATAAAAATAAATAAAAATAAATATAATATAATTATATTCTTTAATTATTACATCTATTTGTTAATATTATTGTATAATTTAAATTACAAAATACTTTTGATGCTTTATTTCATTGCCACATTGCCCAAATGCATGCATAGTCCAGGGATTGGCTGTGTAAAATGTCTCATTTTTAAGAGATTCCTCCACTGACATTACATCCATCTATAATGGTTTTCCACCATTCCCTTAAGAAGCTTTAGCTTACTAGGCTATATACAGTACAACAAGCTCGCGTTTTCCACTAAGTTATCACGTCAAAGTTTGGCTTCTTTCCCTCACACAAACATCCTTAGATGGGAATTATATAATTCACAAAAGTACAGTACAGTACAGAATCGAGTTTCAGTCTGTGCTTCTTTTTTTTTTTTTTTTTGTATTCCCTTCAGAGGCCCACTAAGTAATAGTGACAGTTATTATAGCTGGCTGTTATGTTTCATTACTATCAGTTAAGCTGCCAAAAACACTTAAAGAAGACAGCCGTCTCTCTTTTCTCTTCATAACACTGATATAGTGAGGTGAGGTGTCTATTATGCCCCATTATTCTCTTCTAGCAGATGACAACTTCAGTGTGTCTTTGTGTTTTGCAAAGCTGCTATAGCTGCTCAACCTTCAAATACTTTGTTAGCATTTCCCTTAGCAGTGCAGCACGCTTTCAGAAATCCTCCACCTTCCCCAGCTCCACCTGTATAGAACTGCTACGGGTAATTCATGTACGCTATATAGTACAGCAGCAGCATGTCTGTCTTGCTCACAGCAGCGTGTCGTGTATGTATTGGCAGTAGCATGTCCCGTACTTTCTCTGCAGCAGCAGCAATAACCAAAGGCAGCAGCGTAGCAGATCTATTCCCCCAAGACCAAATATATCAACATTGTCATACCCATTACCATGCCAAACACTCCGAGAGTTGTCATGACGGAACAATTTTTTCCAAATGAATTTGATCACAACTGACAATTCAGAGATTCTGCAGAAGGGAAGATTATAATTGAATAAGGTCTGGAATGTCAGTATACTCCTCACATAAGCTTATACTGTATGGTTTAGAAGACTTGAAACAATCCACAAATGTTTGTGTACAAATATATACACACAGACAAGACAACAGAGAGAAATCCACAGAATCACGACATGAGTGGAGCAAGGTTGGTTAGTGTTGTTTTTGTGGCAATCAGTACATCACACCACAATAAACTGATAACACGTGAAGTTTGTGTCCTTGTTCTGCCTTTGCTGTATTAAACTGTAAATGCAAACACACTCAGCTGTGTCTGACTAACAATGATGCTAGTGATAAAAGAAGCACAAGGTTTAGAATAAAAATAAATTCTGTGAACTCAGTGACTGCTGATGGAGTAACGGCTCAATTACTTTGAGCAATACAATTTTTGGCTAACTATAATGGATAAGACTGCTTTCAGACTCCTTATTTTAACTGTATTAGATAAGATCTACTCAACATGAAATATTTGGGATTACTGTAGTAAGATTTTTTTAAGACATTAATACTTTTATTTAGCAAGGACATTAAATTGCTCAACAGTGAAAGTAAAGACATTTCTATTTAAGACATTTGAAAAGTAAAGGCATTTCTATTTAAGACGTTTCCAAGATATTAAGCGGCACAACTGTTTTCAACATATTACATATTCAACACATTATAATAATAAGAAATGTTTAAGAGCACCAAATCAGCATATAAGAAGGATTTCTTAAGGATCATCTGACACTGAAGACTGGAGTCATGTGAAGACTGGAGTCATGATGCTGAAAATTCAGCTTTGTTATTAGATTTTTAAGTATATTAAAATAGAAAACAGTCATTTTAAAGTGTATTTTTGAGAAAATAAATGCAGACTTGATGAGCATAAGAGACTTCTTTTAAAAACATTTAAAAAATCTTACCGACCCCAAACCTTTGAACAATAGTGTACTGTATATGTAGAATTTTGTCAAATTCATTAACCAATAGAATATTACCTAAAATCATGAATGACGAAGGTGAAAATTCCATGTAATTTGATTATTTCTTCTTGGAAAGGTGCGCAATAATGAAACCTAAAGAATGTCAATACAGCGAGGAGCTCAGACTGCTGGAAATAAATCATGTCCATCGCATGGGGTAAAATTGATTTGGGTACTGCAGTCGCAAAAAAAGTGGGCGGCTTTATTAGGTAGTCCTACGGTTTCCCAGCACACAATTACCCTGTAAGTCAGTGGAGGTGTCAGTTCATTGCCTTAACATTTGGTGTGTGGCCACCCTGGGCTCCTTTTATTTCGCTGCACTCCCTCCAGATTAACCTAATGGTACAAAGACATATAATCCATTGGAGACAGCAGAGGAAGGCTGTGCACATTATGCACATACATATTTTCTGGGAAATTTGCTTTCCAATAAATGCAGTCCAAATACAAAATTAACTGAAAAGTTTCAACATTATTTTTATTCTTCATGCAACGTCTTATGCTACTTGATTAGCACGGTTTCCCATGGGTCAGCAGGCCCACAGGCTAATGTGTGTGGTGAAACCAGGAAAAGGGAAGGGGGAAACAATCAGACAAGTGTTCATTGAATTAGCCATGCCTCAAGGAAAGTAAGTAAAGATACATAAAGTATCAGCTCCCTCAAATTTTAATGAGGCTTATACACATTTGCCCACTCTTCTAAGTGAAAGCTGCGTATACAGTGAATAAAAGCAGTGATATACGAATACGCACATCATCTCTGTAATTTTTTCTCTCTTGCATTCATGTCTACTCTTCGCTGCACTGCAGAATCGCTAACCAGTTTGACCGCTTGTCTGAGATCAGGGTGGATATTGAGCAGCATACCGTATGAAATAATCAACAGCCCAGAGGAAAAGCAGGTCTCTGAAAGCTCTAAAAGAATGAATCGAGCAGACACTTTGTAAACAATGCATTTTTAGCACGTCTACAAGAGCCATTGTGTGATTAGAAAATGTAACATAAACACATGGTTAGCTTTAGAATAAATAATTTTGTCATCATTAATCACCTTGATGTTCCAAAACTATGAAATTTTCTCTTCTGTGGAACACAAAAGTGAACATTTTTAAATGGTCTACTTTTTTCAATACTTAAAATGAAAGGAAAGAAAGGATTTTAGAATAACACAGGGTGAGTTACTATTCATTTAAGCTCCAGAATAGCCTAAAAACATTTAATTTACACAAATGCTGGTAAGATCAGACTTGACTTGGTAGTCCTATTTGATCTCTGATGCTGCAATGATTTTGTGATTATATCGTTTTCCCTAATGAGCATAAATGTTTGTGTCAAAACTCTAACTAGACCATCATCAGTACTCCCTGCAGAAATCAATCAGTCTTGTTCTTTAAAGAGACTCTTTTCTTTATCCAAACACTTGAAATAGTGCAAAACATTTTTAAAAAACAAAACTATCAAAAGGATGATATATTAGCTATTGCCTGAGAAAACACTAGTAAATATTAAAGGGATAGCTTACCGAAAAATGACAATTCTTTCATTATTTACTCATCTTCGTGTTCTCTCAATACCCTTTGGTTACCAACATTTTTTAAAATACCTTTGTTAAAGTTCCAAAGAAGAAAGCAAGTAATTGAAACAACATTTTGCTTTGCTTTTAAATGCCAAAGTTCTAAAGCTCACAGCTCTATGGAAGACTTGAATTTAACTAGACAATTGCTGCATTCTATGACCACTTTTTTGTGTGTAAAATTGCCCATAAATAGCCTTGACAATTATACATCTACATTGTTCCAAGCAACTTATTTCCTACAAAGCTGTGCCAGTTTCATGTACTGCATGTTATATCATTCCAAAGTCTCTTTCTTCTCACATCATTTTAAATCATTATTTCATGTCCATTCATTCATTTATTTGATAAGTGTTATGATCGGTATAATGTACAGCTAGTTATTGATAAATACATTTCTGGTGCCTGTCAGTATTTCTTTTTATTAAAGAATTTTGTTAATCTGTTTATGTCATGATTCTGCCCTCTTGTCATTGTCTTTCTCTCCTCTTGAGGCAGGATCATGACAGATCCATGTTATGTGTGCAGGCACATGGCCTTGTGTTTGGGCTGTGTCCTTGTGGTGTCTGTTCTCTTGCCCCGCCCCCTTGTTATCCTCGTTTTGTCTTTGTTTCATCAGTGTCACCCGTGCCCCTTGTGATTGTCTCCCTTATACAGGTCCTTCTCAAAAAATTAGCATATTGTGATAAAGTTCATTATTTTCCATAATGTAATGATAAAACTTAAACTTTCATATGTTTAAGATTCATTGCACACCAACTGAAACATTTCAGGTGTTTTATTGTTTTAATACTGATGATTTTAGCATACAGCTCATGAAAACCCCAAATTCCTATCTCAAAAAATTAGCATATCATGAAAAGGTTCTCTAAACCAGCTATTAACCTAATCATCTTAATCAACTAATTAACTCTAAACACATGCAAAAGATTCCTGAGGCTTTTAAAAACTCCCAGCCTGTTTCATTACTCAAAACCGCAATCATGGGTAAGACTGCCGACCTGACTGCTGTCCAGAAGGCCATCATTGACACCCTCAAGCAAGAGGGTAAGACACAGAAAGAAATTTCTGAACAAATAGGCTGTTCCCAGAGTGCTGTATCAAGGCACTTCAGTGGGAAGTCTGTGGGAAGGAAAAAGTGTGGCAAAAAACGCTGCACAACGAGAAGAGGTGACCAGACCCTGAGGAAGATTGTGGATAAGAACCGATTCCAGACCTTGGGGGATCTGCGGAAGCAGTGGACTGAGTCTGGAGTAGAAACATCCAGAGCCACCGTGCACAGGCGTGTGCAGGAAATGGGCTACAGGTGCCGCATTCCCCAGGTCAAGCCACTTTTGAACCAGAAACAGCGGCAGAAGCGCCTAACCTGGGCTACAGAGAAGCAGCACTGGACTGTTGATCAGTGGTTGCATGTCATTCGGAAATCAAGGTGCCAGAGTCTGGAGGAAGACTGGGGAGAAGGAAATGCCAAAATGCCTGAAGTCCAGTGTCAAGTACCCACAGTCAGTGATGGTCTGGGGTGCCATGTCAGCTGCTGGTGTTGGTCCACTGTGTTTTATCAAGGGCAGGGTCAATGCAACTAGCTATCAGGAGATTTTGGAGCACTTCATGCTTCCACCTGCTGAAAAGCTTTATGGAGATGACGATTTCATTTTTCCGCACGACCTGGCACCTGCTTACAGTGTCAAAACCAATGGTAAATGGTTTACTGACCATGATATTACTGTGCTCAATTGGCCTGCCAACTCTCCTGACCTGAACCCCATAGAGAATCTGTGGGATATTGTGAAGACAAAGTTGAGAGATGCAAGACCCAACACTCTGGATGAGCTTAAGGCCGCTATCGAAGCATCCTGGGCCTCCATAACACCTCAGCAGTGCCACAGGCTGATTGCCTCCATGCCACGCCGCATTGAAGCAGTCATTTCTGCAAAAGGATTCCCGACCAAGTATTGAGTGCATAACTGAACATAATTATTTGAAGGTTGACTTTTTTTTTCGTATTAAAAACACTTCTTTTATTGGTCGGATGAAATATGCTAATTTTTTGAGACAGGAATTTTGGGTTTTAATGAGCTGTATGCCAAAATCATCAGTATTAAAACAATAAAAGACCTGAAATATTTCAGTTGGTATGCAATGAATCTAAAATATATGAAAGTTTAATTTTTATCATTACATTATGGAAAATAATGAACTTTATCACAATATGCTAATTTTTTGAGAAGGACCTGTATTATCTCCTTGTGGTTGTTACTCGTTGCTTGTTCGTTTTGTATCCTGTCTGTGAGTAAACCAGTCTAGTATATGGTCAAAGTTTATTGTCAGCATTGCTGTATGTTCAGTGTCTAATCATAGTCTAGTCTTGTCAGTGTTTATTTTGCCCTGTTAATGTTCGTTTGCCCCCTCGTGGGTTTTGTTTTCTGTTAGTGAATAAAACTGTTTATTGAATACTGTCAGCACTTGGGTTCGTATCTGAAAACCATGACAGTTTATTAATACGTTTAAGTAAATCACCATCACTTATAGTCAAAATGGATTCTCCCTTCCGCTCTACTAAGTGTTCACATTTGTACCCTGTTAAACCTGACCTGCTTACAATGATTGTTATTCTAATTATAAATTAGACTCCATTACACAGTAAATGAATGAAAATGCTTGCATGTGAGTGTAAGATGCAGGGCACTTATAATAGATGAATGTGCTAAATTTGTCCAAATTGAATAGTGACACACCAGAAGCCCCGTGAATCAAAGCCAGTAGAATGTTATGGGGCGTTTTGGCTGCCAGCTACACATTCAAAGCCATTTAGAGGCTTTCGTGAGCTACTATCAACATCAAACCTTTCTTCTCTGCCAAATAAACATATCACTCATACTCAAAACTAAAATGCTTCATCACCAGACCAAGTAAACCATCTGGAACGGAACCACTCTTAACCACCCAATAGTTCAAAGCACCATCTGAAAATTGAATCTCCAACATAATTATACAGTCCTAGGAGATCGTAAACATTACAACCGCTTTAAAAATGCACTGGTTATCAGGGTTCAAAGAGGTTTTGCACGAGTAAGTCGTGCAGTTTTGAAACTCATATTCAAGACTTTGCAGTTGCATCATTGAAACGTGTGATCCAGACCTCCAACTTCAAAATGATCTCTCCTCAAATGCCTCCAGGGAGCGCTGTGAATGCTAATCGCAACACATTAATGAATTCTAATAGGCCAGAGGTGTCATTTGGGCATTCAATTACCCCCGGAGTATCTCTAATTAAGGGCATGTGAACATCTATTAAAATAGCCATGTTCCCAGCAACTCTGGAGTGAAACTTTAATGAAAAACATGACATATGTATCACATAGTGAAATGCAGAGGTGCGGACAGCTAAAGAAGGCTCAAAACAAAACACATCAAAAAATGCACTGGTTTTGAATCAGACTGGTGGGAAAAATCATCCACAATAAACACACAACACCATGGCTACACCAAATGTGAAGTGATAACAAGCAGATGGTTCAATAAATGATCATTAAAAGGTAAAATAGTCGCTTCTGCACTAGCGCTGTCAGTCAAATATTTTTTTTAAACAAATGAATTACATGATAAACTACATAAACAATCAAATAGGCTAATTCACAAATATCACATATAATTAATTCTCGTAATTTTTATTTTGTCGTTATACAAGACAAACACAATGAAAGATATGCATTTTTTCTACAATAAAACAAGAAAATTAATGTGATAATTCATTAAAAAATGAAAATTCTCTTTCAAGGGAACTCGCACTGCATCGAGAATTGACGCTGTGGGAACGCTCTGCGTGATTGCGTTGTGAAGCACGTGTGAAATCATTCCAATGGTGTGACAAGACGCGAGAGGCTTGTAACATCACAAACTAGGAAACTATGAAGCATACCCAAAAAGTGTAATGCTAGCTTCTGTTCCTTCAGCAAGCACTATATGTGAAATCGTGTGTCTTATTTGGTGTTGTCTGTCTACCAACTATATCTATATATATAAATAATTATTTTTTATTTTTACCAATCGCTCTGCTCCCAGGGAGTTCTGGAGAGAGTTCGCCGGGACAAGGTCCATCTCACCTTGATTACCCCGCGCTGGCAGGGCAGAGTGTGGTTCTCGGATCTTGTGTCTCTCCCCAATGGCTCTCATTTGGAGATTCCAGTCAGGAGGGACCTTCTGTCCCAGGCAGGGGACTCAATACTTCACCCCCGCCCACAACTGTGGAAGCTGTGGGCTTTGCCTCTGAGAGGGCCCACCTCATAGATTCTGGTCTCTCAACTGAGGTTGTTGAGAGCATCCTTCACTCCAGAGCTCCCTCCACAAGGACACTTCATGGTGCAGTGGTCGTCAGCTGGACCCAGTTAACTGTCCTGTTGCTACAGTGCTGGAGTTCCTGCAAGAGCGATTCACTGCAGGGTTATCCCTGTCCACTTTAAAGGTCTATGTGGCAGCCATATCTGCTTACCACATTCCTTTGGGTTGTACGACTTTAGCAAGATACCCTTCGGTAACACGTTTCCCCTGTGGCACTTTGAGGCTAAGGCCTGCAGTACGCACTAGGGTACTGGCATGGGATCTGGCCATGGTGCTCCAAGGCCTATCCCAGGCTCCCTTTGAGCCTATTGAAGAGGTTCCAGTCAAGTTTTAGGGCCCTATTTTAACGATCTGAAACGCAAGTATCAAACGCGAAATGCAAATAACTTTGTGGGCGGATCTCGGGCCCTGTTGCTATTATACCGGCGGGATCAATTACTCTTGCGCCCGAAGCAAATCTAAAATGGGTTGGTCTATAGTAGCTACATTAATCATAGGTGTGTTTTGGGCGGAATGTGCAATAAACCAATCAGAGCGTCATCTCACATTCCCTTTAAAAGCAGGCGCGCTTGTTCCATGGCGGATTACTATTATACTATTATATTATGCCGGATTTGTCAGACGCACGCCAGGAGCGGTTCACAGCTGAGGAGACAGACGTTCTCGTCAGATAAACAACACACTGTGCTAATTTTTAACAGAGTCCTTATGTAATTTAAGTCCATATCATTACATTTCTTTATCACATTGTTTTATATAATGAATTAACCAAATTAACATTTAATTAAATTGATAGCTTTTGTGTTTACATGTGTGTTCATGTGCTTACTGACATCATTGTTGGAATCGGCAGTTTTTTAATGTGTATCCCAGATGCTCAGGCGGATACACACCCTGCTATTTCCCATATTGCCCCCCCCTCCCAGTAATGATAGTGGTGTGGCTCGAAGAGTGATGGCTCAATAACAGACCAACAGAGAACGGCACTCTGAGGTGAATCACTCTCACATGAAACAGTCTCAAGAATTATCTCAAGCATCTGACAGCACATGGCTCCCGAGCAACAGTTATTTTGAGTGCAGTGGATGTTATTCTGGTTTATACGGTGATAAAACGGCCAAGAATATGCTTTGTTGTAGCTTACACAGTGAGGATGTGAATACTAAATTGCAATATTGTGTAGGGCAAGAAAGACAGAGAGTGGAATCAGCTCAGTATACTCACGTTATGTCACATACAATCTGAAAAACACCAGCATATCAAAACGCGACAGGAAACTTAAGAAAACATGTCATTGTACAATACTGACCTATTTCAAAACAAAGACCCTATTTTAAAAGCTCCCATTAACATGCCTTTTGGTATACATACAGTATCTAATGTGATCAGATGGATATTGCCTATACTGTATATTTTCTAAATATGTTCTTTTATACAAGATTTTAGCAGCACATACTCATAGTTCTTACAGCAAAAGCTTGGAGAACATGCTGCAAAAGGAATTAAACACTTTGTTCTGATCATCAATATGTCCCATTTCCAGGTGTTACAAATTATGAAAAGTAAGAAAGTAAGAAAGAAAGAGGCAGAGAGACAAAAAAAAAAGAAGTGAAAAAAAAATGGAGACACAGAGAGAGTGTGTGAGGAAATTATATAGTTTCAGTCAAGGAAGTGTTCCTGCAACCAGCTGCTTCCTGCAGTCCTCAAGTCCATTGGGTCTAACTCTGGGAATACTGGGTGTATTATTATTTTGTAATATTAGGCCTTTCAGAACAGATGTTCTGGAGTCAAGATCCCATAAAAAGACCACTAAAAACGGCTTTGGTGCTGCCCTGTAATCTGTCCAGTTCAAACAAATTCCGTTAACTACTTACAGAACATACAGATAAAAATGGCAGGACTGAAATAATTGTATACCGTAGATGTAGCTATGAATACCACATGACCACCTGTGGAGAATAGGAGAAAACCAACTGAATGGTTCTTTAAAGGAGTAGGAATAACCCCCCCATTCCAAATCATGGAACACAAAATGACCTATTAATCCTTATAACGACATGTATAGAGTCTTAAAAATAAAGGTTATTTATTGGCATCAACAGAGTGTGAGTGTGTGTGAGTGAGTGTGTGTGTGTGTGTGTGTGTGTGTGTGTGTGTGTGTGTGTGTGTGTGTGTGTGTGTGTGTGTGTGTGTGTGTGTGTGCGTGCGTCCGTGCGTGCGTGCGTGCGTGTGGTCATGGTAAACCCTACATTATGGGGACAAAATGTCCGCACAATGATTGCAATATCGGAAATCCGTGTCCTTGATGTCCTGTGTGTCACTACAAAGCAGTCAAGTTAAACAGTCTCTTTTCAAAGGTCCAACCCAGATATTTTTGTTTTATATGGACGCAGTTCAAAGGCCATATGTATGTCCTCACAGTTACTGTTCGTGACCAATGAAAACCAACAACTCTTCTGGGCTGAAAATTTATGTTTTTGAGTCCCTACAGACAGGCAGATCAGAGCGTAGGTTGCTAAGGGAGACGGGGACAAACTCAGAATGAAGACCAGATCGACAATTGGATGAGGTTTAACTCAGACATTCAAAAGGTGCAAGAGAGCTGATGTGTAAAATTACCTTTTGTCCATCTGTGGTACAGCTTGTTAAGAACATCTGGATATAAAACTCAAAATTATGTCATCATTTACATATTGTTCCATGAGTGGAACACTAAAAGAGAAATTTTGAAGAATCTTACAGAGACCAAAATCTGTCAAGACAGGATAGAAAAACAAATAAAAGCATGTTTTAAAACAAATGCTTTGTGAAAGAGCAGGCCTGGCCAAAAAAAGCCATATACAGTACATAATCACAAGTAGATCCATCCTACTTATTGTGGAACTGCTTTCTCACTGACTTCCTGTTAAGTTTTGCATGATGCCATCTGTGCATGTGTGACCATCTACAACTATTATTTGGGTGAGATAGATAACATTTATACTGGAGTGGATTGAAGTATTTCCACCAGATTCATTAATGCTTTTATACAGCAAATTCCTCCACAAAACGTTTAAAATTATTGTAGAGTAGAGTTCTCTATGATGATGAGTAGAGTAAAGGTAATGAACAGTACTAACCTCTCATTATCCCATTATGTAAAACACTAAGGCTCAAACCAAAAAAAGCAATAATAGAAAACAGGATTATTTTCCCATTTTCTTTTCTCACTTCTGTCATTACGTGTGCAGTTCTCCAAAGACATGATGTAATAGGCCTGGACAGTCACTGTGTAGGAGGCTCTATAGAACTGGGATTAAATGGCTGCTAATTTTACCTGCAGGTTTCCTTGAGAAAAAAAAAGTCACAATGGGGGAAATGCCAGTTAAATTGATTCAGCAGGGGATTTGGTGTGGTGGTTTAGACTCAGGACTGGTAACCGAAAGGTTTCCGGTTAAGTTCCTGCAAGACACTAAAGTTATTCAGGAGGGATCATTCCAGTTATAATATAATCATTCCAGTTATAATATAACAGTGTCACTGTAAAGTGACATCACCTGAAAACCTGTTTGTATGGCAATAAATAAAAATGAATTACTGAATGTTTTAAAAAATAAGATATTAATAAATTTTGCACTAGCGGTGGGTAGCCAAATGTTGGAAAATTGTGATGAAGAGGACCATCTTTTTTTAAATCCTGTGTGACAGATTAAAAGCGTTTTTTATTCTTCCTTTTTTGCAACGGAAATAGTGATATTTAATATGAGTGATATTGCTTTTACATAATAAAACAGCATATGAAACAAACAAAACTCGCCAAATATGACACATGAGATTTAGTGAGTCACCAATTTATCCTGTTTATGTGGGTGGTGCACATCATCTCAGAAGGGATTTGCCAATATGGACAGAATAACAATGTGACAATTAAGTGCTACTACACTAATTTGTTGGATGCTTCACTTGCAACCTACTTTCTCCACACAAAATCAACAAAACACGCCAGAAAAACAGACACGGTGTAAAATTAAACCCTCTCGACAGCTGTTTACTTCTTGTCTACCAAATGAACCATCAAACAGTGACCCAAACAGAGTTCAACTTCACTACAAGACAAGAAAAAAAGAAGCAAAACCATTAAAAACAAAGTATAGAGTTATCCAGACAAACTGTATTTGCTTGGAGAACATCCTGAGGGTGAGGCAGCAGTCGAAGCAGGTGATGCATTGTGGGATACGCCTCATGGGGGTCCATCTGTCTGTGCATGCCTCAATCCACTGACCAAAAGAATATTCTCTTGATAAAGAGAATGAAGGGGACATGAATTCCACACAGACTTGGAAAGAGACAAAGTCCTAAAATTATTGATGGGTGATATAGCTAAAAACTAATTTATAGGACTTAAAATTAGGTAAATACAACCTCAGACGAACAACAACACATGACACATTACACCATGTCATTATTTATTTACCAAAAACTAGGCCAAAATGGAAAAGCCACGGGTAACAAACTAAGTACATCCTTACTGCTTCTATAGGAATTAAGAGGGTAAGTAGCAATCAGGCACTGCTAATCAAATGTATTTGATTAATTGATCATCAGCAAGTGTGATCACCATTATAAAAGCAGAAGTTTTGGCAGTTTGCTGGTCAGGAGCATTCAGGTGTATGTTAACACAATGCCAAAAAAGGAAAGACATCAGCAATAATCTTAGAGAAGAAATTGTTGCCTCTATCAATCTGGGAAGGGTTATATGGCCATTTCCAAATAATAAAAGTCCATTATTCTACACTAAGGAAGATTATTCACAAGTGGAAAACATTCAAGACAGTTGCAAATCTTGCAAGGAGTGGACGTCCCAGCAGATTTTCCCCAAGGTCAGAGGGTGCAATGCTCTGAGAAACTGCCAAAAAAAAACAATAATTACACCTCAGACTCTAAAGGCCTCAGTTAGCATGTTAAGTGTTAAAGTTCATGACAGTACAATTAGAAAAAGACTGGAGAAGTGTGGCATATTTGGAAGGGTTGCCAGGAGAAAGCTTCTTCTCTCTAATAAGAAAATGGCTGCAGGGCTTAAGGCCCGTACACACCGGGACAATTATCGCGCGCTCTTATAGCCGACGTTTAACGCTTTGTGATTAAACTTTAAAACGGTCGCTTTAAAAACGTCAGACAAATGAGATTGGCGCTTTTGTTCACGTGTCTGGAGCTGCTGAAGTAACAGTACTTGGTGGCGCTCAAGCACAAAACGGTTCATGTCAAGCACACAGTGATAGAAGAATATGATGAAGAGAAAGTAAGTAGACAAAGAAAAAGATGCAATGTGACAAGATGAATGTAGAGCTGCTGGTCTCTTTGGTGTCTGCTGCTTGAAATATCCATGCCAGTAGCCAGTTGGCAAAAAGTGTGTGGATGGTTATGGCAAGAACGTAAATAGTGACTCTCTTCTTCTTTTGTGTGACAAGCGAGTGTCAGAAGCGTAAAGTTGCAGAGCGCCACCTTGTGTACCGGGGTATTTCTGTTTTGTTCACAGCGCATCGCCAGTGAAAATCGCTTGGGTGTGAACACAAAAGACGCGTCGAAAAACACTGCAGATAAGCGCGCGTGATAATCGTCCCGGTGAACAAACCACAAGACTTCTGGAACAATGTTCTTTTGTACAGACAAGACCAATATGAAGATGTTTGGCCATAATGCACAGCGCCAAGTTAGCGAAAAATAAACACAGCATTTCAGCACAAACACCTAATACCAACTGTCCATCACACTGATGATTTTTGGCTTGTTTTGCAGGCACAAGACCTGGATACCTTGCAGTCATTGAGTCGACCATGAACTCCTCTGTAACCTCCAAATTATTCTAGAGTCAAATGTGAGGCCATCTGTCCAACAGCTAAAGCATGGCCGAAATTTGGTCATGCAACAAGCACACCAGCAAATCTACAACAGATTAGCTGAAAAAGAAAAGAATCAAGGTGTTGCAGTGGCCCAGTCAAAGTCCAGACCTCAACCCGATAGAAATGTTGCAGCGGGACCTTAAGAGAGCTGTCCATAAACACATACCTGCAAACCTCAATGAACTGAAGCAACGTTGAAAAGAAGAGCGGGCCAAAGATTCCTCCAGAACGATGCAAGAGACTGATACTGTTATACAGAAAACAATTCTTTCAACTTATTGCTGCAAAAAGTGGCTCTACAAGAAATTGACCAATCGCAAAGACCCGCCCTCTTTAGTTACTGTTGCTACGTCCGACAAGCATACACCCTCTCACACCACACATTCACACCACCACAGCAGAGAGAACACTGACAACATGCCGACAGGACAGATCAGGTTATTTTTGATTCACTGTTTGAATCTATCACATAGGATTTTAATAACATCTATGAAATTATGGCTATTATGCCTCCTATTCTCTTTTTAAAAACAGTAACATGCAAAACTAATCTAATGACTTTTGAAAACATCATCTCAATATTGCTTCAAATCCTTGTGAACATAATTCCTTGTACTTTCCTTGTACTGGACTTTTCAAAATGTCACCCAGTATTTGTTGCTATAAATCACCATAACGTTAACTTACATAATGTTCATGTTCAGTAAATAATACGACTGTAAACATTCAATCCTAAAGAACGATTCAGTTTCCTAATTCACCTCAAGAACAACCATTAATCTGCTCCAACAGTGATGTTGTTAATCGATGGTGCAACAGTACTTTTTAATTCTGAGAAGGTGAAATGCAGCATAGCAGGAACATAACTCAGTTATGTTGTCTTTGCGTCACATGACCGTCTGGCCATGAAAAACTCAGCTTTTTCACAGCAGAGTGCAGCACGACCACCTCCCAAGCGTCGCTTCCCACGCCATCCAGACATGGCGCACACTTCAGCTCACCAAGCAACAGGGAGATTACTTTGTGCATGTGTACAGAGATGCATGTATGCATGTAAATGCATATATAATTGAGTTTGTCAATATGGATAATATTATTATTACAGGGTGTTACATAGAAAGAGAAGCATGCACACATGCACATTACAATAGCATAACAGAGAAATCAGCTGAGAAGCAGGTGTCACTGACAAAGCATCAACACCAAACTACGCTTTGCTAAGATCTGTCGCTTTCCAGATCTTTCTGCCACTCACTCTTTAGGAAACTAATTTTCCCTGTCCACAGCTGCTTTAATTCCTTTATTATTGGCGGCTGTGGTGTCAGACGTGCAATGCTCAGAATAGACCTTCATAATCTCCCATATTCACAGCACACTCCAGGACCCGCTCAATGCAGCTACACAATGCAACATAGACTGAAAGTTATGATGCCTCTCATGCCAGAGCACTTTTTCATCAACGCCTCTAGTGCTAAAGGTCACAATTGATTGAACTTTAGGTGATCAATTGGACATTAAAAGTGAAGGGACAAGTTTTGGTCCCAAAAACATCGTAAAAGTAGAGCGTTTCTGTACTCAAATCATCAGATTCAATACAAAGGCGAACTATTCATTGAGTGAGTCTGTTCACATATCCAAGGCCATTAAGCAATTGTGAAAGACTATGAGACTGTGAGCTCCTAGATACAGAGATCTCTGAATATTTGAATTGTATGTTTCTTTTGAGGGAATTCACACATTGATGTGCTAGTTAGTGTAATTTATCAGAATGGTAATGGTCAAGGGTCCACAGTACTGTAAAAAAAGTTTACATTTTTAAGTACAATGAACTTGGATGTTTAAGTCATTTCAACTTAAATAAGATTAAAAGGAATTTAAAAATGAGTTGAATCTTGGATAACATAAAAAAGTTGAAAATTGCTTAACTTATTTTGATTAGTTAAAACAATGTAAAACATATGTTGTCATAACTTATTGATGTCATCCTACAACCAGTTTCATTGTCTATTTAAATGTAGAATGTGACCATTGTTTATATGATCAAATCAATTTTATATAATAAATTATATGATTATCAATTCTGATACAAATATCAAAATTTATATAATATACTTTATCAGATATCTGAATAATGACAGCAAATAAGGTGGCCAAATCAAAGTAGAAAATAGGTTGAAAATGATACATTTAAATGGTAAAAGTTTTAGTTTACTATTTTTCATTTTTGATTAAAAAAACATACATATATAGTGTTATAATAAATATATGTATGTTTATATTAGGGCTGTCAATCAATTTAAAATTAACTAGATTAATCACATATTTTTTTCTGTGATTAATCGCAGATTAATTCACTTATATTATGTTTTTAATATACGTTTTTATACATTTTAATATTTTATAATGTAATAATTTCACAGTTAATCTCCCAATTAATTTAGAAACAACAAAGATTTTAAAAGATTTTGTGTTTAATGGCATTTATTATTGTTTAATATTTATTGTTCATTATTGTTTATTATTATTTAATGGCATTTATTGTTTCATTTTTTATGAATGAAGGCCAGTTTCAGATACTAATACAGCTACTGATGTCTCAATGAAATAGATTTTTTTTAACATTAATGTAATTGAAAGCTATACATTTTGTAAATCTTATATAAATTAAATATATAGGCTTATATAGGCTTAAATATAACAACTTTTAATATAAGTCAGCTTAAAACAATTCTCACATAAACCCATATTAAATGTCATATTTACCTGTGCCCTGTGAAATACAGGAATTGAATAAAGTTATCGAACAGACTGCATACAGCCTGCAACAGCACATAAAAATAGTTCTAAAAAATAAAATGTTTATTTTTTGTACAAATATATAAAATCTCAACAGTGCAACACACAATGCAATTAATAATTGCATTTACTATACATAATTAAATAATAATTCATACTATACATTATGTAAAAAGAAAAGGTAAACATTTTTTCCCATAATCAAACAGGAAGTAAGGGCTAGACGACTTATTTTTTTCATTAAAATTAATAAAATCTGTTATCTGTTTCTGTAATCATTTCATAATCAAATATTATTTATCTGTCCTTTTTTATTTTAGTGTTTTTAGTAAGCAGCTACTGTAAACGGGTTGATATGAAGAATTAATATTTAATTGCATAATTGTTTATTTGCATATGAAACAGATATTTTTCCCCATATGGCTGACAAGAAATTAAACCAAATGTTGTTGTTTTTTTGCATGTTGTTTTCTGTCTGAAATGAAGCATCTTATCTTATATTTTTCAACAAAACAAAAATCCACAAAAACAGAAATCCTATATTTAAAGGCTGTATTGAAGGTGCAAAGTGTAAAAAAAAATCAAAAAAACATATGAATGCATTAAAGGGCCAATAGTCGCTAACTGCCGAGGACTTTGGACAACAGATGTACTGACACTCAGCATGGGTTGAAAGTGAGCAATAGCTTAGCCATAAACACATTTTAAGAGGAGGATAATACAGCTGGAACTTGACTAAGCCTTGTGCACGCAGAGAGCAATTGAAGAAAGGATTGGAATCAATTTTCTATCTCCTGAATAGGTACATGACCAAATGGTGCTAATAACATCTCTAGAATAACTGCTTGGCAGAGCTGCAAAATGGCACTTGTGAGCATTCAATTGATAGCATGGTTAAATATAGCCAGGGAAAACCCAGACAAACTTCCGGCAAATTTGAGATTTGCTCTGCAAATCAGTCTGGCCAAGAGCCCATTCAAGCCCATTTCCAATTTTTCCAAATCTAGGCACCAATCACAAACATTGAGGCGGGCTTTACACGATGACGATCACTCTAATTGTTTTTTAGGTCTATCCAATTGCGCCCAGAGGCATTTGAGCGACGTCCGTTGGTGACGGACGTTGGTCACAGCCCTTTGGAAATGGGCTGTGAATGTACTTTCCCCAGACCCACTCTCAGTTACGACTGAGAAGGGTCTGGTGTCAACCAGGCAAGGTCAAATGCTCAAAAGCTCCCTAAATCTCAAAGTTCCCTTTAAGAATAAGAAAGAAAGACTTTCTAATCAAGCCTTTTTTCAATTTATTGGCAAAGGACGCGATCGAGACAGTCCCTCCAGCCAATATGAAGACTGCGTGTCCTGAAATGGTCCCTTCACAGGCTGCCGTTCAAGATGCTTACGCAGAAATGCATCTTCAAGTGCATCCATCCCCAAGATTGGTTTGCAGCGATCGACTTGAAAGACGCGTACTTTCATGTCTCGATTCTACCTTTGAAGAGCGGGCATATCAGTACAAAGTCTTAAACTTCGGGCTCGCTCTTTCGCCCCGTGTCTTCACCCAAGTCGAGGAGGCGGCCATTGCTCCCATGTGCGAGCGTTCGCATTCTCAACTACCTCAACGACTGGCTCATTCTGGCTCAGTTGAGAGAGCAGTTGTCCGAACATAGGGCACAGCCACCTAGGGCTTCGGGTCGACTGGGAAAAGAGCAAACTCACCCCCGGGCAGAGGATCTCTTTTTCCGTTATGGAGCTGGGCTCACAAACACAGTGTTGGACTGCGTGAGCACACTCAGACGTAGGACAGCTGCACCACTGACACTATTTCAGAGGCTCCTGGGTATATGGCATCTGCAACCATGGTGACGCCGCTCGGATTGCTTCATATGAGGCCGCTTCAACACTGGCTCCACGATCGAGTACCGAGATGGGCGTTGCAGAGCGGCTTGTGCCGAGTTTCTATCACTCCGCACTGTCGCCAACTCGACAGTAGAAGTTGATGCATTGCTCTCATTGCGCGCCCGATACTTTCTCGAGAAGTTTTACTGTGCTGTGCTGCCGTTTCAGGTGTGTTAACAAATTAAATGCCGAGTTTTTCGCAGTTGAAAAGGTTTTCTTACCCCCACACAATTGACAGCGCACAATAATATTCTTACCATTGACAGAAATAAACTCAAAATAATTCTTGCATTTACAGCTACAGAACGCGTCTTTTTCTCTCTCCATGCTGAGTTTGTTTTTGTTGGTTTACCCGCCGTGCAAGCGCTTACCAGTCAAAGTAGGTCTCGGGTAGATGGCATCTGAAAAGTTATTTCTCTTTTTACAATTTAGATGATAAAACACCACATTCTGTCGGCAGCAATATAACACAACTGTAACATATAGTAACTTGGGCTTGGAACTATACTCTATTTACTATTTTGGAAATTATAACGTGTTCCATTACTCTGTTACTAAAAAAGCAATTAAATTACAGTAACGCGTTACTAAGTAATGCGTTACTGCCCAACACTGATTCAGACTCAGCAGGGCAGCCTGTGGACGATGATGCAAACAGTGAAACCCAAGCTGACCAGAGGCTTTTTACTAGTCTTTGGGTTAACTAAGCATGTCTACCACATGAACCACTAGTTGTAATCACACTAAAAACTGTTAGAAATGGAATGAAATGCTTTAGAGACTAAAGGCTTTAGAAATACTGACGTATTAGACAGTGCTGGGACAATGGTACAGCTACATAACACAAATGGAATGGACAATTTACAGGTTGACATAAACACTAGCATGAAAAAGTGCTGATCAGGACTTACCTCTTGAGTGAAAGTCGGCAGCTAGTGAGCTAACAGGAGGCTTCTTCAAGGCGGCAGAACGGTACACAATGTGAGAACGGCCACCGTTCTCTTCCTCCTGCTTCATCACATGATGTCCCGTTTCCACTGGCTCAATGAAAAACTCCTCCTGCTCAGTTCTGATCATCCCTGCCTGTGAGAAGAAAAAAAAAAACAGATAAATACAGTTTTCCAAACTTATACTGTCATTACAATACCATAATATCTGATATGCTCTAGACATCTTGTGATAAATGGAGTGACACAGAGAACTAGAATATACATTTCCTGAAGAAAATGTGAGTGGGTGCTTGCAGTGGCAAAACTTGCCACTCGGTTGCTAGGGTGTTGTTCATGATTGCATACGAGCCAAAAACCATGTCTGTACGATGTTGTGGAGCTGGAATATGGCTTCTATATGTTGCAAAATGGTTGCTAGGTGGCTCTATATGGTTGCTAGGGTGTGGTAACATAGTTATCATGGTGATATTTACAGACTGTTTCCCAACCAAAACAAACGAGTCAATCCTCATCTCTATACAATGTTCTGATGCAGAGATATATGTCTTGATAAACGGTTGCTAGGGTACTCTGTTAGATTGCTAGGGAGTGGCTTTGAAGCTGCCAATAATGAAACTCCATATGCTGCTTGTCAGTTTGAATGATATAAATCAACTCCCATTCATCATTGACATGGACATCAGAATGGAAGATATCCCTCTTATTCAAAATCTCTATGCAATGTGTCGCCATTTCATGGGCCGTCCTACAACTTTGGGCCGCTCTTGCCCCCAAGGGGAGCAACTTTTACCCCATTGTGAGGTATGTTCTTACAGAGCCTGTCAGCCTCTTCAAATGTGGCAAATTACACATTTTTTGCGAAATCCTCGCTCTGAGCTATGACTCGTCAAAGTTTGTCTATGAGATTTTTCGGCCGCTTTTTCGCCCCTGGGACGAACACCGTACCCCTAATTGCTTATAAAAGTAATAGCACACAATTCCTCAATAATCCGCATGATTTGACGCCTCATTTGTGGGTCTGTGACAAAAGCTGCGGGAGGAGTAGCGCGACAAACTTTTGGCGGAATAAAAACAGCAATAGTAATAGTTGGGGCTTTGCCTTTGGCAAGTACCCACTAATAAAGGACTCATGCCAGATGTTTGTTGGGTTGAATTCCTTGCTGATGAGAGGAAGACATTTCCAGTCCTTCTTTGTAGCCTTGAGAAAGTACTTAACTTGTCTACGCTAATTCTTTCCTTCATGAAAATAAAGGGCAATAAAACAGGCATTAACCCTATATGTGCACAGTTTCATCCAAAAAAGCTAGTATAAAGTAGAGCTCAACCAAATAATATATTCATCTGATTGACAAGGTTTGGAAACAAGATTTTGATCAAAGGGCAGCATACATTTGATTAAAAAATATATAGTAAAAAAAGTAAATCTGTGAAATATTATTATCATTCAAAATAACGGTTCTGTTTCATTCTTACTGACCACCAGAGGCAGTGTAAACACTATGGATTATCGCAGCGCCAGCTAGATAGGTCGAGAGAATATACCAACAGTCACGTGGGCCCTGGAGGGTTAAAAGCTACAGTAGCTCAGCACTCTACCTCTTGTATTTGGTTGAGTGATTATGGGTGGCAGTGGCTCAGTGGTTCACAAACCCGGAAGGTTTGTGGTTCAATCCCCGGTTCCACCTGACCAAGTGTTAAGGTGCCCATAAGCAAGAAACCTACCCCCAATTGCTCCCGACGAGCTGGATGGCGCCATCGCCATCAGTGTGTGAATGGGTGAATGTGAGGCAGTATGTAAAGCGCTTTGGTGGCCATTGGGTCTGTGAAAGCGCTATATAAATACAGTCCATTTACCATTATTCGCGCTGTCAAGTGCAGCTTACAAGAGCAACGAGATTCGTCCTCACAAGCTGTTTCAAGGATTTGGATTAATTTAACAGCACTTGGTGAGTTTTGTTTTTCTATTTGAGTTTATATTGCTTTGTCTGTAACACTCTGTGCCTCTCTGTGCAATCCAGTGGCTTGTGTATTTTCGCGCCTATGAATTAACGGTCTCCCGTTGACATCTAATTAAGAGCGTTTTTTCCTCGAATCCATGTTACAATTTTTGTCCCTCGGTTCAATCCGCCAGCCATTTTAGACACTTTTTATCTTTTTCGTGAGATATTTGTTGGTTTTACCTGTTCACCCGAGGTAATCTTTTTATTTAATTTTTATATATAGCTTTTTATTTTTTCATCCCGCTTAACGTAACCTTACGGTGCTATCCGAGGGTGTTATTAGCGAGTAACCATGGCTCACAGTTCGATCGCCACTGGTTTTCCACTGACTTGTAAGCTGTGCCCTAATAATCCTCTCCCTGACGACGGTCATGACATCTGCCCGTCGTATTTGGCTGTTCAACATCTGCGAGAGGCTCTCACAGACCCGTGCATGCACTGTAGCCTTTTGCCTATGTCGGAACGATGACTCTGTCTTGCTGAGTTTGACCCTAATTCAACAGTGAAACTTTAGTTAGATGTAGCCTCTTCGCACACTCGGAAGTGCAGGGCGTCGGCGGCAGCTGGTGCTCCCCTCCTAGCTAAGTAGGCCAAATCGCGAGGTGATGAACATTCACATGGTGAGAAAGGTTCACTTTTTATGATGGTGTCTGTGCTTTCTTCAGAGATGGCAGAGCTGATCAGGGAGCTAGGGAAGAGTCTCTTGATTCCCCTTGTTTTTCTCATCGTTCAGAGTTTGATGTGCTTTCTACAAGTGTTTCTTTTTTCACGATCATAGGGATACTATGGATGTTGCTGCACAACCATCACCTCAGGCTGTTTTCACTGGTTACCCAGCAGCGGAGGGGTTTAGTGGGGGATCAGTTCAGTCGTCTGGACAGTCGTCCTCAGATGATACTTTGGCTGTACTTCGAATGGCAGTTGCTCGTCTAGGACTTGGAGTCACCTGTCCAATATGTCCAAACGAATGTGTTTTTCACACAGACCACAGCTGCAACTTCTTTTGCCATGCCACCATGTAAGGATATTGTGGCTGAATTACCAAATGCTCTCACTGGTTCTGGTCCGCCTAAAGGATTGCTCGAACGCTAGCATCCGTGGCTGAAGCAGATTCTATCAGGGTGGGTCGTGCTCCGGAAATAGAGCAGCCTGTGGCAGCTTTGGTGGTGTCTCCTGATGAGGCTCTACGAGGGAATGTCCCAGTGCGCAATACGGTTGTATGGATTCCTTGCTAAAAAAGACATACGAGTCTCTTGCCTACATTACTCGAGCAGAAAACACAATCTACCAGTTACTTCTTGCTGCCACCAGTACGTTGGAACCTGCAAATGCCGATCCCTATATTTCACAATTTCTGCAAACTACTCTGTTGGCAACAGGCCATGTGACCTGCGAGCTGGGCGGTCTTACAGCCTGTCTGGCAGCCCGCCGCCAAGTGTGGCTTACCCAAGCACAATTGCCGGAGGACTGTTAGAAAACTTTGAGAGATCTTCCATTTGCTCTCGGGCATCTTTTTGGTCCAAATGTTTCGGAACTGTTGGAAAAGAGGGTAAAGCTGTCTGAAGCCACTCGTCAACTGACATAGGTGCAGCACAACCCTACCTTTAGGATGCCAGCGGTTCAGACCCGACATCACTATGCCACATCGGAGCAACGTTTCCGCCGGCTCGCTACACCTCAGTCACAGCCCCCTCAAAGACCTTGTGTTCTTGAAGATGTGAGAGTTTTTCGCCCACCTCATCGACAGTTTCTGGGAGGACCCCGTCAGCATCCCCCCGCGACCACTAAAAATCGCACACATAAAGCCTGAGACAGTCAGGCCGAAGGTCGATTATTTCTCTATAGATCAACTGGAGTACTGGAGATCCAACACAGCAGACCCCTGTGTGTTGGCGACTCTGAGCAGGGGATATACTCTAAAGTTTCGATGCCGGCCTCCCAGATTTTCAAGAATTGTTCCTATGCTTGTCAGAGACGCGGTTTGCACAGTGTCTCTCTCTCTGGAAATGTGTTCACTGTTAGAGTAGGGAGCCATAGAAAAAGTTCATCCCCTCGTTCAGGGAGAAGGGTTATATTCAACATATTTTGGACAGTGGTTTCCGCCCAATTCTCAATTTGAGAATTCTAAATTTGTTCTTGAAGGTCCTTCCTTTTCGAATGCTGCGCACAGCCGATGTTCTTCGGTCTGTGACAGCAGACGATTGGTTTGTAAGTGTCGACCTGAAAGATGCATACTTTCACGTCCCAATTGCTGTACATCACAGAAAGTTTCTTGAATCAAGCTTACCAGTTCAAAGTGCTAACCTTCGGCCTTTCCCTTACTCCTCGCATCTTCACAAGGTGTGTGAGCGCAGCTCTGTCTCCTCTTTGGATGAGAGGTATACATATCCTTCTTTATTTGGACGACTGGCTTCTCTGTGCCCCCACAGAGTGGCAGGCTGTACAAGACTCCAGACTGCTTTTGAGACATGTGCAGAAGCTTGGGTTTTCTGTGAACGAGAAAAAGAGCCATCTGATTCCATCACAGACCACTACGTTCATAGGAATGACCCTGAATTCCTGCCTAATGTCTGCCTCCCTGTCTCAGGAACGTGTGACGAACATTCTGCAACTTTTGGCTCGCTTTCACCCAGGTGTGTCTTCGCAGTACGAGGTGGTCCTACAACTGATAGGGATGTTAACAGCGGCTACAGAGGTGATCCCCCTGGGTTTACTCCATCTCAGACCATTCCAGTTATGGAACAGCAGTTTGCGGCTAGATCCCACCAGACATCGCCATCGACTGGCTATAATTTCTCACCATTGCATATGTGCGTTGAGGCGGTGGAGACAGTTAGAGTTTCTGAAGGCAGGAGTGCCCCTGGGTGTTGTCCACTCTTGGGCGGAAGTGGCTCAGTGGTTCATGTAGATTGTCTACAAACCGGAATGTTGGTGGTTCAATCCCCGGTTTCACCTGACCAAGTGTTGAGGTGTCCATGAGCAACCCCAGCTGCTCCCGACGAGCTGGATGGCCCCTTGCATGGCTGACACTGCCGTCGGTATCTGAATGGGTGAATTTGAGGCAATGTGTAAAGCGTTTTGGTGGCCATTGGGTCTGTGAAAGCGCTATATAAATGCAGTCCATTTACCATTTACCCTCTCGTCGGGAGTTGGTCACAACAGACGCTTCCCTAACAGGGGGGATGGGGGGGGGCAACGTGAAATCTGAGGGGACACGGATCCAGGCCACAGAACATATCAACCTGCTAAGAGCAGTGTTCTTGGCTCTAAAGTACTTCATGCTGTTTCTGGCAGGCCGCCATGTTCTCGTTCGGTCATACAATACCTCAACAGTGTTCCATCTGAACCACCAGGCTGGCACGAGATCCCGCAGGTCTCTACGGCTGACTCACAAGATCCTGACATGGTGTCAGCCACGACTCGCTTCACTGAGGGCAGTTCATATTGCAGGAGCGTACAACCAGACAGCGGATGCTCTTTCCAGGGATCAAGTACATCCAGGAGAATGGAGGCTTCATCCAGATGTAGTGCAGGGGATCTGGCTATGATTTGAAAGAGCAGAGGTGGACCACCCACTGTCGCTTATGGTTCGCAAGGACAGAAGTCTCCAGCCCCCTGGGCCTGTCTCACGAATGGCCGAACTGCCTGCTATATGCGTTCATGGGAGACGTTGCACAGGATCTCCCTGTGCAAGCACAGAGTGTTACTCGTGGCACCACAATGGCCTGCCAGACCATGTTTTCCTTTGTTGCTGAGACTTCTGACAGGCAATCCATGGAAGCTTCCCCCCAGGAAGGACCTCCTCTCCCAGCTGCAGGCCAGTGTCTGGCAACCGAACCCGGCTCGTCTGCAGCTTTGGGTCTGGCCATTGGGTTAATTCCTTCCCTGGAGCATTGTGACCCTGCTGTTATTCACACTATCTCTAATGCTAGGGCTACTTCCACACTACAGATTTATGATTCCCATTGGAAGCTTTTTTCTGCCTGGTGTGAGGAATGGGGGCTCGATCCTGCAACATGCGACATTCCGAGTATCTTAAGCTTTCTTCAACGTTTACTAGAGGAAGGAAAAGCAGCTTCCACGTTTAAAGTGTACATTGCGGCAATTTCTGCATATCATGTTACAGTTGGTGGCTCTTATCTTGGCTCTCACAGTCTTGTCTGCAGTTTTCTGAAGGGCGCGCATCGTCTGAACCCTGCTCGGAATCCTCATTTTCCTGTGTGGGATTTGTCACTCGTGCTTGGATTCCTGTGCTCACCCCAGTTTGAGCCCTTGCAAAGCATTGACATTAAATGGTTGTCCTTGAAGACTTATTTTTTGTTAGCAAGTGCTACTGCGAAACGAGTCAGTGAGTTGAACGCGCTGTCTGTTAGTGAACTGTGCTTGCGTTGGTTACCGGATGACTCCGGGGTGGTTCTACAACCGAATCCTTCTTTTCTTCCAAAGGTCCTTCTTCTTCAGTTCATAAATCAGCACATTGAACTGGCCTCTTTTCAGACTTCTTCAGGGTCTGAATCAAGTGCCCAACTTTTGTGTCCTGTTCGGGCCTTGAAGTGTTATGTGAACTCTGTATGAATTTATGTGTTATGTGAACTTATGTGATTTAGACAGTCAGACCAGTTATTTGTCTGCCATGGTGGTGTGAAGAAAGGTGCTCCAGTGTCGAACCAGAGGTTGTCAAACTGGATAGTAGAGACTATTATGCTGGCTTACAAGGCAGCAGGGAGGCCACTGTCCTGGGGACTAACTTGTCATTCCACTAAGGCCACCTCATCTTCATGGGCTGTTTTTAGAGGAGTTTCCCTGGTGGATATCTGCACTGCTGCTACCTGGGCAAGTTTGCCCGGGTACTCCCATGCAAGTTTGCCCGGTTTTATCAGGTCTTTTATCAGGTCAGTTGCTGCTCATCATGCCGTTAATTCTGCGGGTCTTCTGTAGCAACAACGTTGACCTGATAAAACCGGGCAAACGTGCATGGAGAAGCCTAGGTAGCAGCTAGATATCCACCAGGGAAACTCCTCTAAAAACAGCCCATGAAGATGAGATGGCAACGTTGCTGCTCATCATGCCGTTAGTTCTGCGGTTCTTCTGTAGGTGGGTGGCATTCCTCATGACTATGTTGGTATGTGTCATCCATAGTGTTTACACTGCCTCTGGCGGCCAGTAAGAATGAAACAGAACGCTAGTTACGCATTTAACTGTGGTTCTGTGAATTCTGGAAGACCGCCAGTTCTCAGTCACTCGGAATGTGTGAGAAAGGGTTACCGAGGTAGAGTGTACAGCTACTGTAGCTTTTAACCCTTCAGTGCTCAGCATACGTCACGCCACGTGACTTTGTTGGTATATTCTCTCGACCTATCTAGCTGGCGCTGCGATAATCCATAGTGTTTAGACTGCCTCTGGTGGTCATCCAGAATTCACAGAACCACAGTTAGGCCATCCTTAAAAATATTCTTGTTTGCCGTAACCCGACCGACCCTGTCAAATTAGGACCGACCCAATTTTTTTTTTTTTTTTTCCTTTTAGTCCGACCGACTTGCCGGTTGTAAACTTGCATTAAGACCGACTGTTTTTTTTTTTACTCTTCAAACAACCAATAGAAATTCAATAAAATAATATAAATTATATTATAGTAGGTATTGTGAATATAAATTGCGTAGGCCCGTGGCGTCATCTATGATGATTAGGTTTACACCATTGGTTTACACATGTCACACTATGGCCTGTGCGTTCGCTTCGTTTCATTCACTGCCAATGGTTCCCGCTCGGTGATGATGGCTGCGGTGCAGCTGCTTGTGAAATACGTCTGTATGAGCCTACATTTAGGCGCTCATTATTCGAAATTCTTAATGGTCAAATAGGGAATAGGAGAATAGGGAATCGATGTTAACGGCCTTTTCTCGGAGCGCGTCCAGCTCGTCATAGTCACGATATGCCCGTCACGAACGCATGTCACACATCAACTGCAGGCTCTGACAAACAAACACACATAAGTATGGGAAGCCAAACACACCGAAAGTGGGACGAAACGGTGTGGTGTTACAGAGTTCGTGCTGCGCTTGGACCGAGCCGCGTGAGTCGTGACAGACTCGAAAGTGCAGTGAGGAAGTGTTTGCTTGCGCCACCCAATGGTCAGCGCGGCGCGAATAATCTCACCAGCGCCGCGCTGAACAATAAAACCGCACATCCCATACCGAAATGCACTAAATTGCACTAAAGAAAATCGACCATTCCATAATATGTCAGGACTACTTAATAGGCCTGTAGTTTCTACAATGCGCCTACCCATTTGACCTCACTGATTTCCGTTAATAATAGCAAATGTGGGACAAATGTAAACGGCGCTAGTGAGATTAGCAGAGGTTGGATCAAGTCATTGTTTTGCAAGTCACAAGTAAGTCTCGAGTCTTTGCTTTGTCAAGTCTTAAACAAGTCATTAGTGCTTTTTGCACAAATTAGTGTCTCAGTGTTGATTACTAGTAGTCTAGGCCTAAATGAAATGTATACTAATTTATCTCAGGAAGTCTTTTTTTTGCAATGCAGATTTAAAAATATAAGTAACTGTTTATTGAGAAAGTTAATTGTGATTTGCTACACATTAAGTTAAAATATTGAGTCCCTGGTTAAATTATTTTGTTAAGAAAATGTAGAACATTCCTATTTCCATAGTGACGTATCAAACGTCACGTGACACTTTTTGGGGCTACATGCTACATGTCATACCGTTTTTACAAAACGTAAATCCATTAATTTCTCCCGAAAGACATGAAAGTGAGTGGCTGGTGAACAGCGAGAAGACTTTATAGTTACCGATACGCTAAAATGTGCTTTTGGTGTTGGGGGGGAAAACGTCTCAAAAATATATTTGAAAGGTTTATTATTTCCGCTTACTACATCACTGTTTTTTTTTTTATTTTATTATTATTATAAATGGTTCGCTAGTACTTGTGTATTTAAATGCCTGAAAAAAAAACATTATTTGGTTGCAAACTGTCTGAACATGTGATCAGTGACAACTGATAAGCGCTCCATCAAGCGCTCTCTGGCTCAGTGCCAAACGTGCGAAAGCAGCGCTAATCAGCTCTGAACATGCGTCAATGATACAGTGCTATTCAAGTCCAAGTCATGCGACTCGAGTCCACAACTCTGGAGATTAGTCATTTTAATTTATTTGTTTCCCTCTGAAAATACACTTTTATTGAAATCAAGTGGCTTCTTTTTTTTTATTCTGCCTATTTTTTTTTCAATGCAGCTGGAATCAATGCAATAAATATGTTTTTGACAAAGATTTCAAATTGTTTGTGGTCTATAACCTGTATCAGAATGAGGTTCGCAATGGTGCGCCCAAAGGCATGGGTTGAAGACCCAGTCAGTGACGTCACGATATGCAAATTTGTTTAAATTCATACCGACGTAATCACCATGACCAAAATTGTCCTTTTTTTTTACATTGAATCTTGAAAAAAAAAAATATAGACCTACCTACCAACCCTTTTTTTTTTTTTTTTTTTTTTTCTGCTACTGCAAACCAAAATATTTTTAAGGATGGCCTTACATGCGTAACTAGCGTTTTCTATTTTAATACATTTTAAAAGTTAATATATTCCTGTGATGGCAAAGCTGAATTTTCAACAAATTACTCCTCAGTGTCACATCATCCTTCAGAAAGCCAAATAATAGGCTGATTTTGTGCTAAAAAAAAAAACATTAATAAACTATTATAAACAGTTGTTCTGTTTAATATTTTGTGGAAAACATGATAATTTTTTTTTTAGGAAATGTAAAAATATTTGAAATAGACATTTTTTGTAATATATTTTTACTGTTACTTAAAAAAAGTGTCCTTATTGAGTAAAAGTATTATTTATTTAAAATATATATATACTGACCCCAAACTTTTGAATGATAGTGTATACTGTATAAACAATGAGACAATTGACATTACAATGAATTCAACAAGACAAAAACTAACAAAAACAGTTAATGACCAAAAGGGAACGAGTTACACTTAGTGAAGCAATGAAATAATTAGGCTACTCTGTTCTTCTGTGTGTGTTATATCTTGATTCTTTGCAGTTTTACACCACCATTTCCATTTTAGCACCTTCTTATTCCTAATAGCCTACTGCCCCACTGCACAATCCAGAACCTTCCTCCAGGCAAACTTTAACACATATCGCTGAAAACCTCTTTTCTGCTGTCAGACTCTAAAAGGTTTAGTGTACCCTTAGGCCCCGCTTCACCTGCTTTGAGACACATTACACCCACCGATATCCACCCTAAGTCAGTCAAATCTCAATTTTACTTCCACACCTGATTTAGGATAATTTCTTCTAACACCAGCTGCATATTAAACACAAGGACATTTATAACAGGAGTGGCTCTGAATCACCTGTGGCAGATATGAGGTAGAAACTGGATTTCAGGAGCACCCCAGAGTGTGATATGGTACAATGATTCCCAGAGGAGACGGATCGTCTGTCTCTTCTTATGGCTGGAGTACTGTTGCAGATGTGCATGGTGTGAACCACGCCATGGATTCGGCTGACGCTTGCAGCCACCTGCCATTAAACCCCAGATATTTCCCACAAACGTCTTAAGACTTTTTGCCTCTTTCATGCTTTCTCAGGTGTATTTTCACATCTAGATGATTTCAGGATTATAACTTTTTTTAAATAAAGACGACAACTTTAGTGACCACTGGGCACATATCTCATAGAAACCTTAGCAAAGATTGAGATACTAAGAAGTTTTTTTTTTCAATAGTCACTTAAGGTTGTCTAAAGCTCCTAAAGTTGTCTCCTTGTGTGCCATTTGATTTTAAAACAATACAGTCAATAAAATGTTCAGTACTATATAAAAATAAATAGCCAGCAATAACTGATTAAATTGATAGCCGATCATGAAAAATAACTGACAATGAATTTCATTATCTATTAGTCAGGTCTTTGCACTGTGCACAAAAAACATATGAATAATGGTGCAAAAAGATGCTGAATCAATTTGAGATCATGATGAGATCAGACTTCAGATGTCAAAATGGACTAGTAAAAAAAGTTACAGTCAATTAGGGGGTTTGTGGCCCAAAAAAAGCAAACCGCGACCACCCAAATCTGGGTATGAGGGTATCTGGGTATCAATTAGGTATGAGATGCTGTGCTGTATTGTGAATAAGTCACGGCTGAAGGGCGTTGTTAGCAATCTGCAACCCCTTCAGCCGTGACTTATTCACGATACAGCACTAGCTTCGAGTACCTTATTGCTTTTATAAAATAATTACCACACAATACAAATATTAAAGCCAAAAATATGTATCAATGCAACTTTAATGAAGTAAAGTCACTAAAGCCTTCCTTCCGCTGGAAAAAATAGTCCCTGACTATGAAAAGCAACATAAGTTAGATTATTTTGCCATTAGATGGAGGCAAAGACTGTCTTTATGAGTGAGTCAGTCAGTACAGGAGATTTTTATATTGAAAGGACTGAAACTTGTGAACACGGAGAAGCAAGACGCAACTGACAAATGACTAACATTTCAGGGCACGAGAAAACCCCTTGACTGTTAAAAGGAAAAGATATCGCTGGGTGAAGCAGTCATAACCGTGCTATATCGTGACTAAAACGCAGCTATTGACCAATCAGAATCAAGGACTAGAACTAACCATTTATAAAATAAAATAAAATATATTTGATATAATATATATTGAAATTCAATTTATATATTTAATATTATAGATTACATTTGATATAAAAATCATATTTTATTTTTTAGAGTGCACTATTTATCTCTCAGACTGTCTGAGATATACAGTAGTGCAAACATCTGAGTCAGACATTTCAGATTATGTGACAGTTTGATTGTAATTAATTCTGATAATCATTGAATCAGTTCTCATTTATGGCTGGATTTAGCCTGTACTCACTGCAATCAAATGTTGTGAGACAATTATCCCTTCTGTCACACAACACAGGTCGTAATCCCTTGGTAGCTAATTGGCCAGTGTGTGCAAACCACCGCAGCATCAGTGGCTTAGGATAAGTGCATGTCAGCTGTAGCTTTTACATGGGCCACTGCAAATGACGGTTTCTTGACATGATTCACACAGAAAGGAGACTGAGGAGGGAGCCATCACCGCCCAAGCTGAGCACAGTTGGAGTTTACTGTGCAAAAACACTAAAAGATCCATATGCCAGCCTGAGTTATGTAAGCCATCTCAGAAAGGCATCTACCCTGGATGACCTTCTCCTCAGTGAGAGGGAGAAGAGGAGAAGGAAAGAGGGAGAGGAAGGAAAGGTAGAAAGTAGAAGCAGAAAGGCCAGAGGGCAAGATGTATCTTGTAAGAAGGGTGAAAGAGTAGCACCTGATGCTAGTGACAGAAGAGTGAAAGATAAAATGTCAAGCGGAGGTGCTAACACGCAGTGTCAGGTAATCTTTCTTTCTCTCGCTTGCTCCCATGCGCTCTCTAGCGCCTTGCTCCAAAACAAGCATTCGTAAAATTGCCAGTCACTCTCCTTAATTCCATCTGTCTGTTTAGACAACTGGTAATTACCAGTCCTGTTGACTGCATCTATGCAGCATCCATAAGGGAAATCTCACATCACACACACAAGCATAAATTCATGCCTCAGGCATGCTCTGCATGCACGCTGTCATTGTTTGTCCTATCACCTTGACATCTTAGACAGGAATGGCTGAATGATCTGGTGGTGAGCATGCACTGAGAATAACATGATCATATTAGTGTTGCATGAGTTTCTGTGCATAAATCTGTTACATAAATTTAGCTGTGATAAGTGTGTGGTTACCATCAAAAAAGTTTAACATTTTATATTTTAAATTAAACAACATTTATATTACATTATAAAATGTTAAATATTATACATTTATTGTATTAACATATATTAAATAAATAGGTTAAACATAATAATTTTGAATACACACTAACAGTCAAAAGTTATAAAAAAAAATGTTTTTTTTTTTTTTTAAAGAAGTGTCCTATGCTCACCAAGGCTACATTTGTGTGAGCAAAATGACTGTAAAAACATTTTGATATACTGCCAAAAGTCCTTTATTCCTTTGATGGAAAAGTTGAATTTTCAGCATCATTACGCCAGTCTTCAATGTCAAATTATCCTTCAGAACATTATTTGAATATGCTAATTAAGTGCTCAATTATTATCAATTATTATTGGAGCTCAATTATTAATAATGGTTCTTATCATTATCAGTGTTGAAAATATTTTTTTCTGCTTAATATTTTTTGAGGAATCCGTGATAAAAAATAATTGTGGATTAGACGATGAATAAATTTGTTTATTTAAAAATGTATTTACATTTTTTTAGCATTATAAATGTTTTTACTGCCTCATTTTATCACTTTAATGCATCCTTGCTGAATAAAAAGTATTAACTTCTTACTTAACCCAAACATTTTAGTGGTTTCCACAAAAATATTAAGCAGCAAAAACGTTTTTTTTTTATTTATTTTTTTTTATAATTGTGGCAAGCAGTGAGAGAGGCCAAGAGACTTGGGAATGGAATGAGGCCGGTGGCGTGAGTGCTGTTGAGTTATGTTGTTCATTTAATGTTATGTTGATCGTTCGCTTTAAATTTATGTTGCTCGTTTGTCGGTTCCCACCTCCTTCTTCACTGAGCCTTGAACATCGTTACATTGGTGCCGAAACCCACGAGGAAGGAGGGACACGCTGTCATAGAACCCTTGCTGCTGTGAGGAAGTTGCTGCGACATCGAGTTGGATTGAGCAGAATCTGTCGCCAAGGACGCTTGAGGCAGTGGCATCCAGCCAACAGCATGGGGAGGAGCAGGTGCTGTGGGGATGGGACATCGCTGCCGGACCCCGACGAGGATGAGCCATCACCGGCCATCAGGGGACAGAGGGACAATAAGTCCGTCCACCTGGGGCATCCATTGCCACCGCCAGGCATGGCGAAGAAGCTGTCCCAGCTGGTTGAGGATAGAGCAACAGTGCATTTTGGGAACCATACCAAGGAAAATAAATTCTCACTCCCTTCTCTCGTCTCTGTCTCTCCTCGTCAGGAAGATGGGGGGTAGAGCAAAGTCTCAAGGGTACCCCCGGCCTAAGAAGGGCGATGGGTGTATGTGCCAAGCGGGGCGGGGCCGAGACAGTGGAAATAGAGTGAGGCTAGTGGCGCAAGTGCTAATGGGCACGCCACACTGGTCTCGTATCCCACGGAGGAGCTCTGGAAGGATAAGAGGAGGAGTGACGACAGTGCAAGACGAGAGAGGACCAGGCCGGGACTTTATGCTGTTGTTTTGTTTTAGTTTAAGCGGCAGTTGTCCGTAAGGGGTTCCCGCTTTACTTTCATTTTGTTGTTTATGTTTATTACCACTAAAGTTACGTTAATCGTTTGCCGGTTCATGTTTTCTCCTTCCCTTAGGCCTTGAACATCATTACAATAATAATTAGAAATGTTTCTTGAACCGTAGATCAGCATACAGTATATTCAATTTCAGAAGGATTATGTAATATAAATGGGTCTTTGTGCATGAAAATATAGATTCTTGAAAAAATGTGAATGGAAATTGGAAATGTCCTAATCTTTAAAACATATGAGACTTGAAACAATGTACACAAAAACAAATTAAATATGGCTATGGCAACATATGCAAAGAATTATGGTCCTGCACTGTCAGTGCTCTGAGTTATGACTGAGGCTTCTGTGCCGGGTATAATGAAGGCCTACGGATGGACTGACTATGATGTACTGTACTTATATTATAAATCAAGTTTTGATCTGCCCATTTAGAAACTCAGGTGATGCAGCTCACAGAACCTGTCAAAGTTCAGAGACACAAACTATTGATCAAAAAGAGATTCAAAGAGATGCCAGTTTTATTGAACAGAGTCTGGAATTCAGCTGCATTTCTGAGAAACTCAGAAAGAAGGCGTACTGTCTCTGTTTGTGTCTCACTCTCGGTTCATCCCTTCATCTCTAGGCCTTGCTGATGGATCTACACTGTGGCTCCTGCTCTGGAATACCAAACAGAGGAAGTGCGGCGCGCACTGCGAGGGAGGAAAGATGACGCGAGGGACTCGGGCGTATCGATCGTTGAAGGGAGAGGCAAGGAAGGAAGAGGGGACCGGACAAGTCTGTGCTGTCCCTCAGCTCTCAGAGGAGATGCTGAATAAAACATCAGAGGCCTGCTGGAGTCGAAAGAACACTGTGTTCACTTCCAAGACAGGATTTAGGAGACAAAGACAGAGCGGGCAGGTAGAAACAGACCAAGGGCTAAAATGGCTGCTCGTCTTGGGTCTTCTCTCTTTGCTCACTTATTCAAGTTCCCTGGCTGAGTGCAAAGAAATTTAGAAGAAAGCAAAGAGGTCTGTCAGGATGGCTAGAGAGCCAAACCCTAGAAGTTGAAGACAGTCTTTTAGCCTGGTTCATGACTTTTGATATGAGAGAAATAAAGCCTTCATGCTCCTGCTGCAATTGTGAGATCCAAATAATGTACAAATAGAAAGAAGCTACTTTAGTATAATTAAATCATGATGCAATAGTATAGTTATTCAAAACTATATACTGTATAAAGTAATATATAATCACACTTTGGGGTTGATAAGATTTTTAAATGTTTTGACAGATGTCACTTATGCTCACTAAGGCTGCCAATATTTGATTAAAAATACAGTAAAAACAGTACAGTAATATTTTGAAAAATCATTACAATGTAAAATAACAGTGTTTATGTCAAAATGTAATATATTCCTGTAATGGCAAAGATGAATTTTCAGCAGCCAGCAGTCTTCAGTGTCACATGATCCTTCAGAGATCATTCTAATATGCTGATTTGGTGCTTAAGAAACATTTATTATTATTATCAATGTTTAAAAAAAAATCGTCATTATAACCTCCAATAAACGCTGCCTATAAATGCTTAGAAGCTTCAGTCACCTCTCTACTGCAATCCTGGCCCATTTCTCACTTGATAAAGCTTCCAGATCACTGATAATATTTGGGTTTTTTATGTTACCACTGCTTTCTTCAAATTCCACCAAATATTTTCAATGAGATTTAAATCTGAAGACTGTACAGGCCACTCAAGGACATTCTATGACTGATGCCTGAACCAAGCTTAAGTAGATGTGGATGTATCCTTTAGCTGTCCTGCAGGAAAGTCCATTGATCATCAAACTTTCAGTCTCCGCACAGAGGGCATCACCATCTTTGCCAAAATGGCTTGATACAAAAAATTCATGATGTCCGTCATACAATCAAGATTTCCACTTCCTGCAACAGCAAAGCACCCCCATAACAACTTTATTGAAGGTGCAGTCTGTAAAATAGGTACTGCAGTTCAAATTCAAAATATCGTAGTGTGTTGTTTCCCCGCCCCCTCATCCTCAGACGCTCACGCGGGTTGCCAGTTTAAGGACACGCAACAGAAACGAGCGCAATTAAAAATAAAAGCCGAGGAGACTTACGACTTACTTATGACTTACTTAACATGCAAGTAGATGAGTTGATTTATCTGTGTTTTAAAATGCTCTCGTTCACAGAGATTTTTAGATGGATACAGAGGCTGTTTAGGTTGGGTAGAATCTTCAATCTCTGACCTAGTTTGTTTGCTGAGTACGCTGTGTTTCCAGCTAACTGGCATCCCGGGGTATCGAAGTACTATTGGGTGAGATGGCAGTGGACGAGATCACACAGACCAAAACAAAAACAGACATTCTAACACGGAAAGCACATTTCAGAGTAGAATAACTGGCTGTAGAAGGGTTTTTCAGAGAAACGAGTATGTGCAAATATCTGCAAACAAACATATTATGGTATTTTTACGCTTTAGAGTGAAAACACACAGCACCTTTAACTATAATGACTGGCCTCCAGTAACAGCCTTATGCGAACCTAGTTCCGGTGGAAGAGTGACCTCTGACCCAATGCATGATGTAATGACGAACGCAGAAAATAAAACACCGGTCACAAATCAGAAGTCCAAAACGAGAATTTTTAAAGAGAAATGTCAGAAGATTCCAATATAAGAGAAGAGGAGCTTGAGTTTGTTGCCCAGCCCTATTTGTTTAAACAGCGAGAGATGTCTACTCTCACCTAAGCTTACGCTACTTCAACATCCTACCTCATACGTCGGGTCAGAGGTCACTCTTCCGCCGGAACTACTCACATAGGGCCATTACAAGAAGCCAGTGATCATAGTTTATAAAGTTACAAATATGGATATTTTTCTTACAAAAGCGTATTGCTCCGCTTCAGAAGGTCTTTATTAACCCCCTGTAGACGATTACTTTTATGATGGATGGATGCCCTGTTTTGGGCTTCAAAATCTGTGGTACCATTCACTCCCATTATAAAGCTTAGAAGAGCCAGGATATTTTTTAATATAACTCCGATTATGTTTGGCTAAAATAAGAAAGTCATATACACCTAGGATGGCTTGAGGGTGAGTAAATTATGGGATCATTTTTGGGTGAACTACCCTTTAACCCAGCGTTAAATAGGGGTTGAATAATTATGACAGCTGTATTACAAAAAAAATGCATTACATTATATATTGACATTATTACTTTTAATTTGTCACTAAACTGTTATAGATGAAATTTTTACAAAACAATTTTTATTTTATTTATTTATTTTTATTGTTTGATTGCAACTGTATATATACCCTGTATGTATGTATATATATATATATATATATATATATATATATATATATATATATATATATATATATATATATATATACACTCCAAACTCAAGTAATATATCAGATGTATAATAATATACGGTGTAATGGTATAACTATAGACACTTACCCTATCATCCTGTCCTTGGTGTTATTAAATAAATGTTTTGTTATTAAATACATATTGAGTGTGTGTTATTCATTATGTTATTTATATCAAGACAAATAACTGCTTCAAATAAAGATTTAATACAAGTAGCCTAGTGTACTCTTACAGCTGTCATACAATGACATTTCACAGAAAGCAAAGTGAAAATGTCTTTATATCACCAATTCTAATGCTGCAGACAGACTATGAAAAAAAAATGCCCAGAACAATTTGTGCAAATATAGTACAGTGTAGTAAGAAAACTAGCTTTGTGAAATAAACTGTTATTAAATAAATATCTGTGGTCTGCAGCATACAAGCTGCTCACTTGATGCCTTATTTGATATAAATGTGTTTCTTCTTAATGAAATAGGCAGTTAGCATTTGCACAAGATGTAAAATCTTTTTTTTAAAGATGTAACAGGATGGTTTCCATGGCACCGCCTATGTATTTCAAGGTGAGCAGGACCTAAAAAAAGACTAACCGTGACTTTGAGCAGTGGGGAGGCTGCCAGTTAGTGGCACATCACTATGACACATTAGATAAGACAACTTTCTGTATCACAATGAAAAATACTGAAAAAATTAGAGGGGATACAATCCAGAACATATTGCAACCTTTACACTGCAATCTCAGAAATCTATATCACTAAAAACTGCAAAAAACTAAAAATAATAAAGCAATATGCCGCATGAGACATTGCATTATTGCAGGGATTTTACCACAGTTAATTTGCAAAGAGAATCCCCTTTTAACCCCTGTAAAATCACTGTTTTGTAAGGTCTTGCAGGGCCAAACATTGACCCCTGATGGACCCCTTTGAATGTGGCTTAACCAATGCGATTTTCGAGCCGCAGCTATTCATTTTATAATACATGTTGTAATTTTAGCTTTGTAACTTATCCTTATAATGTACCTAAGGTCTAATATTCCACAAATCATCCCTGCCCTTAAATCCCATCTCATGCATTGTATAAGAGCTTATAGAGGCTTTATACTAAATGTTGTTAACAAACCGTGACCTGGGATTCAATAGCAATCAATTGGAAAAATGTTGTGTTCAGCTTTAAGGTCTAATCCTGTTCTATCATATCTCTCTCAGCCTGTCAGAGACCATCTGATTTAAGACTGTCCCTGACCTTATGGCGACAGCATAAGAAGAGAGAAGGCAGCACTGTGGAAGACTGAGAATTAATTTAGAGGTTTGAATAGTTAGCTGTATGACTGCAGTAATTATCTAGTGTGAGAGAACGATGCTTTGTGCATTCAGAAAACAAGGGGAGGAGAGAATGTCTCTCTGAGCAAATAAGGCGGGGCATAAATCTCTATTTGTCTTTCTCTCTCTGTCTGTCCCTCTCTCTCATACACACACACACGGGAATGAAATAATTCAGTAGGTGCACACTGATGCACCTTGATTTTCAGACACAATAACAAACAATGAGGTTAAATAACAGATGAGCTGCAATTTGAAAAACGCTTCAAATTCTTCAGGGAATTGAAGGACCAAATTCCTTCTGAGCTTAAAATAAAACTGTAAAAATGTAATCAAATTGCAATGTTTTTTTGTTTTGTTTTCCAGTACACTATCTGAACAAGACAAATTAAATTGAAAAACAAAATTGCAAGTTGAAACTTTCAGGGGATATTGTTTTATTTAGTAAACTATTTATAATGGTTATTTTTTAATATTTGTATACCTTATTGAGAAATTATTTATTGGATGGATAAAAAAATCAAAAACTTAACATGTCTAGGCATAATTAGGGTGAGGTTTGTGCTCAAATCGAATACACATAATATATAATATAAATAAACATCCATAGTAAATATTATTTTTATACACGTGTGTGTGTGTGTGTGTGTGTGTGTATGTGTGTGTGTGTGTGGGGGGGGGGGGGGGGGGTCTGGTAAACCCTACGTTATGGGGACAAAATGATCCCCATAACAAGGATGGCAATATCCGAAATCCTTGTTCGTGTGGGGACATTTTTTTGTCCCCATGAGGAAATCAGCTTATAAATCATACTAAGTGATGTTGTTTGAAAATGTAAAAATGCAGAGTGTTTCCTGTGATGGGTAGGTTTAAGAATAGGGTTAGTGTAAGGGAATAGAATATACAGTCTGTACAGTATAAAAATCATTATGTCTATGGAAAGTCCCCATAAAACATGAAAACACAACATAGGTGTGTGTGTGTGTGTGTGTGTGTGTGTGTGTGTGTGTGTGTGTGTGTGTGTGTGTGTGTGTGTGTGTGTGTGTGTGTGTGTGTGTGTGTGTGTGTGTGTGTGTGTGTGTGTGTGTGTGTGTGTGTGTGTGTGTGTGTGTGTGTGTGTGTGTGTGTGTGTGTGTGCGCGTCTTTATACGTCTGCCCTAGTTTTGCCAACGCACAATCACACACTCTCCTGGTCCTTTTATTCAAACAAACTCATAAATTCTCACAAGGGGTGGCAGATGTCAAGCCGATTTACACTGTAAGAGACTTAGTGATGCAACCTTGTGCCTATCCCAGCATCCCTCTCATTACACTGAGTGTTCACTGAAAGACGCACATTCCACGTGTAGGTCAAAGATACATTTGTGTTACTTTAACAGTACTGTTTCTGCTTATGTTGCCTTTAAAAGCTAGGCAAGCCTGAACTTTATTTCTGGCTGTGTGTACATAAATTAAAGTCTCCCTGAAAGCTTCCATTGCACATAGTTGAATGATCTGCTTAGATTGATGATTCAAATGGCTAAACACATACAGACACACACACACAAGTTCTGCCCTGTGGCAGAATTCCCTGGCATTGAGCAAGGACTTCAGCTACAAGAAACAATTCTTCTTGCGCCAGGAAACCATGTCCCTTGGATGAGTTCAGTAGGCTTTGTAAGGCAAAAGTGTAAAAGAAAGCAAAAAAATAGTCTGCATAACCGGCTGGAGAACTTTTCGACAGGCTCAGAAGGTGCTGACAGAGATGTACTTGTGTGAGACACTGAGATCATAAGAAAAGAGAATAAAGGTAAGGACAGTCAGAATGTACAAAGACATTCACAAAAGTGTCATCAAGAATTCACACGAGGAAAAAATGGCCCAGGCCATGTCACTGAGAAATATATGTGCACATTTAAAGAAATACACAACTATTCAAAAGTTTGGGGTCAGTTTTTGTGTTTTGTGTTTTTGTGTTTGTGTTTCATGTTTTTAATGTAAGTCTCTTATACTCAACAAGGCTGCATTTATAGTAACAGTAATAAAATATTATAAAAAATGAATACAATTTAAAATAACCATTTTCTAATTTAATACATTTTAAAGTGTAATTTACTGTATTCCTGAACTGGCAAAGCGGAATTTTCAGCATCATTACAGTCGTCAGTGTCACATGATCCTATAGAAATAATTCTAATATGCTGAATTTCTTTTTATTATTGTCCTGATTCAAGTCTGTGTTCCTGTCTTGTCCCATGTTAGCAGTTCCCTGTTATGTTGATTATTCTCCCCAGGTGTTTCTTATTGTATTTAAACCTCTGTGCTTCAGTTGTGGTTTGTGGGTCGTTGTTGCTTGCTACTGTTTGCTGTTCCTGTCCTGAGTTTCTTCCATGTTCCTGTTCTGAGTTTCTTTGTTTATCCTGGATTACCTTTTTGTATTATTATTATTATTATTATTAAAGTAGTGCTTGCAATTGGATTCTCTCTCCATTTCATTCCTGCCTCAACGTTACAATTATCAATGTTAAAAACAGCTGTGATGCTTACATTTTTGTGCTGTGATAAGTTAAAAATAACAGCATTATTTGAAAAAGAATTTCAAATAAAAAAAGTAACAATATTTTTTTGTAACAAGGTAAAAGTCTTTATTGTCGCTTTTGATTATTTAATGTATCCTTTCTGAATAAAAGTATAAATGTATTTAAAAAAATGATTACTGAACCCATCATTTTGAACAGTTTTGTAAATGAAAAATGAAAAAATGAAAATAGTGCAACAATTTACTCACACACACACGCTCATATCATTCCAAACCGATTTGCAATATAGAAATTCATGCATAACCTTTTTTTACATAATAATAGTTCATAGTAACCAACCAATCACAATATGATTCATGCACTATATTCCAAGTCATATGACTTGAAATATAGTATGTGAGTGTAATGTCATAAATTATCCAGCATGCTTTGCAGCAGACTTATAACTGACAGGGTTTGGAAAGGATAACAGCCATTCATGTGCAAACCAGAATTTGCTGTTATGATTTTTATGTCTGTTGCCATCGTGGACTTTTGTATTCCACAGAAGATAGAGCCTGATTACCAGCCATGCTTCACTATGGCTTGTTTGACAATGTTACCTTACAATTTATTTTTTCACAAGTTCGCATTTACATTAGTGATGGGATGAGCGGTTCCCTTTCGTTGTCACTCCGAGTTACGTCGGATGACGACGAATGGGGTTTCGCTTAGGAAAGCCTATCAACTTCGAGTATTAAAAAACGAGCCAATGGCAAAGAAATGCCATGGGTCTGCGGAATTTGCATGACGTAACTCCGCCCCACCTCGTGGGTATAAAAGGAGGACGCCGGCAACATGCAGTTATGTTTTCGCTTCGGAGCCAAGGGTTTCTCTTCACTCCACAAGCCATCTCTGAATTGTCAGCTTCACAAACGAGTTCCTCTGGTGTTGGTGTGACGGCGATCTCCAGCGAGCGCGCGCTTCCTGCTTATCTGTGCAGTGGTTTGCCAGTGAGTGCGTGTCTCCCCGGGCGCTTCAACACTCAAAGTGTTTCTCTCATAAAAGAGCTTGCACGCGGCACGTCTTTTTAAAGATGCCTCGCCCGTGCACTTCTGGTTGCGGCAGATTAGTGTCTGACTCTGATGGGCACGAGCGCTGTCTAGTGTGTTTGGGCATGGATCACGCTAGAGCAGCGCTCGTGGATGAGTCATGTTCTCTCTGCGGAAACATGACCATCGCGTCACATAGGTCGAGACTCAATTAACTCGCGAGAGTGAGAGTCCCCTCATCCACACCCCGATCTAGTGCTCCCTCGCGGGGTGCTACTTCGGTTGGTGGCCAGGGTGACCTGAGGGTTACGGTCTAGTGAACCTCCGATTCCCGCGGGTCGACCTTCGGGTGGCCCGCGAGTTTCGGTTAAAGCTACAGAGGACGATGCTATGTCTGTAGCAGCATCACAAGGTGGGTCCGATTCTTCTGGAAATGAGGACTCAGCGCAGCTGCCACCTTCCGGTGTGCATACGGTTGTGCCTGAGTCTGATCCGGAGATGACGGCCATGCTTTCCCGGGCAGCCGCGAGCATCGGTCTAGAGTGGAGGCCTCCACCCTGTCCTGAGCGCTCGCGGCTGGACGATTGGTTTTTGGTTAAGGCCGCCGACCCACGTCCACTGCAAACCCCAATACCTTTCTTCCCGGACGTGCATGATGAGATCTCGAAGTCCTGGAAGACCCCCCTGTCTTCTCGGGACCGCTCGCTGGTCTCATCCGCCTTTCCTCCCCTCGATGGGGCAGCTGCCCGTGGGTACACTGGGCTTCCCCCGGTTGAACGCTCTGTTGCGATGCAACTGTGTCCTCAGAGTGCTTCTTCTCGGGGCGAGCCTAAACACCCATCCAAGGCCTGTAGATTTTCGTCTACTCTGGTGGCGAAGTCTTACAGAGCGGCGGGACAGGCGGCTGCTTCTCTGCATGTGATGGCCACTCTGCAGGTCTACCAGGCCCAGATGCTCAGAGACATGCACGAGGGTAGGACAAAGCCAGGGCTCTTTGATGAGCTGCGCGCCGCAACCGACCTTGCCCTCCGGGCGACGAAGGTAGCCGCGCGCTCCCTGGGTCTGGTGATGTCCACTTTGGTGGTCCAGGAGAGACACCTCTGGCTGAACCTGGCCGACATGCGGGATACCGAGCGGACTCGTCTTCTCGATGCACCCCTGTCCCAGGCCGGCCTCTTCGGCGGCGCAGTTGAGGATTTTGCCCAACAGTTCTCAACTTCACAGAAACAGACTGAGGCCATCAAGCACATTCTGCCCCGCCGACCCGCTGCTGCCTCGATGTCGGCCGGGCAGACGCCTCAGCCTGTTTCCCACCGAGGGAGCCCTCCTAAGGCTCCCGCCCCTCCCGCTCGGCTAAAGCAGCAGCCTTCACCCAGGCCCAGCCGAGGAGGAAGCCGTAGGAAGGCGCCACAGCCCTCTCCAGCCCCGCCCCCCGCCAAGCGCCGGGCCAAGCGGTGCTCCTGAGACGGGCTGCTCAGGGATGATGGTTGTTTCTCAGGAGATGGCAGCAGGACCACTCCTTCCCCCGGTGGAGGGCCGGGGGAAAATCTTTTGTTCTCCACTCCCCGCTGCTCACCCACGGGTGGGCAGCACCCTAATGTGGTTAAAGAAAGAAACAACCCCCTCATCCCTGAGCACACAGAGTTCTCGGACGACACAGAGCGCCGCCCCCAAGCCGTGCTCTCCTCGTCCCCCTCTGTCCCAGAGTCGGTTGACACGGCCTGCCGTCCACGGACCGCTTCGCCCTTGTCCCGCTCTGTCACCAGACCCCTGGCAGAGCAGGCCCCCGCGGGACGACCTCCCTGGTCCTTCCCTTGCCCCCTCTGCCAGGGCGCGGGTGTTAACTGTGCCCCCACACCGGGCCGCTATGCCGTCCACTTCTGGGCCAGTTACTCCGCTTCGCTGCCCCTCCGGGGGGACGCCTGTGGTTCGCATGACCCCGCTGGTTCAGTTCCTGGGAGCCTGGCTAGAGCTTCCCCGTCTGTCCCGCTGGGTCGCCCGAACCATCAGGCTCGGCTATGCGATTCAGTTCGCACGGTCTCCTCCCCGCTACAGGGGAGTCCGCTCCACATTGGTCGGTGGCAATGCCCCCATCATGAGAGCAGAGATTGCCACCCTGCTGGCGAAGGGTGCAATCGAGACTGTCCCTCCAGCCGAGATGAGGTCCGGCTTCTACAGCCCTTACTTCATTGTCCCCAAGAAAACCGGTGGGTTACGACCGATCCTGGACTTGCGCGTGCAGAACCGCTTCCTTCACAGGATGCCGTTCAAGATGTTCACCGCCAAACGCATTTTCGAATGTGTTCGGCCCCAGGATTGGTTTGCAGCGATCGACCTGAAGGACGCCTACTTTCATGTCTCCATTGTTCCTCGACACAGACCGTTCCTCCGGTTTGCTTTCGAGGGGAAGGCATACCAGTACGCGGTCCTCCCTTTCGGGCTAGCCCTGTCTCCTCGCGTCTTCACGAAGGTCGTCGAGGCAGCCCTTGTTCCCCTTCGGGTTCACGGGGTTCGCATCCTGAACTATCTTGACGACTGGCTTATCCTAGCTCACTCTCGAGATCAGGTTTGCGAACACAGGGACCGTGTGCTCCGGCACCAAGCTCGTCTGGGCCTTCGGGTCAACTGGGAGAAGAGCAAACTTTACCCCGTGCAGAGGATCTCTTTTCTTGGTATGGACATCGACTCGGTCGCCATGTCCGCGCAGCTTACGAGCGAGCGCACACAGTCACTGCTGACTTGTCTGAGACAAATTCAGGGCAAGAGTGCAGTTCCACTGAAATATTTTCAGAGGCTCCTGGGGCATATGGCATCTGCAGCCGTGGTGACGCCGCTCGGATTGCTTCATATGAGACCGTTTCAGCTTTGGCTACGAGACCGAGTCCCGAGGTGGGCATGGCAACAAGGCACGCTCCGAGTATCACTTACTCCGACCTGCCGTCAGACCTTCACCCCGTGGTCGAACCTCAGTTTTCTCAGGGCTGGTGTCCCCCTGGAGCGAGTTTCCCGGCATGTTGTTGTCTCAACAGATGCCTCCACCACGGGCTGGGGCGCCATGTGCAATGGACATGCTGCCGCGGGCTCCTGGACAGGACCCCAGCGCCTATGGCATGTCAATTGCCTCGAGTTGCTGGCAGTACACCTTGCCCTGCACCGCTTTAGGGCGCTGCTCAAGGGTCAACACGTAATAGTCCGATCAGACAATACCGCCACTGTAGCGTACATCAACCATCAAGGAGGTCTACGCTCCAGCCGTATGTCGCAACTCGCTCGCCACCTCCTCTTATGGAGTCAGAAGCATCTGAGGTCCCTTCGAGCCATTTACATTCCTGGAGTCCTGAACTGTGCAGCCGACGAGCTCTCACGGCTTCAGCCCCTCCCCGGAGAATGGCGACTCCATCCCCAGTCGGTTCAGCTGATTTGGGACCAGTTCGAGGACGCACAGATAGATCTCTTTGCCTCCCACGACTCGACCCATTGCGACCAGTATTATTCCCTGATCGAGGGCACGCTCGGCACGGATGCTCTGGCGCACAGCTGGCTGCGGGGCCGCAAATATGCGTTTCCCCCAGTGAGCCTTCTTGCGCAGGTCTTGCGCAAGGTCAAGGAGGACGAGGAGCAGGTCCTTCTGGTTGCGCCGTACTGGCCCACCCGGACTTGGTTCTCCGAACTGGTGCTCCTCGCGACAGCACCTCCTTGGCCAATTCCTCTGAGGAAGGACCTCCTTTCTCAGGGACGGGGCACCCTATGGCACCCTCGTCCCGATCTTTGGAACCTCCACGTGTGGCTCCTGGACGGGACGAGGCAGGTATGAGTACCCTACCACCAGCGGTGGTGGCTACCATCACTTCCGCTAGAGCGTCGTCCACGAGGCACGCCTACGCGTTGAAGTGGAACCTCTTCGTCAACTGGTGCTCTTCTCCCCGAGAAGACCCCCGGAGGTGTTCGGTCAGTCTCGTGCTTTCCTTCCTTCAAGATGGGTTGGAGCGAAGGCTGTCTCCCTCCACCCTCAAAGTTTATGTTGCCGCTATTGCCGCACACCATGACTTGGTGGAAGGTAAATCTTTAGGGAAGCACGACCTGATCGTCAGGTTCTTGAGGGGAGCGAGGAGACTGAATCCTCCTCGCTCTCCTCTCGTTCCCTCTTGGGACCTCGCAGTGGTTCTAACTGCCCTGCAGAGTGCTCCCTTTGAGCCTCTGCAATCAGTGGAGCTTAAGTTCCTGTCAATGAAGACAGCGCTCCTGGTTGCATTGGCCTCTCTCAAGAGGGTCGGGGACCTGCAAGCATTCTCCGTTGACCAAGCGTGCCTGGAATTCGGGCCGGCTTACTCTCACATGATCCTGAGACCCCGGCCTGGATATGTGCCCAAGGTTCCTACCACTCCCTTCCGGGACCAGGTGGTGAACCTGCAAGCGCTGCCCTTGGAGGAGGCAGACCCAGCCTTGGCACTGCTCTGTCCAGTACGCGCTCCCCGCGCCTATGTAGACAGGACGCATTGTTTCAGGACCTCAGACCAGCTCTTTGTCTGTTATGGTGGGAAAGTGAAGGGAAAGGCTCTCTCCAAGCAGAGGTTGTCTCACTGGATAGTGGACACCATTGCTTTGGCATACCAGCAGCAAGGCCGACCGTGCCCCCTTGGTGTGACTGCCCACTCCACCCGGAGTCTGGCATCCTCTTGGGCTCTAGCGCATGGCGCCTCGCTAACAGACATCTGCAGAGCTGCAGGCTGGGCGACACCTAACACATTCGCGAGATTCTACAATCTCTGAGTGGAGGCTGTGTCCTCTCATGTACTTGCTTCAACCAGCTAGTACTGGACCCGCTCAGGTGTCTTCGCTTGCTCGCCATTCCACTCCACGGACTGGATACGTGCGATATTCTCCTCAGGTGAGCTTCTCCGCAAGCCCTGAGTTCCTCCAGCACCCCTGATGCTAGCGCCAGTGTCTATTGCCTGGGCGTCGGCTAGGTGCCTCCCGTGTGCATGGTCCCTCCCCGGAGCTACCCCCACACGTGTATTTCCACTGTAAGCCTCTCTGAGCATGTGTCTTTACCTTGGCAAGCCACTTTGCCACCCCTGGGGTTGAAATATTCCACCTGCGGCTGGACACCCCAGTGTTCTCCATATGCTTCCTTCGGGTCATATGTGTATTTCTAAATGCCCCCCCCCCCCCTGGGTTGGTGTTAATTGCATATTTCCTCTAAACTATGGGATATGCTTCCCAGTGTACCTTGGTATTCCTGTATTAAATAGGAGTCCTTCATCCGTGCTAGTCTCACACAAGGGTCTAAGATTTACGCAGGGCACTGGAAGACAGCTGTGAAGGTAGCGTGATTAGACTGATAACCCCATTCGTCGTCATCCGACGTAACTCGGAGTGACAACGAAAGGGAACGTCTCGGTTACGTATGTAACCCTCGTTCCCTGAGTAGGGAACGGAGACGTTACGTCTTCCTGCCACTTCCGCTGTACCGCGGGGATCGCCTGAGCTCAGTCTTGGCTCCTCAGCGAAGAAACATAACTGCATGTTGCCGGCGTCCTCCTTTTATACCCACGAGGTGGGGCGGAGTTACGTCATGCAAATTCCGCAGACCCATGGCATTTCTTTGCCATTGGCTCGTTTTTTAATACTCGAAGTTGATAGGCTTTCTAAGCGAAACCCCATTCGTCGTCATCCGACGTAACATCTACGTTCCCTACTCAGGGAACGAGGGTTACATACGTAACCGAGACGTTCTTTTCCGCAAACCGGTTCTTTCAGACAGTTTGTTTCAATGAGCCGGTTAAAAAAAAACAGTTCACCAGTTATTTTACGTCCTCACGTAATGACGTCAATTCTATCATCCCGGCGGATTAAAATACATTCAAATAAAGGCATGTAATCCTAACTTCAGTTAAATAACAGTAATCATCGTCAAAATCATCTTGGATACATTTCTTACATTTACGTTTTGCAAATGCAAATGAAATGAAGGTGATGAGCAAACGAGGATGTTTCACATGTCTTAAAGATATAAAGTGAATAAACTGGTCTTCATCAATTTTATTTGTTATTATATATAACAAATATATATAGGGGCGAGAACTCCCTGCGCATCCATGCAGTCTAGCATGGATAAGAGCAGGGAGAGAAGCAATAACCCCCCTAGGGTAAACAGAACAGAACCAACATGAATGTTTTGCAGATATCATATTTCAAGATTTAAAGTACAACATAATTCGAGAACTTTTTCTGATTCTAGGGGAATCAGAAAACCAAATCCTGACTGACTAGAGGAGGGTTATTAGCTCCTGAGAAACGCGACAGCTGCTGATAATACTGAAGGAGCTTATGTATGTATACGTTGATAGGCGTCGCATTCCTATAGGTAGACATGGATCACATTTTACGTTGCTGTTTTTATTATGCTTTTATGCCACAGTCGGCCGCTGCTGCTCCTTTTGCTTTGTTGTTTATGCATATTTTATGATTAAAGTTACGATTAAAGTTACATTTAACGTTCGCCTCCTTCTCACCTGAACTTTGTTACAGTTACATTTGATGACTTAAATTCACATTTCATTCTAATAAAACAGTTGCAAGTGCAAGTACAGTTGTGGGGTAACGCATCACTGTTTTTCTTAGTCAAAACAATCATACTAAAATATATTTGAGTGTGTTGAAACTTGTTATAACGTGACTCTGCACGTTTGCCCGGTGGCTGGTTTAAGACACTTGCTGCACATTACAATATCACATTAATAAAAGCATGACTTGTGTTGCTAAATGGCATGCAATTCATTTTTAAATATATTGGTTAAGAAAATGCTGTATTACTGTTACTATAAATAAATCTCTTTCTGATTATGCTATGTAGCCACTTATTGTTGTCTCTAAGGCATGGTACAAACATGTTACTCGTGGTAAATCAAGAAAACGAGAGATTAAAACAATAAAACTAACCGTATTTAACTATACAACAATGATTATTTTTCTGTCAATAAAAGTATCCAAACAGTTGCTCACCTAATAAAACGTATACTATATTAAAGTGGTCGGTGTTTCCATGGTCTCTTCGGAAGTAAAATCAATAGTAGCGCAGATATTGACAGGCGATGCAATGACAAGGGCCATTACACTGGTTAAAATAGCTGATTTCTCTGGATTTAAACATGTAAGTAGACAAGTCAACAAAATATATAACATTGTTTTAGTGGTTTTTGGATATTTTAATCTAAAAATCTTGCATAATGTGCATTTACAAAGATGCAATTATTGACAGATGCAAGCCAGATTTGAAATCAAATCACCTGTATTTGCAGCATGGCCCAAAATGCCAAAATACCTCCAATAATCAGACTACAGCTTCAACGAGTTCAGAATAATTAAAAAAAATAAACCACTCAAAGCTAATCAGAAATTATATCACTTGAGCAGCTTAAAAAGTGTTGAGTCAAATGCCAGCTCACTCATTGTTCCCATATTTTCATCAATGTTTGTGTACACACTCACGGGTTACAGAAGAATTGGTGTTTAAACAATTTTGTTAAAGCTGTTCAGCTGAATCCTTAGCCTATCCGCTACCTCCCTATCCCCCTTTAGCCCATTAAGACTCCACACATACTGAACTTGTGGTTGTTCCTCTGGGACTGATTCTCGCTGAGTTGAAGCTCAGTTGCAGCTCAGCTATCTCTCCGTCAACCACACACACCTCACTCCCACAGATGCATTTCAACTAGGGGTTTATATTGTCCCTGGTCTTATTAATGTTGCTTTGAGAAAAAAATGTATCATAAACACTTGGAAACTATGCAGTTTCAGAACATTATGACACACTAGTACAGATACAAATCCTAGTGAGCTTCCTATATAGGCAGCATATTAAAGCATTATAGATGTGCTTTTTATGCAAAAGTTTTTTTCTTTTAGTCAAAATTGTAAGGTAGCATCACATGTATCACAGAGAAGACATTTCCATAACGCAATGTGAAGGGCTTACAGGAAAAAAAAGAAAAATCCAAGAGTAAATTCATTATAAAAATAATGAATACACTTAACAAAATATTAACAGAAAATAGGTAAATATTACACAATATTTAAGTGTGCTATATGTTTACGATTATCAGCATATCATGCTGTTAACCAAACTCAACTAAAATCAATTGTAAGTTCTATTTGATGTTAAAAAAAAAAATCTTAAAGGGGACATACTGTTATGTAGCAGCTGAAGCAGAGACAAAAGCAGGATCCACATGCAGCAGTGTTTTAATAAAGACAAGGTAACCAGACTCAGGAACAGGACAGCGTGCATACAGCATTACAACAATACAAGAACTCACAAAGACTGGACTGAAACACAGGGCTTAAATACCGGGGCAAACGATCTAAACAGGATAACAAGGGGGCGTGGTTAACGGGAAACACCTGGGAAGACTAATAGACAGACAGGGAACCACTAAACATGACAAGACAAACCTACACCGTGACATAGCCCCCTCCCTATGGGCAGCTCCTGACGCCCATAACACACCAAAAAGTTCAGGAGGGCGGAGAAGCGGAGGCTGACTTGGGGGAGGGATGGAGGGCCAGGCCCCTACGGGGAACCGGGGTCTGGGCCATGGAATGTGGGCGGACCAGGGCTACGCAGGCGGCCAGGGCGGAGCAGGATGCGCAGGCGGCCAGGGCGGAGCAGGATGCGCAGGCGGCCAGGGCGGAGCAGGATGCGCAGGCGGCCAGGGCGGAGCAGGATGCGCAGGCGGCCAGGGCGGAGCAGACGCCCGCTCAGGAACAGCAGACGCCCGCTCAGGAACAGCAGACGCCCGCTCAGGAACAGCAGACGCCCGCTCAGGAACAGCAGACGCCCGCTCAGGAACAGCAGACGCCCGCTCAGGAACAGCAGACGCCCGCTCAGGAACAGCAGACGCCCGCTCAGGAACAGCAGACGCCCGCTCAGGAACAGCAGACGCCCGCTCAGGAACAGCAGACGCCCGCTCAGGAACAGCAGACGCCCGCTCAGGAACAGCAGACGCCCGCTCAGGAACAGCAGACGCCCGCTCAGGAACAGCAGACGCCCGCTCAGGAACAGCAGACGCCCGCTCAGGAACAGCAGACGCCCGCTCAGGAACAGCAGACGCCGGCTCAGGAACAGCAGACGCCGGCTCAGGAACAGCAGACGCCGGCTCAGGAACAGCAGACGCCGGCTCAGGAACAGCAGACGCCGGCTCAGGAACAGCAGACGCCGGCTCAGGAACAGCAGACGCCGGCTCAGGAACAGCAGACGCCGGCTCAGGAACAGCAGACACCGGCTCGGAGACGGCCATCTTGTCCGTAGACACTGGCTCGGGAGCAGACAACACACACACTGGCTCGGGAACAGACAACACACACACTGGCTCGGGAACAGACAACACACACACTGGCTCGGGAACAGCCATCACACACACTGGCTCGGGAACAGCCATCACACACACTGGCTCGGGCTCAGGAACAGACAACACACACACTGGCTTGAGAACAGACACTAGAACAGTAACGGCCACAAGGACAGACATAAACACAGGAACAGACGCTGGCTCGGGCTCAGGAACGGTCTCTGGCTCGGCAGACGTGACGTGAGCGGTCTCTGGCTCGGCAGACGTGACGTGAGCGGTCTCTGGCTCGGCAGACGTGACGTGAGCGCTCTCTGGATTGACCGGAGGCTCAGGAAGGGCCTCCGGGCATTGCAGGATGCAGGAAGTCCTCTTCCTCGTTCCTCCGTCTCCGAGAGGGTGCTGGACTGGACGGGACCAGCGGCGAAGGAAACTCTGGGCTGGACGGGACCAGCGGCGAAGGAAGCTCTGGGCTGGACGGGACCAGCGGCGAAGGAAGCTCTGGGCTGGACGGGACCAGCGGCGAAGGAAGCTCTGGGCTGGACGGGACCAGCGGGGAAGAGGGCTCAAGCTCTGGCTCGGCAGGCGCGACGTGAAGCTCTGGCCGGACGTGGCTGACGTGAAGCTCTGGCCGGACGTGGCTGACGTGAAGCTCTGGCCGGACGTGGCTGACGTGAAGCTCTGGCCGGACGTGGCTGACGTGAAGCTCTGGCCGGACGTGGCTGACGTGAAGCTCTGGCCGGACGTGGCTGACGTGAAGCTCTGGCCGGACGTGGCTGACGTGAAGCTCTGGCCGGACGTGGCTGACGTGAAGGTCTGGCCGGACGTGGCTGACGTGAAGCTCTGGCCGGACGTGGCTGACGTGAAGCTCTGGGCTGGACGGGACCAGCGGCGAATGGTGCCCTGGGCTGGACATCACCAACCCAGGGTCGAAGAATGGCCAGCGTGGAGAGTGGTGTCGGGGCTCCTCTCGACCACCTCCTCTACTGAGGCCTCCACGTGTCCCACGAAACTTGACCAACCGGGTCCCCACAAAAGAGTGGCCTCTCCTCCGCTCGGTGGCTGGAGAAGAGACACTGACGAACATGCTGCTGGATTCAGTGTTGGTGAGTTCTTCTGTTATGTAGCAGCTGAAGCAGAGACAAAAGCAGGATCCACATGCAGCAGTGTTTTAATAAAGACAAGGTAACCAGACTCAGGAACAGGACAGCGTGCATACAGCATTACAACAATACAAGAACTCACAAAGACTGGACTGAAACACAGGGCTTAAATACCGGGGTAACAAGGGGGCGTGGTTAACGGGAAACACCTGGGAAGACTAATAGACAGACAGGGAACCACTAAACATGACAAGACAAACCCACACCGTGACACATATCATGAAAATCTGACTTTTTCCGTGTTTAAGTGCTATAATCGGGTCTCCAGTGCATCTACCAACCCAGAAAACGTGAAAAGTAAAAACCCAGTAACTTTGTTATGGTAAGCCTTTCTCTGCAAGTATGTCAAAAAATAAGCTGATCAGATTTCGCTCCCCTTCTGATGTAGGAAGGGGATCTTATTATAATATTAATAATTATTATAATATATACCGCCCCTTTAATCTGCACGTTTCCAACCACAGCACCACAATTGGTTTTCGCAAGCAACAACAGTTCAACCAGTTCAAACGTAATGGCAAAAGTTCGAGCAAAGCATGTAAACTGTTCTGTCGTTGGCTGCACAGACGAGCACAGGACGCTATTTGACCAAAAAGACCTCAGGGAACTGTGTCAACTTGTGTAAAAGTTAAACATAATGGTACATGCAAGTGGATGTATTAATTTAATTAATGTAACTCCACAACAACTACATAAATGCATCCACTAACCATTCAGAAACATCCAGGTGCATCTAAAAGTTGCAACCTCTTCCTGAGTCTCTCCGTAAGGCTGCACTCCGCTACTGATTATTTCTGAGATTTTGGATGAGTGAGATTATTTACAAATCTTGTTATTGTATCCGAAGCTCATGTAAAAGGATTGACCGTTTTCCGAACGGGGGGCGGGGAGCAGCAGCTCATTCGCATTTAAAGGGACACACAACATTTTTGCTCACACCCAAAATGGGGCATATTTGACAAGATTTAATACATTTTCTGGGGGGTATTTTTGAGCTGAAATTTCACATATACATTCTGGGGACACCATAGTTTTATATTACATTTTGTGAAAAGGGGCATAATATGGGCATAATAAAAGGGAATATAATATACCTTTAATGAACATTTTGGTCTAATTTCCAGTTAAAATATCTAAAAGTCCTCTAAACAAGATACATTTATTTACTAGAGAAGAAAAACACCATAACATTAAGACTTGTTTTCAGAGAAATTTGTTTTCAGTCCAATTTGTCTTGCACTGGCAGAACTTGTTTCAAGTATAAACACATTTTATACAGACTAAGGGAGCTTGGTTTGGAGGTGCCTGTTATGGTGCCCCGGCATACTTTGTGGAGGAAGACTCAATGGAGCTTAGAAGCTTAACCTACTGGGGTTGGGTGGCGGTGGTGAGGGGGATCGGATTATTAAATTAAAGAAAGGTGTGCCGGGGGGGGGGGGGGGGGGGGGTCTATTGGTTGTGCTCACTGGCAGTTGTGGATCAGCCCCCTGACCTAGAGTTTAGAGCAAATGTACAATAACATTATTGTCTGATCTAAATCTATTATTACTATTATTAATACTATTATCACTATTATTATAAATCACTAAAGCTAATGCTACTATTGTTGTCATGAATATTATCATTGTGAATATTATCATTGATACTATTACCACTAATATTAATATATTATTATTATTATTATTGTTATAATTATTGGGATGATTACTACCTTTACTAAAACTATACTACTACGATTATATTAAACTGCCCCTATCTATACCTACATCACAAAAATAGGTATACATGCACCTGCATACATCACTATATTGATAACTATATGTTATAAGTTGTTCTATATTTCGTTGGTTTTATTATTTTATTTTATTTTTGTTCTTCTCTATCTTCTGTATTGTATAAACACTCAAAACAAATGAAAAATCTGCCTGTCACAGTCACCAGCTGATGTGCCCAGGTTGACCACTAGAGGGCGCTCCTTCTCTGACCTTTCCTACTCAGCCATGAACTTCAGTCCCCAGAATCCTTTGCCTGGACTCATCATGTATTATTGCATTCACCTGTTTGTCATTACATTGTTTGTCTCACCCTAATTATACCATGTTCGAGGTTTCCCTGAGGCGGGAATAGCAAAGGCAAAAAGGATAAATGATGACCTAGCAGTGTATACTGCTGAACTAGTTGCCATATGGTTAGCACTCTTGTGGCTAGAGTCTAATAATTGTCTGCAGGCAGTGATTGCCTCTGATTCAAGTTCAGCAATGTTCAGTATTCAGAACTATCGGTCTGATTCAAGGGAAGATATTTTAATTGAAATTTTACAGCTAGCAAATGGAATACAAGCATCAGGAAGGAGGGTGACATTCTTATGGGTTCCAGCCCATATAGGAGTGGAAGGAAACAAAATGGCCGATGAGCATGCAACGAGAGCAACAGATAAAAGCAATATAGATATAGATGTAAAGTACAGTAAAGCAGAGATAAAAAGTATAGTTAAGGCTAAAACTATTAAAAAGTGGCAACATATCTGGGATAATGGGTGCTCAGGAAGACATCTATATAGGATACAAGGGAAAGTGGGAAAAGACATACACATAACCAGATCAAGACAGGAAGAAATTGTGCTGACTAGGATGAGGTTGGGTCATACAAAGTTGAATAGAACAATGTTTTTAATAAAAAAGCATGGAGATGGAAATTGTGAGTATTGCCAGGGTAATATACCTGAAACAGTAGAGCATGTAATTATGTACTGTCATAAATACAACGAGGCAAGGCAAAGGCTTGTTAATGAGTTGAAAGCAAAGAGAATATCTTTAGAAACTAAAACACTATTGAATAGTTCAAGGGAGAATTTTGATTTCTTACTTTCTTTTCTGAAAAGTACAGGCCTTTTAAAAAGGATATTAGAATAACTTAATTTTTTTTTTTTTTTAAGATATCAATATTTGTTTAATTGCTGGTATATTTTGTTTGTTTATAACAGTAAAGAATAGTCAGTAACTCCCGTGCCTTACTCCAGTCCTGTGGTGGCGGTAATGCACAAGAAATAGTTGCTAACCGCCAAATAAAAAGAAGAAGAAGAAGAAAAATGTTCGAGGTTTTGTAATTGTCACATGGCATTCCTGAGCACTCTGCCTTGTTTTTTGTTCTTCTGTGGATTGTTTGCAAGTGTTTTTGACCATTTGCCTGGCATGACAACGATTCTGGATTTCCCAATAAAGCTGCGCTTGGATCTCACCTAGTCTCAGAGTTATCCGTGACACTGGCAGTATAGTAAAACAAAACACAATCAGATCAATAACATGCATTTAGAAAATAGATAGTGAATTCTCCTTTCATGCTCACTTAAAGGTAAATTCATTCTGTTTTAAGGACTCTTAGATCTTTTTAATGGGAAACAAGCCCAAAAAAGACTCATTAACAGTATTTTTTTGCATGTTTCATGCTATCTTAGATAGCAAGCAAGAAGGCAAGAAATTAAGCCTTGCCACTGCTAGCAATACATCAAAAAGTGGTAGGACAGTTTGAAATATGGGTATTCATATCAGCAGGGTGAAAGTAAAACAGACATGCTTAAATGACAGCATGAACAAATGAACATGTACTGTCACAGGTAACTTACTGTGAATAAAAAATTATTGTGCTACTGTGATTTTAATGAAATAGTGTCACTTCAATATACAAACTTATAACCCTCATTAACGTATAACCCATTTCATTATATTCCTTGAGAAATCAGTCACGTGTTTTGAGAGATAATTGCATAAGAATAAGATACATATTAGGAACAAGGGCATAATGTGTATGTGTGTGTCAGTGTATAGAGAAAGAAAGAAGGTTGAGCTGTGTGATCCAATAAGAAGTAATTGGTGTCATCTCAGTGCATAGCTGCACGAGGGGTGACGAGAAGTGAATGACTAGGGGGTGCGTGAGAGAGAGAGAGACAGAGAGAGAGAGAGAGAGAGAGAGAGAGAGAGAGAGAGAGAGAGAGAGAGAGAGAGAGAGAGATGGGGTGGATTTTTTGAGAGTTTGAGAGGGTGCTGGAGGGGGGTGGTTTGATCCTGCCACACAGAGAGCAGAGAAATGCTATGAATGTTACATTCCCACAATCCCACTGAGAAAATTGAGGACAAAGTTTTCAAAAGTAAAAAATGATTCTTCAGGCAGAAAGTAATGATTCTTCCTTGTTTCTTTATCTTGTTCAGACTCTACAGAGCAAGAATAATGAGTCATTTTGGATTTATGGGTCCAACTGAGTATTTCAACAACAAATCAAAATTGTCTACTGATCTTCTTAAGCCAGATTCACACTACGAATTTGACCACTATTTGGCCATCTGAGACACATTTTATGAATCCTAAAAGATTCTTCAGATGCTAGGCCTTTTGGTTGTTAGTTTGACATGTTTTGTCAACAGCCGATTAATGACGGTTGCGATCAAATTTTACTACAAACGTAATTCTGGCAGTGTCAAAAGATTTGACACACAGTCCTGTAGTGTGATCTCCTACGACAAACATCAAATCAAAAACCATTAGGAGCACATAACCGGATGATGCAATAATTGAGACAACAATAAACCACCACTTGCTCCACACACATCGTCTTTGTTATTTTTCCAGTTTTCTTTTCAAGATAACCCATGATCAAAACTAATGCTAAATATTGTTTTTGCTTGCTAGCCACCTCATGTAAATGCAGCTCACTTCACTGAACTTTTTGATGATGTAAAGCTGCAGTACAGTCTGACATTAATGACAACTAAGATCCTACAGAGTGACATGGCTTACAGCGGGGATCATGTTCGTGCAGTCTGACAAGCAACAGTCGTAAAGGACTGTTAATAAATCGTATAGTGTGTACCCGGCTTTGATTTATGTTCCTGATTGCATTGCGACTGATTCATCGAGTGCATGTTATTATGAAGAAAAATGTTTGTCTCTGTAATCAAAATAAAAACTTCCCATTATCACTGATGTCACTTGGGTTATACAGACTATTGGATAATGTTAATCAAACAGCTAAATAACTTTTTAGACACTAAACACCATCAAACCACCACATTTCATTATCTAATTAATACCAGATGGATCAAATGTATCCCGTTTTACATTTTTCCTCATTGAATATCCTGTTTCACTCTGAAATTACGGAAGTAATTTCCACAATGACTTTAAACAGCCTGCTTAAATTATTAATTCACATGATATATGTTAAATTATACTGCTAACATCTTAGTGAGCTGCAGATTGCAATGAAGCTAGCTAATTAGCAGGCTACATTATGATCAGATTTTCTGCACTTGGTTGCCTGGGTTCCGGGCTCTCTGGCTTCTAACCCATACTAATTCAATTACATTCAATTGAACCAATTTGAATTGTCACGGCACTATAGACTGATTTAAAGACAGCTGTACTCAAGGGGGCTTTCCATATATTAGAAACAAGCTGATTATTTCCCAAATCCTGTGCACAAATATAAATCTCTTTCCTTAAGGTCAACTTGGCTATTTTAGCTATACATTACATATAATTGCATAACTATGGGACTGCTTATATAACTGCGTCATGACAGCAGGATGAACACAACCTGAAAGAGGAAAAGAGAAGGAAAGAGAGCAGCCAACATTTTTAGTGCATTAAACATGTCTAGGGATTAGACTACAACAATTGGATGCCCAAAAGTGCTGTAAAGCTTATAGGCTACTATGAAAAGGGAAGAAAAAAAATCTACAACAGATTTTGTCACTTGACAAAATGCTAGTTTTAGCAATGAAAGGCAATAAAAAGCAATAAGATCTGTTTTTTTTTTCCTGAACAGCCCCTTCAGAATTCTAATCTTACATTTTCATCATATTAAATCTGATTTTGTAGTAATCATCACTAATAAATATTTGAATACTTTTTGTTAAACCTGTATGTGAATATTTCATCAATAAGTTCACACTCAATTCTGAGCTACCTCAAACCATATTTACCCAAAACTCAAAGACAATCCAGATTCAGCAGCATTAGAATTTGGGTAAAAAAAAAAATGTAAAAAAAAGAAGAAAAAAGAAAAGAAAAGAACAAATTGTATGTACCTGTGTATGGCAGGGTAGATGCAAGTTTGATTCTGGTCTTTTTTGTTTGCTAATAATACTACCTTAATATTTGTTTCTATATTATTACAATATTTTTAACTAACATTAAAAGTTATTATTAATGAAATTATTAATAATAGCATTATTTTTATATTATTTGTTAATATTGTTATGATAGTATTATTAAGGTAATACATAAATAAATACAATTTGGTTTTAAAGACTTTTTTTGTGTGCTATACAATTCAGGTACTGTGCTGGGTCGCCACTATGTCCAATCTGTGTTGTGAAGTAAACCAGTTGAGAACCCATGACATAGACTACTGTATCAAACTCTTCTCCTCAGCATAAAATTCTCATTTCCCTTCTCTTCCACTTTATCATGTCATAACTGTGTAGCATTTCTTAGGCAGCACTAACAGCATGTTCCTGCAGAGCCCTTGCCAAGGCTGACAGGAGTGTATTGATTGGTGTGTGTTGGGGAGCTCAACTCGTTGGCAGTCTTGGCAGTTCTAAATGGACTCTTGTTAGCGATTCAGATTACTGATACGGCACTGTCCCACACTTCCGATGTTGCTGCCCCGACTCTTCGCCCGCGTTATTTTCAACAGCGAAACATGAGCACGGCACGCCGGCTATTCATCACTTCCTCTTCACTTCAGAGTGGGGGATGCTGATAGATTACCTCAATTAGGCCAGACGGACTGCTTCGGAGTAGTAATCTATGAGAAGAGAGGAACGAAAACCTTGGCAGTGGCTATATTTATACAGTGCCGTGATAAATGCTTAAGCATTCGCTAATTCCTGTACAAGCAGATTGTGTTCAGGTCATAGAACAACCTCCAGCCAATATTCAATTAATAAGTGACACAGTGGGGATTTGCAAAGCGCTTGTGTTAAAAAATGACGAATAATACTGTCTGCACTCAGACCTTGTTGAAATGATAGCTAATGGCATTAATCATCAGATAAATGCACACAGGAATTTTGAATGATGGCAAATCTTTACAAAAGCCAAAAGCTCTGGCCCTGAGAACGCCACAAAAGACGCGCTAACTGGTTGAAAGTTTCAGGAATGCCAATCGCTCCATTTCGCACTTCTCTTTCCTGTTATCTTTCCATCTCTATTTCTATCTCGACTATTAGGTATACCTGTAACCTAGCAACAGTAGAAGACATTGTCCCGCCCTCCACCTTCTCGCACAGTGACAGCTTCGGCTTGTCTGCCAATACGGCACAAAGAACTGCATCTCCCAGGGGGCCCAACGGACCAATCAGAGAGTTTTATAGGACCTGTTGAGATGCATACCTACCTCACACACAGACACTGTGCCCCACCCTAGGAACAGGAGGAAAAATCAAAGGATGAACGCAAGATCATACACAAACACTCACCTGCCAATCAAATAAGAAGGAGCATGCATCGAATGCATCAAATCACACCACCACACCCTTATCAGACTGCCATGTAAATCCTCCAAACCCAAACACATGGAAACATGTTATTTCTCCATCAATTTAACAGGCATTTAACTCAAAAGGCACAAGCGGTTAGCTCATTGTACAACACAACCTTGTGCATATCTTGCCCCGCTGAGGTCTCATAATCACACCAATATTATGGTCAGTCATGTCTCCTCCTGCTGGTTCATTATCGTGCAATCCCTCTTTCTCTCCTTCTCCCTTCCAGGCTCAGTCAAAGCCAAATTAACCCCTGCAGTGCCGGCTTAAGACAAGCTATTCCTCTTTAATAAGCTCATTGATAGCACAGGAAAGCCATTCATACATAAACATGACTAGCGTGCTGCACTATATAACAAGCGTTTGACCTCCTACCCTGAGATGAAACATTGCAAGGGCTGGTCATAAACTACAATGTTTTAGAGGAAACATTCACCCAAAAATTAAAATCATACCTTGTGACATCCAAACCAGTGTGCTTTTGGAAGTGACACAAGGCGGAATGACCAAATTCTGTAAAACAGCCTAGTGAGCACAGTTATTGGCAAAAGCTATCAGCCAATTAATTAGTAATCATTCCAAACAAAAAAAATCATAATATTGTAGCATGCTACAGAGTTGTATACTACATACACTATTCTGCATTCATACACTCTTAAAAGTAAAAGGGGTTTCGCATGCAGGACCACTTGAGTTCCCCAAATAACCTTTCAGTGGACTGGTCTTAAAATAACCCTTTTTTTCTTTGTGTCAAGAACATTTGAATTATCTGTAGATTCTATTTCCACTATAAAGAACCATTTTGTCTATTGGAAAAGTTCTATGGATGTTAAAGGTTCTTCATGGAACCATAGATGCCAATGAAAAACCTTTATTTTTGAGAGAGAACTTCATACACAGTTTTAGTAGAATGTATTTATGACACCGTAAGCGTTCAATATGACACATTGTTGAGATACTGAAGTGTGCAACCAGGGGAACTGAAGAGCCGTCAGGTTCAAAAAGTTTTAAACAAAGATGACAGAGAACTACGTGCTAGACAGTTCTTTTCAATTGCTGTATGAAAGAGGTTCCTCTTCAGTGTCTGATAGAAGAAACTTTGTTAGTGTATTTATTCTTAATCATTAAAAATGAAATTTTTGTAATTGCATTTTATATATAACAGTATATTACCAAAGTTTAAATATTTCTTTTCACTTGGCCTTCAGGTTAGCAAGCAGCTTAGCCTGCTAGCTAAGTATATAACTGATTAAAGAAAGCTCTTTTGAATTTTTGGCAAATGTAAAGGCCCTTTCACACCAAAAGTGAAATGAATAAGGCTGAGAGAAATGCAAATTCACACCTGTACCACTCAAACAAACCTTTCAGCTGTGCTGTAGTTCTCAAGAAAAAAGTTCAACACTCTTGCTTCAACAATAATATATAATAATAATAATAATAAATGAAACAAATGGGATGTTTAACTTAAGTTATTTTTTAAGATTAAATACAGTACAGTAAATACAGTGTTTTTAAAGTGTTTTTAACATATTAAATTATTGCATATAATAATAACGTATATAATAATAACATATTTAATTATATTATTATTACTTGAAAAAAGAAATCTGATTACATAACGTCTCGGTTACGTATGTAACCCTAGTTCCCTGATAGGGAACGAGACGCTGCTTCAAACGTGGTGGGAACGCCCCTGCGTTGTGCGTCATGAAGCACGTATAGAATCAGTCCAATAGAGAGATGAAACGTCATAGGCGGGTGACGTCATCGACCAGGAACTATAAAAGCACCCCAAAACACAAGCGCATTAGCTTCTGATAGGCCTGAAGGAGCGCTAATGGGAGTGCCGGGAGTATGGCGGAACGACGCAGCGTCTCGTTCCCTATCAGGGAACTAGGGTTACATATGTAACCGAGACGTTCCCTTTCAAGGGAACTTCGAGCTGCGTCAAACGCTGTGAGAACGCGAATAATCACGTCGCCATAGGACCAAATGACCGCTATGTGAGACTAGCGCACAGAGGACGAGAGCACCTGTGCCCCAGGGGTAGAGCTTAGGTCTAGGTCATAGAACCTAATAAAAGTATGCGGTGAAGACCATCCAGCCGCATCACAAACATCACTCAGGGAAACTCCTGACAATAAAGCTTTAGAAGCAGCCATACTCCGGGTAGAGTGGGCTCGAACAGCCAAAGGTGAAGGCTGGCCAGCCGACTCATAAGCAAGTGAGATAGCCTCAACCACCCACTTGCTCATTCTCTGTTTAGACGCAGGACACCCTTTCCTGGGTGTCCCGAAACATACAAATAGTTGTTCCGATTTTCTCCACAGGGCAGCTCTGTGGACATAGGCGTCTAACGCCCTAACGGGGCAGAGTAAATTAAGTTTCTCCTGGTCCGATGACATAAATGGAGGAGGACAGAAAGCCTGCAGAACCGTAGGTCTAACAACATTAGTAGGGACCTTGGGAACGTACCCTGGTCTAGGATGCAGAAAAGCCTTAAACCATGCCAGGCGAAAATTCCAGGCACGAGGGTGAAACCGACAGAGCCTGTAAATCTCTGATTCTTTTTAAAGAGGAGATAGCAAGTAGAAAGATAGTTTTAAAAGTGAGAAACTTCTCAGGAACTTCTTCGATAGGCTCAAAAGGAGCTAGGGAAAGACCTTCCAATACAATGGCCAGATCCCAGGTCGGCACCCTCGTACGAACTCTTGGCCTCAGCCTCAAAGTACCACGGAGGAAATGAGTTATAAGTGGGTGTCTCCCAAGAGAAACTCCACTAAATGGGACGTGGTAAGCAGCTAGTGCCGCCACATACAGCTTCAGTGTGGAGGGGGATAACCCTGTGGAGAAGCGCTCCTGCAGGAAATCCAGCACTGCACCCACTGGGCAGTTAACTGGGTCCTGCAGGTGTTCTCCACACCAAGAAGTGAAAAGTTTCCACTTCAAGGCATAAAGCATCCTCGTGGATGGAGCTCTGGAGTGAAGAATGGTCTCAACAACCTCAGTTGAGAGACCAGAATCTATGAGCTGGGCCCCCTCAGAGGCCAAGCCCACAATTTCCACAGCTCTGGGCGGGGGTGAAATATCGTGCCGCCCGCCTAAGAGAGTAGATCCCTCCTGACCGGGAGCTCCAAAGGAGAGCCGTCCAGGAGAGAAATCAGGTCCGTGAACCATACTCGGGCCGGCCAGAACGGGGCTACTAATAGTAGGCTGACCCCGTCCCGGCGAACCCTCTCCAGAACTCCTGGTAGCAGAGCAGTCGGGGGAAAGGCGTACAGGGGTGACCTCGGCCACGGCTGTACCATAGCGTCCAACCCCAGAGGGGCTGGAAGACTGATGGAGAACCACAGATGACAATGCGTGGTCTCCTTGGAAGCGAATAGGTCCACCTCGGCGCGACCGAAACTCAACCAAAGGAGCTCCACCACCTCAGGGTGTAGTCTCCATTCCCCCGGCCCTGGCCCCTGCCTCGACAGGGAGTCCGCTACCCCATTTAAATACCCGGGAAGATACATTGCTCTCAGTGATAGTAGCTTCCCCTGGGACCACAAGAGGATCTGACGGGCCAACTTGTAAAGCCGGCGAGACCGCAGGCCCCCCTGATGACTGATATAAGAGACCACCGACGTGTTGTCTGACTGAACTAACACATGATGACCTCTCAGGTCTGCTAGGAAGTGCTTCAGAGCCTGAAACACCGCCAACATCTCCAGGCAGTTTATGTGCCAAGAAAGATGATGGTCCTGCCACAGACCTTGGGCTGGACGACCACTCATGACCGCCCCCCCACCCTGTGAGGGAAGCATCCGTCGTTAGCGTTACGCGACGACAAAGAGCCCCCAGCACCGGACCTTTGGACAGGAACCAAGTTTCTTTCCACATGACCAGAGCACGAAGGCAGCGCCGCGTGACTTTGATCAAGCGGAGCGGATTTCCCCTCGGGGAGAATCCCTTGGTCCTGAGCCACCACTGCAACGGTCTCATGTACAACAGGCCGCAAGGTAAAACGTTGGACGCTGCTGCCATCAGACCCAACAGTCTCTGAAACTGCTTCACAGTGAGTAGCTGGCCTAGCCTTACTTGTTTCACGGCTGAGAGAATCGAAGCGATGCGGGTCGGAGAGAGTCGCGCCCGCATCGAGACCGAATCCCAAACGACACCCAGAAAAGTGGTCTTCTGGGAAGGAGATAATACACTTTTCTTTGCGTTCAGCCTCAACCCCAACTTTCTGATATGAGCAAGGACGACAACTCGATGCCGAACCGCCATCTGCTCCGTCTGAGCTAAAATCAACCAATCGTCGATATAGTTGAGAATACGAATGCCCTGAAGCCTCAGAGGCACTAGTGCTGCATCCATGCATTTCGTGAAAGTGCGGGGAGATAAGGCTAGGCCAAATGGAAGAACCCTGTATCGGTACGCCTCGCCCCCGAAGGCGAACTTCAGGAACTTCCTGTGTTGTGGAAGGATGGAAATGTGGAAGTACGCGTCCTTTAGATCTATCGTGACAAACCAGTCCTCGGATCTGATTTGAGACACGATCTGCTTGATAGTGAGCATCTTGAATCTTAGCTTCCCTTCCGAGCGATTCAATAGGCGCAGGTCTAAAATTGGACGCAACCCCCCATCCTTCTTCGGAACGATGAAATATCGGCTGTAATAACCTGACTCCAAACTGGGAGGAGGAACCCGTTCTATAGCCTCCTTTTGAAGGAGCGTTTTCACCTCTTGTTCCAATACCAGAGCCTGCTCGGGGCCCACCACTGTGTGCAGAACCCCTCTGAGTTTCGGTGGACGACACCTAAATTGGATAGCATAACCCTTTTCTACTGTCTGCAGGACCTAATGAGATATTCTTGGAAGGCTTTTCCACTCTGCCAGAAAATCTACTAAGGGTACCAGCCTCTCGAGACTGGCCTCTGGTGTAACTTGAGCAGCAAACACAGCGCCCTGTAACGACGCACCGGCAGGGAACGACTGGTTTGACTGCTCTGGAACCCTCCTCAGAGGGAGCGAGCGTCCCTCGGAAAAGCGCTCGCTGGGACCGTCTATGCCCCGGCATAAAGGCGGGGTTGGCAGAACGGCCCCCTGAGGGCACCGAGGAAGAATGGGCACCGTAAAGAGAGGTGAACTCCTTTCCGCCTCGGTGGGGACCACCCTCAACATCCTGAACGCCTCGGCGTCAGGACTTCTTCTTAGCCGAAGCCTTCTTAGACAATAACACTGTCCTCAGATCAGGCCTATTGCTAGAAGGCTTCGGCTGAGAGTGCCGCACCTGAGCCCACTGTCCAGCAGGGGGAGCACGAGACGCGACACTCTGCTTCTGCTGCGCTCTATGGGATGAGCTTGTAAACGGCCGGGGCTGCTCCCGCCCAGCAGCCCCAGAGACGTGAATTTTTAACAGGAGAATTTTTTTGAAAGCTGCAGCTTGTTTTTTCTCTTCCTGGAATTTGTCCACAACAGAATTAACAGCTTCGCCAAATAACCCCGAAGGAGAGAGAGGAGCATCTAAAAGAAAAAAAAATTCTTTCTCTTTCATATTAGTTTGATTTAACCAAAGATGTCTTTCTGCTGCCACCAGAGCTGCCATAGATCGACCCACTAACTTGGCCGATTCTCTGGTGGCGCGCAGGGATAAATCAGCAGCCTGACGCAGTTCTCGAACTACGTCAGCACTGACTTCCTCACTCTCACTCACGTCCTTTAACAGGTCAGCCTGGTATGCCTGCAAGATTGACATTGTATGCAGGCATGACGCAGCCTGACCTGCAGCCGAATACGCTTTACCCACCAAAGCAGATGTATTTCTGAGAGGCTTGGTGGGTAATACTGGTTTCTTACAAGATGACGCCGCCTCGGGAGAGAGATGGCTCGCAAGCGTCTCTTCCACGCGAGGCAAAGCGCCATAACCATAAAATTAGGCCCCCATTATATTACAATATGTAGATGTCTGGGGACTAAATATTCTATATGAAACCGGTTTCTTCCACGATCTCGACACCTCAGTGTGGAGATCATTAAAGAACGGCAGACACCGGCGTGGAGGCTGCACATGTGACGGCAAAAATCTTTCATCTAATTTAGATCTAGAAACAGACTCCTGTCTAGTCACTGGCCACTCAATACTGAGTTTATCAACAGCCCTAGTCAATACCTCCATTAATTCATCACTTTCGGGAGTGTGGGGTGGCGAATCCTCCACCTCTCCCTCAACACTGACAACATCCAGCTCCTCAGAACTGGATAGCTGCAGTGTCGGTGCCTCAGCCCGAGCGGAAGAAACCGCAGCGCGTGCTTCCGAACTCGGGACTGAGGCACTGGATCTCACAGGTGAAGGGAGAGATAAAGCAGCGCCCGTCTCAACCCCCGCTGAGAGATCCATCTGCGATCCCCACGATAAGCGCCGCCGCTCTGCCTCAACAGAAGCGGGACCCGAACCGTGGGGAGCGCGCACCGAACCGCTCTCCTCAAAGAGCACTCGGCGGGAGCGGAGCGTCCTTCACGGCAGACGCTCGCAATGCTCACAGTCAGCTCCCTCGAGAGCTGACTGGGCATGCTGCACTCCCAAACAAACAACACAAAGAACGTGTGTATCCCCACCCGTTAAATAGTGCGGGCAGGGAGTAACACACTTCTTAAATTGCTGCTCGTTCGCCATTCTGTCAAATATATATATATATATATATATAAATTGTTTGTGTGGTGCAGAGTATGTAGGACAGACAATATCACACAGGGACAGATTCACATGTAGCGCGACTGAAGGCACAGAAGCTAATGCGCTTGAATTTTGGGGTCCTTTTATAGTTCCTGGTTGATGACGTCACCCGCCTATGACGTTTCATCTCTCTATCGGACTGATTCCATACGTGCTTCATGACGCACAACGCAGGGGCGTTCCCACAGCATTTGACGCAGCTCGAAGTTCCCTTGAAAGGGAACTCACGTTACTTGTGATGCATTACTCCCAACACTGCATACAATAAAAACATATATACTCAAACACAAACTGTATATTTACTCTCAAAGAATATCCCTGCGTATTTGCTCTCCTCTCCCTCCTTTTTTCTCTCAAATCTGTCAAAATACTATGGAATAGAAGTGATCAGATCAAAAAGAGAAGTGCACCCCATATACCTTTGAATGTTAGGAGGATTCTTTTATTTCTTGCTTTTCAGTTTTCAAAGTTTCTAATAGGACAGATCAAAGCGATATTATTAAACGAATAAATTAGCTGATTGTCAGGCAGAAAAAAAGATGCCACAACTGTTGAAAGAGAAGCTGGGTAATTGATAACATCTACTCTCTCCATTCTGATTTAGGTGCTTGCTATTACACCAAAGAGAGCTTGATCCTCTGGTGTCAAATGCTGTCTAGGTTTTAAAATTCCTCTTCTCTCTGTTCAGTTTTGTTTCTAATTCTTCTTGACTCTGGCTCAGTTGCTTTAACAGTACTTCAGCTTAACCTACTGCACAGTGCTGCAGATCAGTTGTACCATTTTTCTCTAGAGCTATAATCTAATGTTGGCATTACTTCTGGAATTCAAGAAATGTAGAAAAAAAATTGTCTGAATATACCATTAAGAACCAAAAAAAAAATCATTACAGAGATCATTAAAAATATATATACTGTATTTTACATTTTAGTAGTTATTTAAATCTAAAGTGTAAGGCATGTTTGTCTGTCAGTGCTGGATTGAACAATTTAAAAATGAACCATTTAAAACAGATACTCTTTTGATGAAGTTTATATAGTTATGTCAGTAGGTGGTGACAAGTGACTTTCTTTAAGAGTAAGTAGTTGAACCAGTAGTTCATCCGATTCGTTCAAAAGGCTGAATCATTCAGGAACAAAACAAGTATCTAAAATAAAAGTTACTCAAAATGAACTACTTTATAGTTTATTGAACTGTTGTATTACTTACACCACTGTTCAAAAGTTTAGGGTTAGTAAGTTAAAGCAAGGATGCATTAAATTGATAAAAAGTGTCAAGACATTTATAGTGTACATAATATTTATAGTGTTTATAATTACAAGACATTTATAGTGTTTCTATTTCAAATTAATGTTGTTGTTTTGATTTTTGTTTTTTAATCAAAGTATCCTGACTCGTTTTCATCATTGATAATATCAAGAAATGTTTCTTGAGCAGCAATTCAGCATAAGAATGATTTCTAAAGGATCATGTGACACTGAAGACTGCAGTAATGAGGCTGAAAATTCAGCTTTGCCATCATATGAATAAATAATTTTTTTACTTAAAATGGTTCTTTTAAATTGTAATATATATATATTTATATATATGTGTGTTTTCTTACGAGAGTATCTCTCGTACTGCGTAATATCTTACGCTATGGGGAAAACCTCTTTTCCACGAGATATTGAAGCCAAAAATTATCCTTAATTTTTAATCAATGTAAAACACTTTGCGGCAGGATGCAGACATAGGCGAGGCAGCTTGCGTGCCTAGTGGCTGCCCTGTGGCAACAGCAGCAGCCTATCGAGAGAGGCCCTGCATGACACCATGTCCAATGGGGGAACTTCGCGCCCATTTCGTCACGTCCCGCCAGAAAGGGCGTGGCCTCATCCTATAAAAGCAGGTCGATTGGCTGATACAAACTGATTTTCATCTCTTCAGCGAAGCTCACGCATCGCTGGATCTAGAGTGAGAAGCCGCGCCATCGGCGTAAGCCTTCAGGGGGACGACCCTTTGAGCCTGAAGCCTCTGGCCTCACCTCGCCGCCTTCAGCCGCCGTACCTGCTACGCTTTTCGGCGTATATATCCTTTACCTCTGCTGAGAGTGTGTGTTCGCCGTCGCGACTCTCACTCTCTCTCTCTCTCTCTTTATCTAAAAGAGCAGCGTCTTTTTAAAGATGCTTTGTTCCTGTGGCTCCTGCCGAGCCGCACTCAGCGACGGGGACAGCCATTTCATCTGCGTTTCCCGCCTGAGTAAGGATCATGCAGCTCGCGCTTGCTGACGGCGGCTGCCTTCATTGCGACCTATTGCCATGGTGACTCTGAGGACTCGCTTGGCATTTTTTCTCCGCTATACTCAGCGGGTCCCCGAGCCTTCTCCAGCCCGTGAAAGCTCGCCGGTTCGCCCGCCAGCTTCACCAGCTTCAATCGAGTCGCTCACTGACGGACAACGGCCACCGCGCGCCTCCGCCATTATGACGACAAGATGGCTGCATCTGTAGCAAAGGCCAGCTGCTCTATCATGGCGTCGGACAGTGAGGATTGGGCGAGCTCTGTGGAACTCCCCCCTTCTGTCCGCGAGTCGTCAGGGAAACGGGCCAGCATCAAAACCGCGACTAGTTACCCCGCCCCCGCCCCCCGTGGGCGTGCGTCACCGGCGAAATGAGGAAAAAGTGTGTTTTAGTCCCGCCGAGGCCGGACCAATCCCCATTTCTCAAACATTTCTCAGCTCCTCTTAGTTGAGCAGCTGAAAATGTCAATATTGCAGCGATGAGCCTGTTGTATAACAAGCACGCCTGCAAACAATCGCCGACACACACAAAACTGTGATGACGCTCTATTATCTGCTCGAGCTAATTAAAGCTTATGTGGTTTCCCCCTGTGGCTCAGTGGCAAAACCCAAAACCCAAAGCCCTCGCACGAGAGACCTGTGTTCGATCCCAGCTCTCGCAGCAGATAAAAATTTTGTCTCGCCGAGGCCAGACTTCCACCGATACTTTTCGCTCGTTCAGTTCCAGGAAATGCGACTGTTCCAGTGTATTTTACAGTAAACAAGCTCGTACCATGGCCCGCTTGCCTGCACACAAATGCCGTTTCCATCGCGACCCAGAAAAATCATATAAGCAGTATATTTTCTGGTATTCCGGCCACAGCCGATGGTATTATGAGTGTAAAAATTTTTTAAAAAAAAATGCCCACAGCCCAGTGATCATTTCTACACACAAACACAGCCCACCACAGTGCAGGGCTCACACAAATGAGATCGACTCATGTCAATTTTGCATTAAATTTAGTGAATGTGCCCACAACCCAGTGCCCACAAACACTACACACTGCATGTACCACGGTTTCTGTAAAACGAAACCAACACACATACAGTCAGCTCAGAGTTCTCCTAGCCTCCTAGGAAAAACTACGGCGTTTGAGTCTCGCCGCAGCCAGACTTCACCGAAACTTCTCGCTCGTTCAGTTCCAAACAATGTGACTGTTCCAGGGTATTTCGCAGTAAACAAGCCGGTACCACAGCCTGCTTGCCTGCACAAAAACGCCATTTTTACGGCGACCCAGGTAAATCCCAAAAAGAGTGTATTTTCTGGTATTCCGGCCACGGCCGATGGTGTTATGAGTGTTGTAAGAATGCCCACGTCTCAGTGCCCATTCCCACACACAGACACAGCCCGCCACAGTACAGGGCTAGCACAAATAAAATCGACTCATGTCGATTGTGCAAAAAATGTAGTGAACGTGGGCGCGAGCCGTCAGTGTTCTCAGTGCAGTGAGTGTGCCCGCTGTCCCGCGCCCACATTCTCTCACAGACACGCTGAATACCACGGAATTCGCCACGCTCGCCTTCTCTACACAACCCGTCATAGAGTAGTAGAGCACGGCCAGGCTGCCCGCTGTGATTAGCGCGTCCCCCGCCTCGCACGCTGTAAACACAGCGTTGAGTTCTCAGCACACCGGAGCTCTCGAGCCGCCGTTATGCCGCGGCCAGAGCTCAGACTTCATTCTACCTCTAGCTATTCACGCAGATGCATGGGCAAAGCTCCCCGGGGTATCAGAATGGGTGCTGAACACTATAAAAAGATGCTAATCGCTGCAATTCGCTCGACGTCACCCTCGTTATACGGCGCGTGTCGAAACTACGGTGAAAAATGAAGTATCTCATCTACTTTGAGCCGAGATAGCGAAACTACTGAGCAAAGGAGCTATAGAACCTTTATCTCAGGCTCAGAGCGAAGGGGGTCTATACAGCAGATATTTTCTGATACCGAAAAAAGATGGGGGTCTCAGACCCATTTTAGATCTGCGACAGCTGAACAGAGCGCTTGTGTAGCGCCAGTTCAAAATGCTTACAACCAGGAAAATCCTTGTGCAAGTTCGCCAGGAGGACTGGTTTATGTCAATAGATCTGAAAGACGCCTATTTCCAAATACAAATAGCGTCATATCACAGGCGGTTCTTGAGATTCGCCTTCGAGGGCTAGGCATATCAATACACAGTCCTGCCGTTCGGCCTGTCCCTAGCACCCCGTACATTTACGAAGTGCGTGGACGCGGCTCTCGCACCCCTGAGACTTCGGGGAATGCGAGTTTTGAACTACTTGGATGATTGGCTGATTCTAGCTCGATCACACTCAGAGCTAATAGAACACAGGGCCACATTACTCGAGCACCTCGAGAATCTGGGCCTCGCAGTCAATTCGGCGAAAAGTTCGCTGTCTCCCGGTCAGAAAATTTCTTTTCTGGGAACAGTGCTGGACTCGCTATCCATGACAGCATGCCTGTCACCAGAGCGCGAACTAGACATTCAGTGCGCCGCGAAATCCTTCAGCCACGGCTCTATAGTCCCGCTCAAAAGGTTTCAGAAAATGCTGGGCCTAATGGCCTCAGCAGCTTCTGTACTCCAGCTGGGCCTGCTTCGCATGTGTCCACTGCAGATATGGCTTAGAGCGCAAGTAGAGGGCATGGACCGCTGGTCTGTTTCGCCTCAGGGTCGATCTAAAGTGCGTTTCAGCTCTGGAACCTTGGAAAGTAACCGTCTGGGGACCTCCTCGAGTGTGAAGGTGGTGTCTACAGATGCCTCCACCTCGGGATGGGGAGCGCTGCTCGAGGGCAGACCGTTCGCTGGCCTGTGGTCAGAACGGGAAAAGCTCCTACACATAATGATAGCAGTTGACAACGCGCTATGGCGCTTTTGTCCCCAGATAAAAGGTCACCACGTCTTGGTCCGGTCTGAAAACATGTCAGTGGTGGCATACATAAATCACCAGGGCGGCATCAGGTCCCGGAACCTTTACAGGCTGACAGAACGCCTCCTGGTCTGGGCTCAGCACAACCTGCTCTCGCTGAGAGCAACGCCTGTGCCTGGTCGCCTGAATGTGGGACCAGACAGACTGTTCAGAAACAATGTCCCAGCAGGAGAATGGTCGCTGCACCCGCAGACGGTCCAACTACTGTGGGAAACATTCGGCAGAGCGCAGGTGGACCTGTTTACGTCCAACGAAAACGCTCATTGTCCGAACTTTTTCTCAAAAAGCAAGGACGCGCTGGCCCACGTCTGGCCCCGCTGTCCCCTATATGCTTTTCCCCCTGTCTCGCTCCTGCCTCAAGTGTTGGAACGAATCAGGAAAAATGGATGCCCAGTGCTGCTTGTGGCTCCGCTCTGGACAAACCAGACTTGGTTCCCAGTCCTGATGCAGCTGACCAGCGTTGCCCCGTGGCCTGTACCACTGAGGAGAGACCTCCTCTCTCAGGCAGAGGGCTCGATTTGGCATCCTCGCCCGGATCTGTGGTCCCTTCACGCATGGGCCATCAACGGGTACCCGCTAACCTCCCGGAGGGAGTGTTAAACACGATCACGCAGGCTAGAGCTCCTTCTACTAGACGGCTCTACTCCTCGAAATGGTCTGTGTTCTCTGCTTGGTGTCAAGCTCAGGGCTTTTCACCCGTAGACTGCGGGGTTACGGAAGTACTTTCCTTCCTTCAAGAGCTGCTCAAGGGCAGAACCCCATCCACGCTCAAAGTATATGTGGCAGCCATAGCAACGTTTGCAAAACCTGTGTCTGGCCAGTCACTAGGGAAAAACGACTTAGTCGTGCGTTTCCACAGGGGGGCTCGGAGATTGAACCCTCCCAGGCCCCCTTGAGTTCCGGTGTGGGACCTTTCTACGGTTTTGGAAGCCATGAAAGATGACCAGTTCGAGCCAATCCATTTGTCAGACATGAAACATCTGTCTTTCAAAACGGTGTTTCTTACGGCTCTCGCTTCAGTGAAGAGCATAGGGGACTTATAAGCGCTTTCGGTAAGCGCGTCGTGTATGGAGTTTGGGTCTAATGACTCAAAGGTCATACTCAAACCTAGGCAAGGGTACGTGCCGAAATCCCTCAACACACCGTTCAGGGCCCAGGTGATTTCCCTGTCCGCCCTTTCGGTTCTCAATTAGGGGAAGGACGTGAGTCTCCTTTTCCCTGTCAGGGAACTAAGAGGTTATGTTTCCCGCTCTAGCCGCATCAAAATAGAGCCTATCCAGATGGATAGTCTATGTCATAGCGCTGGCTTATACCTCTAAAGGCATGCAGTGTCCTTTGGGTGTCAGAGCGCACTCCACGAGAGGTGTGGCCTCTTCGTGGGCATGGTCTAGCGGGATTACCCTGCAAGATATCTGCACGTGCCGCAGGCTGGGCCTCGCCATCTACATTTATAAAATACTATAACCTGGAGGTTCCCGCTTTACAAGCTAAGCTTTTGGCGGTCTAGAAAAGTTTGGCCTGTATATCGCTCACTGACCGATACAACAGCTCCATGAGTGTTGAAACACGAACGGCCACACAGTTTAGGCTGAAAGCTTTCACACTGGCTGCGTGGTATACTATTAATATGATTAGCTCCTGTGGATGCTACTTTATAAGGAATGACGCTTCTAGCCCCTATTCCTTCACTCTCTGTGAGTCTATGGTGATTATGCACTACATGCGCCCCGGGCTTCTGCCCTTTGGACTTTGGTGTTGGATCCCTGTACGCACGGCGTGTTACACTGCGTTCCCCATAGCATAAGATATTACGCAGTACGAGAGATACTCTCGTAAGAGAACGTACTCGGTTACTAACGTAACCTCTGTTCTCTCTAGAGAGGGAACGAGTACTGTTATGGTAGAGATTTGGGAAAACAGCATTTGGAGCCAGAGAGAAAACAACAGACAGACAATTAAAGACAACATGGTGAACAAAAAAAAACAAAAATAAACTTTTTTCATTATAAGGGCACTAAACCTTTAACACCATGCTTATCAGTGGGCTGTCTTTTATTATTAGTTCTGAATAATTCAATGATCTATCAATAATGCAGCTTTAATTAAATGTAGTTACACAGACTGCATTTACTGTAGGCAGGCACGTGCACAGGTAGGGCTCAACCTGTGCAGAGCACATGCCCTTTTTGCCTGCAGTGTCCTGCGTACCTGCATACAGAGTAATGTGTATCTTGGCGTGCTTACTATACGCTCTGGTTCACTTCGGTGATGAAAACCAGTTTGTATCAGCCTATCGACCTGCTTTTATAGGATGAAGCCACGCCCTTTCTGTCGGGACGTGACGAAATGGGCGTGAAGTGCCCCCATTGGATATGGTGTCATGCAGGGCCTCTCTCGATAGGCTGCTGCTGTTGCCGCAGGGCAGCAAATAGGCGCGCGAGCTGCCTCGCCTATGTCTGCATGCTGCCGCAAAGCATTTACATTGATTAAAAATTAAGGATAAATATAGCTGCGAGCAGCGATTGCGGGCCCAAGCCGGTGGCACCGCAACCCCGGTGCCTTTACCTAAAGGTGCCCCGGTGCCTTATATATATATATATATATATATATATATATATATATAAACAAGCCACCACCACGGTGCCTTTAGGGTTATTGTGCACAACGTGCAAAAACGTAACCCCACTTTGACTGTTGAAAAGAAGTGTGGTGTAGAGCTTGCATCAGTGTGGGCTCTGCAAAAGTGCGCATCGAGGGCACATATCAACCACAAAGTATGCGTGAGCAACCTTCTGAAACCTAAAATGAAAAATGAGACAGCCTACGGTCTCATGGATTTAACAGACACATGTCAACCTGGTTTGTCTCTGCCTTTTCTGTTCTGCCCTGTTTGCCATTGTTCACCCTGCCTGTCTTGACCATTCTTAATAAAAAGCTGCAAATGGATCCCCCTGGCCTGACCCTGCCTCGATACAACACACGTGCTGCATCTGCTCGCTATCTGCCGAACGGCTCTGGTAGTTCCGCTTCAGCACTGATGATGTTGTAGGAATAGTGCGCACTGGTTGGTCTGGATTATTAGGAAATTTTTATCTTATACAGAAATAAGTTATTTATAATTCAGATGATATATATATATATATATATATATATATATATATATAAAGACACAGAGAATATTACTTGCCTTACCTGATTAGAACAATGAAAAAATAAAAAATAAAAATAACTAGGGAATCACTACACCGAGAGAATTATTCTGATTTGATGATACACTCAAAATATTACACAAGCAATCCTTTAAATTTAATGATATTCAGAACAGAACAAGAATTTTAAAAAACTATAAACAAGAAGTAACCGAAATAATGTAAAGCGAAAGTGAAAGTAAGCGGTGTTGGGCTCACGTAACTCTCTCATTAGAATCAAACTGTTTCAACATTTGCGATGTATTTGGATGCTAAACTATTCTTTTTTATGGGCTTTGTAATTCACTCACGTTCCAATATTCGTGTGTGTGTTTGTTTGTGCGTGTGAGAGAGAAAGAGAGAGGCGCGGGCGCGATCAAACTGTGTGTGTGTGTGCGTGTGTGTGAGAGAGAGAGGCGCGGGCGCGATCGAACTGTGTGTGTGTGTGTGAGAGAGAGAGAGAGAGAGAGAGAGAGAGAGACAGACGCTGGCGCGATCGAACTGTGTTTGTGTGTGTGTGAGAGAGAGAGAAAGAGAGAGAGAGAGAGAGAGAGAGAGAGAGAGAGAGAGAGAGAGAGAGAGAGAGAGAGAGAGAGAGAGAGGCGCGGGCGCGGGCGCGATCGAACTGTGTGTGTGAGAGAGAGAGAGAGAGAGAGAGAGACGCGGACGCGATCGAACTGTGTGTGTGTGTGTGCGTGTGTGTGAGAGAGAGAGAGGCACGGGCGCGATCGAACTGTGTGTGTGTGTGTGTGTGTGTGTGTGTGTGTGTGTGTGTGTGTGTGTGTGTGTGTGTGTGTGTGTGTGTGTGTGTGTGTGTGTGTGTGTGTGTGTGTGTGTGTGTGTGTGTGTGTGATAAATAAATAAAAGTGCGTATAAATACAATTTTGGACACAAGAGGGCAGTATGGCCCTATGTATGAATTTGTGTTTAAACTATCACCCGAAGATACCCCCCTCCCATCCCCCTCCTCACACAGACACACACACACATACAGAATGGCAGTGTGCATTCTCTCTGTCAGAGAGAGAGAGGGAGAAAAAATTCTCAGAATCCACATTCAAGCAATAATATCTGACTTTCTGCTGGCCGGAGCTAATGACTGTAAATTAGAAAGTTGTTCGGCTTGATGAGAACAATATATACGCCAAGTTTTGTAACTGTAGGTAAAATTATCTAAGTTATAACACACTTTATGTGTCCTTTTTTAGTCATAAATTCATTTCCTCGCCACGGCCAAACCGTTCGAGATATCAAAAATCCGTCCGCAATTTAGCATCCTCAATGTCTTGACTTCACGCTGACCGAGTTTCGTGGTGTTTGGATTAATTCTCTAGGAGAAGTATATCAAAAATAAAAGCATGCATTTTCCAAACAACCCATAATAGCTGACTTCCTGTTGAGCTGTCGTAAAACTTAGAGCACGAAAGTTGTCTGGCCCGATGAGATCTACAAGTGTACCGAGTTTCATATTATTACATGCAAGCATGTTTGATTTATGGACCAAATTTTCAGACCAAGTTTATGGACCAGGTTAATTTAATTAATAAACTAATTATATAAAACTATTGCCAATGCACTACAATTAAACTGGTTATATGCCTTATCTTTATTTTAAAAAATATATATATTTAAAAAATACAAGGCTTAAGACATTTATTTTCTTTTTTAATGCAGGCCAAACCACGCAGCAGTGAAATGGTTAATCTAGCCCCCCCACACACACACACAGGGACAGACACAGAGAGGTAGGGTCAGAGAGAAATGACCACATTCAAACCAAAATATCGGACTCTCTGTTCATCCGAGCTAATGACTGTAAATTAGAAAGTTATCCGGCTTGATGAGTACAATATACGTACTGAGTTTTGTTACTGTAGATAAAACTAACCCCCCCCCATTTTTGACTAAAGGTGGCGCTACTGAGCCCTCACCACGCCCGTTTCTGAAACTTTGCACATGTCTACTGGTTAATAAATGTGATGTGTCTGTCGAGTTTCATGCAATTTCAAGCATGCTAAGAGTTTCAAAAGCATCAAACAAGAATATTAAAGTTTAAATTTGTTGCAACGGCAACAGTATCTAAGATATCAATAATCCTTTCACAGGTCTAAATCTGCCGAGAGTTTACATTATACACATAAAGTTTAAAGCAAATCGGGTAAAAATAAGAGGGTGATTTCAAAGCATTTTGAAAGTGACACACTTCCTGCTGCCAGTTGGTGGCGCTATAACTTTGACTCACAATAGTCACATCCATGTGATCGGCCTCTTACAGCGAACACACTGCTGAAGTTTCATCAAGATCAGTCAATGTATGCAGAAGTTATAACACACTTTCTGTTTCACGTTTCTCACCATAATTTCGTTCCCTCGCCACGGCCAAACCGTTCGAGATATCAAAAATCCCCTGGCAATTTTTCATCCTCAATGTCTTGACTTCACGCTGACCGAGTTTCGTGGCATCTCGATCAATTCTCTAGGAGGAGTACTTTAAATTCCATTAAATGCGTTTTCCAAACAACCCTAAATAGCCGACTTCCTGTTGGGCTGGCGTAAAACTTAGAGCACGAAAGTTGTTCGCCCCGATGAGATCTACAAGTGTACCGAGTTTCATATTATTACATGCAAGCATGTTTGATTTATGGACCAAGTTTTCGGACCCCGTTCCAGGGGGCGCTGTCGAGCCCCCCTGCCACGCCCGGGTACCAGCTTCAGCCCGGCCCTGATGGCCGCAGGTTCTTACCCGTGTGCAAAGTTTCAAGAGTTTTCGAGTACGTTAAGGGCCCCAAAAGTGCCAAAAAGGTAGTAAAATAATAATTTTCCTAATTTGCCTAAGGAAAACAATAGGGCCTTCGCCTTTTCAAGGCTTGGGCCCTAATTTTTGGCTTCAATAACTCATGGAAAAGAGGTTTTCCCCATAGCGTAAGATATTACGCAGTACGAGAGATACTCTCTAGAGAGAACAGAGGTTACGTTAGTAACCGAGTACGTTTTTACTGTATTTTTTATCAAATAAATGCAACTTCGGTATAATAGATTTTTTTTGCATTAAAAGTCCACTTGTCTTAAATCAAATCTGAGGTGGGTAGGTGGATGGATGGATGGATGGATTAAGCAAATCAACACAATAAGCATACAGCGGATCAGTGACAACATTTTGGTGGGAATCTGTAATGGAGATTTAATCTGTAGATGTGGGTCACAGAACAAGAAATATTTCTCATTACCCAGCTGAACAAGATACCTGCTGCTTGCCACATCTCTAATGAGCCAACTCAACATAACACAGGTAATAAAGGTCAACTTACACAGCATATAGCCAACTACTTGGACACATACACACATTCAGCACTGTTAAGAAATACACAGCGCAAGGGAGTGGGAGTGAATTGTTTTTACCCATGCTTACTGTGTATTTTAACATCTCATCCTAAATAGACTTGACAAAGTGTGATGATCTAAATTTAAGTAAGTATTGATACGTATTTATAGGTTTTTTCCATTTAAAGATATTACTACTGTCAGATGTATTAAAGCACTGCTTGTTGATACAAACCACTTTAAAAAATATTTTTTCCTTTAAGATGACCTTAAAGGGGTGGTAAAACACAATTTCACTTTTCTAACTTTAGCTAGTGTGAAATTTTGCTGTTTGAACACAAACAACATCTGCAAAGTTAATGCTCAAATTTCAAAGCAAAGGGAGATATTTGATTTTAAAGAAAAGGACTACAACAAACGGCTGGTAGGGACTACATGACATACCTCCCGGGTTAGTGACATCACCAAGCCTAAAATGTACATAAACTCCGCCCCAGGGAACATGCAGTCCATGTTGAGAAGAGGAAAAGTTGTTGTATAAGAGGACATTTGTGAGTCAGCTCAAACTTTAGCATCCTTCTTTTCACATGCAATAGAAAGTCAATCTGTGAGCATCTCACAACTATCTCACCTATATGAGAGATTTATAGATTATCATGACGGAATATGCTAATTGAAGATAGTTAACTCCACATCAGCAACATAAATTCATCAACTAACCATTCAGAGACGTCCTGTTGCATTCTACATGTTGTCACTTCTTCTTGAGTCTCTCCATCTTTGTCTGACTCCGTTTTAACATTAAAGGCAGAACAGTGTCTGTCATTAAAGTGTGTCTGCATGAGGTAATTGCAGCTGCTAACACACAGGAGCTCTTGAAACCAAGCCCTCTGCAGTAGCTCATTTGCATTTAAAGGGCCAGGCACAAAATGGTGCGTTTTGGCTAACCCTCAAAAAGTGACAACTTTAACATGCTATATAAAAATATATGTGGGGTATTTTGTGCTAAAACGTCACACACACACTCTGGGGACATCGGAGATTTATTTTACATCTTGTGAAAAGGGCATTTTACCAACCCTTTAAATTCAGGTCAGAGTAGCCTAGTCTCAGACGGCACGCCCACAGACCACCCACAGTCCGTTCACTGACCGTCTGATGCATATTTCTCACAAAACACTTTCTCAGTCTGGTGTGTTGTACTCTGATTAGCGGGCTTTACATAACTTTTTGGAAGTTTGTTTGTTTGTTTGTTTTGGGCATATTTTGTATTTTGTTGCTATTGTATGGTGTTTTTTGCACAGCCATTCACAGAGACTCCATCTGCATTATTACATTTGTTTCAACTGCAGTATATTATTGGGACACAAACACAATCTATTTCAGATAAACTCACTCCTAAAAGGCATGTAAAAAGAAAATGATCTGTGGTTGTCTGTAGAACTTGTGCTCACCTTACATGTCCATCACAAGTAAGTGATTCTTGTCCAAAACAAGCTGCATTGTGGCTTCAGCTATTTACCGTTTATCAGACTAAGAATGCCAAATTAATTAACCATTTTTGCATGGCATCTATCCCACTCCAGGTCAGTTGTGGTGTGACAGTTATGGTAGAGATTTGGGAAAACAGCATTTGGAGCCAGAGAGAAAACAACAGACAAACAATTAAAGACAACATGGTGAACAAAAAAAACAAAAAAAAACTTTTTTCATTATAAGGGCACTAAACCTTTAACACCATGCTTATCAGTGGGCTATCTTTTATTACTAGTTCTGAATAATTCAATGATCTATCAATAATGCAGCTTTAATTAGATGTAGTTACACAGACTGCATTTACTGTAGGCAGGCACATGCACAGGTAGGGCTCAACCTGTGCAGTGCACATGCCTTTTTTGCCCTTACTCCGAAGTGCCCTTTTTTTGTGGTGGTGGTGTTTTTTTCTTCTTCAATAAATCAATGCTATTGTTCACCCTTTACGTCTGTCTGTCTGTTTTACAAATATTTAGCCAATGAAAGTTCTTTAAAAGAGCTTGTGTAGATCTTGTTGTATCCTCAAACTGTCTGTAAACCTGATAACTCCGCCCCCTCTATCTTGACTGAATCTTGACTGAATGAACTGAAGTTCTGCAGCAGCTGAACAGCAGACAGCAGCTGAACGAAGTTTTGCAAGGGTAAAAAAATATCTTGTTGTTTGAATAAGTACTAAACACTAAGTCTATAAAGGATCATATTTTATTTATGTGATGTCTGACTGAGATATGTGGGACCTGAGAGAACTAGGTCTAGCATTTGCCATCTAGTCATAGCCAATCCATAGCCTATACTTAAATAGCCTGTATATTTGCATTCATCTTTTATAAAATGAGATTTTGTTCAAATGTATTTTACAACAGGAAAAAAATAAGCGCCCATATAGCTACAACAAACTAGTTTGTAACCTGTTGATGAAAATGTAATATGATGCCGCCGGCGCCGTTTTAATGACGGACAAAATGCATTTGCGCACATTCGCTGGTCAAAAACTTTGTAACTGCATTTGAGTTTGACTTTTGTAAATGTTAACAATATAAATTTAATAAGTAATACAACAACATATAATTTGTTTTTACCATCGGAAAATCATAAGCACAGGTGCGCCCCCCGCACTGTTTCGTACTGGAACTTACACAAAGCGAATGAGTGATCCTTGTCACCTAGGTAACATGTCTAAGAAATTTCTAGTTTGATTTATGATTGCTGACACACTTAATTTATTAACATTTAATCATGTTATGTTAATAATATTCAATTATGATTAATTCAAGGATGTTAATGCACATATTCGCTATAGCTAATATATATATCAAAATATAAAAAATAGAGGGCGGTGTCCTTTTTCAGTTTCAACAAATGCCACTCAAAGGTCTGTGCACGGCCATGATTGTAGGAATTTGCAGCAGAATCTGTCCAGAAGGAACACAAAACAAAACCGACATTGCAGGTTACACGGAAAAGCTAAATCCAGAAATCTTTAACTGTAAATTCAAAAGTTAATTCAAGACCAAAATCACTGATAACAATATAAATACTTTTTTTGTACTAATTTTAAAATGTAACTGCAAGTTATTTGAATTTAGATTTTTATTTTTTTAAATTAACAATTATAGAACAGCATGAATCTTTGATAAAATAAATGTGACATTTATCTGTCTCATTATTTAGTGTGAAATGACTTCAGATGATGTTGAGTGAGAGCTTACTGTGGCAGTTTATGTCTTTCCACATTTCTTCACGTGTTCAGATGAGCATAAGGAGATAACAGGATGTGTACGATAGGAAACAGTTCTGATCCTTCACAATTATTTGCTAACAGTTCTTTTTTTTTTCACTTCAAAGCTTATGAAAATAGAAATTCAAAGAATTCCCCAACCCCCAGAAACTTAAAAAAAAAATCTGGTCACCCTAAATATTTTCTGTCTGGTGGAATATAACAAGTACACACATATAAATTGAAAAAGCACACCGCATTGGGTTGAATCTAAGGACATGTGTAACACATATAATTGAGCACTGTGGCCACCTGTCTCTACAACCTCCAGTACCCAACACCTTCAGACACTGTGATTCTCTCTTTCTCTGTCTGTCTCAGCAGTGAGATTAGATAAGGGGATCAGTTGTACAGAGTTTGACCCTGTCCCTTAAGGCTAGTGTGAAGATGCAGTGTGCAAGCTGTAAATCTGAGCGAACTCTGATAAGATCAGTTGTGAAAGTAGCTCTTTCAGACTAGGAGAAATGACAGAAGCTTCTCATCCACATTTTTGAACACCACTCAACATCTTTTGCAATCTTCACAAAAGTTAAACGTCCAGTTTTAGCTCGATAATAAGAAAAACAGTGTGGTTTGCCTCAAGTGAGAGCCTGAAATGTGAAGAGAGAGCACATTAAGGGTACTGAAAATGAAAATATAGTGAGATAGACATGAACAGGAAAAGGATGAAGTGTGACAAGGCAGCTCATGTTAATGGTCAGTGGAACTGCAGGCGCTTCATTCAGGATGCGCTTGAAAAATTAAGCAACACTCCCACTGCTGAATAATTCCTAGTTTTAATGCTAGAGAGGCTGAGAGGGAAAATGAGCCTGCACTGAGCCTATTTTTCCCTACCTAAAATGGCAAAAATACACTCAAATTATATAGAGTACGTCAGCTAGAAACATAAACATAGAAGGCAGTCCTGGTTTTGAGAGTGGTAGCAACCTTTCCAAATCTTACAGTGTAAATTGCACCATCTCATCCCCATTAAAGTATACTTTCAGTATGTTTTCATGTCTGCATGCTAAAAAAAAAAAGTGTGTTTATTCTGGCCAAGAACCAACAACTTGGACAGAAAGAATATCCGAAATATTAATATAATAGACTGCTATGGAAAAAGACTCCTTAAAAATAATTGCACTATACATCCGTTCTTTAAATCCAAAAGATTTTAGAAGGAATACTGCACCCTGGTTCCTGGAAAAAGCCGGTGGGAAAAGCCGCCCAATCAGGAAGATCTTCCCATGTTAGTGTGCAGCATGCATCAGATGGACAGTGAGTGGACTGAGGACCGTCCATGATATGCTGTCATTCATCTGACTTGCTTGGAGCGCTGATATTTAATTTTTGACATGTTTACTATACGTATATATATATATATATATATATATATATATATATATATATAGATATAGATATATATAGATATAGATATATATAGATATAGATATAGATATACACACACACACTTATATAAACACATATATATAATTTTGGTTTAAGTTAGTTATTTGATGCTATAAATCTAGGGGGTGTGACGTCATTTTTGACAGCTGTGATTGACAGATTATATGAGCGAATTGTCATTGAGGCACCAGCTGACTTTTGGGGGGATTTTAGGGAGGAGATTGGAGCTTTAACTTTAATTCCTACATTTCCATAACTGTTTATTTCACACCTTCATAATGAGTTGTTCTGCAGTAAACTGTACAAACCGTTTCTTGCGGAAGTGTGGGCGAGGCCGTGATACCGCGGCTCCACATCACACACACTACTGTGCAGACTCGGGTCCTGAATCAGCGCAAGATGTCAGCGCCATATTGGGACATTAGCGGCTTCACTTTTCTACAATGGAAGAAAGTGAAGATCCATCTTTTTTTTCCAGTTTATGATTTAAACCAGGGGTGTCAAACTCAGTTCTTGGAGTTTAGCTTCAACCCTAATTAAACACACCTGATCCAGCTAATCAAGTCATTCAGGCTCATTTAAAATGTGTGTGTGTTGAAGCAGGGTTGGAACTTAACTCTGTAAGAATACGGCCCTCCAGGAACTGAGGCCACGTTTACACATAGCCGGGTATTTAGAGAAACGAATATCCCCCCCACTACCCCACCCACGAGGGCCACGAGCCACGTAACTATGCCAAACTTATGGGCGGCAGTGTAGGGAGAAGGATAAAGCCATGCAAGCCAATCAGAATCCTCAGAATTGACAAGAGAGAACCTAAAACCCTGTTTCTCCCAGTTGACAAGGCAACACATAACCGGTGTTTTCAGAAATCTCCACTTTGGCCGGAGTTTTTAGAAATAATCGTTTTCTGTGATAAAAACGGGGTTTTCATAATAGTGGAGGATGAATTTCTGAACTGAAAGTGCCACTTCAACAATCCAGAATGAAACTAAGCTGCACAGACAAATACAAAGCCAAACCCGATAATCATGTTGGCTTGACGTTGGGTTTCGGTTCCTTTAGCAACCACAAATAAAAACATAATGAATTTATATCATCCTTAAACTTGATTTGTTTTTCAGTCACAGCAGGACTGTGGGAAGATCTTTGTTCCTGAGAGCAGAAAGGGAAAATGGACAGATTGACAAAGGACACTCTTCGGACTCCTCTTTTTCTCTCCATTTGATTTTGTTCTACTGTAGATAAACTTGAAGAGCATGACACTAGCAACACAAAGTTCACAGGTTTGATTCAAGTCCAGGTATTCATCTTGTCCTCGACTATCTTTGTCTCATTTCCCACAATTCTTATCCATTCATTCATATTCCATTTCTGTCTCTCTCCCACTCACTCTTCTCTTTTCCTGCGGCAAATGTGCCTAGGCTGAGCCAGGCTGACAGATAGACCTAAATATTTAAATGCTGGATGGACACTTCACTGCAAGCATATCAGCACACATATGCCCTCAATCTCTCCCTTACAGACACAGACACAGACACACTCACACACCAAACTGTAAACATACTACAAATACTTGTAAATACTACAAATATAAGGGTATAAGTTAACAAATATAAGTTTGTTTTGTTGGTTTGAAAGATTTCAGAACTCTGGTTTAGACCGAAAAATCTAACACACACACACACACACACACAAACACACACACACACACAAAGAATGAATTTTTTTTACCAAAAATGAAAATGTTTCCATCATTTACTCACCTTCATGTTGTTCTATAAATAACCCCATATACATTTCTGTATAAAATACATGCTATACAACGAAAGTGGATCATGATTTATAGAGCAAAAGTAAAAAAAAAAATAAAAAAAAAGGAGCATTTCAAGGAAAATACAACAGCAAACAGCTTTGGAGTGACATGAGAGTAGGTGAATAATTACAGAAATGGTGATTTTAAATGACTTTTGAGCAGTTTTTTTAGGGATATTTTAAATAATGTCAATGAATGTCAATGGGGTCCAAAACTACATTGACTCCCATTTACTGTAGGGACAAAAGAAAATATTTTGCATTCCACGGAAGAAATAAAGTCAAACAGGTTAGTAACAGAAGATTATTGTATAAACTATTCCTTCAACACACATACACTATATAGCAAAAGGTATTGGGACACCCCTCCAAATCATTGAATTCAGGTGTTCCAATCACTTCCATGGCCACAGTTGTATAAAATCGAGCACCTAGGCATGCAGACTGCTTCTACAAATATTTGTGAAAGAATGGGTCGCTCTCAGGAGCTCAGTGAATTCAAGCGTGGGACCGTGATAGGTTGCCACCTGTGCAATAAGTCCATTCGAAAAATTTCCTCACTACTAAATATTCCACGGTCAACTGTTAGTGGTATTATAACAAAGTGGAAGCAATTAGGAACAACAGCAACTCAGTCACGAAGTGGTAGGCTACGTAAAATCACAGAGCGGGGTCAGCCCATGCTGAGGCGCCAGCGCGCAGAAGTCTCCAACTTTCTGCAGAGTCAATAGATACAGACCTCCAAACTTTGTTTGGCCTTCAGATTAGCTCAAGAACAATGCGTAGAGAGCTTAATGGAATGGGTTTCCATGGACGAGCAGGTGCATCCAAGCCTTACATCACCAAGTGCAATGCAAAGCATCGGATGCAGTGGTGTAAAGCACGCCACCACTGGACTCTAGAGCAGTAGAGACATGTTCTCTGGAGTGACGAATCACGCTTCTCTGTCTGGCAATCCGATGGACGAGTCTGGGTTTGGCGGTTGCCAGGAGAACGGTACTTGCCTGACTGCATTGTGCCAAGTGTAAAGTGTGGTGGAGGGGGGATAATGGTGTGGGGTTGTTTATCAGGGTTTCGGCTTGGACCCTTAGTTCCAGTGAAAGGAACTCTTATTGCTTCAGCATACCAATACATTTTGGACAATTTCATGCTCCAAACTTTGTGGCAACAGTTCCTTTGTGGGGATGTTCCTGTTCAAACATGACTGTGCACAAAGTGCAAAAAGCAGTGTCCATAAAGACATGGATGAGCGAGTTTGGTGTGGAATTAGAGCGGAGACTGCGAGCCAGGCCTTCTCATCCAAAATCAGTGCCTTCTAGAAGAATGGTCAAAAATTCCCATAAACACACTCCTAAACCTTGTGAAAAGCCTTCCCAGAAGATTTGAAGCTGTTGTAGCTGCAAAGGCTGGGCCAACTCTATATTAAACCCTACAAATTAAGAATGGGATATCGTTAAAGGGTAATTCCACCGGTGGAGACATGAATATGTATTGAAAGTGGGTGATATATGTAGTAGAATAGTAGCATCAATTTCAAATTTGGGTCCTCCTTGGCTGATAAAAGGCAGAAAATGACTTTTTAGTGCTTGTGGATTGTAGACAACAATCCCCATAGTGCATTGCAATGCTCAGCTCCGCAGGCCACTCCCACCTCTACGCTATCGCCTGGAAATCATTTCACACAATTTCTAGTGAAGAGTTACTTTGTGATATAATTATTGAATTACTCCTCGTTTTTGTTTCGAAATGGTGTGCACTTGCAGTGTTCAGCCAGCACAAGGAAAATACACGGAGTAAGTTTTCATAGATTACCCAAAGATTTGGACTTACAAAAAGTGGCTACGGGCTATCAATAACCCGAAGTTCGGAGAGGACACAGCCATTGAAGCACTAAAACATCTGACGGTGTGCAGTCTACATTTCAATCCAGAAGATTTCGAACCCAACCCCTTATGGTGTGTTCACACCGAGCGCGAATAGAGCGTCAAATACGCGTCTATCGCGTCTAGTTAGACGCTTGAACATTCGCTCGAGTTCAAATTTTTCAACTTGCAATTGAACCGCAATTCCGTCGATATTTACCTTGTCAGATGATGACGACGAACAGCCAGGAACGTCTGGAACTAGCAGTGCTAGTAGCGCTAAATGCATTTGCCTGGAGGTGAGGTTCTTTCTGACTCGACTCTATTAGCAGCTAGTGGCTACTGAGAACACACACTGACATAGTCGCCTGCTGTAAAGCAACACATCTCCTATGATTTCGTCTGTTTACAAACTTTCAAAAAGTTTCTGCCGGTGAAATCAAATGCACTGGCACTGATCTGTGATAGGTCTGTTAGCGCATTAGGTCCAACCCCCTATGGGCGGGTTTGAAAGGGTGGGAGCTAGTGCTTGTAGTCTTTACAGACCCTATTACAGTTCCTCCTACAATGTCGTAAAATGACGATTTTTGCGTCATTGTAAGAGGAAGTGAAAAAGGTAATTAGCGGATTTCTCTCGTCTCAGGGGAAAATGAGAGAGTGTTGCACGACCAATAGTATGACTGGGCTTCTAACAATGGAAAGCTTAATGCAAATGGGTGGAGTGTCCCTTTAAAGTTGATGTGCATGTAAAGGCAGACGTCCCAAAACTTTTGGCAATATAGTGCAGCCTATATAAATTTGAATTATTGAAAATTTTTAATTATATATGAACTGAAATCCCTATACACATAGCTGTCAACAACTTATATAAAGTACACAAAAAATGCATTTGTTTGCTTCTAGCTCACTTTCTTCTTCTTTTCTCTGTTAACTTCCTTTCCCTCTTTTCCACCCTCATTCTTTTAAGTATATTTGATAACTGGCCATTTAATGTGATCTTTGGCTGACAGGAACTCAATGATAGCATCAGAAATGCCACTACAGAGAATTCTCCAGACGCAGAGGAGAAAACATAGCCACCCAAAGGGCACACAGAGAGAACAAAACAAGCCAAGCGTTAGCGGTGGAATATAAAACATCATTTTCTGTGATGAGCCTCAATATTGATTAGCTCTCAAATCACCCTCCCTCCCTATGTCTTCCCTTCTCGACCTCTGCTTTTTCCTGAATAGATCATTCTGTTGTAGCCATATTCCTATTATAAATAAAGGTTTCCACCAAGGCTGTTTCCACCACTGCTTGACGGTTCTTCCCCATTATTTTTTCTCTCTATTTTTCTCTCCACAATAGGGTTTGGATTATAGGGTTTTTGTGACAGAAATTAGTCATATGACATTTAGGTTCTGGTAATAACAACAAGATTTCAAATCACATACATTTAGGGGTTGTGCACTAGCTGAGTGACTGCTTTGACTTGAAGCGCCACTGCGCAGACCAATTGGTGAATGACATCAAAGTACCGCAAGAGTGCTTGGAAAGCATTTGGAGACATCTGCTCTCTAATCGCTCTAATCCTATGGTAACAGAAAGGTTTCTCCGGGCATTATAGAACTTTAAAGGTGATGAAACATACTTCATTTTAGATAAAAGTGTCTGTAAATGTAAACCTCTATAAATGCAAACATTTATAAATGTCCTTGGGAAAAACATACAGCTTGACCAGTGTACTCTATAAGCCAAATAAATGTCAGTCGCTTCTTGTTAGTGATTAAGAAAAACTTAAAATCAGCAAGGGCTGCGTTTCCCAAAAGCATTGTAAGCCTAAGTTGACCGTAGTACAATTGCCAACAATGGTAAAAAAAAATATATATATATATATATATATATATATATATATATATATACTCTACCGTTCAAAAGTTTGGGGTCAACAATATTTTGTACATTTCTTATGTAAACCAAGGCTGAATTATTTGCTTATTTGATTAAAATACAGTGCACACCATAATATTGTGAAATTATTATTACAACTAAATAACAATTTTCCATTTTAATATATTTAAAAATGTAATTTGTGATGATGAAGATGGTGAATGTAATGCATTTCTTCAGGATTCTTTAAATAGAAATTTAAAAAATAACATAATTTTAAAGTAGAAATATTTGTCAACATTATAAATGCCTTTACTGTCACTTTTGATCAATATAAAGCTTCCATGCTGAATAAAAGTTTTTAAATTATTTATTTTCTTTTTTTTAAACGTACTGTCCCAAAACCTTTGTGTCACGGTTTGGGTTTTGTTTCTTGTTCCTATTTCTTGTCTGTCATGTGATCCCCTGTTCTAGTCATGTGATCTTGCCTTGTGTTCCCCCGTCTGTCGTGTCATTTGTTGGTTGTTTAAATGTTCACAGGTGTCCCTTGTCTCGTTCTTAGTCCAGTATGTATTTAAGCCCTGTGTCTTGTTCAGTCTTTGTGAGTTCTTGATGTTGTTAGATGTTGGTCGCCATGTCTGAGGTTTTTGAGTTTGTCCAGGCTTTAGTTTATCCAGGCTTTAGTTTATTTAATAAAAGTACTACTGCTGCATTTGGATCCTGCTTCCTTCTACATTCCAACCTGCCACGTAACACTTTGAATGGCTATAGTTTATAACATAGTCATATTTATGGCACTTTTAAAAAGTCAATAAAAATTAAGTCTGTGTAATCAGACCATTTGACAGAATTATATTGTGTGCCGTTTATTATTTGATTTAAAATTGTATTATCTGTTCTAAAATCTCATCATTTGGCAATACAGTTCTGAGGGCAAGAACTGCATTTCTTTTTTTCAAAATATTTCTTACTCAAAAGTACTAAAATAATCATTAATTGGGGAAGAATCAGCACTGCGATTGTGAATCCGCAAGAATCTGTATCTGCTGCATGTCTGTCTGTAACCTCCAAAATACTTTTTCAGTCTTATAACCTAGTTTTAATAAATCACTATCAACATTTTGTCAATTTGTATGAAAATAAATCATATATATTGATTCTAAAGCCATTTTTTGTAATATATTTTCATATATATATATATATATATATATATAACATGCATTTGCCATAAAAATCTAATGCAATGTGTTAAATATTAATTTGGAGGCTTTTTTACAAATACATGTGATTAATTCCAAGTAATTGGATTGATCATTCATTAATAAGCATGTCATGCTAATTTTAGACTAAATCATTTTATCTACCAAAAATCCATAACCAAAACAATTATGGATACATGATGGGTGAAAAAGAGTTGAAGAGGATCTAATAGACCATTGGACTCATCCTTTCCAATTGTTTCTATTCCATGCTGTCTTCACACAACCCCCTCCACCCTGGTTCAAAGCCCAGAACATCCATCTGCGGCCGGCTGCGAGAATAGCTTGCCACCCGATACATCAAAAGCCAGTTAGCCAAGTGTGCTTCTGTTTGGGTCTGCTTGGCCTCGTGTTGACATCAATGGCATTACAGGCCTAACTGAATGGAAGAGGGCCACTTCCTAGAGCTGGGTGTTTTACATATGAAAGAACTTCAATGACAAACTTGCGACATGCACACATAATGTTGCTATATAGCCCTGCTGTAAAACATAAACCGATGAAGTCCACTGCAAAAATCATTTTCTTAATCAATAATATTCGTAAAACACATTAAGCAAAATTTAAAATATTTACTATAAAAAATTCACTGATTAAAGGGTTAGTTCACCCCCTTGAAAAAACTAACGACTTTATTCAACTATTCATTTTCTTCTCTGTGGACCTCATTTCTTCTCTGCGTTCACATAGTTAAACAGGCAGCGCTTCAGTGTTTTTCGTCACACGCATCACACACATGACCAGCGTCGGCCAATAGTGAGCCTACATTCTGATGTACAACACAGAAGCGCTGCGCTGTTACACTACGTGAACGCACTCAGAGGCCCACAGAGAAGAAAATGAATAGTCGAACAAAGTCGTTATTTTTGTTTTGTGCACAAAAAGTATTCTCGTCGCTTGACAAACTTGTGGTTGAGCCACTGTAGTCACTTGGACTATTTTAACGATATCTTTACTAACTTTTCTGGGTTTCAAGTTTCAATCCCATAGAAACCTATGGAGTGATCCAGCTCTCAGATTTAATCAAAAATATCTTAATCTGTGTTCCGAAGATGAACGAAAGTCTTACAGGGTTGGAACAACATGAGGGTGATAAATTATTGACAGAATTTTCATTTTTGGGTGAACTAACTCTTTAAGATGGCCGTGAACAAATCTTTTCCAGTGATATAAGAGTATTGTTTAGCGTTTCAAAACATTATCTGTGAGTGTGTATGATGGCAGTGACTGCAAGGACGGTTCGTCTCAAGTCTGCTGTGTGCATCTCCTCAGATTACAATAAAACAATGTTGCCCTGGTAACTTAGCATCAACAGGTCATAAGGGCTCTCGCTCATATTACTCAAGAACACATCACTTCTCTTACACTTTAAAGAGGCACTTTTGCCACTTTCTCCATCTACTTCAATTAAAACAAGCTAATACAACAATAACTTGTGTCAGAATTTCACATTTAAATTTGTAAAATACAAGTTTAATAGGCGTTATGCGGAACGTCAAATGAACGAACAGGAAATCAGGTCTGAATGCATCTACTTGTCAGAAAAATTGTTAATGGCAGTACAAACTGACAGCGATATCTATGGACTAATTAGCTATCCTAGTTAGTTCCTTTTATTGTTGCAGTTTAATTCGATTCAAATATCGAAATGTTAGTGTGGCGAACAGGACGGCCGAGGGACGTGAGAGAACGGCGCGAGGCCGGTGGTGCGATTGCTAATGAGCAACACCTGTGAAGCACACCGGTCTCGCATCTCTCACGGAGGAGCGGAAGCATAAAGGAGGAACGACGACGTTGATGATCGAGAGAGGAACAGGAGTGTAGCAGAATGTTCAGGGAAGAAGGAGGCGGGAACCGGCGAACAATTAAAATATAGTTTATTTAAATAAAACAAACAAACGAAAATACCGCCAGCAGCCCCTCGCGGACGACTGCTGGAAGTTATATTTATTTTCGGTAGCCAGCCGTCGTACCGCAAACGGTATTTTCGTTTGTTTGTTTTATTTAAATAAACTATATTTTAATTGTTCGCCGGTTCCCGCCTCCTTCTTCCCTGAACATTGCTACAGTTAGTGTGAAGAAAAATAAAAACTTTTAGATATCAATCTACAGATGCGATGGACATCGGTTATGCTCATCTTTGCTCGCTCCTTTGAAATTAAGCGCAACGTCAGTTCTGGCAGGTCACGTTAGTCAAGCTCGCATCAGCTGACTCTCAGCTGATCCACGTCTACCTATAGGACTATGACGCCTATCACTGTATACATATATAAGCTCCTTCAGTATTATCAGCAGCTGTCGCGTTTCTCAGGAGCTAATTACCCTCCTCCCTCCTCAGCTCCTCTCGTCAGTCAGGATTTGACATTCTGAGTGCCCTTTGAATTAGAATAAATTATTGAATTATGTTATACTTTAAAATCTTGAATTAATGATATCTGCAAAACATTCATGTTGGTTCTGTTCTGTTTACCCTAAGGAGGGTTATTGCTTCTGTCCCTGCTAGGCTGCATGGATACACAGGGAGTTCTTGCCCAGAACAGAACCATACCACCAATCCTAACTGTATGCTAATTGTCAATCGTGACAGAACCTGACAGAAGTCATCTTGAGTAAAACAGATCTAAACTTAAAGAAGCACATACTGTACAAAAGACTTGAACCAAATGTGATGCGACCTGTTTTACAGAATAGTTTGCTGCGCATAACCCCCATTTATCCAATTCCCTTATGACTACATAAATCATTTATACACCTTTTTGACATAAGGCTTTAAAATTGAGTCGAACCCTAGAGTTCTATTAAAACCCATTAAATTTGTTTTCTTAGAGTGTGAGTTGAAATTAAGTATTGTTTTATGTGTAGCAATGAATTGTTTTCACTCTAGCATAATTGATTGCAAACACATCTAACCTATGTTAACCGTATTACCACTCAAACTACAATGTCTAAAAGTAGTAAGAACACACCAGCATCATATGATGGTATTGTCCATTTAATCTTGCCTTTTTTTTTTTGCTTCTTTATCTCTCTCAATTGCTCACCATCTCCCTCAGACAGATCTAACAATATGAAAGCCCTCATTACCTCCTATTACTGCGATTGTGATAGATAAATCCAATGATCTCTCCATTCCGCCATTTAAATCATACAGATATCATTGACATTTGGTGGGCTTCTTAATACCCCGGGCTCCGCCACTCCCAACCCAAGCTGTGACGGACCCTTAAGGCAAAGCAAAAACCTCTAGTTAGCCTTTTCATTTTATGTCTCCTTCTGTCATCACTCCACAATTTTAATGAGCAAAAACGACACTCATTTTCCTGTCCTACTCCATCCAGGCAGGTGCCATGCTTTTCCTTTCTTTTTTTTCTTCCTACTTTCATCTAAGAACAGAATTTTATCTCCACACATGCGGGGTAAAAAAGACAGGAAAACTTGCGAGGATGCCATGGTGTGTCTCAGAGGATGTGTGTTTGTGAAATACAGAGCAGAGCTGTGAGTCTTCTTCCAAGCTCCTAAATTCAAGAAGAACACTGTTCCTGTATCCTCACAGAAAACTTTTATCATTTTTATTGGGCCCACTCTACTTGCAACATTTATTTGAGGCCTGTAAATTTATGAAATATGATTATCCAAAAGAAAGTGCAAATTTAAGCAAGTGATAACATCAAATAAATTACAAAATATATGTTTATATCATATGAGCCCAAGAGAATTTAAACAGAATACGTGTGAAAGTAAAAACAAGCAAAAAATGCAAGACATTAGCTGTTGAATAACAACAACTCATAATAAATTGTATCCAAATAAGAGTATTAAAATTGTTCTAAAATATCACCTAAAGTCATTGTTTAAAAGAATACGTCAATGTAAGCAACCAGTGTCAAATGCAGAGTGTCTTTGACTACGCTGCTCAATCTTATTTGCATTCAGTTTCCACCAAGGTCATGTCTGTAAAGTTAAGCCTCAGTTGCTGTAAAGGACTTCAGGAGCATCTCTAACAAACCCACAAAAATACAGGTACCATGGGAAATTGCAGAAAGAAGGCTGTTTGTATAATGATATGCTTGAGCACTTTTCACATTTCACACTGAAACATGGATGACGGCCCTTATTAGGTCTGTCTGGTGTCTAGTGCTAATTTATACAGACACTGAACAGTAAAATCTCACACTGAGTCCAATGCGAGCAGACAGACAGACAGAAAGATAGATTTTACCAGAACCAGGAAGTATGATCATATTAGCCTGGTTCTGTCAACACTGCATTGGCTGCCTATTAAACATTACATTTTAAACTATTGCTGATTACTTACAAAGCACTATATGGTTTAGCTCCACAGTACTTGAGCAAGCTCTTAGCGCATTATATTCCTTCACGTCTATTGCGATCTCTTTGACCTAGCATTCACATAACACACTATAGACTTCTATAATTCAATGTTAGGCTGCATAGATTAGGTCAGCCGGAACTGGGAACACTTCCCTTAAATCCTGATGTACTCGTTACATCATAAGAAGAATGGTATCTATACTAATTTTAGTGTCTTTGTTTTAGTGTCTATCCCGAGGTTTTCCCGCAGCCTGCCGGATTCAGGCAGTATCCAGATCTGACGAAGCCTGGACCCGATGACAATGCAGTGCTGAAGTGCCAACTAGCCTCTCCCCATTGAGGATCCCTTTACCACATACAGATAAAGCGTTGTGGGAAAATTCAGTTGTGTACCTACCCCGAAGCGAAAAAATAAAATAAAATTCAGTATCAAAATTCATAGGCAAGACAAGTAGTTTGTTTAGGCATGGTTTGTAGGGAAACCTGTGCACATATATTCAAACGCAACTATAGAATCAATTTTTAATGCCCATGTGAACGCCATCAGCGTTTATCACAGGTTCGTGTTTACAGTCTGTTTAGAGAGAACGGTGTTGTCTTATCGGCCCCTAATTTTAAAACAAATTATCATTTCGACGGAAGTGAATCAATCAAAACTAACTTTAGCTGGAAAATAACATTATTCAAGAACCGCTATAAAGCCAAAACAATCTCTGTTACCTTAAATTATATGTTTATCTCTGTAAAGCTGCTTTGAAACAATCTACATTGTTAAAAGCGCTATATAAATGAAGATAGAGATAGATAGAATATCTAGTCCATAAACAGTCATTCTATTATGCCCAACAGTACCATAGCCAGCTTCACACAGCCTAAATGCACCATGGGAAGTATCCATAACCGCCTGTCAACTGTATGACAAATGGCTCTGGAAATGAATGAGAGGATCAGCATGCCGATACTGCAGGCAAGGAAGAGTAATTAAAAAGCCTCATTACGTCAAATATTTGATTATGTGCAACTCAGCCTCGAGTTTTGTAATGATGCAGGGACCTCAAGGGAGTCTAGCCAAGAACAAACGGAAGAAAGAGAGAGAGAGAGAGAGAGAGAGAGAGAGAGAGAGAGAGAGAGAGAGAGAGAGAGAGAGAGAGAGAGAGAGAGAGAGAGAGAGAGAGAGAGAGAGAGAGAGAGAGAGAGAGAGAGAGAGAGAGAGAGAGAGAGAGAGAGAGAGAGGACAAAGAGAGAAAATTGAAATGATATTCTCCTGAACATTCGGAATCAGATAATATCATTATTCATGAACTCGTTAACAGGTTTAAATTTAATAGAGAGCCCTGTTTATTCACAAATACACGTATCTGATGAAAATAAAACCTATGGCTTCATAAATGTGCAGTTTCAGTGTGGTTTGGTCAAGTGAGATCTCTTGATTGGGATGTCTCTGCTCTGTTTCGCTGTCCTCGCCCCAGCCAGCCTGCCACGCTGTACATATAAATTCTGACAAGGGTGTCAATATGTCAATGCAAATGGCCTGCGTAGCACCTCGCCTGCTGTACTGGGCCCTTCTCCAGCAATAACACGGGAGACAAGAGAGACAACCAGTGTGTGTATACTTGTACAACTGGAAACTGTTTATATCTATACTGCTACAGCTTCTATTAGGTAGGCTATGTTACCTATAAAGGTAGTGAAGGTCATATAACTATATTAAAGTATACAAGTTGTAGTCAAATTGGTTATTGATACTACATTATGGTAAAATGGTGAGTAGAGACGTCAAGTGTGGAAAATTTCCTTCCAGTTGGCAAGGCAACGCCTTTAGTCCTCCTTAATATATTCCTTGCTCTGTCTCAGGCTTCATCAGAGATGAAGGGGCAGGGTGGACGTGTCACATGACTGCGGTGTCTGTAATACTTCAGGCTGAAAACATGAGCCTTTTGCCCACAGGCTTCACAACATCCAGAACAATTAGCTAACTATGAAGAAATAACAAGGAGGTCTACGGTAATGACGGTTCTGTAGATTAGAGTTGCATGATTAATCGTTAAAAGATTGCGATCTCGCAATGTCACTCTAAATGACAATGATTCACCTGTGTCTGATAAACCTTTGAAAAAATCATACTGGAAACATTCGCACTGCCGCTGACCCAGAGTGAGTCATGTGAAACAGCTTCACAAACAGTCTTTTCAAGCACAGTTTCATTATTTCTGTGTTACAAATATTCATATTATCACAGAAGTACTGGGAATTTGCAAAGCTTCTAGGTTGCACGTCACACGTAGGCTCACTAATGGCCGACGCTGGTCATGTGTGTGATGCGTGACGTACAACCTAGAAGCTTTGCGTAGTTTCACCAAGTGAAATATAACGGCCGTACAGAGAAGGAAATGAATAGTTGAATAAAGTCGTTATTTTTGTTTGTTTGTTGCGCACAAAAAGTATTCTCGTCGCTTGATAAACTTAAGGTTGAGCCACTGTAGTCACTCGGACTATTTTAACGATGTCTTTCATAACTTTTGGGCCGGCCAGTTTCGATCCCTTAAGAAGCCTATGGAGGAGTGATCTAGCTCTCAGATTTAATCAAAAATATCATAATCTGTGTTCCGAAGATGAACGAAAGTCTTACCGGGTTGGAACAACATGAGGGTGAGTAATTACTGACAGAATTTTCATGAATTCTTTTTTTTTACAGAATTTTTGGGTGAACTAACCTTTTAAGTAAGCAATAAGGTACGAGAGGCTGCATATGTATCAATGCAACTTTCATGAATGAATTTATTTATGGATTTATTGTTTCTTATTTTATTACATACTGTTCACTTGTTTTCAATAATGATTGAACTTTATATTAGGCTAGTAGTTTTGTTTTGTAGTTTTGTAGCATTTAAATTGAAATCGAGAATTGGGAATTGTTTCACTGGTATCTAAAATTTTGCTTGCCTGCGGGGCCAGCGAAAATTTTGGCACGGCAAGTAACAATTTTAACCACTGGCCCAATCAGGCCAGTAGAAAAAAATCTTGGCTTTGAGCCCTGTTTTATTATATACAATTTGAATATATGCTCACAAAATCAAATTATATTATTTACTAAAAACTGAAAATGTAAGAGATTATGTTCATTAAGTTCTTTTTTTACATAATGAACTTCTATCTTGAGAACATTTCGAGACTGTAAAATCAGATTATTTACCATTACTGCATAAATATATATTTCAAAAATTCAGTTTCACAGCAAAAAGAACAGCACCTGATGTTATGGCTGAATTAAACTTTCTGAACTGAATTTTCATTTTTGGATGTATTATTTCTTTGAGTGTATTAACAACTTTTGTATCTTGTCTACTCGTACATTAAATTAAGGTGTGAATAATTCTTTATGGGTAGATAACAGGGTTAACGACTAAGATACACCACCCCAACAGATCAAATCTCCAGTATGAATTTATCCATTGTTCTCTGAGACATCAAAATGCGAAGTAATTATACATTAATATATTTTTTATTTATTTTAATTTAAATATATATTTGTAATTATTAATAGGCAATGCAGAAGGTTTGCGATAAGGTTTAAGTATGATATATGTGTGCACGGGTGTGTTGTTTTTTCACTCTCCAGCGTACAGCAGAAAAAGCTGAGTACAGCACTTACAGATGCCACATCAAACAATTAAACGGTAAAGAATAACTGTCATCCTTCCATTCAAGTCATAATTAGGCATAAACGTTACAGACTGTTATACACGATAACCTCTGATTGAAATGAAACGGCTCATTTTCAGAGAAGGAGAGGCTGAGATGTTTTCCAGTATTCACTATCGACTGTTCATTGATTAGTCGCATTTTGGCAGTTTATAAGGGAAATGCTGATGCACTGATACTGCTCTATATAAATGTTGATGAAGCAAAATCATTGTAATAAATCAACCAGAGTCAATTTACCACTGACTCCAACCTCACAGGATCCCATGGGGCTGATTTCCACCCCACATACACACACATCACATACACTCTTTTTGCACCTGCATTCAGGTCCACCTACATCATACACCGTACCCTAACCAGCAATTGTCCATGTTAATCCTAGATTTTTGTCTAAACTACCCACCAACAATGCTGAAACCTTTCAATAGCGACTACACTTTCAAGAGGCCACCAACAAACAAATAGGACGCTAAAAAAATATCTACAAGAATATAATGATATTTGCAATTTATATGTAATTTATAGTTTTGAAAAAGAAAAAGAAAACTTTGTAATGACCGTCAATAGAGAAAGATGTTATTTGCATCCAAATGGTGTAGTTACCACATCTACCAGCAGGGGAAAAGATTATGGTTAGGACAGGACACTTAAAGTGCATTGCTACACCATGGCCAACTAGTCAAACCATCAGAGCCACCACATCCCACAAGTTTGGCCTGGATGCTGAGAGAAAGAAAATTGCATGTTTACATGTTGAAGATCCACACATACAGTCCAGCACTTAGAATAGAGAATGACTCCAGTTATAAGATTTTCAGAAACACAGATCTAAATGGTTAAATGCTACAAATTGTCAAATTGTCATTGGTTTGTTAGCAATTGTATATCCGAAACAGTGAAACAAGCTTTAGATATAAGCCCCTAATATTTTTTATTTGTTTAAAATATTTCATTTATTTTTTATCCACCCTTTTGGTAAAAGAAGCTGTTTTCAGAAAAAAATTGTTAGCTCTCAACATACTTTAATCCACAAAAGAATGCAAAATTTGCAATAACATAGGCGTGAGTAAACTGAATTTTCCTTTTTGGGTGAACTATCCCTTTAAGAGAGTTCTATAGAGCGGCTCTCTGGTGGTAAAGGTGGGGGAAACGTGCATATTGTACTTGCGCTGTCTGGAAACTACTAAAGTAAGTTGATATGTTTTTAAAGGTAGAAAAATAAAAAATACATTGGATGGATCTGACCAGAGTGATTGATGACTTCTGTGGGATATATTGCTAATATCATACAGTGTGATAGACACAGAATATCACTATTATTGGGATTCAGACATCTTTCAAATACATACCAGCATGTATGAGCGAAAAGGAGAACAGTCGATGTCAACTATATTACACAGTTTAACCTACCTCAAAATTTCAATTGTAAGAAAATTACATACCATGCTAAGCTAAAATACATGTGAGAGATAATGGTAATTTCACCAGTAAACCAGTACATTGCTCAGTAATTCAATAGGATTTTCAAATCTCTCAATATTGTTTATGTGGCTCCAGCAAAAGCCAGACACAATTTGTGAACCATCTTTTACCACTCACTGGAGAGGCCATACTTATGTGATTTATCTTGCAAAATAACACAGTAGTGTTGTATTATATGAAGGTATATTTGGTGAAAAACAGCTGAACGCCTGTGACAGTGGAATTTGTTGTTGTAGAGAATAGCCACACATGTGCATCAGTAAATCTGAAGTCACAGAGAGAAATGTTTTAAGAGTTACAAACTTGTAGACTTTTTTTTCTCTCCGACAAACACAACACAACAGTTTCACCTTCTCAAATTCTTCATGGCAGGCGCAGAAATCCAATTCTACAAACCACAAATTAAGAAACTCGTACTCTCACATTTTTGCTACAGTTGTTGGAGTGAATATGGTGCAAAACGCATTTACACACCTGCATCAAAAAATGTGAAGTCACAGAGAAATTTTGCTCATCCGCAAATCAGTATGTGAATTCATCCAATGAGAGTTGCACACTTGTAGAATATTTTCTGACAAATGTCTTGTATATTTTTGTAGCACAAACACAAGTACATAACTACAACTGCTTGAATCTGCTGAGATGAATCTCAAACACTGTTTTTCACTTTCAACTGACAAGTTTCACGCACTCTCCCTTTTGCACCATTGATCAATGTGAAATGTGGAGCAAAAGTGAGTTGTGCATCTGTAGAGGCATTGGGCGGAGCCTACATGAATATTCAGGAGTTTCCCAGGCATGCGCGTGGAACTGCTCATTCTAGTTCACACTCCTCGTTTCTCAGCAGGTTTAATGGATTATTTCAAAAAAGGTAAATATAGTTTCAGCGTGACCTAAAAATACAATTGTGTATCATTTCATAAAGTTCATAATGTATTTATTAGTTTGCACGTTTTGTGCATTCATTAATGACTAAATGATTGCTGGCATTCACTATGTGTAGGCCAATATAAAGCACTGCAAACTTCAACTCGTTCATTTCATTGTGCTTTTCCTTTGTACATTGCAATGCTTTAAAATGTCTTTTTATATCATTTGTTGAATGTCACTGCAACAAAAAATAAATAAAAAAAATTATAAACAAAATATAAATTTACAAAAAAATATCACAAGGTTTAAGGTTCCACTTTTACCGTAAAACCAAAAATTCCAGAACACATGAATGATTACAGCAACACTTATTTCCAACAGAAGAGCAGATATAGAAAATTCCTAAATACATGAACCATTACCATTTAATTTATTTATTGCTAAGCTCTTCTGATACCTTACCTTATGAAGCTTTAAAACTGTGTCATCTCTGGCAATAATCTCTGGGAAATAACTCCACAAACATATCAGTGGCCTAATAAACATTTTTCACTCTACTCTGATGTTTCTCTTTGTCATCTGTTCTTTCTTTGACCTTATGTGTTGCTCTGTGTGCCTAGATGATACACAATGATGATCTATTTTGTTGCACAACCAAACTCATTCAACATTTTTTAAAAGTCATAAAGTTCCATAAACTTGTATGTTCTAATTGTGCTTCAATTAGAGGCACTTCTGACTTGAACTCTTGAAAAATGAAACCTTTAAACTTTGATCGATGTTAAAACATGACATTCTGGCATTTTCATCAATTAAGATTTGCATGACAAAAGTTTGGAATCACTATGATTTAAGAAATGTTATACTTTTAAACAAGGTTATACTGTTATACAAGGTCAAGGGTGCCTTAAATTGATCACAAATGACAGCAAAAACATTTATAATGTTACAAAAAATATATAATTTTAAATAAATATTGTTTCTATCCATAAACAATCCTGAAAACATATGCTCCATAATTATTTCCACACTTCATTAAGCAGCAAAACCATTTTCAACTGTGATAATAATCAGAAATGTTTCTTGAGCAGCAAATCAGTATTCAAATGATTTCTGAAGGGTCCTGTGACACTGAAATATAGAGTAATGAGCTCTGCCATCACAATAATTTTTAAACATTAAAATAGAAAACAGTTGCTAAAAATATTTCACAATATTACTGTTTTTCAGATAAATGTAGTCTTGGTACCTTAGAGGTACCTTACCTTAGAACCTTACTAATATCAAACTTTGAACAGTAGTGTATATATTATTATATCAAAACCAGCACAAGCACACCTTGCAATCAAAACATTACAAATAATATTGCTACATTATTTTGCCGGTATGTATATTTGTAAATATTTTTTTTAGAACATCAAATTGGTGGCTTATTATATTCTGTAAAATAATGTTGTAGTTTTTTTTTCTCATTTACAGTAACCTAGTTGTATCAAATATAATTTTTCCACTTTTTTCCATACAATTTTGTTTAATCCAAATTGTACGTATGTATTAAAGCAACACATTCATGCTTGTGTTTGGTCTTAAATTATTTGGCTTATTTAAATTAACAAGAATTTAAGAACAATCACAACAGGATATATATATTATTTTTTATTATCCCACAGATACATTTATGAGGGTTTATTTAATTTATTGCAATCAACAAATGATAACAATTAGTAAAAGCCACGGTTTTAAAGCTTCGCAAAGTTTAATTTATACGACGAGTTGAGGTTTGCTGTAGGCTACTTTATATAGGCCTAAACGAAGTGAATGCCAGCAATCATTCAGTCAGTGACGAATTAATAAAAACATTATGAACTTAACGAAACGATACACAATTGTATTTTAAGGTCACGCTGATACTATATTTACCTTTTTTGAAATAATCAATTAAACCTGCTGAGAAACGAGGGGTGTGAACTAGAATGAGCAGTTCCACGCGCATGCCTGGGAAACTCCTGAATATTCATGTAGGCTCCGCCCACTGCCTCTACAGATGCACAACTCACTTTTGCTCCACATTTCACATTGGTGCAAAAGGGAGAGTGCGTGAAACTTGTCACTTGAAAGCGAAAAACTGTGTTTGAGATGTCTCAGCAGATTCAAGCAGTTGTAGTTATGTACTTGTGTTTGTGCTACAAAAATATACAAGACATTTGTGAGAAAATATTCTACAAGTGTGCAACTCTCATTGGATGAATTCACATACTGATTTGCGGAAGAGCAAAATTTCTCTGTGACTTCACATTTTTTGATGCAGGTGTGTAAATGCTTTTGCACCATATTCACTGCAGCAACTGTAGCAAAAATGTGAGCGTACAAGTTTCTCAATTTGTGATTTGTAGAGTAGGTTTTATGCACCTGCAATGAAGAATTTGAGAAGGTGAAACTGTTGTGTTGTGTTTGTCGGAGAGAAAAAAAAGTCTACAAGTTTGTAACTCCTAAAACATTTCTCTCTGTGACTTCAAATTTACTGATACACATGTGTGGCCATTCTCTACAACAACAAATTCCACTATCACAGGCGTTCAGCTGTTTTGCACCAAAAATACCTTCATAGTATTACCTCAGTTGAAGAAAAAAGGTAATGGTGTTTAATCTAGAAGAAAATACCAGAGTTCTCCACCATACCGAATTACCGTGACAAAAGACTCCAGCAGGCGGCTTCAGTTTTCCACAATATGCGAGTCTCAAAATGAAATAATCTCTGTTAGTGTAAAAAAAAACAGACAAGTGCTTTGATAAAAGGCATGTTATCAATCATTTCACTAAGGTGATGGTACTCCAAGTGCCATTTCTCTAAGATAAACACTTTTAGGTCTGATTTCTGCGTTTAGTGTTGAGTGGGGGCGTTGTTGCATTGAGAGGAATTGTCACTTTGCCCATTATCCCATAGATATGGATGCCCTGCCTCTAACAGAGCCCCGCTGATGGTAATGCGCTGCCTCTGAAACACTGAATTACCGCGATACATCAAAGCTGTAGCTGCAAAGAGGAAAAAGTGTCAAAACAGTGCACACAAGCCTGGTCATTTTTTATAGTTAACCTCCTTAAGTAGATTACCCCTCACCACTTCTACAGCAGCCCTCGCACACTGTCTTCAGATTCAGCCTCCAAAACAGGGTCAAATACACAAACGACCTTGATATTGAGGTTCTGCCGCAGCAGATACTACAGTCTAAATATCCCGGAGCACACAGAATGTGCTTTCGGATGCAATACGATGAGTTTTTGTCTCAGGAAATGTGACCACATCAATGAAGGTTCAAAAGCAAAGGGGGTTGGCAGCTTGCAATTAATGTGTATTGACTTTCTTCTCAACCTTCAGTTTACTGTTTGCACTTACGTCCAGCACTCCAATCAGCTGTCCTTAATATTGGCCATCAAGAGGCTGATATGGCCAGGTCCAGAGATCTTTCTTTAGGGCATCAATTAAGGTAAGGCATAGCGATGCTCATATCATTTTAGACTGCCAGGTTTGATTGGAAAATGATGTGAAACCCTGCAGGATGAACCCAAGACCTGATGACAAAGCGCTCTGTTACTTTGGATTTTGAGTCTGAGAGCATGTCAACCAAATAAATTACGTCTTAATGTGAGCATCAGTGCTTTTGGCTAATTAAATCCTTAATGTTTTGAGCTCATCTTGGTTTATGATGCTGGGGCCTGTATTGTACTCTAAACATATATTTTTGGTGCACGCAAGAGCTGTGTTTTTGCTATAATATAGCATATATTCACTACTACCATTCAGAAGTTTAGGGTCAGTACGATTTTTTTTTGTTTTTTTAAGGAAATTAATACTTTTTATGTTTCTTGAGCACCAAATCATCCTATTAGAATTATTATTTTTTTGAGAGGATCATGTGATCAAAGCCTGGAGTAATGACTGATTGAATTCAACTTTGCCATCACAGGAATAAATTACATTTTAAAATGTTAAAATAGAAAATTGTAATTTTACATTTTAATAATATATCATAATATTATTTTCTATAAGGTGGTTATATTAAAACGGCCTTGGACACTTTTTACCATGCTTTCATCATTTACTCTTCATCATTTACTTTTCAGGTTACTTTTGTATCAATTTTATTGTGTTATGCATGACTTTCAATTTAAAACTATGAAAATCCATTACACTAATCTGAATTGTTATATACATAAAACATTGATAATCTAAACAAAGAGTTCAACTAAACAAAAAAAAACGTTTTAATATTTACTGTGTATATTATTTCATATACATTTTAAATTATATTTATATATTATTATTTCCACCACAATACAATTTTTAACAAAACAACAAAACATAGAAAACCAAGTAGACAACAGTGTCAGTTAAGAGTATGTGTCAACCAAAAAATGAGACTTTATATGAATATGAGTGTATATAAGTGTACTTAGAATACAATTAATAGGCCTATTCAGTAATATTATCAATTTAACCGCAATGACACTATCAGATGGGGAGGGGGGGATGAACTGATTTGAGCTGAATAATGACACTATTGTACTGTATCTATATTGCTTATAGCTGAATTGAATTTGTTTCATAATTGATGGATTTTACAACATGAAAAAGAGATATGTCAACAGGGTCAAAATTGCCCATAGTTAAAGAAACACCCATAAAAAATGGTCTCCTGTAATTTCCCACACAGGAAGGTAACATTCCAGCAGCAACAGCTTGTGACTCAGCTGGATTTTTGACCTCTTTGCTGATGCACTGCGTTCCAGGTTTCTCAGATCATTCCCATTCCAGCATGGCGAGTTCCAAATACAGCCTAAACGGCATTCCCATGACAAGACATCGGAGCATGTTTTAAAACAGCTCAAATGAATTCTGGCCAAGCAAAACAGATGACCCACAACTCACAGGTGCTCTGGCTCAAAGGTTAAATGCTTTATTTGGACGATAAGGGCTAATTCTTGCAATCCTCCTTATAGAATTCAGCTTTATGTGGAGGAGCTTTGATCTTATTATGCTTATTAGGACAGTAGTGCTGTAAATCTATCTGTTAAATGTCGCTTACAAGCTGTGCATATGCCATCCGCCTCACCCCAGGCACAAATTACACAGCGTCTGTATGAATCCAACACCTCCTCACCCTATCAAATTCATTTAAAACAGACTGTGCTGTAACAATTTACTAAACTTATGTCTTGCAAATATGCGGATCTTCCCATTGGCGGCACATTAGAGCCTCAGATGGCCAAAGAAACTCATTGAGTCTTAAGGCGGGGATGGATAGACGTGATCACAGAATGACTTGAGACGGCATCAGTCATCTGATGTTACAGCCTACAGCCCGAGCGGGGAGGAGGTGGGGTTACCAGAGGGGAGAGTGAACAAGAAACAGGCTGAAAATATAATACTAAGGAAAGAAAGAGCTTTTCTTTGGGAATCGAGGTGAATGCAGGCAATGTGCTGTCACACATGAGGAAATAGACAATCAGAAAGGCCATGTCACATCCCATTTCTATCAAAGACTGAAGCCTAGGTCTCCAAGACAGCCAATCCAGCCAGACCCCACATAGATAACAAAGTAGTGTGTCCTTAGAGCACCTGTAGGATATTAGTTTACATAAAACAGGTCAAAATCATTCTTTGAGTCCTTAAAGAGACATGATGGGGGGGGGGGGGGGGTCACCATAATAAAGACTTAAAGAAACATTCAGACCAAATCAATTAAATGTCAATAAACTCAATACTAATCCCCATTCTCACATGCAATGTATTTACATTTCCATGTAATTTCTATCGTTAATTAACACCTGACCAAAATGGCACACTTATGTGTACTTGCAGTGCTGCGATTCCTGTCTTCTTTAGCCTTTGGCTTGCTTTCTTGGGGTTTAAAAGACACTTCAGAAGTATTATCAATTTGACTGCACTGTCTGACACTATCGGATAAGAACAAAACTTGAATTGACCTGAACTGAAGTATTAACTATTGTTTTTTTTAGAGCTGCTTTAGAGCTATTTTAATTTGTCAATTTTTTATGAAGTTTGCATCATTGATTGTTATTTTCCTGTTTATTACTTGAAGCTGCTTTAAAACAATCTGTATTGTATAAATTGACATGTAAATAAAGGCGTCTCATGCCACTACAGCTGACTACTATCCAACAACCTATGTGGCATTACTTCAAAGTGTGGAGTCGGGGGGTATGAACTGGAAAGATATTTGGGAAGCCATATCATCACTGTGCCCTTGAACAAGGCACTTAACCTCAAATTGCTCTTGGGTGGCTGGGCTTGTGTTGTAACGTCTAGCTTTTTATTCTGTAACCTGCTTCTATCTTAATAAGCAAATAAAATAGTGGTGAAGTAGAATATTTGAGAGAGTGACATTCTTGTGAAGCCATCTTTTTAACAGAGAGATTGTGAAAAAATAGCACGGGAATATAAGAAGCAACAGATCTCACCACAGCAGGATCCCATGGAGTGAGATTCTTCACTCACAGTGGAAGAGGAACATAAAGCATCAAGCAGGATGATTAGCTCTTAACCAGAGCAAAAGAGCATGGGAGATACACACATTCTTAAATAGCCATGTTTTAATGTGGAGAGGCTTTGTTTTTATTTAAGAAAATCCAATAACCCTGCTGAACAACCAGCATATGTTGTGTTTTGCATGCTGGTCCCTAGCAGACTTTTAGCTTATTCAACAATATTTCCTTTGGCAATTAGCTTCTCTATAAAAGAAAAAACAGACTACTAAATTTCACTATTAAATGGCATGTAAATGCTGGTTCACCAGCTAGCTAGACCAATGTTTAGCTACTGTAGTAAATATTTTCCAGTTAGCCCCAGTTAGTTATATTTCTCTAGGTATTACAGACCTCCTTGAGCTAAACCGACACCAAACCAGTACTAATTGTCATAAACTAGCTTGGACAACCATGCAAATTAAAGTTAGTCTGATGTCGTTTTTGCAGCAAGAACATTATTTCATTACACTTGAATCCAATGCATTGCTTTGAAAAACTCTGCTTGGAGACTCATGGGAGGATCTGAACTGGAAATGAACTAAGGCATGAGAAATTGCTTGAGTAAGATTAAACCAATCTCTAATGCTTCTGTAAACAATTGTTTGATGCACAGCATGAATACAGGAATTATGACTTAAAATATTTTAGTAAGGTGCATTTGGCAGAATGGAAATCTTTGTTTCGCATCATAGGCATGGGTATGTTTTTAGGACAATGATCTGCAGCTCAACTTTTGGGCAAATTAATTTCATTACAGAAAATGAACATGTGATCAACTTCTACATTTTTGTGATATAAAATATGCTTTGCAAGTTTCTGTACTTCTGTATTAACACTGTTTGGCAGTTATAAGTTAACATATATTGTATGGTGTGAAAATGATGGATGGATGGATGGATGGATGGATGGATGGATGGATGGATGGATGGATGGATGGATGGATGGATGGATGGATGGATGGATGGATGGATGGATGGATGGATGGGTGGATGGATGGATGGATGGATGGATGGATGGGTGGATAGATAGATCACTTTTAAACAGACTGATTTCACTGTGCATTAATAAGAGAGTCAAGTGTAAATCTAAAGTGCTTCAATCATAATCTACACCAAAACAACACTATTTTTGCTGCATCAATAACAAAAACAAATGAAACACATCAGCATCTGGAAGCCTGAAGGTGTGAATACGTACAAAACAGTGTGATATCGTCCTGTTTTGCTGCTTATGGAACTGCACCAACCCCACCTCCCCACAGATAAATGAAGGGAGGGAGATGGAGAGAGACAGAGTGGGAGACTCTCAGGGAGGCTCCTAGTAAACAGGCTGCTAAATGTTCTGTGCTGAGCATCAAGGCCCATGGATATTGGGTGAGACACAATGGTCGACCATTCTGAACCAGAAAGGGCTAAATCAGGTCAAATGTCTCAAAACGTGGGTTTTGATACCTTAGTTTTTTAGTTTTGTCAGTTACATTTTGTTTCTGACACCCTTATGACACATTTTTTGTGACTATCTAGCTTGTTAATCCCCAGTTTGTGAGAAAAAAAGGAAGCTTTATATTTGTTAAACTAGCACACACTCAATAACAAGAACCATTTGCAACTTCTTGTCAATTGTATTGTTGGAACAACAGCGTCCTGGCCTGTGTGATGTTGCTTTATTATATAATGAAAGAATAAAAACTCTCAATATAGACTAAAGCAGAAGATGGACAATTTTGAGGACTTTGACAACAGGTATATTTTAAATACGCAGTGCTGTACAAAATTCTTTTGTGTTTTTCTTAGAATTTTGTTTCTTGTCATTCTAACAATTTCGGTTCTCTGTCTGTGTGCTTTAAGAAAGATTTTATAGAAAATGAAGAACCATTGACATCCATGGACCCTTTCCATTGCACAAAAGGTTTTAGTGAAAAAAGGTTATTTAGATTAATACATTTTCTTTACTCTGCGAAAAAATTGTTCTTTTAACTGTTCACTGAAATGGTTCTTCTATGGCATCGCTACAAAACATTAGGAATGTACTACAAGTAATTGAATTAACCAAAGTGACTTACATTACAAAGTTACAAAAAATGTTTTATCAGTTCATGTGTCCCAGAGGAATCGAACCCACAACCTTTCTGTTGCTACCGCTAATGTTACAGATGTTACTGCTATAAAAATTTCACCTACTGTACATAATGTCTTCACTCATGTGGAATTTCCTCATGTACAATTTCCTCATGTACTACCAAAGGGAAATCCCTCGTCTTTTTTTATGCGTTCAGTGCATCAAACTGTGAAATGGCTGCTGAATTGCAGTCAGTAGGAATTGGTAATTATAGGTTATGAGAAACATTCCTGCCCTCGCGCTGAGACACTGACTGGCTGATAAAAGCCTCTTGATTGAGTAATTATGCGTTTGAGAGCCACATTGCAGGGCGGAGTCTGTAATCATAGCGTAATCTCTTGTTCGTTCAAGCCCCAGTCAATTCACACAAATTCGAACAAAAGGGGTCAAAAACAGCAGCTCAGCAGAAAATTGATATAATGATTGTACTCAGAAATAAATGGCACTTGAACACCGCTAGCTCAGCTCATATCACGGTTATATCCACGGTGATGCTAGTGCTTTTTGCTCGAGAAATGAAGTCTCTCGGCCTACAGTGTTTTCACCTAAACCACCTGTGTCATTACTGAATCATCAACTCTTAAAATGACCTACTGTCTCTGCTGAGTTGTTAAAAGTGTTATTTGATGACTCAGGGGCACTAATGAGACTTGAAATGGTTTACCCCTGGAGCGTTGCCCCTTAAACTACAGGAATGAGATTAGCTGGGTGAGATCAAGTAATGGTCAAGAACTTAAAGCAAACTGCAAGTAAAATTGAGGCAAGTGAAACAGATGTTCCAAAACATGTAAGGCGAACAGAGTGCTAATGTTCCTCGTGGGACTCTACACACTATTCATCACCTCATCAAAATTAGACACGCTGCCGTACTTATCTTTGGAAGTGTTAAGCAAAAAAATTAGCTCTTCCAACAGGTACTAAGGTATCTAAGGGAGCTTCATGTGATAAATGCCAATAACCATTTCTAAAGGGGGGGGTTCACAAATTAACTGGAATATCTTTATTTAAAATAAAAAGGTGGCTATAATAAAATTTTGATGGATGGATGGATGGATGGATGGATGGATGGATGGATGGATGGATGGATGGATGGATGGATGGATGGATGGATGGATGGATGGATGGATGGATGGATGGATGGATGGATAGGATGGATGGATGGATGGATGGATAGATAGATAGATAGATAGATAGATAGATAGATAGATAGATAGATAGATAGATAGATAGATAGATAGATAGATAGATAGATAGATAGATAGATAGTCAATGACTGAAGCTAGCGAACAGCTTTGCCTTTTGGTGCTGATGCAATCCACATATGATGATGGACAAAATGTCTGATAGATGGTATGAGTGCATTGCTGGATGCAGATTCGCCCCAAGAGAAGAGAAGATGCAAGAGTATAATTGCGTCGGGCACTGAAGTGTGTGAAAGGATTAGGCTTTGGCCAGTCTTCAGCACACACGTATAAAAGCCTCTGCCCCCGGGGAGGAGTGGGCTGGCCTGCTTGTGTACTGAAACCAATGTGCCGACAGCACCATTCGTCTTCGATACGGCTCTCCTCCCCTGCCTGTTTGCTATCTCAGCCTTGGCCTTGTCTTTCATCAACCATGGCGTGTCCTCTCTGATCCTGCTCAGCTGCTCAACACTGTCTCTGTCTTCATTAGTCTGGCAATATTACGAGCGCAAGCTTCCCAAAAGGTGTGTGCTGGTACTGTTACTTTTCAATGTTTGGTTCTATGAACACTGTCCATGAAAGTTTAGCTGTGCGTTTAGTTGTGGTTAAAAGATGGCTACTGGCTCACCACCAAGACTATGGACAAACAATATTTAAAGAATTGAATATCAAAGGAACAGTTCTGCAAGAAATGAAACTTCTGTCATCATTTACTCCCCCTCATTTTGTTATAATCCTGTATGGCTTTATTTCTTCTGTGAAATAAACAACTCAATCTTCAAACAATTCATAGTGACCATATTCAAAAATGACTGGCTCAAACGAATTCTTGAGCTCAACTCAGTTCACTATCAGTGAATGAAGGTGCAGTCACAATAGCGATATTTCAGCAAAATACACTGCTCATACAGAAGTCACTTAAAAACAAAGCAGTTTTCTGTTGGTGGTCAGTGTGGCGAATTCACATGACCAACTTGAACATTAGCAAAAATCTGCGTTGGGAACTTTTTCACCCTTATACGAAACTCCCAAGAATCTGAACGGCCAGATTCTTATTGAAATGACTAGATTTGGCCTGCAAGATTTTGTCGAGCATGTATGTCTATTACGAACTATTAATGTCGCTGTCTTCACAAAGTGCTGAAATGTCAATCACTATACAGTATCATCATGACATGGCCTATAGACCTTGTGCGCCAGAGAAACAAGGGCGCAGATATCTTTAGAATAATGTCTTTGAACTTCCGTTTTTGCGGTCGCTCTGTATATCTCTATGGCATTTCTGTCCAGAGTTATTAGCTTTTGAAGTGGATTTACTTAATGTAAAGTTAACGAAAGTTATCTTGAGGATTGTAATGTTTAAAGCAGATGTCTTAACAAATGTCAGTAGACCGGGAAGATTTTAAAACGAGCCGTTCATTTATACGCAAGATCGCTGTGAAAATACAGACAAGAAGACAAAAGATAACGAGGGGCAGGGCTTCATAAGGTCTATAGTCAGGAAAAGAAGACCCAAAGCGGGAATATGTAGCAAATCAAACTTTATTAATGAAACAGTAGATCAGGGGGAATTTTTTTTTTTTTTTTTTTTTTTTTTTACCGGTTGGCCGGTCACACGGCTTTCATAGTTTTCAGTTATGTAACTGGTGCGGAGACCTGCAATGTTATTTTAATTTTATTAATATTTTGATTTTGAATTAGTTTTATTTTTAGTTTCCGGTCATTTTAAGCTATTTCGTTACGTGCTTTTGTCATTTAATTTTTTTAAATATTGCTATTTAGGTTTAATATAGGCTAGGCCTATATTACATTATTTATATATAATTTAGCTAAATTTCAGTTTAAGTTTAGTTTAAGTTTTTATTTCTTTCCAGGTAATAATTTTAGAGCTTCAACTTAAATTTATTTCAGTCTATTGTAAGGCAACATTTATAATTTTCGTTAATTTTTTCAAGTATTATAGGCCCATTTTATTTAGCCTAATTTCAGCTTTCTTTCAATTAACTTGAATGCTTTTAATAGATTTAGTTACAAACTATTTAGGTTAATGCCGGTCCGGGACACTATTAGGCCGGGAGTCGCAAACTCAGACAGACAACCCCATAAAAATAAAGCTTGATTTGCTAAATGTTCCTGCTTTTGGGTCTTCTTTTCCTGACTATAGCTATAGCCGTGCCATGATAATATAGTGATTGACATTTCAGCACTTCGTGAAGACAGTAAGAGCTTGTGTGAATTTCACGTAGAAAAGGAAGTTCAGGAACAACCTCGATCCATCAGGAAAATTCTTACACCACCCCGTAGCGCCGGGCCTGGATAAACTATTGTCCAATCATTGCATTGCAGTCCGAATGTTAAATGTTAATTTTTATTGTAATGTTATGTGCTTTGAGACACAAGGTAGTTTAATGCCATCTCTAGTGACACTTTTGTTTGCTCCCTGCTGCAACCGTTCATGTGTTTTGAAGAAGGCGTGGCTTTTGAGATAGCTATGAAAGGGAGGGTGGGATCTTATGCTTTAACCCTTTAGGCGCCAGAGGTTTTTTCCTAAAATGTTCGATTTTGACATCTTAATTTCAAAAGGCTATATCTTAAAAGTGAAAAAAGATAGATACTTTCTGTAAATTAGATAAATATTAAGGATGACCCAAACTTTATGTAGGGATTCAATTTTCCATTTAATTTGCATATTATGATGTTATATGGTGGCAGAAATCTTGGATTATAGAATTTTCATGAAAAGTCACGTTTAAATGATAAAATACAGCACTTCTTTCCCCCCAAAATGTCCATCACCTTCTGTTTGCTATATTACACAATACTGAATGCTCAGGTATATAGTAAGTGGTAAACAAACTGTGTAAATCATTACTAGTAAATGGTAGAACAAACCATATGCATGAAGTGGTTGGCCTTTTGCTGTAGAGATTTTCCATTTACTACATACAGTAGGCACTTTGATTCCATGTTTGGGGCATATATTATTCATATGACACAAAAACACAACTAGACAAGACCTGTTTAGTTCAAAGATCACTCGCGACGGCAAGGCACAGATTATGAGTGAGATGATACGAGAAGCGCGAGCACGGCCAAATCTGCCTCGCGCGCGCGCCGAGTATGCACACTATTGCGACTCCCCACCCTGCCTTCACGTTGCCCCCTAACTGTACTATGAATACTTCAACCTCGTCTAACATACCCAGTGATAATAGACAAAGTCTCCACCACAATACTGTCGCCGCGATCGCGGAGAGACTGATAAAATGACTCACTCTCACACTAGCTCCGCTTTTGATCGCACTGATTCAATGCGCTCTAACTCGAACATTTTGTAACATGACGTTTTTTTGAGTCGGGGATGAAGTATGACATGTCTGACATCCAGTGGAGGGGAGGTCGAACAAAATTTGACACCCAATTTGACAAAATCGGCCGTTTTATTCAGTGCCGCAACTTGTAGAGTAAACTCGACCGTGGCACCTAGAGGGGTAAAGCTAGCTCCAATCTCCAATAATTGCCTACCCTACCTTTAAAAAACTATTTAGGAGTTATAACCAGAACTTTTTGAAGTTTAAGATTGAGCATTGTTAAAAATGTTCAAGGAAATATTTGTATAAAAGATAAATTAAATAAAATAAATAATTTGTAGTGGTTATAAATGGTTATAATATATATATATATATATATATATATATATATATATATATATATATATATATATATATGTATATGTATAATTCTCAATTTATTTATTTTTTTGTGTGTGTGTGTGTGGTAATGCTATGAAACGTGACAGATTGTACGGACATAATTTGTGGCCAAACTGTCATAAAGAAATAATGAACACAAATTATGTCCGTACAATTTGTCATGTTTCATAGCATTACCACAAAAAAAAAAAAAAAAACGAAATTCAGCCACTACGAAAGCCTGTGCACTTGCCAAGTTGCCACTACAAAAGCCTGTTTGATTGAAAAATGACAACAAGCTTCCGGTATAAATCAGGGGAAGCTTCAGGAAAAGAAGAGGATAAAATCAAATGCTCTCCTGATCTGTCACTCTGAATGCCCTGACTCAGAGCTATTCAAAAAACACTTTATACTGTTGTTAACATGGACACTATTCATTCTGCAACATAATCATGTACAAACAAACCTGGGTCTGAAATACCAAGAGCTGTGAAGCTAAGGTTGCATTTATTCTCTCTGTTGAGGAGTATTGCCCTCTGAGGAAATGGGGTTACTGAGGCTGCTGTTCTATATGCAAGATGCCCACGGCTATTGCCCCTGATGACCCTGAGTGTTTGAAGCTGAAGGACAGCATGGAGACTGGGTTTAATCCTGTGGGCACCATGCCCACTGGAGCGTGCACTCGCATACATGAACACACACACAAACTGGACATACCTGTGCACAAGCACACAAACACACAAAAATTGCCTGTAAGCATTACTTCATATGGGGCACCCAGGTGAAAAAGACGTACTGTTAAATGTATTAAACATGCATTATAGTATATTTTTATTGTACTAAAAACATACTCAAGTACATTTTTAATACATTTAATAATACGTTCATACAGGTTATGATTTAACGAGCACATGGAGTGCTAAAAACAAGCAACTACACACAATCATACAAATGAAGCACACAATCATACTATTAATAAAAAAAACACTTACTGGTACACTACATTCTTTAAAGTTTTTAAGCTAAATATTATATATATATATATATAAGTGCAATTCACATGGTCAAGAAGCATCAAGTAATTCTTTGTATGCACACATTAAAGTATGTTATGAAATCATCAATGTTGGGTGTAATGCATTACTAAGTAATTAATTGTTATTACCTTTAATTTAATTACTTTTAACTAGAAAAAGTGAAGTAAGGGATTACTCTTAATTTTTCTGTAATGTAATTACAGTTACTTCTGATGCATTTAATACGGTATGGACTATAGAATAATTCTATAAAAAACAATAGTCGATTAAACATCCAAATTCATGTTTTTAACGTAACCTCCACCCTTTAAATACTTTGGGCAGTTAAGAATAATTTATGCAATTTTATATTATTTATTTGAAAGAATTAAAAAAGAAGTTTCATGTCTATATTGTTAAAGTGGTCGAGGTTGATATGAGATTTCGAATTAATTATAGAATAAGTAATTAAATACTTTTTAGTGAGAGTAATTAGTACAGAAATATAATCTTAACACTGTTGAAGATGTAATTAGTAGGGTAATTAAGAGTACATTACCCAATACTGGAAATAATGTCCAGGAGTATATTTCTTAAAAGGATTCTAAAAAAAAAAATTCACAAGTTTTAAATGTTATTTCTAGTAACACACTACAGGAAAAAAAAGTACAATAACAATTAAACGTAGGCCTACGCTAAATATAAAATTGAAAAATAACCACTGTAAAAATTATTTCAATTATTACATTTTTAAACACTAAAATTATTTTCATAATTTGTTATCACAACTTTTTATCTTTTGTCAAATCAACTTTGTGTTATTAATGTGGTTCAGATAACAGTATTTTGAGTTTCTACTTATTAAACCAATCTCCTTCATTGTATTAACTAAAAAAAAAGTATTTCAATGAACAACCAGGTACCTTAAGCTAAACCAACAAAAAAAAAATTGTGCGGTGCACTTTTAAAGTGTGTTAATATGTAATGAAAGTCTATAGTATTCTCTTACAGTATACAGTAGGTCACGTTTTAAGTACTTTTTAATTTGTGTCAATTACATTAACTGAAAAAATAATAATTTGGGATTTTAAGTATACAATCAATAAATATATGTGCACTTTTTTTTCCACAAGGGCTACGAGTACTGATCACACTGAGATCAACAGATCAGACAGCACAGCCCTGCACTGGAACTCTGTAGTTAATGTCTACATAATTTATACAACCTCATCTGCATGTAAAGTTTATTCACTCTGTTTATTTTGTCTCTCTTTCTTGCTGTATAAAGATGTCAGCCACAGGGGGCGTATGAATCTCATGATCTCTGGCAGACTCACTGAGCTAGCTTCTCATCTGGGCCCGTTTAGAATTATAGTTTTATTTGAGTAAAGAAAAACACCTCCAGTAATTAACAAGAGACCTCTGTTCCAATCCTCACATCTGTCGCTGCCATAAACACAGATCTCAGTGCACACAACAAGTCACAAAGCACACTCTACCACTCAACTATTTATTTGCCTTTCAGCTTGTATTACTAATATCCCAGGATACTCACAAAATCTGTGACTACTGCATGCACAGATAGTTTTAGGTAGCAATGCCACTTGGCCTGGGACAAAAATGTAGGCTACACCATTAAGGACCTTAATGTGACCACCTCATTATGGGTTTACATCCACATTCCTGTTTGTCTCCCCTTAACGCATGTCCTTATTTTGCAAAGTTAGACGCATTTCTGGGTCATCATATTTTGTTGATCCTGGAACAACATTCCTGTCCGAAAATATTGTCCTAACCATATCCCTACTCCTAAACCTAACCCTACCCATAATTTACCCCTAAAATCAGAGTGAAAGGATAGGTGAATAACACTGATGTAGAAGCACCTAACCCTGGTTGTAACTCTAAACTTGACATAAACTGTGAACTTGTCTATCAAATCTGATCAACAAAGATGTTGATTCAGGAACATGTTGCACTTGATGAAATCAGGTTCAGCCCCCTTAACGTCACCCCTGGTATTCGGATACATGAAGTAAGCAACTTGAGAGGACCTGAAATGTAAAAAAACTACAAATATACGTACGCAACAAAAACACCTAATTTTTCACACTGATTGAATATAGGACAAATAAAAAAACTCCTTTTTCATTCACATTTTTTTCAAAGATTGCAATTTTTATCGAACAGATTAGCTTCATGAAGGGATTGTGTAAATTCACTGGACATACTGGACATCACACACAAATGAAGGCCAATGAGGCCACTTACCAGGCCGTCGCAGTTACTAATGGCTACTGAGGCTCCCTGTATGTCTGTAATGTCACCCACATACATGCAGTCACTCTTCAAAGGCTCGGAGTGCATGCCGCCAGATTCCTGCCACTCCATCTTGGCTCCGGGAGCCACCAGGCGTATGTTGCGGCGCAGACGCAGGTGAAACTCCCGGCCGAAGACGGTGACGTTGTAGTAGAGCTGTTCGAGCGTGTCTCCTCCGGACTCATGGTTGGCGTGGTCGGCCGATGCCGCCTCTCTTCTCCAGCGCCTACGGAACTGCCCATCTGCTGGACCAACCGATACTGCATGGGACAGGAAGCGGCCTTCTGCATCGGTAAGAACAGGCTTCACCAGTCCATAGTCCCCCAGAACATGCTGCAGGGAATCTGCATTACACACAAAGAAAGTGAGTCAGACAGCACACATTGGCTGTAGTGCATCTATAATGAATGTCACTATGCTCGCGAACTTTCATGTGATGGTTTGCAGAAACAATGCTTCTTCTCACAAAGCGAATTAAATTTAGATGTGTTTATGTTGACACTTTAAAATGCACATTCTTTCCCATGCAGCGAGTTAATGCACGTGAGAAGCAATGGGTCAGATGGGTCCGGGTGAAGAAACACATTAACACTTGTTTCACACCATCATTTTCATATTTAACAACGCCTGTTTGTGCACAGACTGTATGAACAGTGTGTTTTGTTATTCTGTGTTTGTAATTGTATATCTGCCTCCCATCAAAATATACCAAGATAAATAAAATGTATAATTGTCAATATGCTATATTGTTTTCAAAGACAGCCGGATGCTTGATAGACATATTTACAATACAGAAATGTCAAGAAGAAACACAACAACAGACTCACATAAGGAAAAAAAGACCACTCATCCTAAATAAGTGTCACAAAACCCATTGAGCACACAACAAAGACAGCATTTTGGGCATCACATGTGTATTCCGTGTCAGCTCACCTGATGCACATTAATGTTGTACACACAAAATGATGCTCGAACCTATTATACCTAAAAATTATGCTAAAAAATGCTTTACTTACATATGATGTTCAAAATATGTTGCACACACCTATGATACCCAATAATAATTTAAGCAACTGATGCAACAAAACAAAAAATGCTGCACACACCTATGATACCCAAAAGTGCAACATGCACCTATAACACCAGTAATATTTTATTCACCTCATGCACAAAAATGCTCCACATATCTATGCACAAAAATGCTGTCTAGGTAGGCAACTCGCTAGGTTTTGAGACACAGCCGATATGTCAGTTCAAAGTGATGCTGAGCTCATAATGTGCATCTCTGAAGAGACCACTTCCTCTAGCACATTTATTTAAAAAAAAATGTATTTACCAATAACCATATCAAGTTACTAACAAACCAAAAGTTGCAGCATGAAAACATTTTAGTCTTTCTCTTCCAAAACGAAAAGTTCCTTTTTAAAGCTTTGGGATTTTTTTGTTTGTTTGTTTTTTAAGTTTCTATATGCAAAACGCACGTTTTGTTTAAACGCTCTCAAAGGAGGAGAACAGAACTGGGACGGGTTTTTTCATTATTATATGAGATCAATATGCTGCAATACTTCCGCTCTCAGACATTTCAATATCGCCAGAGCGTCTGTCAAAAATTGCAAACGCGAGAAGAAGAAAAAAACACCCAAAACATTTCCACTACACCGGCAGAGCTGCGCTGAGAATTAATTTCAGCAGCATGTGAAACAAACACACAACAAACAGTAATGATGCAGCACACGAGAATGCCGCGTCTGTTTATATTTCCTAAAGCTCCAGAGAAAAATTAACAAGATCAGAAATAGCCTATGCCACAAGTTTCTCACACACGGGGATGGAGACAGTGCGCAAACATCCAGGTCTGATGCGCACTGGGGTGGTACCGGTCAGGACATCTTGTGATGGGATAGAACTGGAAGTGTAAATAGGTAAAGGCAACCGCACGTACCTATGCTACTGGAGATATAAAGGCCGTTCGTCTGCAGAAAGATCGGTAGTGTGATTAGGATAGTAAATCCGGCCGCGAAATCCATGGCAGCTCCGAACTGCGCAGGTGAGGGAGACGGACTTTGGGATCCAGCGTGTTAAAGTTCCCTGCGCGACCAGCAACCGCCACGCCAGCAACAGCCGCCCGCAACTTGCTGCAAAGTGCACTAGGAGAGAGCGCGTGCCTATCTCTCTCTCTCTCTCTCTCTCTCTCTCTCTCTCTCTCTCTGTCTCTCTCTCTCTCTCTCTCTCTCTCATAACATACACACACACACACCCTCTCCCTCCTCATCGACTCTTACTAGGTTTCTCAGTCAATACCTGAATGCGCGCACGAGTGCAGAGAGACAGAGCTAACCTACAGACAAACCTAACGTGTGAGTAACTGCTGATTTTTTTTTTAAAATGTTGATGCTCAAGTCTGAAACTTTTTACAGATGAAATGCTGCTTGTGTGAGGTTGTGTTCTTTCATGACCTGCTCAAACTTTTCGCAGAGCCTCATCACATTCAAGCACAACATCATCAGCTAGAGCAATAGCGCCCCCTTTAACACACACACAGACTGTCACTTCTTCAACAACAGTCACAGGTATCGGCTAAGCTGCCACTTAATCAACATCAAACCAGAAATGCAAATACCAGAAATATTAACAAAAATATGTGAGTGTCTTCCACACAAATGTAGGCCTATAATATGTTACACACAACACTGTAATTACTATAGTTGTTTGTAAGCCCAGTAATGGCTAATTTCTCTTTTAATGAAATTAATTATCCAACCAGGTAAATCTATGTGGGAGGAGTTTCTCACCTGTGATATCTGTGGCACATCTGTATAATGGAACAAAAGCAAAATAATAATAATAATAATAATAATGATAACAACTCCCTCTATATTGCAGCAGCAACGTGTTTCCTTTCATTTATGTTTCAAGCATTTAGCAGAAGTAATTCACACTTGCTCTGCACCACAGCAGCAGCATAGCATGGTCATTAATATCTTTTTTTTACAAATTATCCTGAGAGTTGTCATGACTGAAATCCATTTTACTTTTAGAGTACCTTTTTTTTTAAAAATATCTTATTTCAGTAGTTGCATACTGATATAGCCTATTCAGTTCTGAAGCCCTACTTGATATAATTAAATATCTGAGCAGTGAAAATTATCCTAAAATGAATAAAAGTAGTATGCAGAAGAGAATTCAGTGTAATTTCAGTAAGAATTCTTAATTGCACCTGAGTTTGCGTTTATTTCAGGAATATAATTGTTTTGAAAAGGCAGGTGAGCAGATAGCCTTTCTGAGATGCGGACAGAGAATGTCCTTGGTAGGGTCAAACACATGGCATCCATTCGTTTGCATGCATTAACATACCTAATGAGTGATGGGACGGATTTTAATTTTGCTCTTGAAAGGTTAGACTCCTGAGCATCAGGTTTAGAGAGAGAGATTCTCATTAAAAAGCTGCCAGACCCTATGAAAGCATGATACAGTATTGATAAAAGTGCTTGGAAACATCCATATTTGCATTGAAATACTGTGTACATTTACCTATAACTTCACCTTGGGCAACATGCACATCCACAAAGCAATTGGATAAAATCAGGGTTACAGCATTCATTATATTGGTCTCATGCAACTACACTACACTCTGGTTTGGAATAACACAATTATTTGTTGCTATTATCATATAAGCTACTTGTCATATTAGCTTGATTAAAAGCAAACAGCCTCCACATTGCAATTTTTGCCATCTAAAAAATATAACAAGCAAGATATGTGTTACACATAAAGAGTTTGAACAAGGTCCGAAGACCAAATGAGAAACAATAGTATTTTCTGACCCTGAGCAAAGTTACTCCAGTCAGAAGGATCTCACGCTTACTAAAAACACAAATAGTGAAACATGTCTTGTGTACCTGAAACATAAGTTACCAGGCCAATTCTAAATCAATTTCTTGTCACTAATATATTGTCTCATTTCAGTCAAGAATGATAACAAAAAATGCAAAGGCAACCGATTCTAAAGGCCTTGCTGATGTGAATACCCTGTTCATTCCACATACAGTATATACAGAGAGGTCAGAGCACAGTGTAATTATCAAGCACATTTTGGCAGATACATTCCCTTAATACTGCACAATTTTATCAAGCCCTGTTGGGAACAGTACAAACAGAGATTTTCTTGAGTGTGTGCGCGTGTGCGTGCGTTTGTGTGTGGTCCTGGTTAACCTTAACTTGTGAGGACAAATTGTTCCCAGAAGGTCAAAGATTTCTGATATTTTTCCCCACAATGTAAGGTTTACCAGGATCTTACATTTTTTGGTCCTCATGAAAACAGCTTATAAATCATAATAAATGGTTTTCTTGAAAAAAAATGTTGTGTTTAGGGTTAGAATTATGGAATAGAATATTCAGTAAGTACAGTATAAAAAATTATTATGTCTATTGAAAGTCCCCATAAAACATGGAAACCCAACGTGTGTGTGTGTGTGTGTGTGTGTGTGTGTGTGTGTGTGTGTGTGTGTGTGTGTGTGTGTGTGTGTGTGTGTGTGTGTGTGTGTGTGTGTGCGTGCGTGTGTATGTTCACTTTGTGGCACGAGATGTGGGGGAATTCTATCAGTGTGTATCATGTTTCCCCATAAAGAGACGTTTGATGGTCAATACGTTTGATCTTACCCTTCTCACTTTTCCTCCTCCTTACTCTCAGTCATTTAAACATCCACAATTTTCAATTGCAAAAATCACAAAAAACAAATTGCAAATGATCCACCTCTGTCTAATATTTACACAAAATACAAGAGTACCAAATAAGCACTTAGAACTTTTAGTGAATCTGCGCACATATTTATTTGAATTTGAATTTATTGTTGAGGATAACCCCTTGAGATGAAACATCTCGTTTTCGAGGGGGTCCTCGAGACAAAGACAAAGATAATACAACACATATACATTCACTCACACTAAAGCTCTACCTCATCCCGCCTCACCCTGCCCGCCCAGCCCACCAGGCCCACCAACTCCTTATTGGAAACAAATCCATATATAAAACAAAATTGCAGTATTAAGATGCATGACAACATTTAGCCCTTACATACACATATGTCTATACATATACATACATACATAATGTATACGCACACCTACACCCATACTCGAATATGTACACATAAATAAAAAAATAATAAGTATCCCAGATAAGGGGTATAAAAAAAATTATTAAAAAAAATATATAAAAAAAGCCCAGTCACACATGAGGAAAACATTTACAGCAACAGTTTGCTTGCAAGTAAGTAAAGAGAGATATTTTGAAGGAACACAATGATGTGACAGATCTTAGAGACCTGGGCAGGCTATTCCAGTCTGAGGGGGCTTTGAATTTAAAAGCAAGTCTACCACTCTCTTTGAAAATGTTTGGCACAGTGAAGGAGAGATATTCAGTGTGTCTCAATCTATAGCTGGGTCATATGGAAGTACATATTCCTTAAAATAAGAAGGATAATTATAATACACACATTTAAAAATGACCTGTAAAAATGATATTGTCAATTAATAAGTAGTAAATTAAATCAAAAGGAAGCTGATCATCTCTGCAACCTGCAAGAACAAAAACAGTATCTTCAGAATGTATAAGATCAGAGAAAATCTAGACAATTCTTAGCAGGAGATAAATAATGCATTTCTTTATCTTATCAGGAAAAGCTAATGCCATGCATACAATTAACCATAGCACATACATACATAGCATGCACATAGCAGTAAATCAGAACCTTGAGGAATGCCAGAGTTAAGCCATGTACATTCAAAAAGTTTCTAAACTAACTGTTAAGGTTATTTTAGCTTGGAAATCATTTTCGAGACAGAGTTTTTTCGAGAACACTGCACTGAGATCTAGTGGATCTTAAAGAGATCCAACAGGACAACAATGAGTCATTGACTATAACTAGTGCTGTTTCAGTACTATGATTAGGTATAAATCCTGTCTGAAAGAAGCCACCTTTGTCATTCCTGTAGAATAGGTGCAGTTGCTGAGCAACGACCTTCTACAATACCTTGGAGATTAAAAAAAGTGTTTCATATTGGGTGATAATGTGACAGATCATATGCGAGATTTTGTTTCTAAATTATGGTTTAGTCTTTAAGGATTCCACTCCAGCCAGATACCAATAAGTCTTTAATAATACCTCTGTTGTTGGACAAAGACTGAGTAGACAAATAGACAAACATGTACAGTAATTAGTCCAATTATTTAATTAGTAATTATTTCAATATACCTGGTTAATTGGACTAAAGGGAAAGAAAAATCTAAATGGTCAATGGTTGTATGACATTTCTGTTGATACAATTCTTTATAGAAATGAATTTCATGAATGCAATTTGGTCAGTTTTTCATTTTGTTTTTGTTTTGTTTTATCAAGGAAAAAATGTGCTCTAAGCCAATATCTAAATTAGATCAAGATTACAAACCTTCAGTATAGAATGGAGCCATGATCCGAGTGTGTTATAGGATGAAGTAAGTTTGAAATGGTTTCAAATGATCTCATCTGCTAATCTTAGAAACATCTAGTGCATTATGATAACAGAAGATGGGGTGCAACACGTATCAACTGTAAAATAGAGGGAGGAAAAATTTGGAACTTTTTAAGTTTAACTTGGTGGGGTTTTTTTACATTTTAATGACAGAGAAAGGGAATGATGATGGAAGAGAGAAAGAGACATTGGGAATGGTGCATCTGAGACAGAATAAAGCCTACACCCTTCTCTACCAAGGATGTCCTCTATAAAGAGGTACATACTCAAAAATTCCAGATGAGAAAACTTAAATTACAAAAAAAAAACAATACTACAAAATATGAGAAGTATGAGTTGCAAATATTGTGTAAATCACTATTTAAATATACACTCACCTAAAGGATTACTAGGAACACCATACTAATACTGTGTTTGACCCCCCTTTCACCTTCAGAACTGCCTTAATTCTACGTGGCATTGATTCAACAAGCTGCTGAAAGCATTATTTAGAAATGTTGGCCCATATTGATAGGATAGCATCTTGCAGTTGATGGAGATTTGTGGGATGCACATCCAGGGCACGAAGCTCCCGTTCCACCACATCCCAAAGATGCTCTATTGGGTTGAGATCTGGTGACTGTGGGGGCCATTTTAGTACAGTGAATTCATTGTCATGTTCAAGAAACCAATTTGAAATGATTCGAGCTTTGTGACATGGTGCATTATCCTGCTGGAAGTAGCCATCAGAGGATGGGTACATGGTGGCCATAAAGGGATGGACATGGTCAGAAACAATGCTCAGGTAGGCCGTGGCCGTGGTAAAGTGTCCCAAGAAAACATCCCCCACACCATTACACCACCACCACCAGCCTGCACAGTGGTAACAAGGCATGATGGATCCATGCTCTCATTCTGTTTACGCAAAATTCTGACTCTACCATCTGAATGTCTCAACAGAAATCGAGACTCATCAGACCAGGCAACATTTTTCCAGTCTTCAACTGTCCAATTTTAGTGAGCTCTTGCAAATTGAGCCCATCCGCCTCAAGGTTGTGCATGTTGTGGCTTCACAAATGCTTTGCTGCATACCTCAGTTGTAACGAGTGGTTATTTCAGTCAAAGTTGCTCTTCTATCAGCTTGAATCAGTCGGCCCATTCTCCTCTGACCTTTAGCATCAACAAGGCATTTTCGCCCACAGGACTGCCGCATACTGGATGTTTTTTCCCTTTTCACACCATTCTTTGTAAACCCTAGAAATGGTTGTGCGTGAAAATCCCAGTAACTGAGAAGATTGTGAGATACTCAGACCGGCCCGTCTGGCACCAACAACCATGCCACGCTCAAAATTGCTTAAATCACCTTTCTTTCCCATTCTGACATTCAGTTTGGAGTTCAGGAGATTGTCTTGACCAGGACCACACCCCTAAATGCATTGAAGCAACTGCCATGTGATTGGTTGATTAGATAATTGCATTAATGAGAAATTGAACAGGTGTTCCTAATAATCCTTTAGGTGAGTGTACATACAACATGTCCCCACAAAGATGGCAATATCCAAAATCCTTGTCCTTGTGGGGACATTTTTTGGTCCCCATGAGGAAAACAGCTTATAAATCAATTCATTTTTGGAAATGTAAAAATGCAGAAATTTCTCTATGATGGGTAGGTTTAGGGTTAGTATAAGGGAATATAGTATAGAGTGAATTCAGGTAGAGTGGGACATCAGGTTGAGTGGGACACTTAAGCTTTTTGGTACTTTAAAGGGTTAATTTTGTAAGCCAATCACAACAATTGTTACTGTGTTGTAGCTGAATCTCTATTGGATATGAAATAAAGGTTGTGATTGATATGACATCACAGATGTGGTCCGGATGTTATTTTTCAAATTGCTTGACTCCTGGGACCTCACAGTAAGCCACCCGGTGGGTGTAAATATATTTTAGAATAATAAGGTTGATAATTCTGTCACTTATGATGTAACAATAAAACTTTTGCTTTTACATACATTTATACTGTCTGTGTATTAGAGATTAATAACAATGAGCATATAACTGTATAAAATATTTGTGAAAATTAGATTCACAGCACTGTCCCACTCAACCTGACAGTGTTAGGTTGAGTGGGACAGTGCATTTCAGGTTGAGTGGGACAGTTTTAGGGCTAAAACACAGTGCAGCCATTTCATGAACAAAAGTTATAAGTAATAATAATGTGTGTGAATATACAATTTTAGCTTGGTAACTTCAATATACACAAGATGGCACCCATACAGAGAGGAGAGGGACAGAGAGAGAGAGAGCGAGAGAGAGAGAGAGGGGGGGGGGGGGGGGGAAGCAATACAGGACAGAACAGGGCAATACAGAAAAGGAAAAGACAGCAAAGTAGGAAAGGAAGAAAACTAAACCAATGGAGTGAAGAGAAAATGGCAGGTGCTATTGAAGAATATGAGCAGGAGGTGCCTGAAGGACACAAACCAAAATTAAGGTTTTTAGCCAGGGCATGGAACATCCCAAAATCAACACTGCAAAGGTGAGTGAAAGGGCTGGTAAGTGGCTACCGCCATGCCTCAGGTAAGAGCCCCCTGCTCTCAGCTCAGGCTGAGAGTGAATTGGCTAGCCTTGTTAAAATGTTAGCTGAATGGGGGAACGCAGTGGTATACGGCTTATTGCGTTCCAGTATGCCAAAATGAATGGCATCCCTGTTTTTTCTGTGGAAAAGCTTGCTGGTGTCCGCGGCCGCCCCCTAAACACGAACAATGAAAGTTCCATTCATTGAATGTAGAGTGAAGTTTACAATGTTGCAATTTTTGCATTAGTTCCAGAAATCCATTTTTAAAAAATCCTTCCAAGTATTAATTAATTGAAGGTCTCCGTTGTATTTTGCGCTTCATAATGCGCCACACATTTTCCATGCATGTATTCTGGTTGTATTTATGTTTTACACAACGTCCCAACTTCATTGGAATTGGAGTTGTATTTCTCATGTTCATTTTAACCATAAAATAGTGTCCCACTTTCACTAACAAAGTGTCCCACTCAACCTGATTGCTTCCAGTTTGCTGAAGAGGGTGTCAGATGGTGTTTAAAGATTAACAGTTTGTTAATAAATACATAAATTGGGAAAATTTCCCCATAGTGGCAATCATTGCAATCTATTTAAACAAAACACATACAATTTTAATACATTATAACTGATTTACGTTGTTTAAAATGCAATTTACCAAAAAGTGTCCCACTTTACCTGACTTCACCCAACAGTTTGTACAGTATAAAAATTATGTCTCTGAAAAGTCCCAGTAAAACATGAAAACACAACATGTTGTGTGTGTTCGTGTTGTATTTGCAAGTATATATTCATCTATTTATACCAGGTGAACAACAGAATAGCAAAAATTACAGACAAAATAACAGAAAACCAGCAGTCGGTGCCATGGAATGTTAATTATAGCCCTTTAAAAATAGTTAACATATAGCATCTGTTCTAACTTTATACATGCCTTGGTTAATCCGAGAACAATCCTGGAGTAATTGCACAATGCACACCTCATGCCATTAGTATTTTTAGACTTGAACATTTCAATAACAGTTACATTTCTGCAACACGGGAACGATCCTGACTACTGCATCCCTGTGAAGGAGCAGCATTAGACTTTAATTAGTGAGCTCACCATTCCTTAGAATAGCACAGAGTCAAGCCGAGCTGAAGACCCTGAATGCATCTCCTGGCTTTGAACAACACCAAAGATGATCTCATCTTAGATTTTACCTCATTAATGAACCGTATTTACACGCTGTCACCTAACATGTTTTAGAGATGGTCTGTGCTGAAAGCCTATTATTTTGACTAAACAAGATCAGATCATGGTCAGATGATGGTCAGATCAAGATCACGTTGGTGGTGTGGTGTATTAGGAATTTGAAGCGTTTAGAAAATCCAAAAATGCAGAAAGTTTTCTGTGATGGATAGGTTTAGGAGATAGAACAGTTTGTACAGTATAAACATCATTTCGCCTATGGGAAGTCCCCATAAAACGTGAAAATGAGTGTGTGTCTGTGTGTGTGTGTGTGTGTGTGTGTGTGTGTGTGTGTGTGTGTGTGTGTGTGTGTGTGTGTGTGTGTGTGTGTGTGTGTGTGTGTGTGTGTGTGTGTGTGTGTGTGTGTGTGTGTGTGTGCGTGCACATTTGCTCTTAAACATATACACATCATTTCCGTGGTGGTGTTACATAATAAAGGATGGAGAAGAAATGTCATCAAACTGAAAATGTCGCTGAGATGCCTTGAGTGAGTTGAGTCATGACAGACATTAAGAATTAGTGACTGGTGTTTCTGGTGATTTGATATTTGGAATAAAAAATAATAAAAGACAGAGAGAGAGAGAGAGAGAGAGAGAGAGAGAGAGAGAGAGAGAGAGAGAGAGAGAGAGAGAGAGAGAGAGAGAGAGAGATCCATGCCACTTATTTACATTTGGGGAAGAGCTCTGATGTCAATGAGAGCCTTCAAAAACCTTATAGGACTATTACGCAATATTATACAAAATGCATTTATGAATACTTAATGACTGACTAAAAATAATCACCTAAAGTTTTTTACTGAGTGGTAAGACACCCACTGAATTCCCGCTATGCAATAGGGATCTATGGACTTTTCAGGGTCTCTGAAGATACAGCTCTGCTCCATAGCACATGAGCGCTTTTGCGCCACCGCATATTAATTTTATTCTAATCTTCTCTGCAGGGAGCATAACATGTAATTAAACTTTATTAAATTGTGCTGCATCTCATGCAAGATAACATTAGGTTATACAAAAAAAAATCCCCTTCAAAAACTCACACAATCAAAAAAAAAGTCCTATACATGCAAATACCACATGTACTGTACCTCACAAATGTGTATGCTATTGTACTTTTAAAAACAAATATTTAAATTTCAAGGAGTTGTCTACTTTGTAATTCCTTTGTAAATATAAGTGATTCAAAAGATCGTCGTCTGCAGCATCATGAGGTCTGTGTTGTGCTAATTAATTTGAATTTTTATGCAATAACCAGCTGTTATGTCCGATTGTGTAATGTGTAAATGTATGTGTGTAATGTTCAATCAATAATAATAACCAATCACCAATGTAGCCAATTCATCATCTGTTTGCTTATATTAAAAGCATTTTATTTGAAATCGCCTTGTCTAATGATGCCTAAGGTTGGCCACGAGCATAATTATACTGTAGGTACAATCACAGTTGCCACGGAAACTGGTTCTTAAAGCATTAACAAAGTTTTACAACATGGAGGAAATCACTAAAAGTGGAGTACAATATTATTACTGCCACCAAAGGCATATATCTTGAGCAAATTTATTGTTCATTACTTGTGCATTTTTTTTCTTATTGTACTGTAAATAAATGATATGATTCCTTCCAAAATCTCAAGTGGAGTAAATGCAGTTCAGTTTGTAATACACAGCAATGCAGTTTAATCTGTGCTGGTATAGCACTGTGTCATGCAATAATTCTGAACTAGGTGCTTAAACAAGATCGATGCGAATGTGTGCAAATAAACAATGATACAGTATCTGTAGATGTAATTATTTGCATTACTTTAAATTACGCAACAAAATGTATGAATATGCTCTCTCTGTCTCTCTCTTTTTTGTGATTTAGTTCAGTGCTATTAGCACAAAAAATACACACCTCACTTTATATTGTAACGCAAATTTGTGGTAATGGCCTTGCATTTACCAGCTATATACTGGTGAAGACATAATTGTTCCACAATCCTGCATAATTCAGCTCTCAGCTTGTTTACAAATGTCCAAGTTGACAAATCAACCCAACACAAAAAAGTTTTGCCAAATATCTTGTCAAAAAGCTGCCGTTCCCTCCGACATCATAAAGTGATGGAGACTCGCTCACAAGCAAACCAACAGGAAGGAAGGAATAAAGAAAATCAATCAAGGAAAAATAGGTCAGGACAGATGAATGGTCTCAAAGGACTTCCCCTGCTCCAGAATGCACAGGAGAGTATTGATAGATGTCTACTGACTTGAACCTGCTGTGAAGAGGCAACATGTGGAGATGGTTTGAAATGGTGAGCCTGAAAAGGAGATCAGGGTTTATTCTTTGTCATCTATATTGGCGATGTTGAACGGCCTGTATGTTCATAAAGTGCTATGCCATTGTGACTAGAACTTTTCGTGAGGGCAGGTCACTGAGAACATACTGATAAAAGTTCTCTAAAAAGGGGGCTTTTTGAGAAATTTTCATTAAACTATTTCATGCTAGAAAATGCTGCTGAATTGTCAAGGGTTTGTGATGTCACAGAAGTCCACTGAAGGCGAGTTGAATTGAGAGCCCATGTCCAGATTTTATACACAAACCTTGAACAAAATATGAAATAAACAATGACTCGAACAAACATGAACATGAACATCATGAACATAAACAGCAGTAACAAAACAACATCAAAGCTATTTAAAGTTATTATAACATGAGGGCTATTTATACAGAAAGACTAATGACTAAACACCTGAGAACAATAAAAAAATGAACTAATGACGCCACGTCAAGACCGACGAATAGGAATCTTGCTAGAGAGGCCCATCTATTTCGAGTGAAACTAAACGAGCCAATGCATATTGGCATGGAATCATCTGCCAAGCAGCGTGGGTATATAGTGAGCAGCAGGTGTGATTGCACTTCAGTTATTTGCTGAGGAGCCAAGCCGATGAGCTGGCTGCCCCAGTGGGCCGCAGCAGGTGTGGCGACAGGACGTGGCGTTTCCGTTCCCTCCTTCAGGGAACGAGGGTTGCCATACTTAACCGAGACGTTCCTCTTCAGTCGGTCACTCAACACTGCGTCGGTACCGATGAATAGGAATCCCTACCAAAGGGCCATAGCTGCTGACCCCATCTAGCGCCCTATGCAAGCCGCTTACCCCTTCTTGCCTGGAAGGACGATAGGAGAGGGCTTACACAGAGTGTCTCTGTCACTGTTGTTCTGTGATAACCCATACAGTGAGATTATTGGATAACACTGGGAAAGCGTGCTCTTTCTGTTAGGAAGGAGAACGCTTGCGGAACCCACATTTTTCCTTACAAGGCCTGTGGGGAAGCTGCTTCTGCCATACACACCAAGGCACTGAAGAGTTATGTGGAGATATACATATGGACTAACCCGAAGGTTGTACTGCATATGAAATACTGGGTGACTTAGCCCAAGGGAAAGACACAGGCTTCCGTTTAGGAGCAGCCGTGGAAGAATAAACATATGGGATCCCCGCGGGGTCACACATATTGGACCCAGCCTAGACCTGGTTCTAAAGGATTCAACGGATAAAGGGCTGGCGCCGGACGCTCCGTCACGTCCGGACAGAGGGTGTTGGGGGACTCAACAGGTTTTTCACTCAGGAGCAATAAGGGGCGCACAGTAGGGTGCAGCAAGCCGACAGAGCTGGGCCTCTCAGTGCTTCTACCCATTTAGGGTGAGAACACGGGAGGAGACTGGCTCTACACGTAGGCTATAATATCTACCGACCGTGTTAGGTGCCGCCAAGCCCGCAGCTCTACAGATATCTGTTAGCGAGGCGCCACGTGCCAAGGACGATGCAATGACTCTCGTGGAGTGAGCATGCAACCTGAGCGGGCAGGGCACGCTTATTCTTGGTAAGCCACGGCAATGGCATCCACTATCCAGTGGGCCATCCTCTGCTTGGAGACAACCTTTCCCTTTTGCTGGCCTCCGTAACATACAAAGAGCTGGTCTAAGGTAAAGCAGCAAAGTCTTCATGAACAAAAGCTTTAAGTCTGCTGATTGCAAAGGCTCAAAGGGAGCATCCTGGAGTGCTCCACTCGAGGAATAGGTTCGTCTTTAAGGCGTACGCACATCTCGTAGACGGTGCCCGTGCCGAAGCGATGGTGTAAAAGGGATGGTTCGGAGTAATTTCAAAAATTACTCCTTTGCATTTTGACCATGACCAAAACAAAAACCTCCCCAAATTCTCTCCAGATCAGCTAAACTGCCTGGGGGTAGAGTCGCCATTCTCCCGGGAGCACAGCCCGTGATAGCTTGTCGGCCACACGGTTGAGCACACCGACATACATGGCCCAAAACGACCTCAGATGCTTCTGACTCCAGAGGAGGAGATGACGGGCGAGTTGTGACATGCAACGGGAGCGTAGACCACCTTGTCGGTTGATGACCAACACGGTGGAGGGTTCCACACAAGCCCAATCCTGTTGGCAGCCTGGGAAAGCATGACCATCATCTCCGGGTCCGGATCAGGCACCGCTGTCACACCCGAAGGGGGCAGCACCGCCGAATCGTCATACCTGGAGAAGTCTAAACCCACTCTTCGATGCAGCGATCGACATCTGATCACCTTGGGGAGTGTCCTTTGGTACACACCTCGTGGATGGTCCAGCGAGTTCCGTCGGCAGCTCTACTGGTTGCGGAGCGTGGGAGGTCGAACGTAGCTCCATTTGCAGGAACGAGAGTCTCGACCGTAGCTCCGAGATGGTCATCTTCCCACAATGTGTACATGACTCATCCATGAATGCTGCCTCAGCGTGTTCAATGCCCAGACATGCGATGCAGTGCTCATGGTCATCCCGCGATCCCAGGTAACGACCGCATCCAGAAACACACAGGTAGAGTGACATCTTTAAAAGACGCGCACCAAACATGTAAGCTCTTTAAAGGGTCTGCTCTCCTTTGTGCTGAAGCACGCAGGGGAATGGTCAGACCAAACACAGACAGGGAAATGTGCAGCCTGTCGTGCGCTGTCTCTCTTACGACAGTCTTACCAGCCATAAGAATGGCTTTTCAACGCTCTTGGTGCACCGTACCAGCTGTAAAAACAACCTTTTTGTTTTGCTCAGTGAAAAACAAACAAAAAGATAGAAAGAGAGAGAGAGAGAGCGAGAGAGAGAGAGAGAGAGAGAGAGAGAGAGAGAGGGGATTACTGGGATTTTCACGCACAACCATTTCTAGGGTTTACAAAGAATGGTGTGAAAAGGGAAAAACATCCAGTATGCGGCAGTCCTGTGGGCGAAAATGCCTTGTTGATGCTAGAGGTCAGAGGAGAATGGCCTGACTGATTCAAGCTGATAGAAGAGCAACTTTGACTGAAATAACCACTCGTTACAACCGAGGTATGCAGCAAAGCATTTGTGAAGCCACAACACCCACAACATTGAGGCGGATGGGCTACAACAGCAGAAGACCCCACCGGGTACCAGTCATCTCCACTAAAAATAGGAAAAAGAGGCTACAATTTGCAAGAGCTCACCAAAATTGGAAAGTTGAAGACTGGAAAAATGTTGCCTGGTCTGATGAGTCTCGATTTCTGTTGAGACATTCAGATGGTAGTCAAAATTTTGCGTAAAGAGAATGAGAACATGGATCCATCATGCCTTGTTACCACTGTGCAGGCTGGTGGTGGTGGTGTAATGGTGTGGGGGATGTTTTCTTGCCACACTTTAGGCCCCTTAGTGCCAATTAGGCATCGTTTAAATGCCACGGCCTACCTGAGCATTGTTTCTGACCATGTCCATCCCTTTATGGCCACCATGTACCCATCCTCTGATAGCTACTTCCAGCAGGATAATGCACCATGTCACAAAGCTCGAATCATTTCAAATTGGTTTCTTGAACATGACAATGAGTTCACTGTACTAAAATGGCCCCCACAGTCACCAGATCTCAACCCAATAGAGCATCTTTGGGATGTGGTGGAACGGGAGCTTCGTGCCCTGGATGTGCATCCCACAAATCTCCATCAACTGCAAGATGCTATCCTATCAATATGGGCCAACATTTCTAAATAATGCTTTCAGCAGCTTGTTGAATCAATGCCACGTAGAATTAAGGCAGTTCTGAAGGTGAAAGGGGGTCAAACACAGTATTAGTATGGTGTTCCTAGTAATCCTTTAGGTGAGTGTATATATATATATAATTACTGGCTGATGATCGCCCCGCTTGGCGACAAGCAGTCCGGCAGGTAATAATTAAAGCAGAAGCGGCACGAAACGACACTGCCGTGGCTAAAGAGCTAGGCGGAAGCAGTGGCAACAGCAGCCTGACCAGCCATCCCCCTTCTCCTGCGCCCAGTGCGGCAAGGACTGCCACTCTAGAATTGGTCTGCACAGCCATTCCCGGCGGTGCAGATAGACGCACCGAGCTGCACCATCGTCTCCCGAGACGGACGGCTGCCGCCGCCGACGATATATATATATACATATGCATACTATATATATATATATGTATACAGTATAGTTTATATAGAAGAATATTATAATATACAAAATTGCAGCTGGACAAGGTAAGCATATATTTTAGATGCTATGGTGACGTCTTTACTTAAAAAAATGTAATAGTTTTTAATCACAAGTTCGCTTTCACTTAAATGGTCCAGTAATATGAAAACTAAAGTATTGATGTAATGAAAAAAGCATATCTTATACAGTATGCATAATTTATAAATAATTGACCCAAATTGTTCAAAATAGTATTAGATAGAGTATAGCATGCACACAAAAGTAAAAAGTATGTAACACTTATTTACATAGTCCACTTTAGACATTGTACTAACTATAAGTAACTTTGCATCTACATGTCAACTATCAGTCATTAGAATATTAGTAAGCTGTCTGCTTAACCCTTAAAGACCTAAACGGCCGCCGGCGGCTAAAAATAACTGTTGTTCTTAAATGTTTAATAACTTTTAAACCACTAATACAATTTGTATGCTTTGATGCTAAAAGTCAATAAAAAGGGGATTTGCGGCTTTTTTGCGGTATGGGGTTAATCGCGTTTGGACATTCAGATGTTCCGTAGAGAATGTGATTTCGTCATCAAGTTTTGATCAGCATTGATTCGTCAAAGAAACCCATGTGGTTTGTTACTCTGAGCCAAATGAGTGGTTTGTTGATGCTTAAAAAAAAACAAATCTGCTGAAGTTTTTCTTAAATCTGGTAAATTCATCCATTCTAAGACTAAATAAATGTAAAATTGGCAATTTAACTAACATAAAAGCTTAAAGTTCTCCAGTTTAAAATGATATATGGCACTTGATGCTGACTGATCTAATGGGTTCGAAAAACAAAGAAAAGAGCAGGCGAGTCATGTGCTCCAAAAATGGTCTAGGGGTTAATATCTACTAGCCTATTACTTTATGTTGATGGTATCCCAACAGATATTCCACTGACTATAAGTGTATTTGCAAGCACATGCCAACTTATTCTATTAACAAATCCTAACACCTAACACTAACCTTACAGTCTACTTGTCATGTATTTGTCTCTTGTTTTGTGTGCAAACACATGGCCGGTTGTTTTGGGCTATGTGTTGGCATTGTCTTGTGTTTTACCTCGTTTCCTTGTTAGTTAATGTTGAATAAGTGTCATCTGTGACACATAACGTGACACTACTATATTCTTAGAGTTAGTTGACATGTAGTTGCAAATAAATGCGAGTTAGTTGAGATGTAGGCTTAGTTACTTAATATAGTACTACTATCCAAGTAGTACTATTATACAGACATTCTATATAGTAGAATGTCTAAAGTGGACTATCAAATTAAAGTGCAGGATTTTATGTCAATTTCCCTACATAAAATATTGCTGTTGTTTAATCTCCATACATTTACACAGCATGGCTACGCAGTTGTGCTGTGGAACTGAAGATGTGTTAATCCATTTTTTTATTATAACTTTTTCCCACATTTTGCAAACGCAGTCCATCTGTGTCCCTCACTCTCCCTTTGCCACCCATGCTTGTTTTGCCAGAACTCTTCATACTCTCATATCCCTGTACACACATTCACACACATACATACATACATCCACCCACACTCGCTTGGACGGACTCACTTTCACAACAATTCCTATTTGTGCTGGTCTCAAAGCTAAACATGGCAAAGTTATCAAATATTTACTTATGATGACCTTGTGTAACCCCATTAATAAAGTCATCTGTTCACAGCACTACAAAAATCATAAAAATTGCATGGTAGAGGATTAGCAACATGCAGACAATATAGAGATCAACAATCACATGAGGATCCAAGTACTGCAAACGCAATATTTAGGTATTGAAATGTACAACCTGTTTTAAGACAGGTGGGGAGCATACATGAAAAACTAAAAAGACTAGCTAAATACAATATCCTGTACATTTCCAAAAAACATGTTTGTTTTTTTATTCAGGACCTGTCAGGTTTACTTCTCATGCGATGTAACATACAGTATAAAAAGGGTTATGAAATCAACAAATAACTTGTTCTGCATCTAAAACTATTTCATTTTCATTGTAGGCCTACATGACAAATACTTTCTGGTGGAACACATAATGGTATTTTTAATTTTCCAATAATTTCCAGTATTAACAAGTCCTGTCCTACTTTTTTTCATTCAATATCCTAAGTTAGATTACAGAAAGAAAACTTTTGATCAGTTTTGATTATTAACATTTGGTACACAAATTCTTAACCAGTAGGCTATACCACTTAAAATTCAAACTAAAAAAACATTGCAGGTATTGGTCAAATTACTGGTTTCCAAACACTGTGAGTCTTAATAAAAGACTAGGTATTCACAAAACCATTTAATTAATGTGTTATACCTACAGCATCTTTTGCTTATGTTTTTGCTTTATTTTGTACACCTGTTTCGAACCAAATTTCTTTTGGCAGAAAATATGATGATCATTATACTGTAAATCACTCAATCCCTTTCTATAACGACAATTGCTTTAATTTAATTTAATTTATTTGCCCAAGCTCCTAAACAAAGCACTGAATTGCTGATCCAAGATTCTCTCACTGCTGGCAATAAATGAAAACATGCAGGACAGCTTACATTGGTATTCACACAAATGCTTTGTTTTTTTTCCCCCCTCAATGGTAAAATATAAGTTTAAATAGATGTTTTGAACAAAGTACCATGCTGTAGGCACAGCGCACACACTCAATGGCACAAAGACAGCTGATCCATTAAAAAGGATTTCTCTATTGTAGAAACTGGCATGATGCTTACAGTGAATGTCAGGGTGACACTGACAAGCTGCAATTCCTGAATTAGAGGCCAAGCCAAACAAAATACACAAACTTACTCGGATTGAATAATTGTCTAAAGAGTGATTACATGTATGCACATGACTGTTGGCTTCCTCATATATGAAAGAATGATGATCTCTTTGTGTCTTAGGTGACCAAAACATTAATATTTTGAATGTTGTGCAATTGGCAGTGTAGCAATAGAATATTTTCCAATGAAATCAGAGGAAACTGAATGCGTTTTTCAGTCTGAAGTCACTTTTTAGTGGCACGTGAGAAGCAAAGCATCACTATTATTATTCTTCATGTTGTTTCTTGTTCTAAAAAGAAAAAGTGCACCATTTGTGTTACGGACATGAAACCTCAAATCGTGGTTTGGCTTCTTTTTCCCGATTTGGACCAGGCAAACGTCCTAGCAAAAACGTAGGAAGTACATAGCAAAGCATAGCAATACTAGAAATATGGTAGTGTGTTCATTTCCAACCTTCCAATTATAACATTCCTTCACTGCTGATGGTTTCTTGGGAAAACTCATTAATTAATTAATAACATTAGAATGTAATTTTATCAAGTGGAAGAAACTGAGTTGGGAAGCAAACAATGCAGTCTAACTCATCTAAGTGTTACAGTGTGGGTTTTGGATTTTGTTCCTTGTTGTTGTCTGTCATGTGTTTCCCTGTCTTTTCATGTTCAGCTGTTCCCCGTTAGGTTTATTTTTCTCCCCAGGTGTCTCTTATTTACCATGCCCCCTTGTTATCTTGTTTAGCTTGTTTGTCTGTATTTAAACCCCTGTGTTTCAGTTTTTTGCTGTCGGTTGTTTAATGTTGCTTGTAGTCCGTGTTCTGAGTACCTTGTTCTTAGTTTCTTTGTTTACCCTGGATTACCTGTTTGTTGGATTATTAAAGTGCTTGCATTTGTATTCACCCTCTGCTTCATTCCTGCCTACAGCATAACACGAAGTAATCTATTCTGCAAATGAGGCTTTATAATACAGTTATATATCTGGAACAAAAGTATTTAATACCTAGATTCACCTCTTGACAACTTATCATTCCTGGAAACTTGTGGGAAAATTCAATTTGCTCTCATAAAGCTGTGAATGCAGTGCTAATTGTAAAGATTATATACTGTGCTTACTTATTCTTTTATTTGTTTTCCAAAAGACAAGAAACTGGAAAGTGCAAGTGCCTTACCCTCCCACTCATTCAAGAGATGCTCTCAGTGATTCTCTTCCAATCTGACTATCAGAGCCCACACAATGTCTAGCACAAGGCAAGCTGGCAATATGAATAAGTCAAAAGCTAAAGTGACCCAAAATCATGTAAAAAGACAAAGATACCAATCATAGAAAATTTAAAGTATATAGAATAATTAGAAATCGTTTGAAAAATGGGGATGCATAGAATAGTGTAAGTAATAGGATGTATAAATGACAGCAGCACAAGTAGCAGTATTGCTGTTTTTTTATCATTATTATAAATCCAACATCCACCTTGCACACAGAGACAGAAAAAATCTGATATCCGTATACTGCAACATGTGAGACTTCCTTTTCTCCCTAAGGCTATTGGATTGTGGTCTCATAACACCTGAACCAAAACATGATCTGAATTCTGACTGGTAAAACGTGTGATTGAATAAAATGTCCTGACACTAGTCTCTCTGACTGCCAGACTGGATTCTCTATCCCTATGAAGTGTGGTTTATAGCCTCAAGCCAAAAGTAGGTGATTATTCTAGCCAAAACCCCAAGGCTTCCAATGTCATAGAAAGTTCAGACATTTGGCAATGAAGTCTGTGAATTTTAATTGCTACACAGGAACAGTTCGGCCCTTGTCGACAGGAAAACAGGAAAGAATGTCGACCATTAAAGGACAGGTGTATACGAAGAGTAGTATTTAAAATATTTTACAGATATTTTATTATAATTATTATTATTAATAATAATACATGCATTTTAATATATTATATAGTAAATATTTACTATGGCATATATTTTAAAATATTTATCCACAATATTGGATAATAAAATGAGTGAAAAATCCCAATGACTTAAGGAGGCACGAGCCATATAAAGAGAGAAGAATATAATCAAGATTCAAAGTTCATCCAAAAATGAACATTTTGTCATCATTTACTCGCCCTCAGGTTATTCCAAACCTGTCATTTCTTTGTTTTGTTGAACACAAAGGAAGATATGTTGAATAATGTGGGAAACTGAACAGGTCTGGGCACCATTGACTTCCATTTTCCTACTATGGAAGTCAATAGTGCCCCAAAGCAGCTTGGTTAAAAACCTTCCTTAATATATCTTCCTTTGTGTTCAGCAGAACAAAGACATTTCTACAGGTTTGGAACAACTTGAGGGTAAGTAAATGATGACCGGATTTTCATTTGTAGGTGAACTATCCCTTTAAAGGATTTGGACTCCAGTGTTATTAAAAAAAAAGGAAGCTAATTCAAAATATTAGTAAATATGCCTACTATAGGCTAATTGTGGAAGCAAGTTTTCTGTACATGACTTTCAAGTTTGAGAAAAATTTCTAAAAAGAAAACCAATAAGCATTTATTATTATTATTATTCATCCAATTCTCTTCTCAGATCTTTTATCTGTCTCATGATGTGCCTAGCAGCTCTAGCCATCACATACAGGGCTCCAGACTAACATTTGAGAGAAGTTGAACTGGTGCCACTAAGTTCTACAAAATATAATCATAAAATGACTATTGTTTTGCATTAATATGTGAAAATACTAATAATATTACAAGTTTGTTTATTGGAAATTTTACAATAAAGCAATGAACTTAAATTGAGATGCAGATAAAAAAAATGATTAAAAGGAGTAACGTGCAAAAACGTCTAGGTTACGACTGTAACCTTTGTTCCCTGAAAACAGGGAATGAGACACTGCGTCAATTGACACTAAGGGGGAACGCCGTGACAGGTGTCTGAAATCACAATGAAATCAAGGTAACCCTATTGACCGGCGACAGCCCATGAATCATTAACGTGCGACCTGGAAGTATATAAGGGCGCCTTGCAAACATGATAATCACCTTTTCATCTGAAGGGACTGTTTGGTAGGCAGGCCCCCAGGCAGGCCCCAACGATATTCATCGTTCCCCTTAGCGTCAATCGACGCAGTGTCTCGTTCCCTGTTCTCAGGGAACAGAGGTTACAGTCGTAACCTAGATGTTCCCTTTCGAAAGGGAACTCGCACTGCGTCGACTGACGCTAAGGGGAATGATATTCCAATGCCACCATGCTAAGGGGAATGCATACCCATTGGCAGTGATAACTGTCAAAACCAGCAAATTTAAAAGAAATGCCAGAACCACTCACCCTCATGTCCCACTGGGCTGTCAGGGACAGCATTCCCTACGGTCATAGCCCATGCTATACGTTCTCACAGGAAAACCTCCATAAACATTGTTTAATGAAAGGCCTACCTGGGCCTGCTCAAGGGCCTAGGACCACAGCTTCAAATTTAGAAGGGGTCCCTTCTACGAAATGTGGCTAGGGAACCTGAGGGAGCCCCAGCCAATCACTATTCAGGGGAACATACTCACCCGAAATGCCACCAGGAAGGCCTGAGCTGGTGTCACTTACATGGGACATTTCAGTTTGGCCAAATTCCTGTCTGTCCGAAGACAGAGCCTCTGGACACTTGCCTTTAGATAAGGCATCCAACCCGAAGGACTGCAAAGCTGACAGTGAACCACTCGGCCCGGATCTCAAAGATGGGGTATCCCGGAGAACATGACTCAGCATAGTGCTTCTCTGCTTGAGCCACTGATCTACCCAGCGTTTGTGTTTCAAAACACTGAGAATGCCTGAAAAGGCCTAAGGGCTGATATAACTGGGAGGCCTCACAAGAGGCCTACGACTGTCTGACCAGACTCAGGAGGCCGAGTATTCATAGTGACCCTCAATGAGGGGAGCACATGGTCTGCCTGGTAGGTAAACCAGGCTGTAGGCTAGATAAAAGAGGTTCCTGTAGCAGAAATGACCATTTAGTCATGCTAGGGCGCCAGCTCGCCTGCAGAAGCTGACTGCTAAGGCCAGCTGAACTGATAGCAAGTGGGCACTAGTTGCCAGAACGCCAGTTATCTTGGGCACGGGTCCGCACACTTCTGGGAGCTTTGCTTCTTCTCAGTACATTGAATTTTTCTTACCGTAATTCTCAAACGCTTTACAGACAGAACAGTCCCTAAAGATGAAAAGATGATTATCATGTTTGCAAGGCGCCCATATATACTTCCAGGTCGCACGTTAATGTTAATTCACGGGCTGTCGCCAATCAATAGGATTACCATGATTTGATTGTGATTTTAGACACTTGTCACATCTGAGGCGTTCCCCCTTAGCGTCACTTGACGCAGTGTGAGTTCCCTTTTGAAAGGAAAGATTCTACTCTTATTAAATGTGGGCTTACCATTGTTCTTCTATACTGAACTGACCGACAGCACTGTCTAGTATTGCTCAGAGCTGATCCGCGCATCTCAAACGAGTAGAGCGGTTTCGCTCCACTTTCGTTTCATGTGCTGTTTGATGTTTCTGATATGCAACAGAAATGGCAGCTCTTATTAGTTGGGCACTGTGGTGGCACCAGTGCGACCTCAAACAAAATTTAGTCTCACCATTTGGAATGCAACTTGGTCGCAGTCTGGAGCCCAGCCCTTTTAGATAATAATCCAGGTATGTGAGACAAACAACACGGTGGAAGGACCAAGATGCTCCATTTGTGGCCTTTTCAAAGATCAGCAAAGTTGTAAAGGTCATTTATGCTATATTCTCATCTTCTCTGGTACTGACACTTGGCATTTCACTGATTTTCTGCTATACTTAAAAGAAGAGGAGAGGGAGAAGAAGAAAAAAGAGCAAAAAAAGTGTGAGAGCAAAAAAAAACCATGAGAAACAGTTGCCAAGGAATCCATCAGTCTATATAAGACTGCAGTCACAGGAATGAACATTCCCTTCCAGACTCAAGAAACATATTTAGGAACACTAGATACATTGCAACACCAAGTAATTCAATGTTTTTCATTTCTGTCTTTAAGGCATCAACAAGTGAGGAAAAGGAAGTAAACATTGTGCTATGTGCTTCAGCAATAGCTTCTACACTGGCAAGGGTGGATGGAACAAAATAGACCTAAATAAAATGACATGTGGCAACTTGACTGTAAAGGTTTAACATAATACCTCAGGAACACAAAGTTCTTTTCATTAAAGGGATAGGTTTATTCTTTCATAATTTACTCACCCTCGTGTTGCTCCAAACCTGTATGACTTTCTTTTTTCTGTGCAACAGACACTGATAATTCAAAAAAAATTAAATATTTAATTGATACAATGAAAGTTTTTGGACCCCATTGACTTTTATGGTACGAAAACAGTTGAAACGGTTTAAAAAATCTTCTTTGACTTCTACAAAAGAAAGAAATCCATGCAGATTTGGAATGACAAGAGGGTGAGTAAATAATGGCATGTTAGTTCTTGGCATATTTGTATTCAATTTTATGCAATAAAAGCTGATAATAGAACCCATTTATGTGTGAGGACTTTGAAATCAGACAGATATGTGCAACTGAAATTTGGCTGTACAGGAGAACTACCTCTCACCCGCATAATCTTCTTTTACGCGTCCGACATTCATGGTGGTCCTGTTCTTCCATATTACTGAGCGGTATGTGCACCAGATTGGGCAGCTGCTGATCTTAGATTGCCAGATGCCAGCTGGTGCTCATTCTACCATTTGAACGTATACATCCCTTCTCTGTGAACCCTTTGCCTGGCCCGTTCACCCTCCCAGTTCACTGTGCTCTGGGTGTACACTACACTGACCATCTGTGGACGGCTCCATCTCAAGCTGCTCTTGGAATGACATGATCTGAATTCAGGATTGGATGTCCAATACTGGGAATTAAGGAGTATTAAAGTCACTATGAAATCAAAATAGACAAATAGCTTATTGCTTTTGTAATATTGCAGAATTTATAATAAATTATTTATCCGTGTTCTGTGTTTTATTTGTGCCCTCGTAATCTTTAAAATTATTTACCTGCCACTTGTAGCAATATCTCTTCTCGGATGACGTGTTTACTGTCACTCACTTGAGATCACCGCAATAGCGAACTAAAATCATCCAACAATCCAATCAATTCCTCACAGCCAAGATCAAGTCAAGACTTTTTCTCCTGCTTGGGAAGCCGTTTCACTCGGATATACGTCACAATAGGGGGGAAAAGATGGTGCGTTCAAAATCACGCATACTGTCTGAGTAGGTAATACATTTTCATTTGAACTTTCTTCGAAACCATTAAAAAGTATGTTCTAGGCCCTGTCCCAAATGGCACACTTCATATGCACTGTGAACTTACAATGGCTCCCGCGTGCACGTTTCTGTTAAGTCCATGAGACCGTAGGGTGTCCTACGGGTCATTTAAGGTTTCAAAAGGGTGTTCGAAAGTGCCCCCTTTGCGGTTGAATTGTGCCCTCGATGCACACTTTTGCTGAGCCCCCACTGAAGCAAGCTCCGCAACGGACTTCCTCCTGACAGTTAAAGCGGGATTATATCACGAAAGTGCAGACTCGTAGGAAGACTGCAACTGTTTTGGGTGACATTTGGGACAGGACCATAGTATGAATATGGTTAGTATGAATGAAATTTGGATGTACTGCATCCGCCATGTTGTTACAGCCATGTGATCTACCAGCATCAGTTCTGTTGCTTCACTGCCATTCATAAGTCCTCTCCCGGGGCCTAATGGGATAGTAAAGTGTTCATCAAGTGCGCACTTCAGAATACAAAGTAGTAGCGCAGAAGTAGTAGGTCTTCTGGGTACTTTTCGCCTTCTGTTTTTTGAATACTATGCATTTGGACATACTATGTTGGTGTAGCCTACTGTTTTTCCACATACAATTTAGAAGGGAAATATTCAATTTCAGACGCAGCATAAGTTTCTGCAAGCTTGGATGTGTTAGCTGCAGATTAGAAATCATAAAATATATCATTGAAGTTCTTACGGTCCAGTGTTGTCAAAAACAAAATAATTTGTTAATGAACCTTTTTAAACATACTGGTACGCTATAGAGAATTTTTTTACACAAAAGTATCCATCATATTGTCATAAAGCACAACATACTGATCTAATCAATGCTTTTACTTGCTTTTCCACAGGTCTTTTGTTGCAAGACATTTTAAGAGGCATGCATTTCAAAAGAGAGCATTAATGTAACTGCTCAAGAACATATAAATAGAAATGACCTTTGGAATTAAAGTGAATAAAGTGATCTGCAGTACCTTCGCCAGAAATAAATTAAAACAGGTACTAAAAAATCAAGTGCTAAAGAAGGCTTGCCAAGCACTGATTATAAGATAAAAAGTATAAATTGCCCCTAAAAGGTTTTGGACAAATAACTCGCACTTAAAAATATATAGGCTAAATGTCTTTAGATTTTCTGTTGAAAACACACATGAGATCCAAGGCTTTTATTCTTGCTTATTTAATCAGCAAGATTTTTCTAGCTAACAAAATGGCAGTGCTGCTGATCCACCATCTAGACCAGCACCAAACAAGTATCAAAATAAAATTAATTCTGTTCTAAACAGATCTTGTCAGCAGGGCTGTGTAACAAAACATCAGAGAGGAAGAGTTTTTTAAACAAATAATTACATTTTTAAAGCAAAATAAAATATATTTGGTTATATAAAAACATTATATTATAAAAATAAAGACAAAAACGTTACTCTGTTCTGTGGTTACTCTGCTAGGATACCTCTGAGAACTTGTGACATCCACTAAAAACCAACTTGATGCCAATTCATTAAAAGTAATTGCAAAAAAATGTATAATAAAAGTGAAAAAGTTCTCAGAAAAGTTCATAGAATATGATTTAAATTTCGCATCTACCCTTACAAAAAACAAGTAGGCCTATACTTCAAGATAATTTTATTAAAGGGCACCTACTAAGCAAAATTCATTTTTACATGGTGTTTGAACATAAATGTGTGTTGGCCGTGTGTGACCAAAACAACCCTAAAATGATAAAAATCCACCCAGTGGTCTTTTTACAATCTCAATAAATCATAAGCACTGTCTCAGAACGAGCTGTTCTAAGATTCGGTAAAATGTGACGTAGAATTGCGCAAGCCCCACCAACATGGTTTGATTGACACTGTGGTTTTGGCATAGACCCGGCCCTCTGTGATCTGTACACCATCCTCCATTGTTTCAACGACAGCCTTGTTCTGACAATTTTATGTCACGTATTATTTTTGGCAACAATTACAAATGTAAATAAATTAATACCTGTTCTATCTCCCTGCAGCATATATTTTCTTGTTCTGTAGCCATCTTCTCACATTTGCCACATAAGCACCTGTACGCCAAGTAATGTAAACATGACGCAACAGGTCTCTCGCAAAAATGTAATTTCGTTTGTAGGTAGCAAACGTTATCACAGTATTTTTGTTTGTAATTTCAAAAAATTGCGCCAACATTATCACAGTTTGTGTGTGTCTGTGTGTGTTGCACATCCATAATTGCAAAGGGGACGCGATTACAACTCTATAAGTACATAAATGTATCAAATAACCATTCCGAGACGTCCTGGTCCATTCTCATTTGTGTTTCTTCTGCCGGAGTCTGTTCATCATCTGGGTCTGATTCTGGTTCAAACATGTACGGCTGAATGCCATACAAAACAGCGGGTCTCTCACTCTCAGCCATTCTGCTTCTACCGACTGTTTATTGCCATAGGTATGCAAGTTACGCCCTCATCCAAAGGCAGGGCGGGGATATGCTCATTTACATTTAAGGTGGTACACACCAAAACAGCTCTTTTTAAACAGGCCCCAAAAATGACATTTTCAAATGGTTATAATAAATTAGCTGTGGGGTATTTTGTGCTGAAACTTCACAAATACATTCTGGGGACACCCACGACCAATATTACATCTTGTAAAAAGGGGCATAATAGGTGCCCTTTAAGTATACTTTACATTTTTACATTTATTCATTTAGCCGACAGTTTTATCCAAAGCGACTTACAAGCAATTAAACTAACAGTAGGACAACAATATGCAAGTGCTATGACCCTACTCAGTTTAATCTAACGCAGTACATGTAATTTTTTATTTATTTTATGTTTAGAAATAGAATAGAAGAGAAAGTGTTAGCATTACTGGATCAAGTGCTGCAGAAAAAGATGAGTCTTCAGACGTTTCTTGAAAATGGCTACGGACTCAGCAGCTCTAGTTGAGTTAGGCCGATCATTCCACCAGCAGGGAACAGTCAAGGTAAAGGTCTGAGAAAGAGATTTTGTGTCTCTTTGAGATGGCACCACAAGACGACATTCACTTGCAGAGCTCAAGTTTCTGGATGGCACATGAGTCTGAAGTAATGAGTTTAGATAAAAGGGAGCAGAGCCAGTGGTTGTTCTGTAGGCAAACGTCAGTGACTTGAATTTGATGCAAGCATCAAACTGGCAACCAGTGCAATTTTGTGAGGAGAGGATTGACGTGTGCTCTCTTCGGCTCATTAAAGACCACTCTAGCTGCAGCATTTTGGATCAGTTGCAGAGGTTTGACAGTGCCGGCTGGAAAACCAGCCAGGAGAGCATTACAATAGTCCAGTCTGGATAGAACAAGCACTTGGACAAGGAGCTGTGTTGCATGCTCTGATAGGAGGGGTCTGATCCTCCTGATGTTGTACAAGGCAAATCTGCAGGACTGGGCAGTTCTAGCAATGTGGTCTGTGAAGTTCAATTGATCATCAATTACAACTCCAAGGTTCCTGGCTAACCTTGATGAAGTTATGGATGACGAGCCTAGCTGAATGGTGAAGTTGTGATGAAGTGTTGGGTTGGCCGGGACCACAAGCATTTCTGTCTTCGTAAGGTTTAGTTGAAGGTGGTGGTCCTTCATCCACCCAGAAATGTCTGTCAGGCAGGCTGAGATGCGAGCAGCTACCGTCGGATCATCAGGCTGGAATGAGAGGTAGAGTTGTGTGTAGCTAAATATATGCACCATATTACATATTCATTATAATTTTTAATGTTCTTCAATATTTAATGCATGTTTGAATAAATCTGGCAAGTTTTTAATGCATGTTTGAATAAATCTGGCAAGTTTTTATGACAGCCACCATTTAAATGTTTATATTTCATATAACTTTCTTATTATAAAAATAAATAAATGTGTAATTTAAGTGTTTGCATAGCTACAAATCAGTTCATTTTTACATTAAACATTATAGTACGCTAATGAAGCCTAAAAGGTTACAACTGACTCCCATAGTTTACAGCATTAGTTAAGAGATTTATTTTCCTTGAGAAAATTTGCCATGTATTGTACCTGATATCCAAAATAATCAATATTGAATCGAATCGAATTGTGAAATTTGTGTCAATACCCAGGCCTAATATATATATATATATATATATATAGGCCTATACAAATTAATCGATAGTGAGTCAAATTGAATCTAGATTGGAATCATGAAATTTGTCAACACTCAGCCCTAATAAAAACACTTCTTAGTAGTCATTGTACCATGTAAACATTGTAACGTCAGTAAACCTAATAAAATTCTGTTAAGTTACTAAAAGTTTTGACAATCACAATACACTTCTTGTGATCTCAGTCAGTAATTCTCTCTCCAAGCTGAACAATATGTTTACGATAACAAAGTTGACATCAACAAAAAAATAAATCATTTTTTCTCTCCTGCATCTTATTTTAAACATGGACATCATATGCCTGGAATACTCTTTTCATATGCAGTTCTATCACAAGACTCTTGAAACTCTTCCAACACTCAATGATTCTCAGCTGGATCTTGAATCTCGCCCAAAGGTGAGTTACTTCTTAGTTTTGTCTATCTATAGGCTAAAATTAAGATATTCCAGTCTCACTTCTCTACAGAGTCGTGTGACTAGAAGCTGAAGAATCTCAAGAATGTTCTGTGCGGCTTGTCTCTGATCAGACAATAGTTCGCTGGTCGGGTAAACAGGGTAACGCTTCTTCTCTGTGTCTGGGGTGTACAGAATGGACCTGAAGCAGGAGTGTGAACATTAGAAGGTAAAGACGCCCTCACAAGCTCCGCTTTCCCCTATTTAAAAGATCTGCGATTCTAAAGACTAATTCTATATTTGCAAACCTTCGACTGTATCATTATCCGCAAAAGGAGCAAATATGAACTTTGAGACAGAGACTTTAGCATTGTGTAGGCTTAATGAAACTATTACTTACATTATCTTTGTTTGGGTGCTCATTAAATGGACTGCTAAAGCTTTCACTGGACCTGCGGTGTGATGTACCCACAGATGTCCATGTCTGACAGGGTAGCTGCTTGAAGTTGGTTCAATAGTTAATGTTTATGATCGATAAAAGACTTGAATCATTCCAATTATAACATAGAGTGAATGTTAAATCTTTAGCACATAGATAGATCGACTGCTGTCCCAATATGTTGGTCAAAACGGTCTCAAATTGAAGCTTCTCATGCGAGATGCTCATTGCTGAAACTTGCTAGAAAACGTCATAGTTAGCGAGACATACGGTCAGGCGACTCAATAAAACCTGACCTAACGTAGACGCATACTTAAACACACTTTTTTAAATCGATTGCCTCTTGGAAAACTGACTGTTGGCCTCACATGTTGGTTAAATAGATCACAAACTGATGGCTGTACTCTAATGTAAGGTGTTCATGCCTGGGCCCACAAAAGTTAACACAAAAATGCTGATGCGCCTCAGTAAAACCAAAGAGGCCTGCATGCAAAAGTTATTTTAGGTGATTGTCCAGATGTACATGTTAGATGTAATAAAAGATCCCAAAGGAAAAATGCCTCAAGATTTAAGGCAGAGGATAAATGTGCGGCTTTTGCATTTTCTGTAGGACATGTTATAGATGCGTCATCAGATTTGAGATGAACCTCGGTGCAAATGCATGCCGAATGGTATGGTTTGATTTTTTAGAGAACTGTTACACCCCTAATAGACATCAACGCAACTACCACTTTCAAGGCCCAGAAACGTAGTAAAGACATCATTAACATTAGACTGTGGCAAGGGGGGCGTGGTTTTGCGAAGTCTGTAGCGAGAGACGAGTCAGCGAGCTGTGCGGTGAGCAAGTGGGTCAAGTGCAGATGATGAACACCTGTGTCTGATTGCAGTAATTGGCGTGGAGACCGCATATAAGCTGCCGGGAATGAGAGAGGAGGGAGAGAGGCCTGGGACTCGCACGGGACTACAGCAGCACACGCCGGCATAACGGACTGAGTTGTTTTGAGTGAAAGAGAGCGTTGTTTTTTTGTGCTGTGGTGTTTCACCACAGTGAAGGCGCAAAAGCGAACCTTTTTGTTTTCTTTATTTTTTGTTTCAAAATAAAGTGCGAGTCCCAATTCCGCCGACCCTGTCTTCTTCTTCCTACACCTACGCTGAGCTTCACTACATCGACCGATAGTGGATTTTACCGATAACGATATTAAGATTTGACCGTACATGCCGATAAACGATTACTCAACCGGTGTTTTTTTTTAATGGATACTGGATTAAAAACAAACATAACACTCCAAGGAGCACGTTCAGGTAATCAACCAATCAGCACAAGAGGAAGCTGTCCCATGACAGTCACCTCAGAGTACTCTGGGTTCAGGCCAAATTTCGAGCTCGGAGCCCTCTCCCGGACAGCACGCCAAATACGCATAAATTACTACATCTGATTTCATCTAACTTTTCACCTACTAATTGAGATCAGCTGGCATTGATTATTAAGATTATTCTTTTCAAAACTTTATTAAAATTAAAATTATTAAAATGATTTAAGTACGTTTTTTACTATTTCAAATACATCAACATATTCTAAGTAATGTTGTATTGTCCATTCAAAGTCAAACTTAAACTTGCATTGCTTATATACTACTTCACAACAGTCCATACAACCATGTTATGTCCAGTTCCAGCTAATCCAGCCCCAGCCATCAAACGTTCCCTCCGAGCCGTTTAATTTTGGATTACACCATCAGTGCTGCACTATCCATGACTCTTTAATGCATAAATAGGATTTTACCTCTATCTTTCAAAAATACTGTATATGCAAAGCCAAAAATCCCTATAGAGCCTACCTATTATTTGAAAACGCACAAAATCCTTGCCAAGATTCTAGGTTTTACTATGCATTTAAAAGGCATTCCAGCTGGGTGACAAGGGTCTACTGCACAAGAAAGAGTTAAGCACATATGGCTTGACTTTAAGAAGCGCCATTCAAATAGGAGCCCTAAGAGACCGTAGGTGTTGTAAAAAAAAAAATAAAAAAAAATTGCACTTTTATATTTCCTGCTGTATAGAGAGGCTATGATCTTGTGGCTGGAAGGGTTGAGGAACTGGGAGCTTCAAGGGCCTTGAGAAAGCTGTTTTAGCTTGTTTGGAGCATGTGATCACATTCTTATGTCTGGCAAAGAACTCTCATATCAGCCTTAAAAGTGAAGCCACACGAAAACAGGAACCCCAAAAGAAAATAGAAAACAAAATAACGCAATACAATTCGCAGCATGGTATTGTTCAGCTGTTTGGTGGCGTGCATATGTGAAGAATCTGTGATCCAGTGAGGTTTTTGCAGTGAAAACATAGGCTAGACGTGGTAGTTTCCCTTTATAGGTCAAGAAGCATTATGTCCAGAAAAACACAGTCTACAACCACGCATGCTGTTGACTTTGTCTAGAAAACAAAAAATACATACAAATTTGAATAAAAAAAAAGTTAAATAGTATATTATATGATCTTAATATTGTGTATATTAAGTTCTATATATTATATATATTATATATATATATATATATATATATATATATATATATATATATAACACTGATGTAAGTGATCACCCAGATTTAGACCTACCTATTTTGTATTTATATAAAGCGTTCACAGGCAAATTTGCTTTAGGCCTATGTATTTCCCCGGCGTCGAAATCAGGCACACATAAATGTCAGGCAACCCGATTCGTGGCTGCATGTCAATATCCATGGATCACTGGAACTTTAGAAAGTTGTAAGGAACACTATATTGAGTCCAAACTTTAGTTTAAATTGATAATCGTTCATTTTACTTGCATTTTCACAGTTTTAAATCTAATAAATCCAGTCACACAGCAGCTCTTTTGCCACTCAGTCCGGCTGAGGGGGCGTGTTCCGGCGGGAAAGTGACGTCAATGCATTCCCTCTATTAACACTTAAACACATAGCCTACCTTGGGTCTTTTGTGACCCGGGACGCCATTCACTACTACCCTCCTCCTCATTCATTTTTTAAAGATAGACATCAGCCTTCTTAGGCCCCGTTTACACGTACATGATTATTTTGAAAAACTGAGACATGTCCCTTCGTTTGTGCCCTTCGTTTACACGCAAATGGAGAATTCGCCTCTGAAAAATATTCTTTCTAAAAACTCCAGCCAGAGTGGAGATTTTGGAAAATTTCATTTGCACGTTTGCATGTAAACTGAGAAAAAAGTTTTAGGCAGCCGACGTCACAGTGTGCGACAGAACCTGTACCTGTGTCAAAAGTGCGACCTATACATTTTCATTTGGCTTTGGTGATCATAGATGCATTCAGAGTGGCAGTCGCATTTATGTTGGTGCAAACCCTTTTCGTCTGTTTGCATTTACAAATACAGGTTTGCCGTGCTCTTGACGGCATATATACACGTATTTGTGTAAACAAACACTTTTCTGAAAACTGACAGGTGTGCACAACGTTATTTTTGAAAACAGAGAGGGTGAAATGTCCGTTTATGAAAATAGCTAGCCACGTGTAAGCCTTAGTATTCCTCAATCAATTAATTACAAAATAACAAGAAAAAGATTGCCTGTTTTCCCATTCATTTTTTGTAAAAATAGTATAGGGTCGCTAACTACCCGAGGTGTGTAACAGTGTAAGTATATTTTTTTCTGCACAAGATTAACTGAATCTTTGATGACTGTATAAGTGCAATTAACCTTTATTCCACAAGGTGGCAATGTCTGATACACCATGATAAAGTGATGTTTCACTCATAGTAACCGCAGGCAGAAAACAAAAGAACTGCAGAGCCAGTACTGAAAGCAATCAAATATTAGTGTCACTGTCACTTCATGGATCTGGTGAAGAAGCTGTCAGCCATCAAAATAATGATCATTTTGGAAATGAAAATGATAGTTTTGATTATATGTTTGAGATTGCGAATATGAGCCAGATGCTGAATGTACTGGGAAATGAGCTCTGATGAGGACAGTGATGATGGTATAAAACATCTGTTCAAACTGAATCCAAGCTCTAAAAGATAATAAAATATGCTTTTTTATTCGTCTGTAATAGTTATCAGGACAGTTCCCTTTCGAGGGAACTCAACACTGCGTCGAGATCGACACTTTGGGGACGCTCCCTAAGCGTGCGCCTCTGAAGTATGAATAAAACTAATCCAATCCTGATTGGTGTTGCGTCGTGACGTAACATGTGACGGCATACCCGGAAGTATAAAAGTGACGCTGTCACAACACACACTAGCTTTCGCTCTTCAGCAAGCGCTCTGTGTTGAAAAACTGTCTGTCTTATTTGGTGTTGTTTGTCCTTATATCATATCTATATATATATATGATGGCCAGCGAACAATTCAAGAAGTGTGTGCATCCTTGCCCTCGCTTTATTACGGGTGGGGATACACACTCTTTGTGTGTGAATTGTTTGGGAGCGCAGCACGCACGGGCAGCTCTCGAGGGAGCTGCTTGTGTTCACTGTGAAGCACTACCCATTAGAGTGCTGCGCTCCCGGCTGGCGTGCTTTGATGAGCACGGTCAGGCTCGCGCTCCCCGCGGTTCTGGTCCCGCGTCTGTTGAGGCGGCGCGGCGATTGAGATCGTGGGGCTCGCAGCGGGATCTTTTAGATGAGAATGAGGCTGCTGAGGCACCTTCTCATTCTTCGTCTGAGGATCCCGTAGCCCCTGAGAGTGGTCCAGGAGCCCGCATCGCGGCTTCTCCTGCCCACGATCAGGTCCCAATGCTTCAGCTCTCTGCTTCTGAGGAAGTAGATGTGCTGAGTATTGATGCGGATGACCGTGATTTTGGCGCGCCAGTTCACGGCCAAGCTTATGAGGAGCTGGTTGAGGTTGTGACTCGTGCAGTGGCCAGACTCAATATTAGCTGGCCACATCATGAGCAGGGAACGCAGGCGAAAAGCAAGCTTGATGAGCGTTTCCTGCAGCAGAGAGCACAACCTCAGCGCCGGGGTTTGCCGTTTTTCCCCGATCTCCATTCTGAAATCTCGAGATCGTGGGATAAACCGCACTCGTCTCGTGTCTCCAGTCCCAGTATGGTTGATTATAGCAATATTATGGGGGCACGGGACAAGGGTTATGGGAAGATGCCGAAAGTAGAGGAAGCTTTAGCGGGTTATCTTTCCCCTGAATCGGCGTCTTCCCTAAAAACCCCGGCGCTGCCTAGTAAGCCCTGCAGAGATACATCAGCTTTAATAGGCAGGGCTTACATGGCGGCAGGTCGGGCTGGTTCATGTCTGCACACTATGGCTGTCTTGCAGGCATACCAGGCCGACCTCCTGAAAGATTTGGATGAGGGGGAGGGGCCAACTCCTGAGGATATTGCGGAGTTGAGGAAGGCCACAGATTTGTCTCTCCGGGCCACAAAAGAGACGGCCCGTGCCATTGGCCGCTCTATGGCAGCTATGGTGGCTACGGAGAGGCATCTGTGGCTGAACCTATCTGGAATAAAAGATAAAGATAGGTCTTTTCTGCTGGATGCGCCGCTCTCGCCTTCTGGCCTGTTTGGCGACGCCGTTACTTCGGTCGTCGACAGGTTTCAGGAGGCGAAGAAACAATCTGCGGCGTTCCAGCAGTACCTCCCCCGTAAGGCTAAGTCCAAATCGAGTAGGGTGGGGCCGAGCGATCAGCCCCAGCCAGCAGCCAGCTACTCTCACCGGGCAGAGCAGAAAGAGAGCGTTTCCTCTAGAGCCCCTCCTCCTGGAGCTTGGCAACAGAGGAAGCGCTCTCAGAAATCGAAGTCCTCCAGCCAGAGGGGTGACCTGAGGGAAGTCATTCAGGCTAGGAGGACTTCGGGGAAGAGGTCCTGACCGGAATGGTAGGACCTCTGAGGGCGGTCCCCTCCACTGCAGGGCAACCGAGGTTGTTCTCGCAGCGGAGCCCTCTAGGAAACGATGTAGGTTGCCCGCCGTCAACGACGCTTCGGGCCGCATCTCTTTCCAGCGAAAATTTTCTAGTAAAGCATCAGTTATGGTTAAAAGAACCGTATCGACTACAGCCTGCCGGTATTTCGCTTCAGGCAGTCGAGAAAGATGCTCGAAGAACACCAGAGGCCAGTCTCGAGAGGCTGGTACCCCTAGTAGATTTTGTAGAGGCATGGTATCATCTTCCCAACATATCTGCATGGGTCCTGCATATAATAAAATCAGGATACAGACTGCAGTTTGCGTGCCGCCCCCCCAAGTTTTCTGGGGTGGTGCAAACTGCAGTACTTCCAGAGCAGGCTCAGGTGATGGAACAGGAAGTGCAGACTTTGCTGCTAAAGGAAGCCATAGAACGTGTTCATCCTTTAGACAGGGAGTCCGGGTTTTACAGCCGGTACTTTATAGTTCCAAAGAAGGATGGGGGGTTAAGGCCAATTCTAGATCTCAGGGTTTTGAACCGATCTCTGAGGAGGTTCAGGTTCCAGATGTTAACCATTCCTGCAATCGTGAGTCAAATCAGATCCGAGGACTGGTTTGTCACGATAGATCTAAAAGACGCCTATTTTCACATCTCCATCCTTCCATGTCACAGGAGATACCTGAGGTTCGCTTTCGGGGGCGAAGCTTACCAATATCGGGTTCTTCCGTTCGGCCTAGCACTCTCTCCCCGCACATTCACCAAGTGTATGGATGTAGCCCTTGCTCCACTGAGACTTCAAGGCATCCGTATATTGAATTATCTCGACGACTGGCTCATTCTGGCCCAGTCTCGAGAAATGGCAGTTCGGCATCGAGATGTCGTCCTTGGCCACATTCAGAAATTAGGGTTGAGACTCAATGTAAAAAAGAGTGTGCTAGAACCATCCCAGTCCACGATATTTTTGGGAATCGTGTGGAGCTCGATTACGATGCAGGCACGAATGTCTCCCGCACGTGTCGAGTCAATTCTGGCGATGGTATCTGGGTTAAGGCTGGGCCAGGCCATCACTGTAAAGCAATTTCAAAGAATGCTGGGTCTCATGGCAGCGGCATCCAACGTTATTCCTTTGGGCCTTCTGCACATGAGGCCCCTTCAGTGGTGGTTGAAAACCAAGGGGTTTTCTCCCAAGGGGAATCCGTTTCGTTTAATCAGAGTAACGCGCAGATGCCTTCGTTCTCTGCAAATATGGCAGAAACCTGGGTTCCTATCCCAAGGGCCGGTGTTGGGAGTGTCATGTCGCCGGAAATCCGTTTCGACAGACGCTTCCCTCACGGGCTGGGGCGCGGTCATGGACGGCCGCTTTGCCAGGGGTCTGTGGCAGGACCATCATCGTTCTTGGCATATAAACTGCCTAGAGATGATGGCTGTGTTCAGGGCTTTGAGGAGCTTCCTCCCAGACATCAAGGGTTACCATGTCTTAGTACGATCCGACAATACGTCGGTGGTAGCCTATCTGAACCGACAAGGGGGACTCAGATCGCGCCCTCTGTGCAGACTGGCGCATCAGATTATTCTTTGGTCCCAGGGGAAAATACTGTCTATCAAGGCAATGTATATTCCGGGGGTTCAGAATCAGGGAGCAGACATCCTGTCGAGGCAGGGGCTGAGGCCCGGGGAATGGAGACTTCATCCAGACGTGGTGAAGTTGATATGGGAGAGGTTTGGACCAATGGAAGTGGATCTGTTTGCGTCTCGAGAGACGTCCCACTGTCCACTTTGGTTCTCCCTCTCACTTCCAGCCCCTCTGGGGTTGGATGCCATGGTACAGGCCTGGCCGAGGCTTCGCCTGTACGCTTTTCCCCCGATCGCTCTGCTCCCGGGAGTCCTGGAGAGGGTCCGTCAGGAGGGCATCAGTCTTCTTCTGGTTGCCCCAATGTGGCCGACCCGAGTGTGGTTTTCGAACATAGTATCACTCCTGATAGCTCCGCCATGGCAGATTCCTCTGAGGAGGGATCTGTTGTCTCAGGCGGGGGGCACAATTCTCCACCCTCAGCCAGAGCTGTGGAAATTGTGGGTCTGGCCTCTGAGGGGGTACAGTACCTGAATGCTGGTCTATCAGCTGGAGTGGTTGAAACTATACTTAGCTCCAGAGCTCCATCTACTAGGAGATTATATGGCCTCAAGTGGAATGTTTTTGCCACTTGGTGTAGAGAACATGAGTTGGATCCAGTAAACTGCCCGGTGGCTTCAGTTCTGGAATTTCTTCAAGATCGGTTCTCTGCGGGTCTCTCCCCTTCCACGCTTAAGGTGTACGTGGCAGCCATTGCAGCTTTCCACGCTCCGTTAAGTGATGGGCCCCTGGGGAGGCACCAGTTGGTCATTCGGTTTCTCCGCGGTACTTGGAGGATGAGGCCGGCAACCAGGTCTAGAGTTCCTGCTTGGGACCTGGCTATAGTTCTGGAAGGGTTATCCCTGGCCCCTTTCGAACCTCTAGAGTCGGCTTCGCCTAGGGATTTAACGCAGAAAATGGTTTTTCTCTTGGCCATTACCTCTCTTAAGAGGGTGGGAGATCTCCAAGCCCTGGCAGTAACACCAGCTTGCTTGGAGTTTGCCCCTGGCAGAGTAAAGGCCTTTTTGCACCCGAGTCCGGGCTACGTACCTAAGGTTCCTTCGAACACGGCTCGGTCTGTAGTCCTTCAGGCATTCCATCCTCCACCTCATGTGTCGGCAGAAGAAGAGAAGCTTCATTTGCTCTGCCCCGTCAGAGCTTTGAGCGTGTACCTTGAGAGGTCCTCTTCTTGGAGAAGGTCGGACCAGTTATTAGTATGTTTCGGGTCACCTAAGAAGGGGCTCCCGGCATCTAAGCAGACTATTAGTAATTGGATAGTCCAGGCTATTACTGCGGCTCACAAGGTGCGCGGTTTGCCTTCACCTTTAGCCGTCAGGGCCCATTCAACTAGAAGCATGGCTTCTTCTAGGGCCCTTCTTTCGGGAGTACCTCTACAGGAGATCTGCGAGGCAGCCGGTTGGGCTACTCCGCATACTTTTATCAGGTTCTACAGTCTCCACCTTCCAAGTACGCCTGGCGCACACGTGCTCAGTCCTTGCTGAGTGCCTAGACAGTTTCACTCCGGGACAGGCCTATTCGGTGCGTGGCCTAGTGGGCACTCGTTCCCCAAAGTGTCGATCTCGACGCAGTGTTGAGTTCCCTCGAAAGGGAACGTCTCGGGTTATGACTATAACCCTTGTTCCCTGAGAAGGGAACGAGACACTGCGTCGTTCTGCCACGCCCCTCGAGGCCTTTGAGCGTCTTGCTTCATCGCGAGGCTAGTGTGTGTTGTGACAGCGTCACTTTTATACTTCCGGGTATGCCGTCACATGTTACGTCACGACGCAACACCAATCAGGATTGGATTAGTTTTATTCATACTTCAGAGGCGCACGCTTAGGGAGCGTCCCCAAAGTGTCGATCTCGACGCAGTGTCTCGTTCCCTTCTCAGGGAACAAGGGTTATAGTCATAACCCGAGACGTTTTATATTACAGCGACAGGTAGAGATCCATCCGTGTTAGATATAGATCGCTAAAGACCCGAATATGTAATAATGGTTTGTGAAACATTCATGCATTTAAGGGTTAAGCTAAACCTTATACTGAAAAGATAATGAATGTAAAAGTGACACATCATATCTGGCTTTATGTCTATGAGGTATTTTAATCAATGACTGCATTGCTTTAATTGAAAATATACGAGAAAATGAAATGAAATGTAGAGGAAAAGCAATCTCCTCATCCCTCTCTCCTTCCTAATCCAATAATCCTTCTACTTCATTCATCCAGGGACTAAGGTAAACCTTACACAGACAGCCCTCAGCATATGTTTGCCATATTCAGTAAGCCATGCAGGGAATGGATAGGAACAGCTAGAGTATTTAGGGCTGAATTATTCTGCATTATAAAAGCATTTGTTTGTTATTGAGAGACTGTTATTTACAGATTGTTTTGGTGGAAAGCCTCATGTTGACAATATCTTGTGAACTAATAACCAAGCACATAGGCAGTAATTCAAATCATTTGAAAAACATACTAGGAGGTAACCAGACCGTTCAACCAAAAGTGTTTATGACAAAAGTGTCAACACTTCAAACTGGAGATTGTCACAAAAGCAAATCCAACAATCTGTTCGAAATATCTGAAGATCACTTCATACTTGATGTACTTGATCATTTATTCCTGTGTTTCCGTTCCCTTAAGTCTCTTTTAGAAATCCATTTACTCGCACGTATACATAATCAAAACAAGAATCAAATCAGAAATTTACACCTGGCACTGAACATAATCTGAACACATTGATCATATTTTACTGTGATTAAAATTAATTTGATATTATGAAAACACCTGGCTAAATATAAGTCTGGAATCTAGTAAAACTCAAAAACATTATCTTGGATGTTGTTCTTGGACAAATCATGCTTGTACAGTCTCTAAAGAGTAATTAATTATAATATTAAGTAAATTCACATTAAATAGGCTATTGAGTAGGAAATAACTATAATTAAATATTTGTAAACTCTTATTCTACTAATTATACTAACATTCTGAGCCTCACGCCACTAAATTGGAACTTTGAGGGCCAAACAGACTTTTCAGACATACTGTCTTTCCCAAAATGCTAATTGAATGTTTTTAGTGGCTTCAGCTGCACTGTGGTCTGGTTTGAACTCATACAAAAGCAAAATTCTTAGATATTTTGAGCATATTGTCATATAAAAGGTTTCTGAAGAAAATAAATACTATGCAATGAGACAGACCAATGTAAAAAAAAAAAAAAAAAAAAAAAAAAAAAAACTAATCAATAACCCCAATGAAAAATAGCACACTGTCAAATTACCCAAACCCAACCTTAAAGACCATTTTCTCAAGTAATTTTAATATGAAAAAACCTTATAGATTTGTATTATCTTAGAACTGCAAAAACAAATTGCCATATGGACGTTACCTTGACACAGTCACTTTTGATAACAGATCACTCTTAATTGTAATGCAGAAACATGCTATATCCGTAACGCTGCTTTTAAACGATATGTATTGTGAAAAGAACTAAATGTGAATTGAATTGAATTTTATGATTACTAGGTTCACTCTTTACCCATTTCACTTGCACACAACAACAAAAAATGTTTTCTGAAACTTCATCAACCTGAAAATTATTGCAAAATTATTCAATAAAAAAAAACGTTCCTAACCTTTTATACACTTATCCACCGTGCATTTTCTTTACTATCTTACCATGTTATTTCAGTGAACGACAGTGTTGCACTGTTTCACATTTTTCACCATACATTATGATAAACAACTGACTTTGTTAAACATCACTTCTGGGTTTGTTGTATAAAAATCTTCCTGTGCTGAAGCTGATCAAATTGTTTGGAACTGGAAATGAAAAAAAGTTTAAATCAAATAAATATAAACTTTGACAGGCCTGACAAGTACATAACCAATGTGCATCTTTACATTAAGGCCATTAGAAAAACTTTGTAATGTCTTTATTGCTGTTATGAGGCCATGACATAAAGAGTGTAGAGTTCTGGGTCAGGGATCTGTACTCAGGGCTAATAAAGGCCTTGATTCCCTCTTCACAAATCTCTATCCTGTTGCACCACCCCCTATCCACCCTCCCTCCGACCAGTGTGCTGTTGCTGAGCAACGTGTGGTCTAGTGTTGGCGAGCATGACTGTTTGTTCCCGCCGAGCTGTGCTGAGAAAAAGGGAAGACACAAATTGGTAAACGGCAGCCACAGACCCAGGAGGCTGTGGATCAATGTCTGTACAAACAAACTCTGGCGCGCCGTCTCTCTCTCTCTCTCTCTCTCTCTCTCTCTCTCTCTCTCTCTCTCTCTCTCTCTCTCTCTCTCTCTCTCTTACACACACACACACACACACTTCCTTTCTTTCTCTTTCACCTTTTCTCTCACCTCTATTTCATCAACTATATGTTAATGATGTTGTTAGCCTGTATTAATAATTCAGTTCAGGCTAATGCAGTTCTCATCTCAATCAGAATGATTTCTTCCTTGCATAATCTAAAACAAACAAATATTAAATGAAGAAAGCACAGGGGTGTCTTTAGATTTACACAGGGATTTTAGTTTGTATATGAACTCCAAATGTACTGCTCAGACAGATGCAATAAGCTGGAGCCGTTTGCTTCAGGATATGGCTAGTATTCTAGACTGGGAACATGATTGATTAATCTATAGCTGAAATAACTCTTGACCTTTGACCATGACACCACATCATAGTTCAGTCCACAAGACAAAATGTACAACATTGTTGGTCAAAATTCCAAATGTGCTCCATTTCAGTTCCATGAGTTGAAATGGTTACACTCGACAGGATGTTGAATTGGAATGACAGGAAGTGGAACTTATTGAATTTAAATAATATAATTTCCAATGAGATCTGATGTTAAGCCGTTGTCCAGGCTTCCTGTTTTTTGTCATTGTGATTGTTCTTATTCCTTTATTGTGGACTTTTGTCCATTGCTTGAATGTTCAAAATGATTTCACAGACAAACCAGAGTACAATGTAAGCAGCTGTCTGAAATATATATATATATAAAAAACTTACCACAACCTCAGCTCTAAAACTAAAACTGACAGCAGGGCCATGGCAGGACAGAAATAGAGCAAGAATAAATGACTTAAGAATAAAAACTTGCAGCTGTTAGAAATATTTGTTCTCTTTGCAAATGAAAGCCTAGCTTTTATGTGTCTGTTTCTGTGTCACCTAAAGAGCTCCTCAATACAACAACAAAAAAACATTATTGACCGAATTCCAGTTCTGTTTTTTCACCCTTTAAGGGCACTCAGGGAAACAAACACTATTTCCGTAATTCAAAATGAAAATTAGCTATGGAATCCCTTCATGAAGGTCCAAAACAACAACAGACAAATGCAATACCAACAGTTTTCTTTGCTAAAACAATCGCTATAAACAAGAATGTTTCTGCCAAGGTAACAGTCTAAGTTATCCAGGTCTGGCTGGATGTTAGTTTAGTCTGCTAGACATTTTTTTTCTGTTTCACCACTCATCCAAATGGCTTCATCTCCACAATCAGTTCCCAACTGTTGAATCTTCTTGGATGTGTGCTGAAACATCTTGAGCAACAGAAAAACATGCCCAGTTGACTAACTACTTTAACAAGGTAACAGCCTTTGGCCACTAGATTTGTATTGGCTGTACCAAACTGCCACATATGGGATGGTAATGCTCTACGCTACAGCCTTCAAAACACTCACTTCAAGTACACAGATGCTTAATGACTGTCTCATCTATATCAGTTTAACAAAAAATATTAAAAGTTTAAGACAACAGTTTTATTGTGTGATTTTTTTACTAAAAATATATATACTGTAAAAAATAAAATAAAAAAAAAATAGAAAAGATGTCAACCTGAGTGTAAACCACAGAAATAGATTTGTCTTGTAAAATCATAACTGTCTCACTGACAATCCTAGGTTCTAAAAACAAAAGAAAAAAGTCAGAGTGGGCCAAAATCAGAACATTTGCAGAAATAGAATGAGCAAAAAAGAAATATAAAAATATATCGCCCAGTACATATAGTGCAATTATAGTATAGTATAGTTTTGTAGTACTTCTATTGGTGCTGCAGAGTGCAAAAACAGTTTGTCTTTTGAAATAAATGAATAGTTATTAAGCAAGGATTCATTAAAGCTGCAGTCCGTAACTTTTCCTCTTTGTCGCCATCTCTGTTTGAAATCTGCAATTGCAGTTATTCGCGGAATTATCAACTTTACATGGGTTGTGCCTTGGCACGGCACAGCGCGGATGAATCCAATATTTTGAGGAGAATGTGCTGTCAGTCACGCGTGGATCTGTCTGTCAGTCTGGTGTGGATACTGTCATTCAGAATCACAGATTTTACTTTTTGAAAGTATGAACAACAAGAATTTTCACTGGAAAATGTCTTCTGAACAAGTAAGTAACATCCACTTTTGTTCTGACCAACTAAGGGGAAAAAAAACATTGCAGTAAATCTGCTGATTGAATCTAAAGATCGCTTATCATATCACGTCAAACCGTGCAAATTATACTTTGTTCTCAAATTGTTAATGTTAACAACATCAGCATTGCGTTACTACATTTAATGTGTATTAGGGCTACCTGTAGTTCAGTAGCCTACTTCAACATTTATAATAAATATATATATTTGAAGTGCAGAAAATCAATTTTAATAAATTTAGAGTAATTTTTATTTACTCGTTTTCAAAACAGAAGTTAGGGCCAGACGGTCGCACCACATGATATTTTGACACTTTCAATAACAAAAATACATGGGAGAGGTACTACAAATATACAGTATCTTTTTATGCATTTAAACCCGTTTTTACCTGAAAAAATGCAATCGGACAGAAAATGTATAGGCTTCACGTCATTGACCCATGTTTGTTCAAATAAAAATGCACCATTGGAGAGCATAAGAGACCTCTTTCAAAAAATCTGTTACTTAAGCATAACTGGGACGCTGCATTGACCAATCAACATCCAGGACTGGAACAATCCTTTTTTTAAATGTAAAATAATAAATCAATGAAACAAGTTAACAAATAATGCACAAACAAGTAGGCTAATGGATATTTAGTACCATGTTTTTCAAAAACATGTATCAATACCAGATGGTTTTGCAACAACAACAACAAAAAAAGTATTCATATCTAACTCCCCCACCCCCACCCTTATCAATCTGTCTTCATGAGTTGAAAACCTCATAATTATTTTATTTTCTCTCTCTATTAGTCAACTTTCTGTGTCTGACCTCTCCCATGTCCAATAACATGTTGTGTTCATGTGTTAGGCCAAACTGCCTGGATCTCATTTGCGCTGTATCAGCGCCTAAGGACTTCCATGTGCGCAGGACTGCACCATAACCAGGGTTCCAGATAAACACAGAGACTAAGTAAAAGGGAAACAGCACCATGCCTCTGTCTTGATGGCTGGATCTGTTGATAGAGGAAGACGCACAGCAGCAGCAGCCGCAGCAGCTGTAAACATCTGCGGAACGCTGAAGGCCACAGACTCTAGATGTCCCTCAAAGCAACACATCATGCCATAAATTACAGCTTCAACACTTCATAGCAATTAGCCTTGAATCATTGAGACATTCTAACTGGAATTTATTAAATGTATAACAAAAAATGCAGGATAAAAGGTGATAAAATTGGTGTTTGCTTTTTAGACAGTGTAATGTGTGAATTTAAAATTACACTATACAGCCATCATATGTGAGGAACAAAACAAAAATTGTACAAAGATTTAATGTGCAAGTAAAGAGAAAAACTAATGTCAAGTAATGTAAAGTAACAGCTATGATGTCAAACACCCATTCATCATACCACTGTGCAGCACCCAAAACAGATCATAATTTTTGTGTAATAGCAACACAATCTGATCTAATATAGAGACTATGCTCTTAATCAGATAATTTATTTGCTTAACAAAAGGGGTTGCAGGCTAAAAAAATGTCTTAAAGGGTTGTAACTCCCTTTGGCAACGATTATGTTCACAAAAGGCTTGACATCTCATGCCTTATTGTTTAATAATAAAACAGAGTGTTAACACTAGCCCCGTTTAAATGTAGCATTGTATTCCGATTATAACCAGTTTAAAAGTCCAATCAGAATGAAAATGCTCCATGTCAACACATCAATCGGAATAGAAATGCTCAAACCGATTGAAATTTCAGTCGGATTGAAGGGGGTGGAATAAACCTTTTCATGAACCGATCCAACGAAAAATTACACCATGTAAACGAGCTGACTGTGTCAGAGCAGAAAAGTTTATATTAGCAAGTGTGAAATTGCATTGAAATTTGACACATTTGATTGTACATTACAAGTCACATGGTACAATCAAATCTGCTTGTTTATACTAACAATGGGCTAATGAATTTAACATACCATCTGATTATTTCAAAAGTGTATTTTAACAACCAAATTGTCAATTGACTCTTCTTATATAGGAGTTTAATAATGTTCTCCCATAAAAAGAAATATGGAAGAGGTGTTAGCAGAATCATCGCCTGGACTTAGCCCTGATTATGACACATTAGCTGACTAGGTTACCCTACATAACCCTACTTCATCTTTCCCTCCAGTCATTTCAAGCTCAATAAATTCTAAAGATGTGTATGTGTGTGCTAACTCATTCATACCCTGCGCGCGCTCATGACATCTCCTCTGCACGCAATACAAGCCCTCGTGCGCGCGCACGATCATTCCACACGCTCTCGCGCTTGATCTGCTCTCGCCTGCTGCTTTTGCTTGCTCGTACAATTTTATTTTTGACAGTCGAGGGGCGGGACTCCCCTTTACCGGAAGTCAGTTGTGATTGGGGCATGTCATATGACTTGCAATTCACTTGACTTGAGACATCACTTAATTTGTTTTATTTATTGTGGTTAATTAATGTGTAATGTGATTTAATGCATTGTTAATATAGAATATATTCTTACCAGATATTTTTTTTAACAGAAAGTATTACTAGTGATTGTATTGTGTTGTTAAGAGATATTTACAGACTGTAATGACACATTTCCATGGTTATTAGCATTGTAAATCTACCAAAATTCTTATAAATTTTTACATTTTATATTTAAAACACTATGATTTGTGTTATTGGCTTAAAATATTTAAAATAAATTGCAGAAAAAGTCATATTTGCTGTAGTTCACCACTACCACTAGACCCCCATTTACCACTATTTACTTTTTTCCGACCAAAATTAAAGTGGATCTGAGAACCTCAGAATGTAAAAAGTGTCCATTAAGGGCTTTGGATGAAAGATAAATTAGTCGTTTATATCAATAAGCAAGAGTTGTTGTGTAAGCTTTTTGTTTTCATCCTGTGTATTACTATTATGTCAATTTTGAGTGGTTCATTATATTTTCTATTAAATGTAAAAGGGGTTCTGGCAGCATGAATGCATTTATTTTTTTTAAGATATGTTATTTGCAGATGGGGTTTAATAATTTATGCTGTGTACTACTTGCCTCATTCTCTTATTAAGTTATTAGCTTACAAAAAGTTAGATGATTAAGATCACTATATAATGTTGTAATAGCTTTGCTGGGTTTAATAATTTGCTGGATTTAATATAGTTTCTCTGTATTCGGTAGTAAATTCTGAAAAGGCATTTTTTAAGCTATAATTAATGCTGTGTACTGTATCTTAACTTGAGAAGCCAGAAGCCCTTTTACATTGAATAGAAAATATAATGAACCATTTAAATTATGTAAAAATTCATAAGAATTTTGGTAGATTTACAATGCTAATAACCATGGAAATGTGTCATTACAGTCTGTAAATTATCTCTTAACAACACAATGCAATCACTAGTAATACTTTCTGTTAAAAAGTAAAACAAATTAAGTGATGTCTCAAGTCAAGTGAATTACAAGTCATTGGACAGGCGTCCAATCACAACTGACTTTCGGAAAAGGGGAGTCCCGCCCCTCCACTGTCGAAAAAATAAAATTGTACGAGCGAGCAAAAGCAGCAGGCGAGAGCAGATCAAGCGCGAGAGCGTGTGCGCGCGCGCGCACGAGGGCTTGTATTGCGTGCAGAGGAGATGTCATGAGCGCGCGCAGGGTATGAATGAGCTCGCGAGTCCCCGTTTCCTCGCGTGTGGATCTGTTATCCTCTCACGAAAGTCATTTACCGCGCGCGCCAGCATCAGTTGTGCGCTCGGTTCTAATTGACATTGATTTGCCGCCATAATCGTGTTGTATGTTCCCACCAGTCCTGAGATCTCTCTCGCTGCGCGTTCGTCCATATGTGCAAGAACCCCTTTAAACATGCGCGATGTTTCAGATCTAAAGTGTAATGAATCGGATATGGGTCACAATTTAAAGAATGTGCAAACGAACGGTCAAAAAAATCGGATATAGGCAACAAATCAGAATTGGGCATCAAGACCTGCAGTGTAAACGAGGCCACGGCAATTAGCATCAGCAAAATAAACGCAAGAAAACAGACGACGAACAATGAAAAGAAATAGAAACATAGAGTTAGTAAAAAAAAATTAAAAAAGTAAAAGTAGGCCTGTTCCCCCCCCAACACTCTCCCCGGTCAATGCTCCTACAACAGCCCAGACATGGAGCTCCTTCAGCCATGAGTTCAGGGAAGCACTTTTAAACAGTAGCACTTCCTATTTCTATTTCTATTTTCAAATGTTTTATTTAGCTTAAAATGATTTAGTTTGGCAGCTCAGTGAAGGATTTTAAGAATTTTTTTTTCTAAAAAGATTTTTATTTTTATATACAGTATAATTGTGCTTCAAATTAAAAAAAGTATTTACCTACACCTTATTCTGGTTTAAAACCATTTACATAATACATATGAATGTATATGGAGTGTGATAAAAAGGTGACCTTGAAATTGTGGCGTTAAAGGCGAAACGGGCAGAGGAAAAATGTGGGTGCACCTAAATAAAAAAATTAGGCGCACCAGTGCAACCAAGGCAAATAGTTAATCTGGAGCCCTGAACACCGAAACATGGGATCAGATAAGTCTTTAACAGTATAGAAGTTTAAACAGTATAAAAATTGTGAAGAACAGCAAAAATGGAAAGGTAACATAAAAAAATGTTTTTTTGACAAACATTTATTTACAATAAAAATATTTTATATCGTTCTTCCTGACCGCCATAGGCAGTGCTTCACACTGGATGACTTATAACAGCAAGGTCACAAGGAGGTCCTACTCACTGTTAAGAGGAATTTGAGGGCCCCGACAGGACAGCTGTTCCAATATTATCAGAAGTATTAATAGTATTAATAAGTAAAAAAGTGAATTAATGAATTGTATAAAATTATAACAAAAAATACCCCCCCCCCCCCACACACACACACACACACACAAAACAACTTAATCTTAAATGTTATGTAAAAAAAAAAACTCATAAGAGTTAATATCTTTGTTGATATCATTATAGTTTTATTGTGTGGAATTATTTATTTGATTTACTGCTACCATCTTCTTTGTCAACATTACCATTATGTCCTTACTACCTGACTGAATATCACTGAGACAGATGTGTCGTGAAATCGAGAGATGTAACTGCAGTTCTATGAGTTCTGGATGACTGCCAGAGGCAGTGCTTTACACCTGGATACTATCTCTCGTTGCAAATGCATAGGTCGAGTCTAATACAAACAATGTCCCTCAGGATGACTCAGGGGCTCCCCTATTCAACCCTGTGTGCTGGACTTTAAACTTCGGTTTAAAGAGGACTTTTATTTTGATACTTATTTTCTTATTTTTGAGTCTTCCTTAGTTTTCCAATGGTTTCCTGCTTTAAAGAGGAAGTAGGCCATATCTCTTCAGTGCTTTAGTTGTGCAAGGTGCTCCATGTGGTTGCAGACATCCAGCTTCATCTTGCCTATCAAAGCCCTTTGAAATGCAATATATGTAAGTGACTGTTTGATTTAGTTTAGTGAGCATTATGAGTACTTTATTGCTGTGCTATGTAATGTAGCATTTAATTCAGCATGTTTGTTACCTTTTTCTACTCAAGTTTGCAAAGTATTAATCTATGCTGTTGATATACAACTGTTTTGTTGTTGGTTATTTGCCTTGTGTGTTTGAGAATGCTCATTTATTTGATGATTTATTTTGTGAAATTCATGATTGTGTATTTTCTCTTCTTTGTAGTTTCACACTTTTCATGATTAATCTTCATAAATTGCAACTTCGTGGAGTTTATTATGGAAGTGTTTAGCGGCTAGATCAATTAAAACAGTGAGGCCAGAGACACCAAGACTTCCTGGAGACTGTCCCTACGGAATCTTCTCGCCTGACTCTGAGTGACAGAAAGCTCTGACGGTTACATGCGTAACTCTCGTTTTATTTCGTTCTTCTTGACCGCCAGAGGCAGTGCTTCACACTGGATGACTTATAACAGCAAGGTCATAAGGAGGTCTTAATCACCGTTAGGAGGAATTTGAGGGCCCCGACAGGACAGTTGTTCCAATATTATCAGAAGCAGCACATTGACCCTGTAGTATCTGGCAATGGTATTTGTTGATGACCACGTAGCTGCTGCACATGTCACTTAGAGGGAGACCTTTTAGTGCAGCCCAAGACGTTGAGATGCCTCTTGTCGAATGGCATTTCACCCCCAAAGGCACTGGATATTTATTAGATTTGTAAGCATGGGTGATAACCTCAACTACCCAGTGCGACAATCTTTGCTTTGAGAGGGGCTGACCTCTTTTTGGGCCCCTGTAACAGAGAAAAAGTAGATCTGATTGCCGAAAAACTTCTGTGGCCCTCAGATAGCCCCGGAGAGCTCTTACTGGGCATAGCAATCTGCTCCCACTTCCTTCCAGTGTGTTCGACATCGGAGGATTAAACACTGCCAGCTCAATAGCCTGGTTTCTAAAAAGGGCAGAAAGGCTCTTGGGGAGAAACGCTGGGTTCGGCCATTACGCCACAACTGAGCCATCTGCACTCCAATGCATACAGAATGTGTTAACTGATAACACGTGGAGTTCATTCACACGCTTAGTCGAAGCAATGTCGAAGCGAAATGCTGCCTTCAGTGAGATCCACTTCAGGTCGCTCTGCTCTAAAGATTTGAACGGGGGCAATGTAAGAGACTTTAAGACTAGGCCCAGGTCCCATAAGGAGACCCAAGTGGACTGAGGGGGGCACAGTCACTGAGCACTTCTAAGAAACTGAGTAACCAAGGCATGAGAACCCAATTGCTGACCATCTATTCGAACATCATGTGCTGAAATTACAGCCACATAAACTCTTAAAGTAGAAGCTGCTCTATTATTTTCTAACAGTGACTGCAGAAAACGTAAAACCAGAGGAACAGGGCAGTGCTCTGGGACCACTGCTTGCTCCCTGCACCAATCAGAGAAGAGCTTCCATCGAAAGGCATAAGCACTCCTAGTGGAAAGTGCTCTAGACTTCATTCTAATCGCACTCTAAAGAATGGTTTCGGCCCTTCAGAGGCCAAACAGAGAGCTGCAGACGGTCTGGATTCGGGTGCCAAATCTGACCGTCCAACTGCTGGAGGAGATTGCTTCTCCTGGGAAGGGTCCAAGGATCACCGTCTAGGAGCCTGTACATCACTGGAAACCAAGCAGCAGCCTGTGGTGTTCTTGAAGTACCCTGTGACCAGTCACCTAGATCAACGGTATCGGGGGAAATGCATAGAGTAACTAATCTGGCCAGGCGTGGGCTAGAGCATCCTGCCCCAGCGGACTGGATTCCTCCGTTAGTGAGAACCAAAGATGGCAGTGGGTCGTTGTCGCCAAGGCGAAGAGGTCCACCTCCACCCTGCTAAAGTGCTGCCATATCATCTCTACCACCTCTGGGTTGAGCCTCCACTCCGTTGATGGAAATTTCTGGCTCGACAAGAAATCTGCAACCACGTTTGCCACCAATGGGATGTGCATTGCTCTGATGCTTGCAAACCGAGGGAAGGCCCAAGTCAGCAGTTCCTGTGATACCTGAAGGGACTGGCTGGACCTTGTGCCCCCTTGATGGTTGATATGATAAACTACTGATGTGTTGTCTGACCTGACGAGAATATGCCTGCCCTTCAAAAATGGTGCAAGGTGCTTCAGAGCCAGCAGAACTGCACAAAGTTCCAGGGTATTTATATTCTCGCCCTTTTCCCAGGGATCCCATTGTCCTCTGAATGCTCTGTGTTGCCAGACTGTCCCCCAGCCAGTAAGAGACGCATTGGTCTGGACTATCTCCCTTCAAGAGGGAATCATACCCATAGCAACCCCCTTGGTCAGATACAATCTGCTACTCCAAGACTTCAGGGCAAGAAGGCATCGCTGTGTTACCTTGATCAACCTGTTCTTGTACCAACTGGGATTCAAGTGGAAACTGTTTACCCATCTTTGAAAGGGACGTAGTGAAAGGAGGCCCAATGGTATGACTGCAGCTGCCAACTTACCCATGAGCCTGAGGAAGTACCTGAATGGAAGTCTGGCCTGCCTTCGAAACCGTTGAAGGAGGAGCAGTATATTGTCCCCCCACTGTTTTGATGGCGAGGCTTTCATTAAACGTGAGTCCAGCATGACACTATGAACCTCACAGACTGACTTGGAAGGGTCACAGGCCCAGACGGGTGTTATGTGACAGCAGCTGTGTGATTTCCAGCACTGCCTGCTTCTGAGAGTGGGAGCAAAGGAGCCAGTCGTCCAAGTACGGAAGCACCTGTAGCCCTGTAGCTTGGATTGGAGCCAGTGCTGCCGCCATGCACCTGGTTAAGACTGGTGGGGATAGGGAAAGGTCGAATGGGAGGACACAGAATTGAAAGACGTGGTCCTGGAATGCAAAGCGGAGGAACCGCCTGTGTTGAGCAATTGGAATATGGTAGTAAGCATCTTTTAAGTCTACTGTGGTGAACCAGTGCTGCTGCTTGAACGCCTGGGGAACATCGGTTATGCGCACCATACGAAATAGTAAGATCTTCAGGAACTTGTTGAGGTCGAGTATGGGCCTTAAACCTCCATCTTTCTTTGGAAAGATGAAGTATATTGAGAAGAACCCACCAAGCCGTTCTGACCCTTCGATGGCACCTTTCTCTAGGAGTTGTGCTATTTCTTGTTTTAAGGCAAGTGAACTGTTGGGGTCTGAGACTACGGCCATCTTGACCCCCTTGAAAGTGTGCGGGCGCCGTCGGACGTGCAGCTTGTACCCTTGAGTTAGTGTTGCAATAACCCATGGGTCAGAAGTTGTTGTTTCCCAGTAACTGAGCTGCTGATAAGAAAGACGTCTGATGGCCGGCCACAGACTTTTAGGACCTACGTCCATGGCCTCTAACATCCCTGAGGGGCCGTTGGCCAGGTGCTCTGCCCCTTGGGGCCTGAAATACTTGCTGTCCCCGAGCCTGGGGCCGCTGAGCAGAACTCTCTACTTGCTGAGATCGCTCAAAGCGCTGAGGCTGGCCCCAGTGAACATCACCTGGGCGTGTTGGAAACTGAGAGCGTGGTAATTCATACCCCCTAGATGGTTATCGGTAATTTAAGTGAGACGTTAAGTGAAACTGCTGCCTGGTCTGATTCACCTGGACACATTGCTCCAGTGTCTGCTGCGCAGGTGGCCCAAAGAGTTGTCCTGGAACTACTGGAAGGTCCCTTAGTGTTCTCCTACATGCCTCAGACAGAGGTGATTGTGCAAGCCAGACTTGGCGGCGTGCTTGTGTAAGCGTTGACATAAGCCTTCCCAGCTCTCGTCATGAATGCTATTGCCTGAAGCGAGGCATCACTTAAGTTTTGGTTTAAAGGATCACTTACTGATGATTGAAGGGACTGAGACAGGGCCAACATGAGATGGGAGAGATAGTTGCCAATGCGACCCATTCGTGCTGCTGTGTTATATGCCTGGATGAGATGATCATCTGTAATCCTGCATTAAGGCCGGGGGCAACGAACATTAAGCTTTAAGACCTCCTTTGGGGAAAGAATAAAATAGGCAATAATTGGATCAACCTTAGGCATCTGACCCAAGCCATAAGTGTCTGCATCCTGCATCGCAGCCAATGCTCTGCTTGCACTAGTGGGGTGCGTAAGAGATCTAGGGTTAGCCCAGAATCTTTGCAACTCCTCAATATAATCCTTTGATGGTGGCATTGTAAGAAGAAAGGGTTGCGCTGAACCCCTGAAAAAAGCACTAGAAGTGGTTGCCACCACAGCGGCTGTGTCAAGACCCAAGCGAGCCAATGCAACTTGAAGAGCTTGCTTCACCAACTCTTGCTCTGACTGTGGACCTTCTGCAGATCCATGACCAGCATCCTGGGAGCCATCATGGGAGCAATGGGATTGACGATCAGATATAATCTCCATTTAATCATCATCATAGAAATAGCTGTGAGAAGCCACCATTGAAAGGACATCCTCCTGCACAATGGGCGACTCCATAGCGGGGGCTTTGACTGAAGATACTAGTCTCTCGCTCGGTTGCAAATTCTTAAGCAAAGACTTAATCTAAGCAAACTCAGCAGTCAGCACATCCACCTTCTTACCTAAGGGGTCTACCTTGGGTCTCTAACCAGCGGAAGCACCGGTTGATTCAGTATTTCTACGTTTACTTGTTGCTTTATGTGGTGGAGGTGGTGGTAGCGACTCTCCCAAAAGTCCTTCCACCATAGTTATCCTCAAAGTCCTCCTCTCCCAAGACATGACGCTACTGTTCATTCAGGCGTCTTCTGTGAGGCCCTGTTAAGGTGTTCTAGGCCTAAACAGGAAGGGCAGCAGTCATGTCCACCATCTGTCTGGAGAAGGGCCATGAACCATGTGCAAATATGAGTTAACCTTTCCATCCTGGCTATGGAAGATATTTCGTAGAGTCGAGCGGAATCACTCTGACTGTCATTGTCCTCAGCAAGCCTTGGTACCAGAATATAGAGATATATTTTACACAAACACCATTTATTGCAGTGTATATGTAATTGTATTATAACAAATTATATACTATAATTTATCATGCGTGTATATTGATTATTGTACTTATTGTAGCACAGATACCGATCACTATACAAGTCATTATGGCCCTTCCACCAAGCGAAAACACTCTTGTCTAGCGACCAACACAATGCCAGGGAAACGAGAACGAACCCCCGCATATATGTAAACAACTCACCAGCAGAGCTGTTGTTTTCCGATTGTCAGCTGTTGCTTGCTTTCTTTTTTCAATGGAATTTCAACTGAATCCGCTGCAGCCTCTGGAGGATGCGCAGAAGCGAAAACACCAACAAATGTTTTTTTGTTGCTAAGCAGTGAAGAACGGATTCCTACGTTGTTGTTTATTTACATAATCTACGACCTGCAATACGTGCACGCGAGAAGATTATAGGGACAGTCTGCAGGAAGTCACAGGGTTATATAGGGGAGCACCCCGAGTCATCCTGTTCACAAGAGACATTGTTTGTATTAGACTCGACCTATACATTTGCAAAGAGAGATAGTATCCAGTGTGAAGCACGGCCTCCGGCGGTTAGGAAGAACGAAATAGAACACAGCTGTCTTTGAGACATTACAAGGTTCTAAACACAGAACATCTAAATAAACAGTCTCTGTTAGTGAATGATTTAGCACATTTGCTGTCCTGTCTTCAGATGGTTTGGAGAAAGGCTATTTATTATCAAAAGTAATTTACAATACCGATAAATAATTTTTTTTAAGCTATGTGGCGAGCAGGACTAGGCCGAGGGCCGTGAGAGAATGGCGCGAGGCCGGTGGCGTGATTACTAATGAGCGACACCTGTGAGACGCACCGGTCTCGTATCTCTCACGGAGGAGCGGAAGCATAAAAGGAGGAGCGACGACAGTAGAGATCGAGAGAGGCCAGGCCTGGACTATTTTATTTAATGTTTTGTTTTATTATTTGTGGCGGCAGTCGACCGTGAGGGATTACCGTCTTTACTTTTGTTTAATTATTTATTATTAAAAGTGTTGAATGTTCGCCGGTTCCTGCCTCCTTCTTCCCATAACATCTAACCTTGCTACACCCTCAAATAAAGCTGCATTTGGCTCGTCAACCCTGTGTCTTCGAGCAGTTGTGGGACACATCCCATAAAGCACATTGTATTATGTTTATTAGTTTACCCAACAGCTATTACAAATAAAGATATTGAAATTTTGGAGCATAACATAAAAATGTATTTTATTTTTTTAAATAGGGTGCTTGAAACCAACAAATCATTTGCTAGAGAAAACTTAACCTGTCCCAGTCTCTTTATATGAAGTCTACAGTAGAACACTACAGTAGTGCTTCTAAGTAGAAATTAATGTATTAATTATTTACAACAGCAACAACGGGAAAAATTGAAATGTTTGAGATGAAATGAAGATCATGACTTATAAATTCCTTGATTAATGATCAAACTGACCTTGACGAGGATGAATACTTGGCTTTCGTGAGTGCGCAGGTGTGCTTGTGTACACAAAGGTGACCTGATGTTCTAGTTTACAAACATACTTGTCCTTGAATCTTCTTTTCTTTCCTCAGGTGTTTCCATAGAAACAAGTGGGGTAAGCCTAGGTGTGTGATAACAGCAGGTAAGAAAGCTTTGGCACCTAAATGAATATTTAAATCCTCTTCAGCCACTTATCTCAGATCTGATTTTCTCATGTTTCAAAGACAGGCAAAGTTTCATCAAAAATTTCATTAAACTGCAGGATCACACACACACACACACACACACACCCCAAAAGAAAGTACAATTAATGTCTAATGTATGATTACACATGTGCTGCATATATTGTGTTATTAAGTGCTGTGAAGTATTTCACTTGTCATACTGTTATTGAGGTTGCACTGAGTGCGTTCAAAGTTTTGAGATTTTTCTTTTTTATATTTTGTACTTTTTTGTGTATATGTTATTTAAAACCACATTAATATTTAGGGGTCAAAATAATTGCCCAAAAAAATGCCAATAATAATATCACCTAAGTTTGAAGTTACAATGGTTATAAAAGATTTGTCTTTTTAAATGTTTATTTGAAAGGATACAGCAAACTCAAGATCGTTTTCTCTACACATGATCCAAGCTTTTCAAAACGAGATACTAGCCTCTTGGTAGTAGCATTCATGTTTCATGAGTGTTTCATCAGTGTTTGCTTTAATTTGACCACTACTCTTCACACCCTTTTTCTGTACCTGTCTTCACTCTGGAATAGAGATAAAATACAAATTTGTCATTTATTCAACCATTAGATTTTTCATAGACAAATCTTCAAGAGGTTTGCTGTAAAAAAAGAAAAGGGGGGGGGGGGTGAATATTTTGTGCTTGTTACCTCAACTTCAGGAAAAAAATCTTTAACAAATTCACGTATTGAGGTCACTACAGTGGACAGTGTGGCGAGCAGGACGAGGTCGAGGGACGTGAGAGAACGGCGCGAGGCCGGTGGCGTGATTGATAACGAGCGACACCTGCGTAGCGCACCGGTCTTGTATCTCTCACGGAGTGGAAGCCTAAAAGGAGGAGTGACGACAGTGAAGATCGAGAGAGGAACGGGCCTGATTTTATGCTATGTTTTTATGTTATGTTTTGTTTCTGTTTTGTGTGGCCAGCAATCGTCTGTGAGGGGCTGCTGGCTTATACTTTTGTTTTTGTATTGGTTTATTTTATTATTAAAAGTTGTTGAATGTTCGCCGGTTCCGCCTCCTTCTTCCCATAACATCTAACCGCGTTACAGACAGCTATTCAAAAAGCCATTTCTTGAGTATACATGTGTTTTGATTGCACAGTTGCAAATCAAACGCTACAGTAGACACTAGTACATCATCCTACAGCCTATGTGGATTTTTTTCTCCAATCCAAGATGGCCGACGATCAGATGGGTCGTGTCCAGTGACAGAACAAAATTGAAGCTATATTATATTTTTGGAATATATTATATCATTTTATTAATTGGTTTACAGTATTACTGTGTTTTTACTGTATTATGTGTAATACAGTACCTCTTCAGTTAAAACCAAAAACGAATACTGTCCACTTAAAGGTGCATTATGTGTAATATTTAGGAGGATCTGTTGACAGAAATGCAATATCATACACATAACTATGTTTTCAGTGGTGTATAAAGACCTTACTTAATGAACCATTGTTTTTTTTTATTACCTTAGAATGAGCCATTTCTCTCTACATACACCGCGGGTCCATTGAAATAAGAAATATGATATAAAAGTAAACTAGATGGATGTTGAACTATAAATTATACACAATCCTAGACTGCTTTTTAATGTTTTTATGGAGCTTAACAGCCACTGTCTTTCATTCTATGAAAAACTATTTTAGAGGAATTTTCTTGTAAACTGCTCCTTTAACATGAAAACAATTTTCAACTGATAACATTTAAAATATAGCTTTGTAAAAAATAATTTCAAAAGTTAGGCTAAGACAACAAACAAGGAACCTTTTGCATATATTACACCAAAGCCTAGCCTGGGAAAACCCAGACGAACTTCTGGCAAATTTAGATTTGCTCTGCAAGTTAGTCTGGCGAAGAGCCCATTCAAGCTCATTTCCAATTTTTCAAAATCGAGGCACCAATCACAAAGGTTGAGGCAGGCTTTACAAGATGATGATCGTTTTGATTGGTTTTAGGTCTATCCAATTGCGCCCAGAGGCATTTGAGCGACGTCTGTTGGTGACGCCCCTTTGGAAATGAGCTGTCAATGAACCTTCCCCAGACCCTAACTCAGTTACGACTGAGAAGGGTCTGGTTTGAGGAACTCAGTCCATGTTATGGCTCCATATTTTTCAGGGACATAATGACAGCCATGAACATGATGTGATTACAATGTTCACTGACATTTTGTGCACCATCTCCAATCTCGTCAACTCTCAGAAAACTAAAACATGAGTTCAAGCTGCACAGGACCGACACCATCGGTCAACTTAATTGAACATACCCCCTTTAAGTGACCCCAAGTTGGGTTTTGTTGTTGTTCTGAGAATTTTTCTGAGAAAGACTTCAGCATTACACAAAATACATTTTCAGCTGTCTCTTTCATCATGTTGTTGGCTATCTACAGGTGAGGTGGTTACCTGAACTCACAATCATAAACAAAAATACACAAAAAGATGATTAAGGAACATATAGCAGTATGGACACACCTAGTAATTCTATATTATTAAATTTCTTCTTTCTTTTTTTTTTTTTTTTTTTTTTTTTTTTTTTGCATTTTACAATATTATTATATTTAGTTAGTCATTAAAAGTAAATTAATTACAGTGACCACAAAAATGTTAAGCTATCTATCCTTTCATATTCTATCTAGTCTTCATTAATTAAAATATAGGCTATGCTATAGCATATTTTTATAGCAACATATATTTATCCGTATATTTATTATTATTATTTATAAAATAATAATATAAAATAATATATAAAAGATTCTATTATATAGGCTATTATACAACCTTTATAATACATAACATATTTTAATGTTTATTATTATTATTATTAATAATAAATGATATATTATAAAACCTTTTTTCTATATGAAACTATTCATTTGTTTACTACTAGAAATTAAGTATTTAGTACTACTATAATAATAACAATAATAATAAAAACTTATATTATATATTTTAACTATTTTTATAATTGCACAATATAATTTATTTTTACATTATTATCCTTAATAATATTAATAATTATTATAATAATAAGTATTAGTATTATTAAATAAATAAAAAATAATATATATTTAAAAAAAACATTTTCAATATGTTACAATTTAATACAGTATTATTTTTAGTATAGTATTAATGTTTTAAGTGTGTCCAAAGTTTTGACTGCTAGTGTAGTCTCTACATCTAAATATCTGAGATGTTTGAGTTTAAAATGCTTCGATGGCAGGGTTAAAAGGCCGGTTTTAGATCTGATTAACAATTAAACCTTTCTACGCAATGTTTCAGCGATGAGCAAAGACCCAAAACAATGACATCTGTCCCATATTAAAGCTTGCAAAAACAGCGACAGGCTCAAAGCTCCATGCCGAACACAGACAACAGACTAAGACAGGCAGCCAGAGCTGTAACTGAAACATGGTGGGCCAATGTTTTGAAAACACAACTGACCCTGAGACTGGAAATGAGCGGAAGGTTTCAGGGGTCTGTGGCTGGTTGCTTCTGAGTGAATGCTAAACAGTTGTCTATATAGCATCTAATAAAGAACAAGAAATCCTGCTTTTTAGATATTTTCCCTCAATGGCGAGTTTGCGCGTTCTGCATTCATATTCAATGAAATATAGTAAGACCTGTGAATGAAAATCACAATCACTATTTATAGGTGGTGTTGAAATCTGTGTCCAATTTTCACATAACTATGCAAAACCCACTTTCCAAGTTTAGTCTTATTTTCACTGGATCCAAATGATACAATTACTCAAAATGTTTTCCTCCAGACTGTCGTGACAAGGGTGAATAAATCTGGCAGACATTTTAGACTCGTGTTAGACTTTGGCACACACGTTTCCTCACTTGATCACCTCTCTCCTTATACCATGAAAACTCACAGAGAACCGTAAAGCTTAAATCAGGGCCTTTTCAGTGTTTTTCCTTTAAATGTAAATTAAAAACTGTATGCTCAAGAAGAGTTAACCAGCCCAGTTTGACAGTGTTCAGCTCTTTTAGTTAAAGTAGTCAATCCATAACTTGTCACATCTTCATTACCATTAACATGCGTAACACTGCAGACCGCATAATGCGGTTTGTGAAGAACTTGCGATTGATCTAAATATTATGGGACCAGTTTTCATTATAATGATCAAGTTCCAGTCTCTTTAAATAGTTAATACTGATCAACTCTAAATTACCTGCTCACAATAACTGTTGTGAAAGATAGGGACAGAAAATGAGGCACATTCACTAAACATCATGGACAAGCACTTGTTTGGTTACAAAGAACTTAACCAATCAAATTCCAGTGCAATGTCCTAAAAGAACCCTCATTAGGTAACCATAGAAACAACATGAAATCCTCTAACAAACTCCATTATTTTGTGTGCTAATTGCTGCCAAATCTGTTGATCAATATCATAGGCAAAGTTTTGGGTGGGTGTGTGTTCACCTTGATGTTAATGTGTAGTATAAAGCAAAGCTATAACCGTTTGAGAAGTCTTGTGGCAAGACTCATGAACAGTGTGTTCCCTCCGAAGATCAAATGAAACCTACTCCACTGATCAATATAAATGAGAACATGTACGGCGTGAACTTCAAGAAGGGATATTTCATCCAAAAATGAACATTCTGTCATCATGTCGGTCCAAACCTGTATGACATTCTATAGAGAACTGTGACTAGAAACAAAGAGAAAGTGATATAGGAATCACATAGGCCTTAAAAGAGGATGAGCTGCATGATTCTGGATAAATTGAGTATCACGATTTTGTTGTTTCAAACAGAGATTGCATTTCTATCATGATTCTGAACAGACAACTAAACAAAATACCATGCAATTTACCAGAGGTTACCACAAAATGTTAATTGCTGAAGTATATTTGAAATGTTAAATTAAACTGAAATATTTTTTAAAAATCTGTTTAAATGAATGAGTCAATAACAACTAAATTTTTTGCCATCTGGTGGCGTAACGATGTAATCGATACAATCATTATTTGAAGTCCTATGTTACTTTCAGGAGGTGATTAACTCTATTTTAATCGCGTCCGTAGACATCAGTGTTTATATCCGAACTATAAACTTTTATCCTGTAGGCTATAATTCTGTGATATATGAATAAACACATAAATAACAATGCTGTGTGGTTGAAAAAACTATTTGTGAAGATGTTTCATACCTAGGCTACACGTGATAAATGCTTTCTCTAGGTCATTGGCAGCGCAAATGCAGATTTGAATGTTCTGGTATGATTTTGTCAAAGGTTTAATAGACACAGGCGAATCGGTAAGATCGCATGGGTGTTTGAATCGAGATCGCGATCTTTTAACGATTATAGCTCTAGATGATGGGCAGACAAAAAACAAAGTGATGAATAAAAAAAAAAGATGAATCAATAGTTTAAGGGTAGGTAAGCTTGAAGTCCACTAGGCCTCTCATCTATCATAACGAAGGTATGGAAGGGGATTCATGGTGAAGATGAGACATTTAAGCACTCTGAGGAAAGGCTTCGCGCCACTGGAAGCCCCTTAAAGCCTCAGCTGTTGTTTGTGGTCGTCAAGGCTACCTAAACCCTTGTATTTCACATCTAAGTTCATGGTTGCCGTGGAGAGCAAGTCTGCCTGGCTCACCCTTGACAACGGCTAATCCGTGAAAGTTCAGATGGCCCTCCTTACCAAGACAAAGGGAGACCAGAGTTATCATGAGAAAGGCAGTGTCTTCAACACTTATAATTAAAAATAAGACCTTTTCATCTGCCTAACATTTATTAGCATCACTGACAAAAGCCATTTGTGACCCTAGAGATACTCATTAGAATATTACAGATTTAGTTTGTATCAGGTAGTTATTCAGTAGTATATTCAGGTACTCTGAATAAATGCACTGTGAACATATTTCTTTTTTTTTTTTTTTTTTTTATACTGAATGTCTCTTCACATCCTGACAGCAATCACCAAGTTAAAGTCCCTGTAAAGGCAATTCTAAAAAAAAAAAATCTAACCACATTATAAATGTTAGAAATATATTGCTAAAACACATTACAAAGACGGTGAACTGTAAAGTACTGAATAGTGGAGTTAGACCAATGAAACAGTAAGCTGTGTTCATGATGTTCTGGGCGGGGCTAAACCCTACTGTCGATGACGCACTGGAGCCACTGAGGCTGGCCCCTCCCCTAACAATATAACTAAAGCGCATTCGCATCAGTTTGCTGCTCAATCGCAAGTTACTGTCTGTACTATTAGAAACTACAGCCTACAGTTTGCTAGCTAGCTATGCCTTCGTCACGGAAATGCGTATTACCTGGATGCAGGCACGGATTTAGAAAGCAGAGGCCCCTGGGCACAAAATCTTGGAGGCCTCCTCCCTCTTCCTCCTCCTCTCCTCTTTTTCTTTTTCCTTTCCTCCTTTTTCTTTAGTTAAAAACAAAAACACTAACTCCGGCACCGGATAAAGACGGATTGACAGTCTCCACAGAATAAAATATTCATTTTATTTTTCGTGTTCGCATTTATGAGGAAAAAAAATGTTACGGACGTGACAGTTCTCCGTTACGGACGTCACCGCTCTGAAAGCGGCACTAAAAGTAAAAGAATGCTTTAAAACGTGTTCACAGAGACCTCAAACAGAAGCACAAAGCCTTTATTTAAAGTGAATTTCGTTTTGTATTTATTTAAATCTTAATTTTAATCAATGTTTCATCAACCAATTCCCTAGACCCGGGCATCTAATAATCAGGGTTTTTAAGAAGGGGAAAAGGTAATAGATATGCCTACATTTTGAGGCGGTCAAACTGGTAATGCACGTCACCGCCTCTGCCGCCTTCAGCACCTGCTTCGGTTTCGGTCTCAAGCGGAGTCGGAGACTGGTGGTGGGGAGGCATTTGAGGTGTCTGTCACTCCAGGCGGGCTGGGGTTCTCTGTCTTGTCGTGCTGGTGCTGTTGCTGCTGCTGCTGCTCAGGTTCATCTGAAATAGCAAAGCTGAGTACTGTGCTAAACTCAGCATCACCGCAGGCGCCGGCGCCGCCAGGCTCTTTATTTTCGTCGAGCCGACTTTTGAAAAACGTAGAGATGGCTGGAATATTACTCCTAATTAAAACCTCCCTGCTATCCTTCTCCTTTTTAGCTTTACGTTTTGTGGCTCCGCTGCTCCACCGTTTTCTATCAATTTTTTGTTTTTCTTCGATGTCCTCAACTCTCTGTTTTTCTCTCTCTCTTAACTCATCTTCTACCGCCTGTTTTGCCGCTATCAACAGTTTCCGCGGTAAGCTGACTCGTCATCATCCGACACAGCCGAAAAACTGATCATGATACTTTTTTGCGTGTAAATAAATTATTGTTAACACACATACGCACAATTAGAAACGCATTCATTAATTTTAATTTAATTTAATACTAATAAAAAAAATTACAAAAAAGGATGAGGCCACACAGTTAGTGGGGTCTTGGAGGCCCCCTAGAGTTCGGAGGCCCGGTGGTAAATCCGGCCTTGCCTGGATGCCATCTCTTACAAAACAGATCGGTGTCCTTATTTAAATTTCCGAAAAACGATCATATCAAGAAGAGGCCACCTTGATGGAGAGCTGAGGATCACCACCAACACTTGCCTCTGTAGTGCGAAGTACTTCTCAACGACGTTGGAGTCACACGATGGTGTCACGCATCTGTGGTGCAACATATCCCTTCTCTCATGTAAACGACTGTCCTTTGGTATGTTATCCGTGGCACTATGCACCCGCCATAATTGTCTCCCGCCTCGGCCTTCATTCTCCCGTGGTTTCAGTGCAGCCGGCGGACACGCCCCCATCGGACACGTCCCCAGCGATTGAGAGCAGCATTTTTTCAAGATTTTGATAGCTTATTTTATTTACTTGGCAGCTTTTTTTTTATCATTCAAATTTGGCTGGGTGGCTAATAACACATTGTTCTGTGGTGTGACAAACTCAGAACACATACTTAATTTAGAATTTACAGGGACTTTAAGTGATCTAAATGTATTGTTTATATCGTCTGTGGAAGGCATAGAACCATAAAATGTTTGTCCAATCATTGCAATGGTATGATGTCCTACCTGCCTGTCAACATATGTATTTCCATAACTCCACACACCCTGCTCGCGCAGACATCAGCCTGTTTCATGCTATGTAAGGTTAGACAGACGTCAGTCTCTGAGCACCACAACCAAAAACAGCAGCCCCCTTTTACAATTCCTCCTGAACCAAAACAACTCGGTTATTGTGCGTTCATCCCATAACTACTGTCATTTGGAAGAGATGGAACCCATTATGTTATACTCTGAGCGGTTCGTGACTCGAATTTATGCCTTTCAACCGAAATGAATCTGCAGCAGTCGGGTGGTACAGGTCGATGCTCTTTAAGTTGTAAATGTTTGCAAAGTCTGCAAAGCATCATGAGAGACGGCGTTAAATTACCTCATGTCTCAAAGCACATTACATTACAATAATAATGTGCCAAAGAGAAAGGCGAGAGAAATAGAAAATGAACATCTGAGCAAGGTAGACGGAGAAGCTGAGGTGGAAGGAGAGAGAAAAGAGGTGGAAGGAGAGGACGAAGACGAGGTGGAGAGAAAAGGGCAACAGAAATGTGACACAGATAGAAAACAAGGCCAAGGCAACCAGGGACAGGAGGTGGTGGGAGAACACCACAGCGGTGAAGATATGGAGGGAGAGCATCACCAAGATGAGGAGGGAGAAAGTGAGAGACAAGATAACGTGCAGGACTCAGACAGTGAAAGGGAAAGGAGAATGCCTGGGCCATCACCAGCGAGCTGGTCCACATAGTATGGAAATTGTTGCTGCACAGTATACTAAGTTACATATGAATAAGAACAACAAATGACAAAGACAGACATTTGTTATAATATTTAAGAGACATTGCTTAGACTTCAAATAAATATAAAAATTCATGTTTGCTTAAATATGAATAATTAGGGAAAGTTGTCAGTGTGAAAGTGTGATGAGTTGGGGAGATGATTTTTTATATTTTGTGTAGGATGTATTTTAGATCTATTCCTCAGATTTAAAAAAAATTAACCAAATGAACCTAAAAGTACTCTCCCAGGCTAAGATGTTAGTGTGTTAACACAGTCTGATGGTTATAACCAAAGATGTATATGAAGTATAGATACTAGGGTTTAAAAAGACTTCTGTAGAAGTTGAAGTATTAACTCAAGCTTTTTACTCAAGTAAAAGTGTAAAAGTGCTGGTTTCAAAACTACTTAAAGTATAAAAGTAACAGTAATGTAAGGATAAAAATGCCATTAAGGACAAAAGCAGCTTCACCACAGGGGCCTATAGTGCACTACCCCACCTCAAAACAACATCTTTCTAATGGCCATAGTGACTATAATGTTATATTAAAATGTTTATGTTGATAAAAATTTGGGATGCACTAGGCTCCCTGTTTCAGCCGCATATATGTCCATTGAAAATTAATGCATTTTAGTACAATGCAAATACATTAAAGAACCATATATGTATAATACATGTCCGATGGATCGCGTACAAACCAATAGGGTGTCGGAATGGTATATTTTTATACTTCTCATCCAACCACAATCAAATTCACTCTCTCCGGATGGTGTGATTTATCTGGATAGGGTTTTGTTTTTGTTTTTTTACACTGACAAGCCGCAATGAAAACAAGCCGAAATGAAATGGGAGTAACAAGGCTATTTTTAAAATGTAAGAAGTAAGGAGTGGAAAGTACAGATAATTGAGTGGAAATGTAAGGAGTAGAAGTAAAAAGTCGACTGAAAAATAATAACTCCAGTAAAGTATAGATACCCAAAATGTAACGAAGTATTTGTACTTCGTTACTTGACACCTCTGGTTATAACTAATCAATGACAGTTCCTAATTGATTATGTTTTTTACTAGTTGTAATATTTACTAGTTATAATATTGTATAATTAATTTAGATGTAATTCAGTATGTGTCACACTACTGCAAGGATGAAGACACAGAGGATGGCGTTAACAGGTTTTATTTTAGACACTGTATGCAACTCCTGAATACAGGAATGAGCTTCGAGATCCACACAGGGGATACAGGGAGAAGACTTGAACTTGAGGCCGTCTTGTAGATACTGGAAATAGCTGACCTCTGAAATCCTGATAGAGATCCGAGAATTCCACTGAAGAACACTGAGAGACGGTTTGAACCACCGCGCACAGAGGCTGCTTGGAATATACACACACACTGGGAGGTTAGTGTAGAAGGACAATACTTGCGTTGATATATAGAATACTGGAACCAGACCGAAGGGTTTAGGAACCGGGGAGTCACTGGCGTCAAAAGACGAGACCTGACAATGAGCTGTAGACTGACTGGGGTTTATATGCAGAGCTGGCGTGGTGAGTGAAGTGATGAAGGTGCAGGTGATGTGAATCAGAATTCCGGTGATTGCGATCGGGACCAGGTGTGTTGGGTTGAAGCTTGCTGGGGTGTGTCGTTGGGTGAATCCGTGACAGTATGAATCTTTCCTCCCCACCATCTTCTATCTAGACGTATCCAAGTCCAGGTGTGAGGTGCCAGTTCAGCCAATGCGCGAGAGTTTCCCTAAAACCCTCCAGGGAGGAGCCAGGAGAAGCTTCCGCAGCGACTGGTACAAATCTCATCCCTGGTTAGAATACTCGCAATCGAAAGATGCAGCTTACTGTTTTGCTTGTAGGCATTTTTCCCTCCCCGATGCTCCAAGGACTGTTTTCACCTCATTTGAGGGTTATCGTAACTGGAAAAAGGCTACAATGAAAGACAGTGGTTTCTGTTCTCATGCCAGATCTGAAGGCCATGTAAATGCAATGTTCGCATGGACAGAGAACAAGAAAATTATGGATAAAAATACCTCAATGTTTGGACTAATGGATGAGCAGAAAAAGAAGCAGGTGGCTGAAAATCAATACTACATTAAAACATTAGCTGAAATTTTAGTTTTAACAGCCACAGAAAACATAGCACAGCGGGGTCACAGGGAGTCTCTCGACTCAGAAAAAAAAGGTGTTTTTCTGTCTATGTTAGACCTGCTGGGTAACCATAACCCCATCATTAAAAAAAGACTTGAACAACAAGCTAAAAATGCAAAATACACGAGTAAAACAATACAGAATGAAATGCTTGAGTGCTTGGCTGCAATGGTCAAAGAAGAAATCATCCAGGAAGTTAAAGTGAGCAAGCAGTTTTCAGTTATTGTTGATGAAACTAAAGATGTTCAGAAAAAAGAGCAAATGTAATTTGTTCTGAAATATTTTTACAACGGTGTGGTTCATGAAAGCTTTCTGGAGTTTGAAGTGGCAGAACACCTGGATGCTGCCGCCTTAAGTGACAAGATTATCTTGTTCCTTGAGAAGCCTGGGCTGGAGAACAAGAAAAACCTTGTAGGCCAGGGCTACGATGCCGCAGCAGTGATGCGCAGGGCACATGCAGGTGTTCAGGCTAAAATAAAAGAAGTAGCCAAACATGCCTTCTATGTTCACTGTAGTGCACACTTCTTGAACTTATAGTAGACGCTGTAAAACGTGTGGTAGATGCAGGAAACTTTTTCTCATTAATGGAACGACTGTATGTATTCATGTCTGGGTCTTATGTACATAACAAATGGCTGGAAGTGCAGCGGGAGATGTTTGACGGTGTACCAAGGGAACTCCAACAGCTAAGTGATACACGTTGGGCCTGTAGGCACATAGCATGTCGCAATGTTATGGACAGGTTGCCTGCAATAGTACTGGTGCTTGAAGAGATAGCATCTGAGAACCATCCACAAAGGGCTGTAGAAGCAAGAAGGATATTGGCTCAAATTGATCTGAATTTTGCTGGATGTCTTGTTCTGTTCAGAAAGGTCCTGAGTGACTCCAAGTTTTTATCAGACATGTTCCAGTCTAAAACAGTGGACTATGCTAAGGCTGTTGAACTTATTGAAGCACTTAAAGAGACACTGGTCCAGTACCGTAGTCAAGCCTCTTTTGAGGAAATGTGGAGTGAAACACTTGATTTATGTCAACAAAGTAGTTGATACAACTCAGCGAAAACCAAAGAGGCCAAGACAGACAGCAAAGGTACTTCAGGATACTGTCATCCACTGCACCTTGGGCAAACACACGTTTTGTGTCTCTGTGTACTATCCAGTTCTGGATAACATGATTGGAGAAATAGGAAGAAGATTTTCTAACACAAATTGTAACATTATGTAGGGTGTCCAAGCACTAAATCCGTCAAGTCCAACTTTTTTGAGAGAGGAGGCTGTTCTGTTATTGGCTGAAGCTTACGATTCAAATATTGAGGATCTCAAAAACGAGTTACATCAGACAAGGAGAGTACTAGACCGACAAAAGGGGGAAAAGGAGAGTCCTACCACTCCAATGGAGTTCACTCAGTTTTTGGACCCATACCAGGATGTGTTTTATGAGTTGTTCAGGTTGTGTAAAATAGTGGTTGTTTTACCTGTGACCAGTCCACCCGAAGTTTTTCATCTCTCAGGCTCATACAGACTTATTTGCGGTCAACTATGTCAGAAAAGAGATTATCGAGTTTGGCTGAACTCAGCATTGAATCAAAATGCACAAGGGCATTTGATATAGATAAATTTGTGAGCCGTTTTGCTGAGCAACATGGAAATCGCTGCATTCAGCTGTTATAGGAATGAAAACTCAATGTTATGCTCACTGGTGAGCCTTTACAAAGCTGTTAAAATGATGACCTCAACCGAATCTGTACTTTAAATTTCTGTGTTTATATCTTTGTTTTGGCAACTGAGAACCTTTAATTAAACCAATAAAAGCGATGTCCAGTACCTTGTTTGAGTGCCGTGACCCATTTATTTCCACAGTGTATTTATGCTCACTTTACAGCTCAGTCCATAGCTCTTTATATCATGGGTACGTTATTCTTTGTAGTTTCTTCTTGTACAAATGCTGCCTGCAACGCTGCCTCTCTGACACAGTCAAAAACTGTTTGCTTCCCCTCTCACACATCTGCCACTCATCACCTGTGTCTTATCTTAATGCTTTTCCTGTCATAATGCCCTTCTGTCATACTTCTCTCCTATTAAGTGAGATCACATTGTATGGTCACTTTTTCTTAATATGAACAGTTTCACATGAAACCTCAAATGCAAGACATTGATTGCATGAGATTAAATTTGTCTGTATGAGTTTGTAAATGGCAGCCTTTGCCCTTTTGTATTGTGTACATACTATTTCTCATCAAACTCTGATAACTGTGATTTAAATTCAGTATATAAACGTCTACCATAAGTTGCCACCCCTCAAAAATTCCTGCCCCCCTCTCGCCACCCCATAAATATTTTTCTAGATCTGCCCCTGGACATGAGGTAATTTAACAGCGTCTCTCATGATGCTCTGCAGACTCTGCTGTGTGCGTTCATGTGTTTTGAAGGAGGCGTGGCTTTGGAAATCTCATGCTTTTAAAGCTAGCTCACTATTGCTAGCCTCTCCAAAAATTGCCTACCCTACCTTTAAATATTGTTTGGAGAGAAAAAAAATAGATGTTTGCAAGTGATTATAAATCTGCAAACATTATAATACCCTGTTCCCTGGATATAGACAATTTGTGTCAAATATATTCCTAATAATGATATTAATAATAATAGGTTACAATATAGGAATAATAAACTATTTAAAAAAGCAGAGCTGCACAATTCTGGATACATTTAGAGGAAGAAAAAAATCCAAATTGAGATCACAATTCTCCCATGGTTCTTAACAGACAAGAGACAACTAAACATAATAACGTGTTTACTGGAGATTATGACAAAACGTTAATTGCTGAATTCTATATAAAATGTTTAATTAATTTGAATGAATTATTTTTTTAAGTTGGTTGAATAAAAGATTCAACGACAGTCATTTGTTAAACAGTCAAGGGGTGCGGGAAGATGTTTTAAATTGGGGTGTTATTGTGGGGTGGGGGGGGCTCCCCATTTGAATAAAAACAATAAACACACGCGTATGGATGAGAACACTTGTTTAAACAGTATACACTGCACTGGAACATTTGACTGCACATCACATTTTTGACATTATGATAGCCTAATTTACTAGCCTAACGTTACTGCTTGCAATCGTAATGCAGCGAACCTTCTACAGGACATAATTTAAGCCTTTAAATAAACGGATTGTTGAGCTGTTTACACTGTCATATACAATAAAAGAGCCAGCACAGCGACAGGAAATACAAATGACTACAAAAAACCTGCCTATACCAACCTTACACAACCCCAAAGGTGGACTTGTCTTGGGCTGAGGAGAGGAGACGAGTTCAATTCTTTCTACGCATACTTCAACGGTCACAACATGACGTCACACTATGCTTGTATGTTTTTTAAATAAATAATTTAACATATAAATAACTTTTTAATAGCACACTTAAAGTGTTTATTACACTTAAATTACTAAATGCTAACAAACTATAAATGTAAATGAACACAAATTTGTGTTGCATTTTCAATCCTGTACAAAATGGGATGTCGATCCCCCCAGCATCCCTACTTCCCGCTCCCCTAATAAACCTTCATTCCATTAGGCTACTTGTGAGATAATTTGAACATTTGTTACACAGAAACGATAGTGCGTGGTATAGACGACTGTTTGTGAAGATGTTTAATGACAACTGCTTTCTCTGGGTCAGCAGCAACGCCAACTCAAATTTTCCAGTGTGATTTTGTCAAAGGATAAAATAGGATTAAATATCGAAAAAGGAGAATCGATGTAATTTAGGAATGATACCTGTGGGTGTTTGAATTGAGATCGCGATTGTTTAACGATTAATCGTGCAGCTCTAATTGTAAGCCATTTAAAACACATTGATCCTATATAGACCAAGTAGCAAAATAACAACAAAACTGTCACAGTCCAAAGACGAACATGAGTTCCAATCCAAAGGTAGCCTAATAAAATAAAATAAACTCAGATAATCTGACACAGTGTAACAGTGTGTCTATACAATCAATATCCTATAAACAGGAAACCAAGGAACTATATAAGGAAGTAGCTATACAATTAACTAAAAGACTACAGATATTCAAAATAATTAGCCAAGCATTAATACCATTGATCAGCCCTACCAAACGTGGATGTTTTTTCACTAAGAAACAAACATTGTTATGTTATTTGATTGATATTGTGAAGCTGCTTTGATGCAATTTATATTGTGAAAAGCGCTATATAAATACACTTGACTTGACTTGACTTGACTACAGGGGCCTGTTTCAGAAAGGAGGTTAAGTGAAAACTGAGTATGTTAACCCTGAAATGAGGGAAACTCTGGGTTTTCTGTTTCAGAATAGGAGGTAAGTCAAACCTGAGAAAGCAGGTTAAGTCAAGCCCATTTCTGAAAGAGAGATAACTTATACTCAGAGTCAGTTACCATAGTAACTTACCCTGTGAACCTAACCTGGTCGGGAGCAGGTTTACTTCGGTCTCCTCCCCTTTTTTAAAAAGGAAGCGGTGTTTAAACACCTCATTCATTCTTTCGGTACATTTATTCATTGCTGGGGTTTTTTTTCTCCAATTTTTTAAATAAGATGAAATCAATATAACTTCTTAACTGGCAACTGAAAATACAGTAGATTACAGTTACAGCATGTAGTTCTAAACACATTCTACAGAATTAAACTGTGGCATTCACTGAAAATCTGGGGACGGGGGAGAGATAAGAATATCCGTTTATAGTTAGAAATAAACTTAGATTCTATAGGCTACTCTACATAAATAATGTGAAGAAATTTGAATGTGTAGATTGTTTGATGTGTAGACACATAATATTAACATTTCCCAGTAGGCCCCTCTGTGGCAGCAGAAACTGCTTCTTCATCCCCATCGTCCTGTGAAGATGAGCATTTGATTGAGCACATTTTATAATACTATTTGTCATAATTTCTGGTGTATTGAGTAGGCTACTTACAACTGTCTGGGGTTCTGTTGGGACATGAGGCTCCAAAAGACAGATATTACCATCAGAATCGGTTGGAAGCAACAAAAAACCCAACCCAAATTAAAATATATCAAAAACAGCCTATATAAAAAAAATAACACATATGTAGACCTCTTATACATTTTATGAAGGCACTTGAATCTTCGGGAGTGACTGGCTCTGATGAAGTCTTCCAGCATTCAGGCTCAGGGCCATCTCCATCTCCTCTGCATCTTCATCTCCATCTCCTCTGTATCTTCATCTCCTCTGTATCTCCATCTCCTCTGCATCTCCATCTCCTCTGCATCTTCATCTCCATCTCCTCTGCATCTTCATCTCCATCTCCTCTCCATCTTCATCTCCTCTGTATCTCCATCTCCTCTGCATCTCCATATCCTCTGCTCTCCATCTCCTCTGTATCTCCATATCCTCTGCATCTCCATATCCTCTGCATCTCCATCTCCTCTGCATCTCCATATCCTCTGCATCTTCATCTCCATCTCCTCTGCATCTTCATCTCCATCTTCATCTTCTCTGCATCTCCATCTCCTCTGCATCTTCATCTCCATCTCCTCTGCATCTTCATCTCCATCTTCCTCTTCTCTGCATCTCCATCTTCTCTGCATCTCCATCTTCATATCCTCTGCATCTTCATCTCCATCTTCTCTGCATCTCCATCTCCTCTGCATCTTCATCTCCATCTTCTCTGCATCTTCATCTCCATCTTTGTGAGCCTCTTCCTTCTTTCTGTTGGCTGAGTAGAAGTCAAATGAGAATGAACATTTAATTGTGTTAATTAGGCCTATGTGAAAAATGCTTTTGCACTGCTAAACACTGGATGTTATTTAGTTATTTAATATGTCAAATGTTTGTAAAGTCAGGTACCCTACATCCATGATATCAGTGGTGTAGGTTTGATTTTGAAATTGGTGGGGACGGAGACATCAATATATAAATATATTTTAAGTTTTGATCGAAATTATTGCTAGGGATATATCAGTGTCACTGGATATTGGTAGGGACACGTCCCTAGCGTCCCTACTAAATTCTACGCCCCTGCATGATATGCTCAAGCCTTACCTGATTAAATTATGTTTTTATATTTCATTTTCAGCTGCTGCCATGATCTTTTAATGCCTGCAGGATTGCACCTTGAAAATTAAAATTATAGGTTGAATAACAAACTGTTCTTCAAGTTTCACCTCTGATATTATAACAGTTGGGTAAGTTACTCTTAAATAGTTATTAATTACTAACTACAACTGACATCTTCAACAGTGTAATTAGATTAATGTAATAATTACTATCTCTAGAAAGTATTGGTCTACTTATTACTAATTACTTTCTAAATCCCATATCAACCTCAACCACTTGAACAATACAAAAAGAGACAAACTACACTTTTAATGCTTTCAAATTAACAATATACAATTGCATGAATTATTCTTGAATTGACCAAAGTGTGTAGAGAGTGAAATCCACTATTGTTTTAAACAGAATTGTTCTTTAGTCTATGCAGTATTTAATGCAATGACATCATATTTTACTTTATATTACAGAAGAATTAAGAGTAATCCTTAATTGTTTATTACCTTGAGACATTTGAGTGAACATTGTTGACCAACCGTGTACGTATGATTATTATTTTGAACTATTGCGGAGTAATCAATTATATTGTTCATGAACGTGTTTTCATAACAATACAATCATAGGTGGATACAGTAAACACATAAACAAAGTTTTCTACTACCCCCGTTTTCACCTCACACATAAGAGTAATTTACTCAAATGTCTTTCCTTCCATATATTTGAAATGACTTGCAGATTTATAACTTTATTACCTCTGAAGACATTTTGGCTGTACACCAAAGATCTGTGCGGCAGATGCTCCTTTAGTCATGAACAGCTCGTGCTCGTGTATGCGTGCGTGTTTGTGTGGTCTATGAGCGTGCACAACTCTGCAGTTTCGCTTGTCGCCAGAGGGGGCGTAGTTCTGCAAAAACTCAAAAACCTGCGTTTTGCACCTTTAACTATGGGGCTGTTTACACCTGGCCACTTCATGCATTTTCTCAGATCGGATAGCTATCTGATTTATCAAAATGATTCCATTTACACCTGGTCACATAAAAGTGTTTTTGCAAAACGGATATAAATCCGATCTTCAATTCCCGCGCTATATGCAGATTTAATGGAGTGCACCGTCGCCTAAAGCAACAGATATGAGCTGCATTTTATTGATCGTCAGCTAAAATGTAAAAATCAAAGACCACAATAAGAGAGAGAGCGGCAACAGCCCTGGTAAGATTATTTCGGTTCTTTACTTTTAATGAAGATGATTGTGTGTTAAGCGTCTGCAACTTACTTTCACTTTGATTTGCGATAGTTTGCACGTTGGCTTGATGATGCTCAGCTGCGGTAATGCGTGTTGCAGTAGCGTCGTGAAATCTGACTATAACATGACATATAGCCTATAACAAAGCTCTAATGCGTTTATTTTTTAGAGGAGTAAAATTTATATATGTGGTTTCAACAACCAGATGCATTTACACTTGTCCAGTTTCATCTGGAATGCGGCCCAGATCACCTCCTGAAGTGGTTTGAGCGATCGGATTCAAATCCGTCTCGAATGCGTTTCAGAGGGCATTCACACCTGGTCTTTTCATGATCGGATAGCTATCTGATCACAGAAAACGCATGAAGTGGCCAGGTGTGAACAGCCCCTAAATGACACTATTTAGATTACTTGGTAATTACACCCAACACTGTATAACAGTAATCAAAATGTAAACTTACGCATTGATTCGAGCAACTATTTTCTCCCAAACTAACTCTCTCGATCGCCGCTGCTGCCGCGTTACATAAAACATTTTTTTTGCGTAGGCCTACTGCTGGTGAGAAATATGCAGACCACTTTTTGTCTGGCGCTGTTACCATGGTGACTCGCTCCATTGATAATGGCTTTTTATAGATGTGGTGCACGCGCTTAACTCAAGAGTCAGTCAACTTAGAGTTGATTGAACTTACTCTGTTCTGTAACTGAAAACTCAGACTTTCCCATCTCAGGGTAAGTCAACTCAGAATTCAAGTTTTAACTCGGAGTTGGTTGAACCTCCTTATTGAAACGGGCCCCAGGTGTGATCAAATTAAATACACTGACAAGAGCGGTAAACTTGAACAAAGGAAACTGATGATAAACATACTCAAAGTCCATGAAATGATAAAGTAACAAATTACTTTGTGACACAAACAAATAAAATAACCTTTTTAAAAATTTGGGGTCAGTAAGATTTTTTATATGTGATTTGTTTTTTATTTAATCAGAAAATACAGTAAAAACTGTAATATATTGTATGGTTCTATTTTTATGTATTTAATTTAACAATTTATTCCTGTGATGGCAAAGCTGAATTTTCAGTAGCACATGATCCTTCAAAAATTAAGAATTTCATTTTGTAACATTATAAATGTCTTTACTGTAGTTTTTGAGCAATTTATTGCATCCTTGCTGAATAAAAGTGTTCATTTATTTTTCTTTTCTTTTTTAGACCCTAAACTTTTGAGCAGTAGTGTAAATTAGCTGTTAGTTTTTAAGCTACATCAAAGCTAAGTTAGCTCTGGCTTCTCATTGGCCTCATTTGCTGTTTGCTTAACGTCTGAAGCAGTACTTTGAGACCAGTAGATCACTTATAAAGAGCGTCAGTCATGTTTTCCACAGGCCTTTGCATGAACTGTGTTCAGGTGTTGTTGTAATCCTTGGAAAGAGAAAGGACACTAACAGGCGTGACACATCTGCTTACACTTATCAAGATTTTGAACTCTGCCACGTCAATAACCGACAGACAGGCCCAAACTCTGGACTCTCTGCAATGTAGGCCTACTGCTGTGAGATGAAAGACCTGGAATAGCACAGGCAAAACAAAAGACACAAGTCTGCAGGAATAAACGAAAGCAACTCCAGCGTGCCTTTACTTTATCATTCATAGAGTGGATTTAGGTTGGCTCCAACAATCATAACAATTACAACAGGCTAAATTTGCAGTTTCATTGCAGTCAATTTCAAGTTAAACAAGTGATTTCCCATGAGAACTTTGGATTCATATACTTCATATGCTAGATATGGTGTCTGATTCTCTGTTTAACCTTCATGATTATTAAGCAGCTGTCAGGGCAGTTTAACTGTGTGTAATTTTGGGTTAGTTTATTCCACTCAGGCGGTCCTGATTCACATGGTGCCACTGGATACAAGGCATGAGGCAAGCTAGGGGGTGCATTTGATTTTGTTATTTAACTAACTTGACATATACTGGTTTCAAGCAGGTAAAGAGGCATTTTTATCCATCGGCAGAACATTCACCCTGTTTTACGGTGCAGACGGATTGCAGCTGAAGAGGAAGCAAAGCAAACAAGCATAGTCAAAACAATAAAAATAAATTAAATACAACTTCTAGATTTCATGTTTAATATAATGTTTTACTTTCCATTTCTTCAAGTTGTGAAATTTACTAGCAATTATGGAGTGAAAATTGTTTTAAAGTAAATCCTACAACAGTTTTTCTTCCAGCGTAGCACAGGAACCTGCTTGAAAAAGGTAAAAAATTGTTAATGCTTTGAAACTGCCACTGATGAAAAAGTGTGCACCTGCAAGGATAGCAGAAAGCATCACCACACTAAGCCATTGTTTTATATATATATATATATGCTGTTAGCTTCCTTTCTCTTGCCAAGAATTACAACAACACATGAACACATATATAATGTCCTCCCATTTTCAACAGATATATTGTATAAAAAAAGATTCAACAACTGACACATAAACTGAACAAATTTCACAGATGTTTGGTGAGCAGAAATGGAATGAGTCCCTGAACAGATTAGGGGTCAATATCAAAAGCCGTCAGCATGTGGTGTGGCCAGCAGCTGCTTTAAGAACTACAGTCTCTCATCTTCATGGACGGCACCAGATCTGCAGTTCTTGCTGTGAAATGTTACTCTACTCTTTCACCAAGGCACTTGCAAGTTCTCGAACACATCTGTGGGGACACGTGGTTTGGCACTGCAAGGATGATCGGCTGTTGTTCCTGTCTCCCGGTATCACTGTCTTAGGTGTCTTATATTACAAACATTGCAGTTTATTGCTTTGGCCATATCTGCAGTCCTCATGCCTCTCTGCAGCAGGACTATGGCATGTGTGATTTTCAGAGGCAGTAGAAAAGTCTCTTTAGTGTCCCAAGTTATTTCAACAGGTCCAGGATATACAGATCGGCAAACTCACAAGGTGTGAAAAAGGTGAAATGTAAATTAATTAAATTCCTGTATGGGGTTTGGGGGCATCACCCCTTAGAAGAAAATTTTGATTTTTAACATGTAAATTCTTGTGCACTCTGACAAGAAAAAAAATCAATGTTCGATTAATTTCAAAATTCGATTCAATGACGATTAATTTGGTACAGTACTTCAAAGAAAAAAAAAACTTGCCAGCGTACTATTCACAGCACATTTTGTATTTTGGAAGGAGGGGCTTCATCAAAAACGAAGTTCAACCAGATTCGGGAGAGAAGAGCTGTAATATGTAAAATATGTGGAAAAAATGCTGCTTTTTTTTAATAATCAAGCATGAAAACATTCTAGAATCCTCCAAAACAAAAGACTTCGTAAAAGGGCATAATAGGACCCCTTTAAATTATATTTCAGGAGCATAGGTTTTCAAAAAGGATGTGGTTACAAAACATGCATTTAAAATTTAGAGCAATAAATTAAAATTCAGTTTTAGACTGTTAGTCTAACACATTTTTGTCATTTAGCACAATATTTTTAATTAAATTCATTTAGACAAAACTTATATTTCTGTAAAAGTAAAATGAACCACAATATGAAAACAAGGAAAACTGACTACAGTGTTATCATTCTGTCCAATACTAATGTTTACAAGAATAAGCAACGGACCACTGAGAAAAGATGTTCATGAATCAGCATCAGTGTTGCTAAGAGCCATTTAGTTGTTAAACCCTAAAGACCGTTTTGTGTTCTCAGCTCATATTTGTAACTCTTGGGTGTGTGGTTGTGGCCTGTTACAGTCCATCTTACAGTCCATCTGTTCACATGGCACCACCTTGTGGATAATACCTCATTAAGCCTCTTAAAAGAGAAGAAACCTATAAGTCACTACTAAAAGTGCCAAAAAAAAGCATTAAGCTATAAAAGTAGCATACTGATTACTAATTCTATTATCACATTTTGCACATTCCACAAAAGGTACAGTGGCAGATTTAAAGAAAATACAAAAGGTCTTGAAGCAGAAAGAATTTATTATCAACCATTGATAGGAAAATACATTACTGTACAGGAACTGCTATGTACAGATCTCTTAAACTAAGAATACAGAGAACAGACAGAAAATAGTTGCTTACCATTCTTTTCCAAAGATTTTTTTTTTTAAGAGCTGCCTTTCTTGGGTTTTATTACAGACCGAACATTCATTGAATATCATGAAAGCTTTTCTTTTTCTTTTACGAGTGTATCTCTGCTGGCATTATCTTGAATGGTAAACAAGAGTTGATCCCATATACTACATAATGGCTCATGACAATAAGTACAGTGTTAGTTAAAGAGAAACAACAATAAAAGGTCATTGGCTTCTATGAAACACGTTAGGTAAAAATTAAAATGGCCCAGCTAATCTATCAATTTTATTGCAGCAGGTTTTCAGTATCAAAAACAAAGGCTTGAAAAGATCTGTTATAATATAAAGGGTAAACCAGGAGGAAAGCAAGAGGTAAAGATAAAGAGTACAGTAAAGAAAGATTTGATTATTATTTGCAGTTTCTCACTAGTTTAAGCGTAGATGTTGGATGTGTACTACTGAAATTAAGAAAATACATTGACATTTAAGGTCTGTGTTTGGGAAAGACGAATTAAAACCAAATCAGTTTAACATGGGTCTTTCAATTTAGTCTCCATTACCTATTCTGTTACTTCGATCAATGTCAGGTACAACCACTTATCACTGATTGAAATGCACCGATATTTGATAAGTCTAATACTTTACCATACAGTTTAATGCAAGCGAGACACCATCTACGATAACACCTGGGGCCGGATACATAAAACTGCTTAGACTAGTCGTAAAAGATAGTCATCGTATTTTATTTTCTTCAAGATGGTCCTAACTTTTTAATGTCAGTTACATAAAAACGTTGACTGGTCTAATTTGAATCGGAAAAGTAAAATTGATTTCCTTTTGACTAATTGCTAGTGTGTCTGGCTAAGTTCATGCAACTGGCCACTGATGTCAAACTGCTCTCCATCATGACATTAAAACTTCACGAAAACTAGTCTACTAACAAAGCAGGATGCCCTACAGATTTAACATTATCCATCTTTGGGCGCCTACTTCAGTCAGAGGAACAAATTTGTTATAGGACCAATAAGCGATGCGAAACAGTTAAAAAGAGACACCAATAATACAGGAGAATTCATAATATACACACACACACACAACACAACTCATTTGTTTTGTAGAAAGGAAATATTCAATACACATTTTATTCACATTTTACAAAAAAATAATCTCATTTCTACTATAATACCATTAACAATTCATGGTCACTTAAGAAAAAAGAAAATGCTAAAGAATATTGTGAAGAGGCCCCGAATAACAGAAGACTGCTCTGGTTCTTACTGCTAAAATAAAGCAAGATGTAAAAGCGATACTGCTGCATAGTTGAAAGAAACTGATTTGTGACATGTTGAACGTGTGATGGTCAATGCTGACATCAGTTTAGTGGAGCAAAATATATTAAGTGCTAAACATCTAACCACAATCAGACCACTGCCAGACATCCTTTACAAGTCTTAGAGATGATAATTTGGGCCAAAGGCTCAGAACTAGGTTAGGGAGATAGTTTCAAAATTAAAAATGCCACGTGAAGGACCAAAAGAGGATAATCTAACTTTTACAATTGGCTTCAGAAGAATGTATCAAGCTGGCACTAAACAGGAAAGATTATGGCCATTTAAAACCAATTCTAGACAGACGTAAATATGGAAATGTATACAGTTTTGACTTTAAAATGTGTGTAGCAAAAAAAAAAAAAAAAAAAAAAAAAAAAAAAAAAAAAAAAATCACAAGTTCAGAAATGCTTAAGATCACTTTAGGATTCAAAACATTCTTGAAGCAAAAATAAATGTCCTATACCTGATTTCTTGAGACTCTTAGACCTCAAAAAGATGCACTGGTGGCATAATGAAATCCGAAAATAAACCAAATAAAATTTCCACCACAACAACAGTAAAAAAAATTCTCAAGACAGGTGGAGTTGCTCTCCGAAGAGTGTGAAAACAGAAACACAGTTGCACTATATATAAAGGAATGACAGAAGTGTTACTGACTTGACTTCACATAGACAGATGGCATGTTACGGAGCTTCCCGACTCCCTTCCCATTACATATACAGCAACAAGACACACTGAAAAAATAGTTCAAGATTAATGATTGGATGGACAAGAAAAGCATTTACTCTGAAAGTTACAAAAGAAAATAAATAACTATAGTAAAAAAATAAAAAAAAAGTGCAAAATGAGCGATGAGTGCAAAAGTATGGCAGTGAGAACCAGGAACAACCTCTTTGTCTTTTATACAAGCTGGTAGATTTGATTAATATTTATAAAAACATTTAGCTTACAACACAATCTTATTTTTCTGAATTTGGATCATAATTTAGTACAAAAGAATATTTAATAAAATTAAAAAAATAATAATTCTTGAATGTGGCTCATATACAATCAAGTTGAGCCTAAAAATTTTTGTTAATATATTCAATTACATTTTGTACAAAGACCTGGGAGAACCCCTCTGATACAATGTAGGGGGTAGTAACGGCTAGGCCGGAACATCACTAGCCTTAAGAACAGTGCTACAGATCTTTCGAAGACGTGTAATGAGAGGATAAAAAGGTATTGGAAATCCTTTTCAACCTAATATAGTGACAAATCGCTGGTTAAAAGACTCCCTATATAAAACCTGCCTTTCTAATAAAAACCTCCCGTTTATAACCACAGTGATATCAAGCGCAGTTTATATTATTCACATAGCCTGTCGTACAAAGCAACAAAGAGCCTGCCCCCATATAACTGGTTAAAACAATAGTGCCCAAAAAGCAGTGCTGCTGAATCGACATCTAAAATAATTTGGTTTACATAGAGCTCAATCCATTCCAACTCCCATCTGAAGGAGAGAGAAAGACAAACAAGTGCTTTTTTACATTATATAAGCGTGTAAAAACATTCCGTAACAGTGCACTCGCTTAGAACGTATAGAGCGTTCTGAATATTGCACCATTGATGGAAGATTAAAACATCAGGAGATGAAGCACCGATGTAGAGCGAGTTTCAGCACCGCGCAACTGGAAAAGCTTTTGGGGTTCCATTCTCTTTCCCGGTTGGGGACAATTTTACTTACTGAGTTTGGACTGCACAAAACATTGGTCACTCATCCAAAGGCGAATTATGTAAGTGTGTCGGAAATTAAATTCAACTGCTAGCAATGTCTCTGTTCAGTGGAATGTCAACTTAAATAAAAAAAAAGTGTTTAAATTGAGGCTGAATTCATGAAATTAGTTAATGCTTATTTGCAGAATTACAATAACGGCTGGTTATAGTATTAATATTTGACCATAAAAAGAACTAAAACAATCTGCAATCCCTTTGAGTGTGTGACCAAGTCTTAGCCTCATCTTACAGATGATACATTGCATGCACACAAGCTAAGTCCAACAATTAAAAAAAAAATGATGATAATATATCAGCCTATGGGAGGGATTGATTCAAAAAAATAAAAAATATCTATAGCTTAACAAATAGAAAAAAAAAACTCCGACAAATTGGAACATGTTGGACCCTAAAAATGAATAAAGGTACAAAAAAAAAAATAATAATTATATATATACATATATATTAAAAAAGAAACAGCTTAGAGGTTTTATCGTTTTCAAAAAACTTATAAGAGTTGGGACTCTGCAGCGCCACCAGTGGCCGGGAGGGCTCACTACCTGTGCCCAGGTAAGTGGATCCCATTAAGAGGGGGAGGATAAGGCAGGACCAACTCCAGCTGTGCAAACAGGGAGAAGTGATCTGAGGGGATGTGAGGGTGTGGGCAACCACTGATATTGTTATCCAAGAGCCAGTTTGTGTCCAAAGGCCCGAGGACACCCAGCAAGCTCAGTTGTGGCCTGGAGTAGAAGATGTAGTCAATGACACCCTAAATTGGGTTCAAAAAAGGGAGTTGTGAGCACACAGTTGAAGCACACAACAAGAGCTGTTTTCATTCTTTCTGCTGTTCATCTGTCACGTTACCGCACATGGCAGAGTAAGAAATGGCACGACATGACACTTCATGCATGTCAAGTTAACAAAATGAAACTCAATAGTCAACATCAATACATCCATCCCTGTTTGGAGTGAGATTTTGGACCTAGAGTTTCAGATACAGAAATGGGTGCTAATGACAGTTTAAAAAGAAAAAGTTGTTTCAATACATCATTTTATAGTAAAAACATCTTAGTTATTGATACTTTTGACATAACTAGTTGTAAACTCGGAACAATGGCGGTCACTTTATTTAGCTTACTGTACTTACCTTGAAGTCAAAAGTGTAATTGGTGTAAGGCATGAGCCCATTCTCATAGGCACTCTTCAACTTGAAACCATGCGTGATCCTTTCGCTAGATGTGCTGATCTTGCCGTTGCAGTTGAAGTTGGTCAGACTGTCGCTGTAGCGCAGCTCCTTGAAGTCTTTGTGTGTGCAGTCCACCCCACCTGTGCTCAGGTACTCCACAACACCTACAATCAGAATGGAAACTCATTAAACATGTCTACAGACGTAACTATTAAACAGATGGTTTAAAGGGCATTGCAGTTATTTTTTTAAATAAATAACCTTGTGTGAAAATACCATATGAAAAGTTAATGCAGGATTTAAAACAGTTTTCCAAGACATAAGGGCAAAAATTTAGTAGAAAACGTGACAGTTTCCTTGACTGTGTTGAAAAAACATGTCATATTACGTCACGGGAGGGAGTCGTTTGCCGTGCTCTGCGTTTACTCAGTGCATAGTAGGCTGGTATTCAGTAGGAGCGGTCGTGATTCAGTGTGTTTTCTGTGGTTGTATTTCAATTAATTATCATCGTGGTAATTGTGAATTATGGCCTGTCAGGACATTGAGTTCACAGGTTTCCGAACAAAAAAAAAGGACGGTGCTATCTTCCATGTTTGGGTGCGTTTTGCGCAGGTGAAGAGACGGGACTTCACTTCTGCATCTACTTCGAAAAACACATTAGTGTGTAGCGTGTTCAACATGGGATGCCGAAGCAAGAACCAAGTGAGACTCCGGGCTGGTGCGGTTCCTTTGTTGCACACAGCTCCTTCATCGAGTCCAACCGCCAACATGTGGTTCGGCCATCGGTGGGAAACATGACGGTCATGGATCTGTCAGAGATCACTTATTGTACATCTGTTTTACAAAATGTGCCTTGTCTTAATTTAATTCATGAACATATCCTACATAAACTTGTAATGTAATCCATTTATGTGTTTGTTATTAGTCTAAATAGCGTTTTATAAGTTTATATTTAAATCTAGTTCCTACATTATTTTTCTATACATTGGCTCACTGGGTACTCTAACCTGCAATATGCCCTTTAAGGACAATATGAAATCAAAATCAATCTGATTTACTTTGTCTCTGAAACTACTTCTCTACTAAGGTAACCAAGAGCATGTCACACAGAGCAAGATTTTTTTTATATATATATATATATATATATATATATATATACATATAGCATTTGTACATAACTTTGTCAAACTCACATCAGTCAATCCTTTATTATAGGACTCAAACACACTTTTAACAACACAAATGGGAAAATGAGTGTGGCTTTAAGAAGTCTTACCCGAGTCAGGAAGTGAGTTGAGGTCAGCACACAGCACTAAAGGGATGGTGTTAGTTTCTCCAGATACAGAGGAGAGCTTCAGACTGCGGGAGGCCTTGTCTATGATATTCTTCACCTCTGACAAGAACATCATGGTCTGCACCAGCTTCACGTCAGAGTATTCTGGGTCCCAGTGCATGTGAGCATTAGCCACTAGTAGGAGCTGTTTCTCCATAGCATGGATAGACTTACCTGCTGTAAGAAGGGGGAAAAAGGATGTTTGTGAAATGTGGAAATAGGAAATTATATTTTGCATAAAGAAATTAAGATAGCATTATTTTGTATTGTAGAATTATATTTGTGATAAGAAAGCACCTTTTATGCTCACCAAGGCTGCATTTATCACCAAAACAAACCCCCGTAAGAACAGTCATATTGTGAAATATTATAATTTAAGATAATAAAAAAAATGAAATGGAAAAGTTATGTAATTTAATCCTATAGCGGCCAAGCTGTCTTCAGCAATTTTCAGTCTTCAGTGACACATGATTTGAAACAATTATTATTATCAATGTTGAAAACAATGTTTTTTGTAAAGCGGATTCTTTGATAAAAAGAAAGTTCAGGAACAGCCTTTATGTAAAAAAAACTTTAATGTCACTTTTAATCAACTTTGTGTAACAGTATTAATTTCTTTTTAAAAAATAATTCTGTATTATAGTATCATTTAAAGACAATATTGTTTTTTAAATTCCATTTATGTGGGAAAGAGGTTGCTCAATTGTTATCACAATGGGGGGGAAAGTTTTATCGTGCAGATACTCACCAGACACCTCCATTAACTCATTCTTTAGCTCCAGCAATACGGCCACCCCAATGTTGTCCTTGGTCATGACCCGATTCAGCATAGCCTCCGAGCCCTCTGAATTGGCCATAGCCAACTGGTTAAACTCTACTGTGTGTTTCTGCACAATGCGGAATCTAAAAGAAAAAAAATCTGGTTCCATGTTTTCATTCAAAACAAGTCTTACCCCACACTTCTCAACACTTGAGTGTTACTTTACTCACTTTTCAGTTTTGTAGAATATTGCACATCCATCTACATGTTTCCTGTCCGATTCAGACATGGTTCTGGCCCGGGATTTTGGGCTGAAGAATCCATCATATCCCTGTTTACTCAGCTCCACAAGGAAATAGTTATAATACTGTTCCGTCTCCACTTCCTGTGCATGAAACAGCAGATTAAGTGACTCTGACAAACAGAGCTATAGGAGTAAACCCATTGACTATTCAGAGCTACCTGTTGTGCATCACTGAGCTAAAAAAAAAAAAAAAAAAGGTGACCTTTAAAGAAACAAAACACAAGGAGAACACTTCATCTATTAGGAAAGGTATTCTCAAATACACCAGAAGGTTATCAGTGAATTATTATGTGAAGCAAATGCAAGCATTTTTGAATAAAACATACTGCATTTTTTGTAGACATTGCTGTAATTTACTGCACATTGTGCTCTAAAACTAAAAAGCAACGACAAGTTATGCAATTTGAGTACTCCTGGGCTTGCATAAGTTCTTTATACCTGTAAGCTGATAATATCTGCATTGCAGCTGAGGATCTCCTGCATAATGGACTTTTTCCTGTAGCTCCAATTAAGGGCCCAGGACGGGCAGTAGCCATAAAGCTGACGTGTGGCGTACTTATCACACAGCACGTTGTAGCACATTACAGTTAACAGGGCTGGTGAAGCAAAGAGGAGAGCAAAATATCAGGCAAAGTTTCTTCAGGTTTCAAATTCTTTTTCTACGATTTTCAAGAAACATCTACCTGTTGGTCTCGTCCTTTCAGGCTCCTGCAGCACAATCCAGGATCTGGATGGAGGTTGCTCAGTTGGGACTGCGAAGGCAAAGTATATGCATTTCAGGACAATAATTTGAATTTAATTTGTAAAGGTAAAAAACAAAAATTTGTGCAAAATTTAAAAAAAAATTAACAGAAGCTGAATCAGAATTTGAAATTGAATCAGAATGGAAATTGAAATTACTTGAGTTTTTAAAACACCAGAATGATTTCTGAAGGATCATGTGACACTGGAGAAATGATGCTGAAAATTCAGCTTTGCCATTACAGGAATAAATTACATTTTAATAGTATTTTTATATTTTGATTGTGCATTAAATCATCAACAAGAGCTTTATGAAGATATTGTGAATATTTTATATAATCCCAGCACTAACAGTGAATACTGTGAAACATGGACAACAGTCCATGATACTACAGTCATTTTAGAGAGGAAATGTAGAAGGGGGGAAAACAGACATGGACAGATCTTTAGGGCTGGACCCGAATATTCGTTCGGGGGGTTGGCATTCGATTTTAAATTTTGGGATTCGAATATTCTTTTTTTTTTCACACCTGGCACCCCTCTCGAAACGGTTCTCATTCGCGCTGGAATATGTTTACACTATAAAATCTGGCAAAATACAATACTCTTTTTTACAATTATCTTATATAGCCCAGCCGTTTTTATTAGGATGGACAGCTGAAGGAACCCAACCTCGTTATACTTAAATATATTTGCTTCTTAGCCTACTAAGTGTTCCCTGGAACTGGCGTATTCTCTGTCTACAGTGCATAACTGCATGAGCTTGTCTTTTGGGTTAAGCTGCATTGCTTTGACATTGCGGAAAATAGAATAATAGAAACAAAATGTATTAGCCCTTTACCCGTTATTTAGGGCTGTGCCGGTAAACTTGACAACCGCACCACCGGCGGTGGTCCACCAAAACACATAATATTCATGTAAAACATTTAAACAGCATTCAAAAAAAATGACACGAGTGAAGCAAAGCTTTGTTTACAAAATAAATAATAGGTTAGCAATTAAATGTTACATCGCAGCCATGGAAACATTTGGATTCATGACGAATGAGAGTTGTGGCTTTGTATTTTGCAATCTGGTCTCCTGATTATCAGCGAATTTAACAATATTCCATTAGATAAAATTCACTCTTCAGACATTTTACAACAAGTTGAAAACGAAGATATAAGAAAAGAGAATGTCTCTTTCCTGCTCGTGTCCCACATCCCTCTCAATGCGCAATGAGTGGTAGGCTTGGACTATATCACGCATCTTTGTGAGGAAATATAAAATGTATATATTTTTTAAATATTTAACTTTACTATATTATTTAAGTTACCATTAATTACTGATATTTATTTGATATAATGCTTTTGTGTTGTTTCATCGACGGAAGTGCTCAAATAAACACGCATGTCTGTTACAAAATGGATGTTTGAGCCTCGTTTATTTATTTAAAATGTTCTCTCCGAAGCTTTGAATATTCTGTGTTGATTACTACCGAAGCTTCGAAGCTCAAAAAAAAAAAAATGGTACTCGGACCAGCCCTACAAATCTTAAACAGTTCATTTGTCCGAGACACCTACTGCGCTTAATAGCACCAGCTAGATTGTCCAAAAGATAGTTCAGCAGTCGCCGGGTGCCATCTGGCTCCTGGTAGAGGCTCATAATCTCTTGAGTGAGCGGATTGCCTGCAAAGACGCATTCAAACAGTCAACAGGAAACATTCACTACAAAGAGATGATCTCAAGATGCTGCAATCCACAGAACAATGACACTCACCTTTCAACCCCAGTGTTTGTAACTGAAACAGTTTCCCCAATTCAAAAGGCAGAACCCGCAACTGGTTATTATTTAAAAGCAGTTCCCTGTGGAAAACACAAAAAGAATGTTAACGACCAAAAAAACGAATCAGTTGTGCACTTAATGCTAGATCAAAAACAACAACAACTTCTGAATAAAACCTATTGACCAAGATGTTACCATGATTTTCATCTCATATGTCACAACCTATTTTTATTTTTAATCATTGATAACACTTTACAATGATGTCCAATTTGTTAACATTAATGAAATAACTAACATCGAAAAATATTTTTCTATTTTTATTAACTGATACTCAAATTCACTATTGACAATTATAACCACGAGATTAGACCTGGAAATCACAATTTAAACTTTCCTGGCATTCCCATGACTGTGGAAACCGTGTTAGGAGTGATCTAGTTTCATCAGATGCGGTCATAAGAACGTTTTTCCTTTTTTTTCCCTCTGTATTGCAAACACATTAAATGGAACAAATGATCCATGGAGAGAATAACACAGCTTTTGCTCTGAGTAGTTCACCTGAGAGACACCATGTTGCCAAGCTCTGCTGGCAGGCTCCTGATTTTATTGGACGACAGGTCCAAGAACACAAGGTTGTGCAGCTTGGCAATTTCAGGTGGGACGCGTGACAGGGAGTTGTCACCGAGGTGCAAAGCAGTGAGGTGTGTGAGTGACCAAAGGCCCGAGCTGAGACTTCGAACATTACCTGAGATAGAAACATATATAAATATTAATAAAAAGATCTATCTCTAATTGGTTTCACTTCCATTGTAGAAGTGGTCTGAAGTTAGTTAATCAAAATAGATATCAATAAGAGGATTTAATTCAAGAAACGTACCAGTTATTTCAAGCCCATCCCAAATAGATTTTTTCCCATTGTTTGCCTCCTCACTGGACATGATAGTGTACATCCGCCTGGGATCAAGCGGGTCATATTTCTCCTTGGGCATCCCTAGAGCACTGTGTTGGACAAATACATAATCAGATTTAAATAAGACAAAAAAGGCTTCTTAAAGCCTGTTATTTATTTATATATACACACACACACACACACACACACACACACAACTTGTCTGTAAATATAATTACACTTTAAAGGCTGAATGAAATAAGATTAGATAACGACTTAGATTAAATAATTCAGATAAGACCAAACATTTTGTTTGTCTCAAAACTTTACGAGCTGCCGATCTAGACTGCATCATATGACAGCAGCCCAAGAAATTCGACAGCTCAAAAGGTTAAGCACAGTCCTTCGTTTTCCACAAATTTTCTTCTTACCTTTTTTAGGTAATAATTAAAAAGTAATAAATAAACAGGCTGCTAAATGACATCGCTAACTGTCAAAACAAACGCAACTTGTCAACAACCCCTTACAAGAACAAAACACACCTGTTACACACACTACAACACTAATTAGATTAGCAACATGTCTAATAATATTTAATAGTCATAATTAGAACATTTCGTGCATGTCAAAGAAGACAACATGTAGACATGCAACAAATAACGTAACGTTAAGCTAACAAACAACTAGCTCGATGCTATGTTAATGCCCCAATTAATCTATATATTTTAAATATTTCAAAACGCAGCCTCCACAGTGACATAACATTAAATATCATGTTAATCACGCACGTTTAAAATAATAAGCATCCAATGCCTCTATTTTAAAAAACAAACAAACAAACATTTTACCACAGCTAACCTGGTTTGCTATCATCATCAGCATTAGCCACAGGATAACATTACTTCAGGTTCAACACTCTAAAATATATACATTTCTCTAACGTGTTAAATAAACTGATATTTAGGAAATACTGTTCACGTTTGTTTTTAAAATAATGACACTTTTATCCAATTATCTTCCCTTTATATGAACAAAGAGTAGCCAACTAGTGTAGCTATATATAGCTAACTTGGAAACAAGCCCAAACCGGGACTCGGAGCAGTACATCTTTGCAAATTATCTTTCAGAATTACCTCCAATAGCATACCAACTCCTGAAGTCAGTTGTCTGTCTCACTGAGGCTTTAATTCATTCGTTCGTGTCGGCTGTGCAGCTACGGGAGGCAGCGCAGCATCATGGCGGAGGATTTTGTGCAGCTGTTGTGCTGCTCTCCAAAACAAGGGTCCATGTGTCTTCTTCTTCTTCTTCTTTCCGTTTTATGGCCGTTCACTCCTTTGGAGTATTACTGCCACCTACTGTATACCTTGCGCACATGAGTAATGGATCTGATTAATACAACAACCAAAAAAAGTAACATCCCAGAGTATCAGAGCCCGAGCTTCAGCTGACGCTGCGTGTTCAGCTCCTCCAGCTTCCACACTGAGCTCCTCAACCTCCAGGATGACCAGAGCTACTTGCTCTTCCTCCTCAAGCTCTAGATCCTGTGATCTAGTCCTGTAAGCTTTAAAAATGTTGGGTCCATGTGTCCATATCATACTGGTCATCATGTCTCAAGTCTCAACCCCTAATGAGCTGCCTACCTAGAACGCGCATGTGGTGCTCAGACATGCTGTCTAGGACTAGGTAAGCAGCTCAATAGCATTTGAGACAATCATTCTTCCATTTCATTTGTAATGTCGTCTAGTGTTTTGGAAACGTGTTAAAACCAAACTGAACTTAGCATGACGGATTTTCCCATTTTATAAAATATTTTCATGAAGGAGATCGGGAATGTGCAGGAAATACTGTGACGCAGCTCTGAGCAATTATTTTGACATTAAAAGACTTTAACACAAAAACATTATCTTACTGTTAACACAAGAGAAAATAAATCATTATCTGGGCAGCCAGAATTTGGGAAAACTATTCCTTTTCGCACACAAAACTATAAAGTTGTTATTTTATGTATTATTTAATTCTTTTTATAAAAAAATTAAAAAAGCAAAGTTATTATAAATGGTCTAATAACTTAAAGTAATAGATTTACTATTCTGTTGTTGATTTAGTAAATCCTGCATTTCCATGAGGACAGCATTACTAGGACTTCAAGCACAAGTCATAATTCTAATTTCTACTCATTTTATACATTTTGCCTAAAATTGTCAATAGAATACTTAAGTGGTTGTGGCTATATTAATTATTATTTGCTCTTGGCTGGTATGCGTAATGAACAAACAATCAAATTGTATAAAAATAAATTTATTTAAAAAAAACTGTCAAACAAAGTTATTAAAAGGTTTAATGACTTTAAGTAACACTGGACATGTCAGTAATGTGTTCTTGTAGTTGGCATAGTAATTCCTGCATTCCCATGGGGAGAGCATGGCCGATGTCATCCGCTGCTCGTGACAGGAAGGTGTCTGCTGCCTCTTGCACTGCTGAGCATTTCACCTGATCATCCCGTGTCCAAATCGGAGCATGCATCCTATCATATCGCTTTGTGATGGGAGAGTGTAGGTGACCTGGGGAACAAAGATTGAAAGAAGGGTAAAGAGAAAAACTATTATGATCACCTTGTTTTATCACTTAAAATGTCTTGCAAATGCATAATTCTCTTTTATATGTATAAGCTTAAAAGAGATGTGATAGCACTAGTTTGTCACCTGTCACCACTTCTTCATAGCTGAGCATCAACATCCACAGAAGCTGAAGAAGTTCATCCCATTTTCTCCATTTCTCTGCTCCATCCTGTCACACCATGCAGGGAGATCATATCAGTTCAGCTGTTATGCAAAAATAACAATGCAAAATGTTAATCTGGAATAAAACACTGTAATGATCTTTTACTGAGGGTTCTGAAGTCAGTGTGGAGCTCTTAAGGTAGTGTAGCAGCAAGCTTAGAGACATGGGCAAGCGTGTCTTCTGAGAACAAGCCTCATCCAGCAGCAGCTTCAACAACTTGCATCTCAGCAGCTTGCTCTCCAGAGTAGTCAACAATAAGAGTCTAAAACAATACAAAAGGCAGCAAAAACTCAACATTCAATAAAGCTCTGTGCAACCTCTAATTATATGGATTATCTTTTCTTTTTTTATTGTTCACCTTATCTTCCTGCAAGAACACATTCTGTTAAGACAACTGAAGAGCTCTTCTGAAAGTTTGTCTGAATTGTAGGTGGGGTCCTTGTCCACCTCTAGGGCCAATGTTAACATCCTCTGAAGAGATAATACAATCCTGTAACAAAGAAAGTAAATGTTTCTCTTTTGCAAATGAAAGAAGGAAAGTACAATCCAAACTGTTTTCCGTAGACTGTTGTATGGCAAAATATATTTCCTAAAGAATGTGTTATTTTATACTACTGTTCAAAGTTTGGGGTCTGTATGATTTTCTGTTGTCAATTTCAAATGTGTCAATGTGATACATTTTTATTCAGGCTTATTGGATTAATATAAAGTTCAAGATGACAACATTTGTTTTAATTAAATTATTATACGCATTATAAGCATCTTTATTGTCACTTTTGATCAATTTAATGCATCCCTGCTGAATAGAAGTATTAATTTAATTTTAAAAAAAATTTGACCCCAGATATTTGAACATTGGTGTATAATGATAACAAAATGAGCACTTCATATACTTAAGACAGTTGTCCTCTTTCTTTGGATATTCCACATCTTTTGAGTTGTTCACTGACTCCTTAGCAGCATTAATCATCCAATTTATTAGATCCCTAAGTACAAGAATCACATAATTGCACACATGATATGATATGACAGTTCATTATTTATTACTGTATGCAAAGTCAAGTAAAGCCGACTGCAAAAATTGGGGCTTAAACTCACCTGACTTGACCAAACGTTTCAGGGCCACATGAAAGCATCTTCTTTGCAACAGACTGTTGAAGACATTGAGTCCTGAGTTTAAAATGAAAGTCATCTTCTAAAACCTGCAACACATATTGCAGGAGCATGTACCGGACCATCGTCCTCAACCTCCTAGTGTCCTCCTTAAGACAAGAAGAATTAAGAGAGTGGAACATTTAAGAAAATTAGAGCATTACTTATAAATGTAAGTATTTAAAATGTGCTAAAAAGTACCTACCTGATCCTTCATAGCCGTCTTCATCAGTTCCCAATCCCATGGGACTGTAGAAGCATCCACAGGGTGGTATCTGAACATACAAACTGAAATTATTTAATAAACATGAATAGTAAGTTTAACACCTGAATTGTTGGGGGGATTTGGGGGTGGGTGGATGTTTCCATTTCCATTGAACAGGAAGGGCAGGTAGAATCGCATGTTGGAGCACATAAACTACCTACCAGGGTACATCTCTGACTTCCTCATGACTTTTTCATAAAAATGTAAAATGTTCAGTTAAAATAGTTTCACAAAACTGATTTAAATGGGGGGAAAAAACTTAAAGTAGTTGCAGATGTGATCCCACTCACCTCTGAGTCTTCATTAATAGATTATAGGCCTCTACGACTAGGACATCAGTGCTCTGTGGGTCCAAGAAAATCCCCCTGAGCAGATGCTTTGTAATATCCACCGGTGGGTAAAACCGAGGCTGAATGAAGTCAGAGAGCAGCTGAAGAGTGCCCTCTGGGTAATTCTCCTCAATAGTGCTGTAAACCAAACTAAGGCTCTGTCGACACAGGGGCTCAGCGGGACCATAGTGTTCACCTTCCTCCTCATCATCATGCTGTTAAAAACGAAACGTGACTGACTGAAATGTATTTCGCTAGGAATACTGTACGATTACTGATTTTCACAAAAGTTTTGGCAAGTTCAGGAGACAAGGGTGTCTGGTTTCTGTCATTTATCGTTCCGGTAAAATCTGCCATCACTCCCTCAGTCACTGTATTAGAAACACTAACACAGCAGCGTTAACTAGTTTTCTGAGATGAAGTGCCAAGGTAATATAATGCAAAATAGAGTCCTATAATTTTTTTATTTTTTTTAATGAAAATATTTAAAAAAACCATTGGCATACGCAGATTTCACGTCTACCAAAAGAAAATTATTTAAAGTGCTTCATACATTACAACACTTTGACGATTGCAAAATTTTTAAAGCAACACCATGGAACTTTTCCTCTTCGGTCGCCCAACTGGTTGGAAACGAAATTGTCCACTACCGCTGTCGTAAATATTTTAGCCTACCGTCGCACACACGCTCTGTTTATCCAGCACCGGCTTTAGAATGAACGATGTCCACAGACATGGTAGAGTATGTTACATGATTTCATGAAAGTATGATGTTTTGCGACATCAGAAACGAAGAAAAACTAAAAAATGACTATTGTAACGCTTGACGTAAAGTCAAATTTGTAGTTTTCTTATGTCTCATTCAGACTACAGAAACACGACCCGATCTGGCAAATTTGCATAGTGTGTTTATAGCAGATATAGGGCCGCAAAGCGAATCCAGAAGTGCCTTTTACCCTGTTACGACTTGATGAACCACTGATAAGATTTTGGAAACATTATTTTATGGTAAAAAATGTTCCATAGTGTTGCTTTAATGTGATATGGTACCTTAAGAGCTAAAGGAAGAAGTAAGAGTTTACTGTATAATTTGTGTTCAAATCAGCAAACATGGCTAGGACTGTCACAATCATGAATTTTGTGCTGACTATTAATTGTCAAATAACTTGAAAAAACTTTTACTTGGAATCATATATAAGTTATAATAAAATAGGTCCTTTGATTTACTTTGATGTTGTGATGATATTTATATAATTTAATATAATATTATGCAGTCTGATTAAACCCACAAACCTTCAATTCATATGAAATTACAAATAAATGTGAATTGAATTGATTATGAGGGAAGTCTTTTGTGTTTTATTTATATAGTCTTAGGCAAAATGCGACTGAAATTTAAACTGCACAATTATTGCGGTTTTCACAAATAACTGTGATTAATCAAGAATCTTGACAGGCCTTAAATGTGATTTAAGATTAAGATTTACAGTAAATACAGAATAAAAATAAGAAGACAACAATATCATTATTTTGTCTATTGAATGTACCTATTAAAAAAAAACAATGTGCACATCAAAACATCTTACCATCTGAGGAACCATTCCACCCATGCACTGACTTAATTTTCTGTACTGAGCCAGACAAATATGTTGTCCATCTTGTGAGTTGTTTTCAGAGAGATCTGAAACCACATTATCCGGCACATTTTCATTGTCATCATCGCTGCTTGTCTCCCAATGCCTGATGGAAGGGCTTTGTGGGGATATTGCATCTAAATAATTTCTCCTTAGCTCTGCTCTCTCCGAAAAGATTGGCGGGGAGGGCTGCGAGAGGAGGAGGCTGAAGGTGCTACTTGGTGAGCTCAGCGTAGACAGATCAGGGGAATGTGCCCCTGTGTCGCTGGCAAGAATCTCTGTGGAAGTGGGACTGCAGGGTTTACTCTGGATAGATCTAAGTTCAAGGCTCCAGTAGTTCGAGGCCCTAGATGAGGTAGGTATGGAGGGGGAAGAAGGTTCTGGCCGAACCGGAGTATGTAGGCCCTCATTTTCGCAGATATTCATCGTTTCACCATTATCATTCAAAGAAAGTGCATTGGACATTGATGCAGTATAAGTATCAGAAGGAAGCTCAAAGGTTTGAGGTGACAGTTGACTGTTGTATGTTGTAAATGGCTGATCCTTACCTTCAGATTTATTGGATAAGTCAGAAAATATATAAGCATCTACCTCACTCGGACAGTAATATGGACTGTCAAGACTGTAAGAAGAGCGAACACTGCCTTCCCATTTCTGTGATGAGTCAAAATTTTCTTTGTTTTCTTGGTCTGTGTCTATGCTGCAGACAGCTGGTGTACTAAGCTGTGTGTCTTTAGTGTTCTGCGATATATCTGCAATAGAGTCGTTTAATACTTCAGAAACATTTTTTAAATAACTTTTACTTGTATCATTGGAGCTGCAACGTTCCAAACACTTGTCCCAGCTCAACTGCTCAGACGACAAGCTTAAATTACAATTTGTGTCCTCATACAAATGATTTTCTGTTCTTTGGAGCACGTCTGTGAGAGCGTTCTCCTGGGCGAGTGACTTAGAGACGAAAGACTGCACACTGTTCCCTACAAAACACCCTGAATTAGCAACATCTTTTCCAACACTTGTTCGAGATTGTGATTCTAGAGGTTTTCCAAAAGATGCCAGTGTTACATGCACTTTCTTGTCTTTGCTTTCTACTGACGGCAGAGTCGGTGACGGATTCTGAAGCGGGACGTCGCCATCATCAGGAGGATCGTCTTCACTTAAATCTATAATTTCTGAGGAGCAAGTATCTCTTCTTGAGCATCTTCGCCTTGGATGGGTTAACTTATGGTCTGTGATATCAATGAGGACCTGAGACAAACAAACAATGAAGAAAATAGGAGAAATCAGGAGACATATAATAGTAATTGGACTTTTCAATGGCTTACCACGATCATTGGCAACTAAGTTACAGAACAGGGGCCAGTTGCATAAACATAGCCATTATGATAAGACTGTGTCTTAAGTACTAGTATAACCAACTAGTGGTTAGTCAAGGGGGAATCAGGCTTACTTAGACCAATCTACGTTTTTATGTAACTGACTTAAAACAGTTCTGAACAGTCTTAAAGAAAGAAATGTGATGGCTGACTTGTAAGACTCTAGCAGTTTATGCAACCAGCCCCAGGTGGCTAATGGCCGATATGTAATAGATAGCATATAGATAGTTGATTACCATTACACAATAACAGGGAAACGGGAAAGGGTTAGGGTTAAATCCCGTAAACACCATAACTATATTAGCATCCACACCAACGGAGAATATCGTTTTGTTTATAATGAGCGCGGGCTGCAATTATGTCGTCAGCCGCTATATGCTCAATGGCTGTCGATGTTTTTATCCGTTATTAGCTGGGGGGAATCGTTGTTAAAATATGTTTATCTGTGCCGTTATCGTTGTTATAATTAAGTTACAATGTGCCGTTATAATTGAACTCTGAAACGATTTTTAAAACAATATATTTATCTTTATATATCGTCCTTGTTGTAAACGAGCCTTGCAACTTATTATACTGCTACCAAACAAATAAATACATGGCTATATTAAAGTTTAAATAGTTTTATTTGCTTACTTGCACAGAAGGTGGAGCGAAAGATCACGATCTGCACAGCTATGCGGTTTATCAGTGAGCTCTCAATTGAGCAACGTTTGACCAATCAGAATCACTTATTCCAGAGAACCGCGTAATCTGTTTCACACAATACTCGAAATTTACTAAACATATTCACCAAATATGGTATTTATTTCTATAACAAAAGGGCAATGCCAAATATCAGCCGATTTATTATATTACATATAACAATTTATCACACTATACTCTATAGAAATTCCTTGATATCGAAATAATGAAAATTAAATAAAAAAATAAAATACAATGGATAAAACAAACATGTTTATTTTTATATACAATAATATAAGTTATATTCATTTAGTTTTATTTTTGCACTTGAAGGTTGTGGTTCTGCAAGCCTAGACTCGGTGACGTAATTTGCGCGCGTAGCAACATAGCTGCAGCCAATTGTCGCGTGCTATGTATAAAAAAATGCGAAAAGCACGTGCGGTTGGAAACAAGTGTAAGCTCACGCACACCCTGTACAAATCTCTTATTTGCATGTGTAATCCACATGAAAGATACTGTTCTGCGTAGAAATCGATAAAAGCCCAAGCGGACAAAATCAAGCAAGACATTGAGACGCTGATAAAGACAAACTGCAAATAGTAAACTTACAGGTGTGACTGGGAGCCATTCTGTTCGGATGAACGGAACTCCATCTTCTTTGTTTTCGTTGTAACTACTAATAACCTCTAAATCAGAGTCGTCGTCGCTGCCCGAGCTGACACAAATAATATCCTCCATAATTTCTGCCTCACCCTGTCCCATCAGTCACGTTTGTCCCGACATGTCCTGAACAACATAAAATAGTGGGTCCCGGAGAGAGAATGAATAGTGCACTAAGAGTTGATAGTTACTGTTGTCAAACAAACCTCCACAAAAACAAAGAAGTCACGCAGGTAATGTGAATACTAGTGTCACCTAAATGTTTTGGTTTCACTATTGCAGCATTTGATGAAGGAGGAACTTCCGCAAGTGTCGGTTATGCGGAAGTGTGTTTTAATTAGTGGATTTACGGACCGGAGTGATTTATACTTGTCTGTATCGGTATGCTTTTAGTTGCGCTTAGGCTGTACGCAACCATAGATACCCGTTTGTCACGTTCCTTATGTATATGAAATTTCAACTTCATAGAATGTAGTGTTATCTAGCATGCAGTTTGACCTGAAGGACATATAGCTTTAATCTTACCAAAATAAAAGGCGGGGATGTAGCTCAGTGGTAGAGCGCATGCTTTGCATGTATGAGGCCCCGGGTTCAATCCCCGGCATCTCCACTTTTTTCCCCACCTTCTAGTTGTTGTCTAGCCCTTTCACGTATAGTGGTCACTACAGTGGACAGCTATTTAAAACGCATTTTCTTGAATTTGCAAGGGTTTTGATGGCAAAGTTGCACATCAATCTCTTCAGTGGATCCTGGTGCATCATCATATACATTGCAACCAAGTTGTAAGCCATTGTGTTTTGATTTTTTCCCCCTCCAAACCAAGATGGCCAATGGTCAGTCAGAAATGCCAAGTTGCTCCGGAATATCCACCCATTTCTTCTATCCTAGGAGACTCCTGTAGGTAAAAAAATATATATATTGCAGCATCAAGCAATATCTAATGAGTCATGTCGCAGTAAAATTTTCCACGTTTTGATTTTAGATTGGGAGAAAAATCAGATTTATCATCTGTCCACTATAGTGGACCTCATGCATCATTGGCTATATTTCAGCTACAATTCATACTTAATACTGTGAATATTGTTTTTGAAAATACTTAATCTGCAGTAACTTTTTGACTGTAAATAAATGTATTTGTATTATTAGAATATAATTTTCATTGACATCTAAAAAAGTAATGTTACATCATTTATGTGACTTGTAATGCATTACTTTACTCATTTCATTAAAAAAGTTATCTAATTAATGCATTAATGCATCTAATGCATTACTTCTTAGATCAAAAAGTAATCTGTTTACGTAATGAATGTTGCCTGTAATGCATTTATTTACTCGTAACATTAAAAAGTAATCTGATTATGTAATGCATGTTACTTGTAATGCATTACTTGTTAGATCAAAAAGTAATCTGATTTTGTAATGCACGTTATTGTAATGCATTTCTTTACTCGTAACATCAAAAAGTACTCTTTACGTAATGCATGTTACTTGTAATGTGTTTCTTTATTTGTAACAACAAAAAGTAATCTAATTACACAATGCACATTACTTGTAATTTTTCTTGTTAGATCAAAAAGTAATCTGATTAGGTAATGCATATTACTTGTAATGCATTACTTTACTCGTAATATTAAAACAAATCTGATTATGTAATGCATGTTACTTATAACACATTACTTTACTTGTAACATCAAAAAAGTAATCTGAATGCGTTATGCCTGCCCCAACACTGCTCATTTCAAATGAGATTGAAAAAAACGTATCGCTAGGTCTTCTCAGAAGAAGGCTATGCTAGAAATGTGTCCATCTCTAACATAATCAGAATTATCAGCTAATAAGGGTAAATTGACATACTCTGGCACACTGGAGGGAGCATCTGAGTGGTTTCCACAGTTGTACCTTGACAGGCTGTAAAAACTTCTGATGGAATCACGTCCTCATGTTCTGATATCAAAGATACACGAAGTCCAACTTGTATGAAGGTCAATTGCCTTTGCAATATTTTGGATTTATATATTTTTTTATATATATTTTATAGTTTTCACATGATTTGATATAATTGTATTGATTAGTTTATTATACACATAACTAATACACATACTTTATCTGTTTGATTATTGTATTATGTTTAATACAGTATCTCTTCAGTTTAAACCATAAATGCATGCTATCCACTCAAGTGGACATCTGAAAATCTCTTTGAAAAATTTGTTTAAAAAAATAAATAAAATCAAATCTTGTTTTTCATGCCCTAAAAGCAATAAAAAAAAACATAGGAAAAAATTCCTGACTGAGGTTATCATAATTCACGCATGAAAGGGCTAGAATGTACATTTTACATTGTCAAAGTCACGTAATTTGAAATAAAGGATTTTAAAACGCAATTTAAAATAATGGATTCTATTTAAAATATTATAAAATGTAATTTATTCCTGTGATGGCAAAGTTTAATTTTAAGCAGCATTTACTCCATCTTCAGAGTCACATAAACCTCTTTTATTCTAATATGTTGATTTGAATCACGAGAAACATTTTACTATCCAATTATTTATTATATTTATGTCCAATTATGGTTGAAAACTTTTTCCTGCTAAATATTTTTGTGGAAACCGTGATAGACTAAGATTTAAAAGTTTGGGGTAGGCTAGTATAAGATTAAAAAAGAAAGAAAGAAATTAATACTTTTATTCAACAATGATACATTAAATTTATAAAAAGTAAAGACATTTATAATGTTATGTTATAATGTTATAAAAGTATATTTGAAATAAATGCTGTTCTTACACTTAAAAAAATGCCTTTTTTCAAGATTTACATATTTCAGTTAATTAAGTGAATTAAGAATTTTAAATGAGTAAAAAGAACTAGAGCTTAATAAAACATTTTGTATAAATCTCAATGGAACAAGGGTGATTCGTATTCATAAATAAAATAAAAATGAAAACATGTTTAAATTTATGTTTAAGATTTATCCAAAATGTTTTATTAAGCTCTAGTTTTTTTACTCATTCAAAATTCTTAATGTATTATATAGCCTAATTAATAACATTATTCAATTACATTTGATGGAATTGTACTATTAATTGAAATGCATAAATCTTGACAAAAGTATCACGATTTTCACAAAAATAATGTGTTAATGTGTAATGTTTTTTTTTTTTTTTGGTTCCTGAGTCTTATTAAATATTAAATTCCTGTTCATCATCATCTTCCTCGTGATTCCTACCCCTACTTTCCCTGACAAATAGCTGTTTTCAACATTGATAAGAACTATTATTAACAATTGAGCACCAATAATAATTGAGCCAAATCAGCATATTACAATGATATCTGAAGACTGGAGTAATGGCTGCTGAAAATTCAGCTTTGCCGCCACATGAATACATAAAAAAAACAATATATATATTATATATATATATATATAATATAAAACAGTTATTTTCAATTGCAGTAATATTTCATCATTTCATACTGTTTTTACTGCGCATAAAATAATAGTTTGTAATTACGTTTTTTTGAATGTTTTTTATATATTTATATCAAACACAATACTTTTGCCTAAACAGTAGCATGAGTGACTCACTGAGAGTCTGTATATTGTGGTATTAATCAGAGGTGACAGTAAAACATTTCCAGTGCCGCCCCTTGTGAGAGCAATGTTGAGGCCCATGTCCTGGGTGCACAATGAATATCTGTATTGCGGAGTTCCTCTAAAGTGATCCCAGTTGTCTTGGAGACAAGGAAGTTCACTTGGCCTTTTGTGGCTCTTGATCACTCTCTTTTTGAACACACACACCCATTCACACATAAACTTCCTGCCTTGTGCATCTTTCTAAAAATACGATGAACACATCTGCCCCTCTGGCCCTGTGGGTCAAAATCATTACTAGGACAACCAGGCATTAATGCACCCTTTGGTTATTACGCTCTCTCTGGAAAGATATTTGTAAAATAGCTCTCATAGTTTCTGGCCTTCTTGACAGGTTATACTCTGAGAAGTTTAACAGATCAGGAGGTAAAGTTATATACATTCAGCACACGCCTCTATTGCCCATGTAAGTATGCTTTTCCAATCCGGATATTCCCCTGGGACTCGCACAGTATTATCCAGCGAAAAAGACAGATAGCCCATCTGGAAATGTGCTCTTGGTCTCTGCCATGATACACAAACTATAAATTAACCCCTGCACTGAAATCCCAGTTGAAATTTCTTTTTCTTTCTTTTTTACTGGATTTTATGAATTTTATCTCCGCTGACAAATGTTTACATTTTTTAAATGCAGAAATTGTAACAAAGAAGTTGTGTATCTCACTCTGGAATGTCGTTGACCAAACAGCAACAATGCATTTAGCTAGATCTGTTCAAATCTTCGTTTTTAATTTTTTTTAATCCTTTCGTTAAGAGGATTTAATCCAGACATATCCACAACTACACAGAAGCCCAAAGATAAAGTGCAACCCTAATCCGGCAGTTGAGTCAGATCTCACATAAAAGGATCCATATATATGAACATGTTCATACTGTGTTCATTAGTGTTTTAGCCATTATTTAATGGCATGAGATGGAATCAATGAGACATTTGAGTTTTAAATATAAAGTATAGGAAATTTGGCAGAGAGTGGTGGACAAACATGTGCAACTAAGTATGTCTCTAAATCTCCTCACTGGATATAAAGAGGCTTTTTTACACTGTATCTTCCAAACACAGAGAGAGAGTGAGCAAATGCCCGATGCACTTAGCAGGGGTGGGTGGGGACGTTATTGAGTGGGGTATTAGGAGTCCATTGTGCAAGTGCAGAGGCAGAAGGAGAGAGAGATGGGTGGCGGGGGTGAGGAGATGAGAGGAACACATCTGTTCAGGAACAGAGAAGGAGGGCAAGCACGACAGAGCACTCGAGTGCAAAGGGAGACAGAGAAAGAAGTTGTTGGGACGGTAAGCATATCCCAATTCTTTCTATTTAGAATGAGATCAATTTCTTGCATTAACTTCGACTTTGCATAAAACTGTAATTGTAACTTTTCTTTGATGTCGTCTGAATATTTTTAGCTTTTTAAATTAGATTAAAATGATTATGGATTCATTGTTATGTCTCATAAATATTTTGTTCTTTATTGTGGCATAAATTATGGCTTTAAATGAATGCTAACTCGTAAGAAATGCAACCCATCAAGGATTAAATGAAGCTAAAATCTGTCTGAGAATTTATTACCACACCTTGATCCCTATGTTAACAGATTTCCAAACAGATTTCATGTATAAGTGTAACACTTTTTCATTTTTTCCCAAGGTTTCGGAAAATGTTTAGCTTAAAGCTTTGAATCCACACACCCAGAAAACACTTGTAATATACAAATTGGCACAAGACTTTTAAAAAATATATTTTTAGCCTAAAGCTTTGATATATGCTTTCATATGTTAGCAGTCATTGCTTGTCAATTCAGTTTAAGTCAGAAACAGTTAAACTTGAAGTACACAAAGGTTGAGGTTTCTTTCCTATCATTTAGTCTTTTTTATTAATGGCAGCATTTGATAAATGACAAATACTTGTTAAATGAAATGAAAATATGACCCTAAAATTTCTATGAGTTTTTACACTGTAATCTACACACACACACACACACACACACACACACACACACACACACACACACACACACACACACACACACACACACACACACACACACACACACACACACACACACAAACAAACTGTCAGAGATTTTGTGACAAGGTTGAGAGGTTGAATTGCAGATCATAAATGACACACGCGGATGCATTGTGCAATATGTTATTGTATTTATTGAGCGCATTTATGCAGGTTGTCCCCTACTGTCTTTCTGTGACTGGGTCAGACACTCGTGATTTTAGACACATTTACATGCATATATGTGTCCCTTCCCATTGTTTCCTGTCAGTTTCCCTCCCTTTCTTACACTGTCCTCTGTCCTTGTCCCCTGAGACTGGCAGTGTTTTCCTTTAATTCCATTATTCCATAACCCTTCTTTCCCGTGCCCCATTCCCCCTTCCCTCCTCTACTCTAACAACCCGTCATCTCCCACATTGTCTCATTTCTTTAATGAAATGACACCTGCCAATTTAATTAAAGCCCCACATCTGCGATGCATGTGGTTTTTTTCTTTAAAATGAAACACATAAAACCTTTTCATCCTTCACTCTTTGATACTTGCCCTCTGCAATTCAATCATGCAGCTTTACAACCAAAGCAGTCAGCAGTGTAGTAGTATGAATTATTTTAGGACTGAAAGAGGTCCTAAGCAATCTTTTGTAATGAGATTGCACAACTGATTTAATTTACATTCTTGAAGTTGTGTTGTCCTTTAGAATAGAACACAATCTTGAGAAATCATTACTAAATGATCTCCAAACTCTACATTTACAGTGCTGGCATCAATCCTACAATTCCTCAACACAAGAGAGGCCATCATCTCAGTTTCAGCAAAGATCACGTCATTGAAATTGCTTTTTTGAAATAGGATTGACATTGGGTACATTGGTATTATGGCGATGTTTTGGACAGCAGTTGTTTTCTACATGTGTGGACGTACAGTGGAAGTTTATGGAATGGGTGATAAAGATGCACTGCCAACCAGTTTGGCAAGAACAGTTACATCTACCGCTTTACCCACTGTCGTACCCACAGAAGATGAGAGCATTAAACTTGTGGTGAGAATGTGTCTTGAACTTATACACGATTCAGTTGGAAAAGAATTTCTTTGTTGAAGTGTTCCATTAAAAGTCAACATGAAAATTACTCTATTTTCTTACCCATTTCTTTCTTTTCCTTATAGACTTATTGTGCCTGATGCATTGGTGTATGTTTTCCCACATTATTTAGTTCAATTCCCATAAATGATTAACAATGCATAATTAGCAATTATGCCAAGTTTTGGGTCATTGAGTTTTTTTATGTTTTTAAGTCTCTTCTGCTCACCAAGGCTGCATTTATTAGACATACAACAAAAATAGTAATATTGTGAAATATTATTACAAATAACAAAACAAAAAAATAGCACTCTTCTATTTGAATATATTTTAAAATGTAATTTATTCCTGTGATGGTAAAGCTGAATTTTCAGCATCATTACTCCAGGCTTCAGTCACATGATCCTTCAGAAATCATTCTAATGGGTTGATTTACTGCTCAAGAAACATTTATTATTATTATCAATGATTAACTGTTCTGCCGCTTAATGTTTTTATGGAAACTATCATATTTTTGTTTTCAGGATCCATTTTTTCAGTACTATTTTAAATAAAAATCTTTTGTAACAATGTAAAAGTCTTTACTGATCAATTGAATGCATCCTTGCGGAATAAAAGTATTATTTTCTTTCAAAAATGTTGTTCTGTTTGGCAGGATTGGCTCACGAAGTATGGATACCTCCCACCCCCTGATCCCTCTACAGGTCAGTTACAGGCCTGGACAGCTGTTACTCAAGCAGTGAAGGAAATGCAGAGGTTTGCTGGTTTGGATGACACAGGAGTCTTAGGTGAACAACACTTTCCCCCACTCTTTTGAAATCTCAGTCTTATTTAATGCCTTCCTTAATTCCCTCACCTTCCTGTCACAGATGAAGCGACTGTTCAGTTGATGCAGACACCCCGTTGTTCACTTCCGGATGATGATGATGATCAAACCATCCAGCTTTCGGCATCACACGGTGATATGGAAAATCAAAGGATGAAAAGAGCAGTTTCTACCTGGACGAGAAGAAATATCAACTGGAGGTTAGACTGATTATTTTACCAGTTTCTACCCTGTCTGCCTTAACTTACTTGATAGTTAGTTTACAGTATCACAATATAGTAAAGACGTGTAATCAAAATTTGTTTTCACTTCATTTGGATGGTCCCTTTAACACATTCTGTTGACTATAAGTAACGTTGCACCTACATGTCTACTAACTCTCATTAGAGTGTTAGTAGAGTATTAGTAGACTGCTAGGGTTAGAATAAGTTGACATGTAGTTGCATAGTTACTTATAGTCAGTAGACTGTCTGTTGGAGGACCATCACAATAAAGAGTTATCAGATATTAAGCACACAGTACACTAATACTCTAATGAGAGTTAGTTGACATGTAGTTGCAAAGTTACTTAAAGTCACCAGAATGTTCAAAAGGCACCATCAAAATAAAGTGTTACCCAAAATTTGCGTTCTTAGTCCAACTCTCTTATTTCTCAGGTTGCGCTCTTACCCTGCATCTTCTGAACTGTCCCGTGAAATGATTCGCTCCCTTGTGTACTATGCCCTTCGAGTGTGGGCCGATCCAACATTGCTTGAGTTTCATGAGGTTATGGCTATACTTTTTTAACTCAAAAATTAGCACTGTGTTTCTGACCTTAACAATGTTCCTGTTTTTATGGGTTCATGTAAACTATTTTAAATAGGTGCGAGGACCAGAGGGAGCACATCTCCAAATAGATTTCTTGCATGGTCCCCATGGAGATGGATATCCCTTTGATGGAGCAGGGGGATCTGTTGGCCATGCCTTCTTTCCATCCGACCCAGACAGGGCAGGTGGAGTTCACCTGGATGCAGAGGAGGAATGGGCTTTCAGAGGTAATTCTGCAAAACAATCATAGATAAGGAATAATGTACAAAGCCAAAATAAAACCCAAGAGGGTAGATCAGTACATTATCCACTGATATTAATATAATGGCCAATTAATGTAATGACCAAAAATAAAAGCAATAATTTAGCAACAAGCGAATTTAAGCATCACAAACTTATAATGTGCAATATGAAAGATAAATATTTGTATCAAAAATGAGATTTTGCTAAATAATTTAATTTAACAGTTACTAATTAAATAATTGTTGTTTTTAGAGATTAAGCCTCTCCATCTCACACTTGCTTAAGTTTTGTTTTCACGCCATGTTGTCATTACCGTAATTACTCAATAACACATGACGTTCTACTCAGAGCTGTCTACGTCCTCTGAATTATGCACTTCTCTAAAGTGGTCAGGTGGTACAGCGGTCTCATGGTACAAGTTGGAGCTGTCCAAAAATTCCCATTTTACAAGTTATAATTTCGAGGTTATGAACGCTTTTTACAAATCGTAATCTCATACAGTACCGGCGAGATGGCGTGAATGCACCTTTAATCTAAATGTAAAAATAGGAGGAAATTAGTACCACAATGAAGTATCTAAGTACTTAATGTACATATATATATATATATATATATATATACAGTATTGATAATAACTTATAAGGGACATATAATGCCCTTATACAGTCTTGATTTTGTTTTTGGGGTCTACTAGAATAGGTATTCATGCTTGAATGTATAAAAAACACCAAATTCTTTCACATATTTTACTTTGTTGCTGCACCTCTCTTCCTAGTCTGTCAGGAACGCTCTCTTTAGTTCCTGTCTCTAGCCCCTCCTTCCGAGAAGCTCAATGTGCTCTTAACATTTACACACAGCAACTGAGGGCACAGATCTGTTCACGGTGCTGGTGCACGAGCTTGGTCACGCCCTCGGACTGACCCATTCATCAGCACGGCAATCTGTAATGCGTCCATACTACCAAGGGCCCCTGGGAGACCCACTCCACTTCAGCCTGGGACATCACGACCTTCAACACATCACAGCCCTTTATGGTAACTGTCATTAAACTCCTCGATTGGAATCTCTGTTCGGCAGTTATAGCTCATGGGATTCATGTGAAATCTGAATATTATGTACATGAGACTCAAATAATCTATTCTGCATGTATGTGTGTGTGTGTGTGTGTGTGTGTGTGTGTGTGTGTGTGTGTGTGTGTGTGTGTGTGTGTGTGTCTGTCTGTTTATGAATTCAGGTAAGAAGGGTGACCATATTCCAACTGATAGGCCTCCTCTTGTAACGGAAGCTCAATTGCGTCATCGACATGGAGGAATACACAGACTCACACACATGTACAGACATGCACACAGTCATTTGGACAGGTAAGAGAGGATCAATTTAACTTTTTGAATTGAACATCAAATCAAAACTGAGCCTATTTACTAATGCATATTCCTTATTGTGCCTAATGCTGGAATACTACTACAAATATAATATGAAAGGATTTTAAATTGTATTTTGTATTGTATCTCAAATTAAATTTTGGATTATTGGAGTATGTTTTACAAAATAAAAACACTAGGAAATACACTAAACGACATCATACTCAATACCAGACTTATGAGTAGTTAAAAAAAACAATCTGAGGAGATGCATGATGTATGGTGCATTTGGGCAAAAGTTGTGGGATGTAATCCTGCCTTAACTAGATACATCACATTACAGAACTATAATGTAGTCTGAACACTGTTTTATGCTGATTTTAAAGACATGAATCTAAATTTGAATATTTAAATATCTTGGAAACTTTTCTTAGAAAAAATGTTTGTAAGTTTGTTCAAATGTATTTTAATGAAGAGAAAAATATTTTGAAATGTCTCACTTTGTCTCAATCAAGTTCTTTGGATCGCTGTAACACCAGTTTTGATGCAGTTGCCAAGATTCGAGGAGAGATTTTCTTCTTCAAAGGTAGATATTTGAAGTATTTAAATAATTTAGGGCTAATTTATGGAGTTTGGAGTATAAAAAAAAAGTTCCTCCACTTTGTGTTTTCATCTTGTTATTGGTCTACCAGAGACTTTATCCATTCATTCAGTGTCACCATATACAGTAAAAAAATCATTTATTCTTATTCCTCCCTTTTTAAATATCTCTCTTACCCTCACGCATTTTGCAGGGCAGAACATGTGGAGAGTGAGCAGAGGTGGTCTCGTGTCAGTCAGGGCTGTTCCTGTACAGAGACTTTGGTCGGCTCTTCCTTCTTCCCTGCCTCCACTGCGAGCGGTTCTGGAGAGACACACAGATCATGCCATCATCTTTATCAGTGGTCAGTTTCCCTGCACAATCACATCACAAACCCACATTTTTCTGCTGATTTCAACCCCACTTTTGTGAGTTCATTTATTTGATTTACTTGGCCTCAGTGCAAATAATACAAATATGGTTAAGTGCAAATAGTATTAAATAATTTGTACACTAAGTGTAAATAGCAGTATTTTTAAGTGTAAATAGTGTTGTACATTATAAAACAGTACACAATAACAACAGCATATTCAGTGTACATGATTATATTTATTATAATCATAAATGGATGCTGACTTTTTGGGACCTTACTTGTCCCTATCCCTAAAGAACAACTCTTCACCTATTTCCAATATTCAAATATTTTCTTAAATTTTTATTTAAAATAAATGCCTTTATTCCGAACTGAAAATGCAATGGGAAAAGAATGAAGAATGGCATCAGAAAAAAGGCAGATTTGGTTGTCAAAAGCTAAATCCTCTATACTTACTCTCCATGCCACTGCTCTTGTTACAAGATGGATTTCTTTTGTAATTTGGCCTGGCTCAAACAGACAATGGTGGGCGGAGCCAGTATAAATAGCTTTTGCCAACAAGATAGGCTTTTTGCAAATTTACACTCTGTAAAAATATAAGTTATATAGACATAGGCTGATATATGCATAAAATGAAAACACACTTTTTAGATGGTTCCTAAACCCCTGCTTCTTACATGTGCAGGTTCCCAGGTTTGGCAGTTCAAGGATCTGTCACTCCAAGATGGTTTTCCTCAGCCTCTGTCTACTCTGGCTCTGGAGGACTCAGAGGGACTGTGGCAAGGATTGCACTGGGACCCTACTCAGGGTGTGGTGTGGGGGTCTTTTAGAGAGGACGGAGAGAAAGGAGAAAGCCCAGAGGAAAGCAAAGTCTGGAGAGAGCTTACTGAAGGAGGAGTGAATGGAATCATCACTGAGAATGATGACGAGAGAGAAAGGGCTGGAGTCTTCAAGGGTGTGTTGCTTTTAGAATATTTATACAATAATACAGCATTGCATGTGGAGGTATGTGTAACAGTGTTTCACAGCACTACTGACTTTTTTAATCCTCTACGTCAATCAGGTTCGACCTACGTTTTTAAAGGCAACTCCTATTGGAAATTCACTCACCCAGGCTCAGCCCCTGAAGAAGGATACCCCCGACTTCTGGCCGCCGATTGGCTGGACTGCCCTCAGCCGTCCTCTTACAGCCCCAGTGACATCTCTTTGATCTCCCACTATGGTCAACGGGAGCTTCGTGAGCAGAACGGGCAAAGATTAATTGACCAGATCAGGCACGATGACAAAACAAGAGATAAACCTCATAGCTGGGACTGTCCATGTCTAAACAATGCAGTGACTCAAACTGGACCTATTTTACTTCTGGCCATTTTATTTCTGATCACTGTGATTTGTTAACCGTCACTTTAATTTTTTCCACTTTCAAGTTCACAATCATACCCAAAAATGACTTTTAATCTCTGACCAAAGGAAGACATAATGGAAATAGTTGGCAAGATGAGTTCTAAGAACCATCAAAATGAGTTGTTCTGTTGTTGTACGTACAATAACTCAAACGCTGGTCTTATTTCTCTGTTAATTCCAGTTTCAATTGCTAAACCTAATAAAAAAAATTATCAAGTTAGGTTAGTTTTACTGCAGTACACTCTTGTTCATATTATCAACCAAAAAAGTATAAAACAAACATCAACGAAATGCCTGATGTTAATGATTTACAGTTCAGAGTCTGTCAGTTCACTAAAGCTTGTGAAGGAGGCAAATAAGCTCAATACTATTCGCCTCCTTCATAAGCTTTAGAGTTTAAAAACATAATGATATTATACATATTTTGATCATAAAGATGCAGAGAGCATCCATTGGGTTGCAAAATGTGATTTATTCATGATTTCTCCTTATTAAAATAGTGTGAGAATTTAGATTAAAGATAAAGTGCAAAGAAAATGACTACTTGTCATACTACTGGTAAATACAAATGTACTTTTTAAAAATAATGTATTACTGTGGGGTGAATGATCAAATAATGATATATTACAAATCTAAATAAAAATGATATGTACATTTGTTTTAATATATTTTATGGATTTTACTTTTATCAATAAAATATATTTAATAAATATTACATTTCATGTATTTTTTCTTTTGTGTACCCAAAAACTATGGCGATAAAAAGAGAAATAGGAGCATTACTTTATTAAATACTGGCATGTTCTGTTACCTCAGGAATTTCCTGACCCCTAAAGTCCAAAAATGTTCCCACTTTAATCATTTCGGTTTACTGGCACTAGCATCACAAATAACTGTTGCGTCACTTCAGAAAAACCAGATGATGATGTATGATGATAAGCAGTTCTATATAAAGTAATTGTTCCTCAGGTGATGCAGCATATCTTTCTGAAATCATATGTCTGAGGTTCTACAATGTCGTCGTTGGTGGTTTTGACTGCTTTTCTGGGCCTGTTTAGTTTAAATCAGGCCACTCTGCCAGGCTGTAAGGAGATCATAACGCCACGAACCCTGGAGGATGACTCCAAAATTGTAAGTGCATTATTAATATGTTTCAAAGCAAGGATTCTTTCAAAGTAAACAAACACTACAGCAGCTTACATAGGACAATAAGGCACCTAAATTTCACATCTTCTATTTTCTTCCAAACAGATCATGGGGAAATGGATCTTCCTTGAAGGCATAGCTGATCACCACTTCTTTACAGATATACTGAAGACTGTGAACAGCTCATGGGTGGAGTTTGGCCAAAGCAATCTTACACTTGCAAACACGTTATCTCTCAGTCAAGGGAACATGCTGTAAGATTGTCCTGTTTTTAACATGTTTTGCTATATTGAATACATTTCATCATGACCAGAATTCTGAATCAGATCACTCTCCCCCTCAGGAAAGGAAAATGTGAGTTTAGCACCATCAACACATTTCTTAAAGACAGTACCTTTTATGCCAATGGTAAGTAAACAAAAGCTTCTTCATTTACGCTTCTATGCGTATTCATTTCCGAGCACTAAGGAATGCTATACTATTGTTTGATCCACAGAGACTGACACAATATCAGAGGGAAAATTCTTGCCATCCTGTCCAGAGTGTCTCACCATGAGCTTCGTCAGCCAATTCAAAAATGAGACCATAAGAACACTGTACTTTTTCAGTAAGTCACAAAATCCATATAGATGTAGACATTACAGAAGGGTAATGTAATGCATTTCATGACAAATTGTGTGTGATGTTTCCCTCCTTGCAGAGAGAGAGAGCAACCCAGCTGAGTCTGACATGGACATGTACTGGAAGCAAGCTGAGTGTCTTGGATTCAAAAGAGAAGCCCAGTACTCCTATGATGGTGTAACAGGTCAGTCTGGGTTTCAACCGCTTGTAGTTTACACTGAAAGCCACAACTTTTAGTTCTGATGTAGAGATATTAGATCCTGGTCAGGTGAGATTCAACATCACTTCTTGCATACTAAATCTGTATAAATATTCCGTTTATTTTTAGCTTATGGTACAGAAGTTACAGGTAAATCTCACAAAATCTTTCACGGACAGTCAAGGTCATAATTTAACTCCCAAATCAAAAAGAAGTCATGATGAATTGATATGCAATTATTTACATATAAAATGCACACTGTAAATTGACATTTTATTTTCTTTAAATCTAGCTTTTTTTCTTTCTTCTCTCACTGCAGAATTCTGTGTCAAAGTACAGCCCATCTGACAAGAAGCCAAATTTGGACAAATCAGATCAATAATACATGCGGATATTTATTTTGCTGCATAAAATAAATAAAATGTAAGAACCACTATTACAAAAAGAACAACGTGTCTATGTTATTCATCTTGGTGTGTATTAAATAAACCGTGATAAAAAGGTCACATTCGTATTTCATAAAACTTTATCAGAAAAATATATATAAATGTGACTCTGTGGGATGGTCCTTCTTTCTAAAGGCTCATGGTCTTTCTCACAAGGGCATACCTACAGTTTTATGCACTCAGTTGATTTCAATTCACAGAACCTGTTGCATCCCATCAGAAAAGAAAGTAAAATAAGTACTATGTGGCAGGCATGTTAGAGAAATAGACCTTCTGTGCAAGTATAAAAACAGAAGATGCTTTCCAGGTGAAACTAACATGCTGTTCATGATAAAGAAGAATGTTGATATGACTTTTGCTTAAATTATTTAACATGTCTGGTCTTGCATTTGGATACAAAAAATGCCTAAGCTGCAAGAGCAACGACATTTACACCTCAAAGCAAATCAATGAAACCAAAAGAGCAACAGGTTCACATTTTCAGTGTTGTTACAGACTACCATCAATGTTGGGTGCAAATAATTAGTAAAACAATTACTGTAATTTAATTACTTTTCCCCTTGAAAAAGTAAAGGGACTACTCTTATTTTTTTTCTTTAATTACAGTTACTCCTTGCATTTAAGACTATACAATAATTTCTTATAAACAATAGTGGATTTAACATCAAAATGATATGTTGCGAAGTATGCTTTTAAGGTAACCTCCCCTTTCACACTTTGGTCAGTTCAAGAATAATTTATACAATTGTATGTTGTTTATTTGAAAGAATCCTTGTATTGTTCAACTGGTCGAGGTTGATATTGGATTTAGAGAGTAATTAGTAATAAGCGATCTAATACTTTTTAAAGATAGTAATTACAGTAATCTAATGACACCGTTAAAGATGTAAATAGTAGATAATTAATTTCTTTTTCAGAGTAACTTACCCAACAGGGACTACCATACACCACTAGGTGTCACTTTCCCCCAACACAATGCTCCATGGAATCCGAAATCTCCAGGTCACTCCTATAAATGTCCAAACTGTCGCCAACAGCCTTACAATAAATCTTACAAACAGATCAGTCAGACTGGAAGTCCAGTTAGGCCTCTCTGAAGAGCAGCTCTGAGAGACTTATAAACCATCTTTAAACCAATTTGTCTGAGGCATTTCTGGCTGTGACTGGAAAAATCATTTCTGGTTAGGTATATCTATCATTATGGAAATCATAATATTATTTGTAAATGAATATTTTTAACAAGTAAAATGTCCACATTTGTCTATTGGCCATTTATATATGGTAACAAAACTCTTGACGTTGACAAAAACCCTTGACAAAAAGGTCTTGACATTAATTTACACCGTATACGGGATCGTTATAATTGTAGTTCTTTTACTACTTTAAATTCAAGCAGATAGCCTACACGTAATATTCCAATATCAAAATCTAATACAGAAAGAGGCATTTAAACAAACAAACAAAAAAGGTTAAAATGAACAGTAGGTACCCTAGGCTACTATCAGCAGCGTCCTCATTTGCATCGACTGGATGAATATTCATGAGCTGAACAGGTGAGGCGCCGCTGTTGTATAAAGGTGTGAGCGGATTATTAAACTTACCGGTAGTTCCTCGGGCATTATCATGTCATCAGCTGACAGCTCGTTTTGTGAGTGTAGCTGGCCTGTTTGGACGAAGTATGAGTCCTTTTAAAATGACTTTCGTGAAATGCTAAACATTATTCCAGCTCAACCAGACGTTACGGGGAAGAAACGGCCGCAAACCTTTTCTTAGTGGTATCTTGAGGATTTTGCCTTCCTATAGAGCGAACGAGTAACTTAGTGTTCCTGTATTCCAGAGGATGAGATGAGGCCCTGTCATGGCAAACTTTTCTTCCTCGCGGGCTTTGTACTATGCGTGTTAACGTTAACCTCCTGGCACACATCAAAGTCCGGTGAGTGGCCGTCATCATTTTATAATGTGTGGATGGCCTCTAACTTATTCGGATTAGATATTAGTAATTTCTAATCATTATTATTTATTTCTATTTTTTTTTTTTGCCATATGTTTGTCAATTTCTCTGAATTGACAGTCTGATTGAGGTGTAAATCAATGCCAATGGTACCGTAATTGAATACTTTTTGAGAGATGGAAACCTTGTCATAGATAGCCTACGTCTACTTTGAAAGTTGTAAACAGATAGCCTATAAATAAATTTAAAATTGTGATTATTTTATATTTATATTTTTAATTTATTTGTGGAGTGAAGGTAAAAAAAAGAGAAGCTATCTTGGGCTTTTTAATAAAGAGATCTAATCCTGCTCGTTTTAAATAACCCATAAAATAGCATATGCTACATTAGCCTATAAATTTGAATCTAAACTGTGCGGGTAGATGTGATCACCCTTGGTTTAGAGCTATATCTAGACACCACTGAAATAGCTTTTACTAAACTTTTACTCTAGTAAGATACATTTGAGTGGTGTTGAATGATGAGTTAGGACGTGGTGGAATGAACGTCAGCTTCTACACACTGTCTTGCCAAAAAAAAAAAGTCGCTGTTTGGATTTAAGTCTATGATCGGATCATAATTGGTGTGATTATTAAATTTCTAGCATGTTTGGGGACAGTTATTTTAACCCTAATTGATGGAGTGTGTAGCTTTTCATTTCTTAAAGGAAGTTCACCCAAAAATGCTATACCAGAAATTCCCATAATTTACTCACCCTCAAGTCATCCTTGTATATGACTTTCTTCTTTCAGCCAAGCATAACCAGAGTTATATTAAGAAACAATATCCTGGCTCTTCCAAGCTTTATGATGGGAGTGAATAGTACCTGAGATTTTGAAGTCCAAAACAGCACAACCCATTATAAAAGTAATCCATACTGCTCCAGGGGATTAATAAAGGCCTTCTGAAGCAAAGCAATACATTTTTGTAAGAAAAATATCCATATTTATAACTTTATAATCTTGCTTTCAGTAACGGCCGTACGCAAGTCTAGTTCCGGTGGATGAGTGAACTCAGAATCATATGGATATCTAATGATGTCAGAACGGACTTGTAACGTAATTGACAAGCCTGATAAAAAAATTAAAAAAAACAAGCCCTGATCAAATCATATGTGTGTTCACATTTATCGAATCATATATATATTGCAGACTTCCTTAAAAGATAAAGTTATATGGCATAGTTTTTGTTAGTTTTTTTTTGTTTGCAGAAAGCCAAAGGAAGCATGCTTCTTGGAGTGTCTGAAAGAAGCAATTAAACATGATGTTTGATATAATTTGTATATTATGGGCCTCCGTCATACGCACAGTTTTTTTTTTTTTTGGTCACATTTATTTCTATTATAATGTCCTTTATGTACCATGATTCCCTTCATATTTTTACGAACTAATTATTTTCTGTGAATTCAACATTGTGAATTCAACAAATGCTGTTGATAAAGCTTAACTTGTTTTGGGCCCAACATCCCTTTAATTCACATCCAGAGATGATTGGTGTTCTATTCTTCAGAGAAATTGCCATTGCAGCTGCGTTTGGTCTATGAGAGGTTACTGCAGGCAGAACAGCGCGAGGAGGTCTTATCACAAGAGCTGCTTAAAATGCTGGGCCAAATACAAAACCGCAGAATTGCTTTATCTAATCTCACAATCAGAAACTCCTCAGGTGAGTCCAAGCACTTTTCCTTCTGTAATATTTGTGTCTGTTTGCTTATTCACTATTTTGTCTACCTTCCAGCTATATTAGAAGAGAGAGTCATTCAGCACTTGTTGCCTTCGCAGCCTAATGCTTTCATCTACTTGCCTCATCTGAAAGGGCACAAGGACGGTCTGAAACCCATCGTTCACCTGGGGCAGCGACGCACTGGAGGTCTGTCACCCATTTTTTGTGATTATATAATTGGAGTGCTTGCAATTTGCAATTGAATTAGATTTAAACAATGTCTTATGCCCGGTTTCACAGACGAGGCTTAAGCCCAGTCCCAGACTAAAATGCATGGTTGAGCTGTCTTAAAGGGATAGTTCACCCAAAAATGAAAATGATGTCATCATTTACTCACCCGCAAGTTTTTCCAAGCCTGTATGAATTTTTTTCTTCTGCTGAACACAGAAGAAGATATTTTGAATAATGTTGGTAACCAAACAGTTAGTGGGGCCCATCAACTCTTTGGTTACCCATGATGACAGAATTAAACATTTTGGGTGAGCTATCCCTTTAACTGAAAGCAACTTGCACTGGGATATCTTAAAATATGTCAGCGCCATTGTTTTGTCTCAAGATGAACACCAGTAATGGTTTTAAGGCACATTTATAAAAGCTACTTAAATATCTTTATTTACAGTTTTTATTGCTCTTTTGTACATATTTTTAATGACCTATAGATGCTGTTACACTGCAGTTGGTGTTTATGCATTGTTTAACTTCCTGATGCTTGTTTACTGTTATGAAAGCAGCAAAGCATATCTGTTGCAGCCTTTCATTTGTAATCAAAACCTAAGTTTAGCTGAAACTTGAACACTTTTTTTTTCTCCCTAGCAAGCCCTACAACCCTAATGTCCTGTATTGTATTTAATATTTTTTTATTAAATTTTTGAACATGTGCTTTTGTTTCTTTTTACTTTGTCACTTATGTTGTTTCTAATGGTTTTAAACACATACATAATAAATGTTTTATCACTGTAATGCATTCACAATAGGCTGACATAAGCATACACACAGTGATTAACTGTTTTTGCAGTGTCTCTGGTGTTAGGAGTGCCCACCGTGTACAGGCAGAAACAGAATTATCTAGAGAATACTCTCCAGTCTCTCCTATATGACCTTTCAACTGCAGAGAGGAAAGATATTGTCATTGTAGTCTTTGTTGCCGAGGTAAACCTTGACATTTACTCTGTTCTCTTATATCTCTCCTGGCTTTATTTGTTTTATTGCTCTGGTAAGGCTGAATTCAATTTAATGGTATTCTATCATCTCGTTTCTCTTAACCTCTCTGTTTCATTTGGTTTGATGTTGTTTTTCTGTAGTTTAAATACTTGAATGTTTTGACAAACATTATATATGGATTTTTGATAAACCAGTGAATGAAGAAGACCCCAAAGATCGTTCTGTTGCCATTAGCTTTGAGGCTATCTATATGCTAGTAAATTTCTTAATTGACAGTATTGCTATTTTCGGAAAAGATTTGATCAAAATATTGATCAAATCTTGCAATGTTTCAAAATTTCTGTCCAATCTCTTGCTTTCTAGAAGGACAATACCCCTTCCAAAATACCACCTGCCCCGACTACAAATAGCACTTAGGAAAGCATGGTTCACATAATGAATTCTATATTATTTTTAACCAAGGTCTTTGGTGATGTTGTATACATCAGCAAAATTATTTACCAAAAAAGTAATAAAAGTCAGACTTGGCTGAGCTGAACTAATAAGAATGTGTTGGCACAATTAATAATAATAAAATTAATTAATTAATAAAAATTTGTTAAATGTTCTTCATGACATTTTCTGCTTCATTTTCTTATATTTTATCTCAACTCTTCTCCTTTTTGGTTCACTTTTTACTTGTTTGATCTTGGACGTTTGGCCCTGTTTATAAAATATGTGATTTGGTTTGTTGATTCTTTATTTTTGATTTTGAACTTTATTTGAATTAGTACACATAATAATTATTTACAATACACTAGCATTTAAAAGTTTAGGCTCAGTAAATTTTGTAAGAAGTCTCTTCTGCTCATCAAGGCTGCATTTATTTGATAAAAAATACAGTAAAAACAGTGAAATATTTTTACAATTTAAAATAACTAATTTCTATATTCATATTTTAAAATGCAATTTATTCCTGTGATGCAAAGCTGAATTTTCAGCATCCTTACTCCAGTGTCACATGATCCTTCAGAAATCATTCTAATATGAAAACTTTGTGCTCAAGAAACATTGCTTATTATTATCAATGTTGAAAGCAGTTGTGCCGTTTAATATTAGATTTTTTTTTTTTGATGAATAGAAAACTTTTGTAACACTATAAATGTCTTTACTGTTACTTTTGATCAGTTTCATGCATTCATATAATTTCTTTTGAATGGTACTATTTTATTGTTCTTTTCATTGATATGCATTTTCATTCTTCTCTTAGACAAATGCAACTTTTGTGAATGCTGTTGTACAGAGTGTACAGACCAAGTGAGTGTTTCATTAACAACTCATCTGTTTCATATGAGACGTTTCATCTTTCTGTAAGCTGGCTGTGCAAGTAACTGATCACATTTCACTCTGTGTAGTCTCCCAAATGCTGTCAGTTCTGGATTGATTGAGGTGATCTCTCCATCTCCTCACTTTTACCCAGACTTCAGTAACCTGAAGGAAACTTTTGGAGACCCTAAGGAGCGAGTCAGGTTAGAGATTCTCTTGTGCTGTTATGCAAATACTGTAAGTAACTGGAAATAGATGGTTTATTAATGAGATCCATTTGTTTTATTGGTCACAGATGGAGGACCAAGCAGAACCTTGACTACAGTTTCCTCATGCTGTATGCTCAGTTTAAGGGCACATACTATCTCCAGGTAATGCCAAGACAACGCCATACAACTCATTGATAGCTCTGTTTCATTGTTTTTATAATCAGTCTATATTTTTGCATATGTGTTTCAGCTAGAAGATGATATTGTAGCAAAGCAAGGATTCTTTGAGTCCATGAAAAAATACATAGAACTGGTGCTTTCCGAGGAGTGGCTTTTCCTGGAGTTTTCCCAGCTGGGATTCATTGGTCAGTGTGTTGTCCTTTCCGTTCATTAATATCCTATCCTGCTCTCTTCTCTTCCACCATTTCTGTTTGTTCAGTTGTTTAATTCATGCACCGTTTTGTTATTTGAACTGAACAGTCAGTGTCAGTTCCAGAAGTGGAAAGGAAATATAAGGCCAAATATAAGCCCTCTTGGTTTGAAACAAACATATCTACTGCTAGAATTTGGTTACGAACATATTTGCATTTAAAAGAATAATTCAGTTCACATACTCTCAATTACTTCAATAGTTTTTTAAATCAACCAGTGGTGCGTTAAGCATTGTTAACTTTGGTTGCAAGTTCCATTGAATTTGTTTGTAGTTGGCTTTGGGAAACGTACCTTAGGTTTTTTCATGTTTGAAGGAACGTTGTTAGTGTCTCTCAGCTTCATGTATACTACATACTATGACCAAATCTGTGATACTATTAGTGTCCTAGCATGAATTTGAGCATATCGCTGATTTTTCAAATTCTAGGCAAGCTTTTTCGCTCATCAGATCTGCCAATGATTGTGGAGTTCATCCTGATGTTCCACAAAGACAAGCCGATCGATTGGCTGCTTGATCATATCCTGTGGGTTAAAGTGTGTAACCCGGAGAAAGACTCAGTAAGTTTGGGTATAATTTTTTTGTTTGTTTGTGTTTCAGTGGGATTGATGTAAGACATATCATTGTTTATCATTATAATTCTTTGCACTTAGAAACACTGCAGTGATGAGAAGGCCCGACTAAAGAGAACTTACAAACCCTCCTTGTTTCAGCATGTTGGTTTGCATTCCTCGCTGGCCGGTAAAATACAAAACCTAAAGGTATGAAGCTTTTTATATGTGTATACTGTACATGCTAGGGTTTAGTTTTAGTAAATTAAAACTAAAACTGAAAACATAAAAAAAAGTTACTTAAAATAAAATAAATGAAAAAAAAACATTTTATTTAAGCTAGTTGCCAAGTAAATGGAAAATATAAATAAAAAAAAAATTAGAAATAGTATTAAAAACTATAGTAGCATAATATAAGAGGCATTACTAGTAGAAAAGTGGCAACCTACTAAACCATTCAACAGTATAGGTCTGTAGGCTTAGACAACAGCTTATCTACATTGCAAACATGATATTTACATTATTTACGTTTTTCCATAGTGACTTACAAATTCGGAATAACACAGCTCATTTCTGTTTCTGTAGCTCATTCAGTGCTTTCTGTTAAATAATCATTTGAAACTTAGCAAATTAGCAGCTCCAGTAGTAATGAAAACATTTATTCCGGGGGGGGCAGTCGTGGACTAATGGTTAGAGAGTCAGACTGTTAACCTGATTGAATGAGTGCACTCGATAATGCCCACTGTGGTTTGGGACATCACTACAAATGACTGTCCCTTCAAATTGTGCTCTATTTAAGGGTATAGGGGGTGATTTGGACGCATTGTCTTGCAAAGTTTATATCCAATCTGCTTTTCAAACCATCATGACAAGCTTGATTAACTGGTTCAGGTATGTTTGTTTAAAGTTGAAGCTAAACCCTTTAGGACAATGGGTCCCCTGGAGCAAGGTTGAAGACTGCTGATGATAACGTCAAAAAGAATTACACACTTCAACTTTAAAAAACTGGACCATTAAAGGTGCAGCAATACAACGTTTTCAACGTGTCCAGAAAAGATAGGAGAAACAGTCAAAAATGAATTTATACTAGCTTGTACTGTGCACTTCACATGATGCCTATTGAGAGAGCGTTCTAAATCACTCACTAATTAGATTCCATTTCAGTTAGGATAATGCCCTAGAAGGCAGCTGCTTGTGTTGACAATATACAGCAAGGAAGCTCACTGGGTTTTGGAACAGAGCTTATGTGTTTGTCTGTATTTATGTCATATGCAGGATAAACATTTTGGGAATCAGGTGCTGTTTAAAGGCCACAATAATAACCCATCTGCAGAAATCAGCAGCAGTCTCGAGAAATATCAGTCTCACTCTCTGGAGAGAGCTTACAACGGAGAGGACTTCTTCTGGGGCCTCACACCCAAAAGAGGAGATTATATTCTCTTTACTTTTTCCAAGTCTCAAGCTGTCAAAGGGTGAGACACTTAAGGACATTTATGTGATGAGTTTAAACTGGTTTTGGCAATCTTGCTAAAGTTCTACAGGTACAGGTTTTACAGGTACATTTCTGAGTAAACTATCCCTTTATCTGTGTGTATTGGAAACATCTCTTTATTTGGATGTAAAAGCCCAGCAGCAGTGTGAATGCACCCAGCTGTCTGCTTGAGTGCTTTTATATTTAAGTAAGTTTGTCCTGCTGAAATAACCAGTGGCTTCAGTTTAAGCTCCTTTGAGCACGAAATTCTATATAGCCCATGCATGTTCAGGAGCTGAGTACACTGTGACAGCTATCTTTTTAAATCCCCCTTAAGCACACACAAAAGAGTTTTAGGAAGCTCTAAAATGGCATCAAATGAACTAAGTTAGGATCTAAAATTTAGTTGCTTTTTGACAATGGCCTTGTAAAGAAATCTGAACTTTCTAAGTAATGAGAAATGGAATGGAATGAGAAACATTTCAACTCAGAAAACAAAAACTTAGTGTAACACAAATGGACTTATAATGAAACTTCCATTGACTGATTTAACTGATATATATTTTCCACTCACTTCCAGGTACCTTTTTCGATCTGGCAATATTGAGACAAATGGTGACCGGTTTTACAACACAACAGTGGAGGTGCTCCCTACTAATGCAAGTATCATGCTAACACTTTTTCTGGTCAAGTTACCAAAGTAACGCTCAAAAGATCTGCTTTCAGCAAATAAAGCGAAATTAACCACAACAACAAAGCCTGTCTCTTACGCTCACCAAGGCGGCATTTATTTGATCAAAATGCAGTAAGAACAGTAATATTGTGAAATATTATTAAACATTATTAACATTGTACATGACATAATTGAGTCTTCCTACAATAGTTTACATTGTTTTGTGTTTTATTTGATTACATCATTTACTGTGTGTGATTCATGGGACTGTAATTTATTTTCTCATAAAAGATGTTAAGCATCCAGTTTTATTATTATTATTATTTTTGCCGTTCATCTCAGAGTTGGCTGGTTGGTTTGCTTCCTGGGTATTTATTGAAAAGTTTTTTGAAATCCCTTAAATTCTTTGAAATCCCTGCCAGAACCAATTCCTCAGAAAAATGGGCGGTTTTCAGTTTGTGTTTAGTCTGTGTTGTTTGTGTAAGATATATATAGGTTTTGTCATACAGTAGCTTTAGACGTTGAATTGTACATTGGGACGTATGTGACTACGCCCTTTATCTCTCTGTACATTTGCTTGCGGTGATAATGCCTTGCACCTTTACTTGTTAGTCACCCATCTAAGCCAACAGAAAGCTGACACCCATAACCAAATTTGTGGCTTTGCATCACTTGAGATTTCGTTGAAATTCACTCAAACTTTCTCAAACCTACCTTCTGATGTTACGGACATCCTTTTTTATTCATCTGCACCCAAGTACAAAGTGCTGACAGGTACATGTCTGTCTGTTTTACAGAACTCTGTGAAAGAGAAGGTGGAGAGAGGAGAATTATCCTGCTGTAAACCCTCATCCGATGGCTTTGTCGAGATAGGTAACAACCATTATTTCTTTCTTTTAATTTTTTCTGTCCCTCAATTATAAAGATTTGCATAAATACAAGCAGTTCACTCATTTGTTAGTAATTTAAGTAAAGGTTATGATACTAGTCAGATATGAGTATCATCAAGCTAGCTGTGATGATAATTATGATTATTACAGGAGACTCCCAAAAGATTTGGCCAGCAAGTGAAGTCTGTAGGGTTTGGTATCAAGAACAGGTTCTTATTCAGAGCTGGTTCAGTTGGTTTGTTTGTTCTTCCATTTTCTTTGTAATAGTGCTGAATTATTTCATGATGTCCTGTTTCATTAACAGTTCTTAAATGTCTGCATTTTTTCTCCTAGTGCACTGATCACTGAAGTTGAGTGTACTGAAAGACTTTTATAATATTAAAAAAACTTTTTATTTCAAATAAATGCTGAACTTTCTATTAATCAAATAACCCCTTAAAAAAGTATTGCTGTTTCCACAATGAATATTTAGCAGCACAAAGTGATTTCAACTGAGAATAAGAAATGTTTCTTGAGCAGCAAATCGGCATATTAGAATGATTTCTGATGGATCATGTGACACTGAAGACAGGAGTTATGATGCTGAAAATTCAGCTTTGCCATCACAGTAATAAATTACATTTTAAAATGTACACTTACTTGTAAACACTTATTTTAATTATATTTCACAATATTACATTTTTTTTCTGTATTTTTGATCAAATGCAGCCTTGGTGACCATAAAGAGAACATTCAGAATTTTTTTAACAGTAGTGTACATATACTTGAAGCTTGTGAGACTTAAATTGGTCAATATTTTTGTTGTCTGAAAGACTGTATAGGATTATTAATGGAGGCATCAAGTAATTGGAATCTAACTCGTATTACATTTATTAAGAACCAGATAGATTTCTTGATTTTTAGTATCAACTACTGAAATATTGGTTTCATGACAACAAGGGTTTAAATGGGTCTCAAGGGTTTCAAATTTAACGATGCGACAGCCATGACATTGTATTTTACGACTGTTAATGATCAAACAAGGTTATAATACACACACACACACCTGCTTCAATTTCATATCTCTGGACAAACCACAGTTGTGAGAACAAAACCTGGTTATGTAAAATTGTGGCCAGTGTCTGGGGTCAAGCGCTTTTCATGCAATGTAAATTGAAAGAGGCCGAGGTTTCCATGTACTTTGTGATGAGATGTTAACAATATTTGTGTTTGTAGATTCTTTCAAGAATGGAGTGGCTATGGGAGAAGTGAATGGAGAATTAGGAGAAATAGCAGCCATGAGACTCGTGGTTCACTCTGATTCTGATGTCTGGGTTCTTCTCAGTGAGGTGAACCACATTCATATCATCTATATAACCTTTAGAAACATGCCTTACTGAATTGGGAAGGGCTTGAGATAACAATCACTTAATTCAGAGAAAGGCATGCTCACATTGCATTACTCTATTACTCAGAAATGCAGAACCAACCCAATTTTGTTGACATTTCACCAGGGAAATACACAATGGAAATACAGATGGAAACACACAATGGAAATACACAATGATTCGTTTGTACATATATGTATGTGAGGTTTTTCTCCCTTACAGTAAAATCAAATGAAAGTAAAGAAGAGGCCACAAATCATCTGCGTGACAAACAAATCCAGTCAAGATCTCGGAGGGCTTGTCAGGGTGGTTTATTGGGTCTTTCATTAAAATGTAATGCTAAGCGAGTTAAGCATTCTCCAGCTCATCACTTCAAGTCATTTCCTTCACGTAGAAAAGTGGAAAAATTATATCTTAATTTCATATTATTAGAAACTAAGGTCTCTTAATATGGTATCTCTCAGTAGATTATCATTATCACTTTGACAGAAATGGCCACAATTGTTTTTATGCCTTTCGTCCTTTCGTTCCAAACAACTTATTTTAATTGTAATAACCATTTCACAAGTTAATTTGCAGCAGCAGCTTTTAAAAATTACGTTTAGGAACTTCACTTCATGCTCGATTTTGCTAAGTCCCTTTAGAATTTTGACATATTTCTTTCAATATTCTTTAATTTTTTGCCTTTGTATAACCACAAAAATTTTGAATTAAGTCAGATTGTCCACATGCTAAATTTGCATTATAGCCCTGGTTTCACAGACAAGGTTTAAGTCTAGTCCCAGACTAAAATGCATGTTTGACTGAAAGCAACTTGCACTGAGATATCTTAAAATATGTCAGTGCCATTATTTTGACACCAGATGAACACCAGTTATGTTTCTTTCTAAGACATGTTTATGAAAGCTACTTAAATGTCCTTATTGAACTAAGGCCTACTACTGGCTTTATCTGTTAATAACAGGGTTTTTTTTTATTAAATTTGTTAATAACAAAGGTGCAACTAAACCCTCAAATGCATGAATGTTTCGCCAATCATTATTACATATTCGGCTCTTTAGCAACCCGGATCTACATGTAACACAGATGGATCTAACACCTGTCGCGATAATATAAAACTCTATATATCAAATATAAAAGCTTGGAAGGGTTCAGTTTGAGCAGATGTTTTATACCATCATCACTGTCCTCATCAGCTCATTTCCCAGTACATTCAGCATCTGGCTCATATTCGCAATCTCAAACATATAATCAAAACTATCATTTTCAACATCTTCAAAATCATTATTTTGATCGCTGACAGCTTCTTCACAAGATCCACCATGAAGTGACAGTGACACTAATATTTGATTGCGTTCAGTATTTGCTTTGCAGTAAATCACTGAGCCATTTCAAGTTTTGCTGATGATACTTCAAGTCAAAAGTCAAAGTTTATTTATATAGCACTTTTCAAAAACAACACGTGTTTAACAAAGTGCTGTACACATATCCTTTATCAATAATGCAAACAACCAACATGAGTAAAATAAAAGGAATAACAGACAAAAAAACAATAAAACCAAACAAAACTCTCTCATAGCGTCAAATGGCAAACTATAATAGTAAGTTTTGAGATTCGATTTAAAAATAACAAGGGTTTGAGCCTGTCTGATGTGCAGGGGTAAACTATTCCAGAGCTTCGGTCCTGCTACTGCAAATGCTCTTTCACCCCTGCTTTTTAGTTTCACCCGTGGAACAACTGAAAGCAAATGGTCAGCGGACCTAAGCGCTCTTGACGGAGCGTATTGCCTAATCAGTTCTGACATATACTTAGGAGCATAAAAAATTCTGTAATCCAAGCTTTAATTTCCTCGAGACACTGGAGTAAAGGCGCTAAGGTGCAAATGTCTTTAATTTTCAAAGGCAGATACATTTGGTTGTCATCCGCATAGACATGAAAAGAGATTCCAAATTTCCTAAAGATATGACCCTTTTGTTTTCTACCTGTGGTAATAATGAGTACAACATCACTTTATTATGGTGTATCAGACAGTGCCACTCTGTGGAATAAAGGTAAATTGCACTTATTCAGTCATCAAAGATTCAATTAATGTTGTGCAGAAAAAGAAAAGGAAAAAACTTACACTGTTAAAAATCTCGGGTCCTTAGCGACCCTATACCATTTTTACAAAAAATGAATTGGAAAACAGGCATTCTTTTGTTTATATATATATATATATATATATATATATATATATATATATATATATATATATATATATATAAATTCTTGTTGTTTAAAATTAATTGATAGAGGAAAATTTAGAATGTTGTTGTCTAACTTTAAAAAATGAGTGAGGAGGAGGGTATTGAATGATGTCCTAGGTCACTAAAGACCCAAGGTATGCTTTTAAGGGTTAAATTGACAAATATATATTGGTTTTTATTTTGATCTTTGCAGTTTCTTTTAATATCTATGCACTTAAAATTAGCACGTAAGTTATTTAACCAAGAGTACAATATTTTCTCTAAAACTGAAAATGTATTTGTCTACTTTTTTAGTTAAGAGATCATCACAAATTAAACTGACCATCTGTCATCAGTTCTCTGTAATTTGCATATGTTTTGCAAAATTCTTGAAAATTCATTCACAGTATAAATCATCGCAGATGGATTTAAATAATTCTAAAGAATGATGATTTATTAGAAAATTCTCCATTTTAGTCACTATTATTCACCATTTTAGTTCTGTTACTTGTAGCAAGTAATCTTGTCTTTACATTTAAAAAGCTTTTTTGAGAAAGTCTCTGGCAATTTCAATAGCCTTGTTTTCAGCTGTGACACAGTATCTAAGGTTTGCTTAAAAGTCACGTCTCTCTCTCTCTTTGACAGATCTTTATTAAAGTTTGATGAGTTGACGAGAGAAGAAATTCGAGCCGCATGGTAATGTGTAATACCCCCGCCGTGGACAACAGCGCCCTCTGCTGGTCTGGAAAGGAACCTCCCTATGCTTGAACGATTGTGATTGTGTGCCATCTTGAGGTCCAACGTAAATACTGAATTACAGGATGTTTCCCTCATCTATGTGAGCAAAGTTTTTACACTGTTGTTTGTTTATTGTGGTCTATGGTTTTATTTGTTTGGTTTATTTTATTTCTGTGTAAATTATTTCGTCTTTTATATTTATTACTTTGTGTTGCAAAAACAACTTGAAGAGACCACACAAAGTATCTGAACATATTTTATATTCTATTGAATTTAAATTGTCAATAAATGGCAGTAACACCAACTGTTTTTAACTTAATTTCATCATGTGTGCTTTTCTGCTTATATAATATTCTTGCTTATTTTTTTTATTTTTTATTTCCGCCTCACCTGCATCAAGTGGAATTGCAAAGATAAGAAAATAATTTAAAAAAATGAAAAGAATTTTCTTTTTTCTTCAAATAAAACTCTCCCCATCTTCCATTGGTCAGATAAACAGTCCTGTCCAGTGCTATCGTATCAGACTAATTGGGTGATTGACTGCACTAACAGTGTTTAGTTTTATTGTAGTTTTATTAATATTTTGAATGAGCTTTTTAGCTTTAATTCTTATATTTTTAGTTTTCAGTTTTAGTTTAATTTTTTAGTAATTTCTTTGTGCCTTTGTAATTTTCTTAACACATTTTCTGTATTTTTTTTAGGTTTAATATTTTTAGGTTCAATATTTTATTTTTTATTTTAGTGCTTCAGTTTGTTTCAGTTTATTGCCAAGGCAACATTTCTAATTTTCCAATAAAGTTTTTTCAAAATATATTTATATTTCAGATAACAGAAATGAATCAAACTGGGAAACTGAAATATACAATTTTCAGTTTTAATCTTGGTCTTGCTGTAGATAATCATTCCAACATATTGGTTACTGCATAGTTAAACACTAGACTGCTTGTCCTTCCGAACACCTTTGGTGACCCTGTGAAAGATGAAGACACACATTCAGAGACATATTCACGATAGAGAGCAAGGGTGAAGGAGAGGAAGGCGTGTGGATAGTAATGCGACCCAGTTCTTCACTCCTATGATGAGAGTAAATGGGTGCCAGAGACAATATTCCTCCAAACTCTGGTGGAATATGTGTAGACTTGAATCCCAGATGAGGTGAGGTGACTGAACGAGAAGCAAACCACCACAGGGGCCTACAGAACCTAAACAGAAGGACTCACTCACAGCACAGCAAATTATTATTTTTTTATTTTTAATTAAAACAGGCATTTGCAATGCCACACAATGGTAAGATTCTACACATACAAACACAACAAATGCATAAAGATATTCAGAGGCACAGATGTAATGCATGTGAGAGAACTCCCTTCTGTTGATAGCACCAAGAAAAGGATGTAAATTTCATTCCCTGATCACAATGACCCGAAATGTTTTCTCTCAACTTGAGTATAATCAGTGCTGATAGACAAACAGCTCAGCGGGAGAGAGCAACTGTCATGCCATCACAACTGCACTCTCAACTACAAAACAAAAGTGTGAAATACAAAATAGATATTTGAAAAACAATTGAAAATATTACAAATTAATATCATACCCTGTCTGAACATAAAAACTACAAAAACAACCTAACTAAAAGGATTTTTAGCATATTGAACAAAGCCACCAAAAATTAAATGTAAACAAATATTAATACTGATAAATAAAACAAATGTAAACATTTACCATTTTAGTGACATGAGGATAAAATGAGTCTAGTGGAAGGGTTTATCTGCGTGGGGTTGTGGGTCTGGGAGAGAGGGATGCTCTCTTACTTCCGTTTGCTTTTGGAGTCAGTGGTCTGAAACACGCTAGATGCCGACATGAGGTTCTCAATGTACTGCCCAAGAACCTGATTCTCTGATTTTAACTTCAGATTTTCTTCTTTTACTGCGTCCACTCGAGCTGAGAGATCTACCAAAACGAGTGAGAGAAAGACTTAAAGCTTGTTATTTAATAAAAGGTTGCAAAGTGCTAGCAACACCAAGGTGATAGGTTCAATATAGACAATGCATAAACTGATAAAATGTATACCTTCAATGCAATGTAAGTTGCTTTGGATAAAAGCTTCTGCCAAATGCATAAATGTTAAAGTAAATTAGTTAATAATAGGTAACAAACCAAGTGGCGCTGGTTACTTGCCTTCAAGAGTATTCTGCAACTCAAGGACCTGGTTTATAAGTCTGGTCTTCTCCTCCAATTCCACCTGGTTTTCTATGTCCCCTGGAAGACAAACTTATAATTAAAATCACTATCAAAATAAGTTCCCTTTCCTTTTGCAGCGACATTTCATCACTTCCCTGATGACGTGTTTAATAGCACTATGGCGGAACAACCTGTCACTCACATGACATCACAGCAATAGCCAACTACAACCATCCAATCAATTCCCGATGGACTAAATCCAGGCCTGTCCTACATTTATTTTTTTGTTCGAGAAGCTGTTTCAGTCAGATACGTTAAAATAGGAAAGAAAAGACAACTTCTGTTTCATGCCGAATTTAAACACCTTGCACTGAGAAAGTCCTTAAATCCTATTATTAATAAAATGAAACTATTAAAATTTAATGGGGAAATTATTTTACAATATAATGCCACAACTACTACTGTATATATTGATTAGAATTTACATCTGAAAAAAAGAAAAATGTTCATCTTTTTTCTGTTTGACAACTGTTTCAATTTGACATTCCTTTGATACCTTAATAAAATAAAGAATATGAAAAAAATAAATAAACTCTAGACAATCTGTTGCTGTGTGTGGTACTTTCTATAAAACAAAAAACAAAAAATGCCAAGATTTATCCACATCCCACATTGGATCATCTTACCATCCATGTCAGAATTCATGCCGAAATACCCGTCTTCTGTTTTGAAATGCAGGGCTGCGACTCGAGTGGACACGCTTCAGGATGAGCACAAGGCCTGATGGAAACTGTAAAAAAAAAAAAAATAGACCAGGAGTTTCGATCATAGATATGGACGGTGTCTTATTCATTGATGCTGCAATGCTAGGCGCTACATATCTAAATAGCATGCGCATTGTGTATGTCTATTTTATGTAACATAATAGTAGCCTATATATTTTGTATAGATGGCCCAAGTCAAAATACACAAAATAAAGTGCAAATTAGTTTCATATCTGATTGTAAAACTGCTGCTAACGTTACTCAGTTTAGATGCGGTTAGCTGACACACAGCTGATGAGGTAAACAAACCAAGACACTGCCCATTACAGTTCCCTCTGAAGCACAATTCGTATCCTTCGCTTAAAATGTATACTCATATAAATCTACAAAATAAAAATAAATTATGTAAATTATACCCAAACCTTTAAAATGTACAATTAGACCGGATGAAGAGGTGTCTCACCACCACAGCGATGTCTTCTGGAGTCTGACGTCATGGATTAGGAATTAACCGGTGGTATTAACCCTTTAGATCCCACAGCAAAATATTTTATTATAAAGGTAATTATTTTCCTAAGCAATTGTTACATTAATTAATGCAAATATAGACTTATAAACTGTGGACAATGACAATTTGTGAAATACATTGACCCTCGTTTATGTTTTTATTTTATTATTATTGTGTGCTGTTTCGTACAATATTTTTATTATATCACTGTATGCTCATGCTCGTTTTCTCGCAATAAAACAAACAATCAAACAAAAACGTTATGACTTCGTTAAACTAGTGTTCATTTCAAAGAATTGCTTCACTCGAGAACTGCTCGGACTGATTAAATACAAAAGGGGAACAAGTCGGTCGGTCCAATTCTTTTTCAGAAACGTTCAGAGCTGCCTACGCTGCGTTTTGGGGGTAGGATTTTCAAACACTGAAAATCCACGTGCAAACAATAACATCAAGCATTTACAAACGCCTTTCATCTGTTAAACTTGAGGGGGAAATTGCCTCTTTTTACAGTCTATGGAAATTACCTATAAATCACTGGCAAATAAGCAAGTTGCATTTCATGAGGTGTTGAAGGCATACAATGTTGAGCTATTCATCCGAATCTTGAGTAACGTTTATCTCTGGTAAATGGAATATTACATTGACTCTTTATTGCTGGTCATGATTTGTTTGAACAGAAAAGAAAATATTTTAAACAATGTGACAATGTTGGTAATCAGAGAGTTGACGGTAGCCATTGACTTCCATAGTAGGAAAAAAAAATGCTGTCTGGTTACCAGCATTCTTTAAAATATGTTCTATTGTGTCCAACGGAAGAAAATAAACTTTGGAACAACATAAGGATGAGTAAATTATGAAAAAACGTTTTTGGGTGAACTATTCCTTTAATTACAAGACCTAATAATACTGTTATAATCACAACAAATATTTCACTTCTGAATTAAAAACAACACAAAATATACTTAAGAATGCATGAATAACACAATTGGTTATTAATAAGAAACAAGTTTTAAAAATGTCCTTGTTCACAAAAAATATTTCACAGCCTTTTATAAGTTGCTTGACATAACAAAATAGATTTGTTTGCACTTTTGGAGTTGGAACAGAGGTGCTTGTTATCTTGCTATATATACTCTAACTGTGAATAATGAGTAAACAGTGTGCTTTGAGGTTTAGGGTTTTTGTACAAGTCAGTAAGTAATGAGATCATGTTTGGGGTAATTAAAGGAAGAAGCATGTGGTAAAATGCGAATAGAAAAATTAGAAATACAGAAAATGAATAGAAATAGGAAGAATAAGCTATTTGAGCGCTGAAGATCTGACTAGTTAAGGTCTAGGTATGGTGTAAGATTCTCACAAACAGTGAATAACATTAAGTGTTGTACAGACATTGATGCTGCTTGAACTGCTCAGTATCGCTGAATGTCTGGTTGCACTGAGAACAGTGATGGGAGTTTCGCAGCGGTGGGAGTTTCACTGTTGCATCTCCAATGTGGATGTGCTGATGCCGTTTAAGGTATTCCACTCGACTGAATCGTTTCCCACACGCCCCGCACTCGTAGGGCCTTTCACCCGTGTGGATACGCTGGTGCCTCTCCAGGTTGCCGAGACGACTGAAGCTGCGGCCACACTGCGGGCACCTGTGGGGACGCTCACCTGTGTGAACCAGCTGATGGCGTTCGAGGGACCGTGAGTGCGTGAAGCGTTTGCCACAGAGTTCGCAGTTGTGTGGCAGCTCTCCCGCCTGCACGCATTCGTGGTTCTTAAGGCTCCAGGCATGGCCGAACGCTCTCCCGCACACAGAGCACTGATAAGGCCGATCCTCGTCCGCAGGGCACGAGTGCTTCATGAGGTCAGACGTGGAGTTGAAGCCGCTGCCGCACCGTGCGCAGAAATGCAGCATGTCTCCGCTCTCTCCTCCCGACTCCTCTTCCTTGTTCATAGGGGCTGATGGGAGTTCTGTAGGATCTGCCCTATGTGAGGAGGACGACATGCCCTGCTGAGAGCTGCATAAACCGTCTAGTCCGATGAACGCCACACCTTCGGATCCACACGCCTCCTGAGATGGGCTACCCAGGCCGGACTCTGCCTCCTCGCGTTCACGCTCCGCTTTTAGGGCCGTCTCCAGTCCACTGAGCTCGTCTCCAACAGTCATTGTCTCCGCCGCTTGCCCCTCCCACACTTCAGCAGCAGTGGATTCAGGGACAGTAGAGGCCGGGCCCATTTCTCCTGCAGACACAAATACTACTTTTAGTACATTTTAGCACATTTGCACATTAAGGATCTACATTTGATCTATTTAATGCATCATAAAGCTGAATAAAATATAATTTTCTTAATAAAAAAAAAACCTTTAAAAAACTTTTTTTGTGTTTGTATTTAATCACCCATCATGTTGTTCCAAACCTGTATGCTATGCTTTTTTTTCCTCCAACAGAACACAAATGAGGAACTTCTGAAGAATTTACACACTTTTCTGTACAACAGCAATTCATGGCGCCCACGACTGTCAACTAGCTCCAAAAAAAAAAAAAAAAAAAAAAACTTGCAACATGACAGCCACGGTCCCTGTATACTGTTAATCTATAGAGAAAAGTGTACATGTGTATTTCTCCATTTGTTTCACAAAAAAGCACAGATTTAAAACAACATAAAAATGGAGTAACCAATGACAGATTTGTGATCTTCGAGTAAACTATTCCTTTAACTGTTCATGTTCGCAATCAGAAAAAAAACAATAATAACCGTTTTCCCAAACAAAGCATTGCAGTGCTTACCGTGGGTGGGACTGGGGGAGGGAGGGCTGGTTTCACTTTGGTTCATCTGTAGAGCCTCTTGCAACAGCCTCAGGGAGTCTGATCTGTAGCCTTCCACCTTTATCCATCATCCCACAGAAGCAGAAAGAGCGAAAACGCAAGGTGTGAAATAAATTCCCTTTGCTCATAATAATGCATCTCTTTTAAAACTGATACTGAACACTTAAGTCACATCTGAGGTGGGAGTAACCATGTTACTTACCGGTATGTGCTGGTATTTTAACATTTAAACTTGTTTTTAGTGCAATGACGGCATTTTAGTTTGATTGACAGGTAAATGGGCAGTCCTGAAGATGCTGCCATATGCTTTTCTGAAAACCTCCAATAGTCCAATTGTGGTTTGAGCAACAAGATGATAAAATGCATGAACCCTATTTACAATAGTAATTAACATTGCCCAATTTTGTTTCGATCTATCTAGAAGTCTTTGCATATTGTGGGAATACGATGTACACATAAATAACATGATCTCAATCTAGAGGGAAAGACAGTGACATCAGCACTGAAAAAAGTGAATTTCAGTTTCTAGAATTGTTGTCAACAATGATGGGTTATGATCTTTGGGCAGTTTTTGCACTTGCAAAATATACTTTGATTGACATTAGTTTGAGTTTGCAAAATGGGATTGTTCTCTTCAGACCCTTCTGTCTGTAGCCCTCTGCATCTCCTCCACTCCCTGCAGCTCATTCCTAACATCCGATTGGCTACTCACCTCCTCTTTAATGCCGGCCACCTCCTTCCTCTCCCCAGAGACGCATATCCTTTCCTCCTCCTCCTCCTCCCCCTCCCCACCTCCTTCAGTTGGCAGATGGACACGAAACACGTCCCTCCTCTCATCCCTCACTCCTCCAGTCCCCTCATCCCACGCATTAGCACTCCACTCCTTCCCTTGCTTGCCTCCTGAGAGAGAAAGATGGGAGATGGGAGGGGGGAGGGGGAAGAGAGGAGAGAGGAGGACAGGAGGGGGAGAGAGGAGGACAGGAGGGGGAGGGAGGAGGACAGGAGGGGGAGGGAGGAATCCAAAAGAGGAGGAGAAAGAAACCTGAGAACTGAGGAGAAGGTCGCCATTATGCTTTCTCTCTTAAAGCACGATAAAAAACAGTATCACCCAATGAATCCGAGTTGGCCAGTGCGCTTACTTTGGAGATCCGTTCTTCGCGCTTTGCGCACGGTGTCGTCCGCGCCAAGCAGACCAGACGCGCGCCGAGTGGCCGCCCAGCCCATGCCATATTTGCGTTCGTTTCTCAATTTATTCTCTGTCAGCCTCAGTCTCAATTTCAGCGCTTCGTTCTCTTTTCTGTTAAGAGAGATTTCCACAAGGTAGTCGTTCACCGTGTCCTGGAAGAGTTTGGTGATCTCGCACACGGATGCGCGGACCAAACTGTCCATGACAGCGGTCAGGTGTGCTTGAAAGGTCTTGACCGATTCCGCCATAGCTTTACTAATGTTCACTAGCACATATAATAAATAAAGTTGTGCCCAAAAAAACTATCAACGAAACTCTGTTACGCCATATATCAGCACCAATTATACTACATGTTTTTAAACATCTGCTTTACAATATCAACACCTAATTTAAATGCGCATGTGGTTAAAATAATCTGACATCAACAGTGGCAACGGCTGTCACCCGTAACTTTGTACACAGCCATGAACCCTGTTCCTCTATCTTTAAGCCAGCGATCACACAAATCTAACCCTTAAAAGATGAAATTCCACTCCAGATGACCGCACAAATACCGTGGTCGGCTAAAAAAGATCTGTGTTCACGTTTAACCGGTGTTTATGCGCTATCAGCGGAACAATTTCAGCCAGTCGCGACCACCCCTCTCAACTCAAGAGCTTTTAATTCTCGCCTACAATATTATTTCCGGATGTCGCGTTCTGCGCATGCACAAAGCTACCGTAATTACCCGAAAAAATTGACCAACGAAGGGTCGAGGTACGGCTGGTTAGCTGGGGCAGCTAGCCACTGCTGGTAGTTTTTCCTCCATTGAATAAACATATTGACAATATTACACAATCATGCATACAAAATTAAAACACAGAGAAAAAAATGAAATACAAAAACCGTCCTTTTTTGTTGCAAAGCACTTTGAGCTGCATTCCTCGTATAAAATGTGCTATAAAAATAAAGTTTTAAATGAAGAAAAATGATCAATAAAGTTATTAAAACAGATGCTTCAGCATTTGATACAAATATAAACAATAAATAAAATTAGTAAATAAAAAGTTATTTAAAACTTTCAATTATACATAAGATGACAGTTTGTGCATCTCGAGAGTTCTGGGGCTGATGCTCGCGCCAGCCGAGCAACAGTGGAATGCAACGGAACTACAGTCAAATCTTTATTTGTGTCATAAGGTGTTTTACGGTAGCCTATAAGAAGTACTGGCATCGTGGTTACTTGCCATTTTCAACCATCTGGATACATTCCCGAAGGCGTTGGTCCTTCTACCTTGCACTGTTTAGCAGTACTAAGCCGTCTCTCCGCTGCAGTCATGCCGATGTTCGTGGTGAACACAAATGTAGCAAAGGACTCGGTTCCGGCTGATCTGCTGTCGGAGGCCACGCAAGAGCTCGCCAAAGCGATGGGAAAACCCTCGCAGGTGAGCAGACTGCATTTTTCTTGTAAAACAAAAACAAAAAAAAACAAAAACACATTGCATTGCATATGCATTGACTTTTCATATCAGTCTGCATGGAATGAGGGACTAATTACTGTTACGAGTCAACGAAACATACACGAGATCCCCTTAGCTGTAACTCATATCATTGGATTAAAATGGTTTTAACCCTAAAGACATTCAGGCAGCTTATTCATCATTATTGATTGTTTAGATTTAAGCTAGTCTAACGTAGGGATTGGTCAGACTAATTTCCTTGAATCATACTTTCGTTTCGAACGTTTCAAAGAACCAGTTCAAAAAAACCGATTCAGTGACTCTTTTACATCATGACGCAATGTTATCGCGTTACCTCAGTGACATTATATCATGAATCTAAAACGTTCAAAAAAATCAATTTGTAGGCACTTTTTGCTGTTTTTTTGCTGTATCAGGATTTACTAATACGATCCCTCGTATTAAATTACTGTGTATTTCAGTTCAGTTTTGCTGCAACATTATAATAAACCAAATATGCATTTAAATCACACGATACTAAAAGTATTTTTTTATTCAAAAGAACTGAATTATTAACTGTTTAATCTTGTCTGTTTTTGTATTGATATGTCATAGTATATTGCCATACACATCATCCCGGATCAGATGATGATGTTCGGTGGAAAAGGAGATCCGTGCGCGCTCTGTTCCCTCACCAGCATCGGAAAGATCGGGGGCGCGCAAAATAAGCAATACTCCAAACTACTTATGGGGTTGCTCAACAAACACCTTGGCATTTCACCTGACAGGTACCTGTAAATCCACACAATATAGCTGTCTCTCTTTTACCAGAGGAACATTTAACATGATGTTGTGCAAAAATAAAGCTTTAGCTTCCAAACTTCAAATTAATTTGTTGCTTTAGTCAGGCTTATGCATGCATTTATATTCAATTTAAGATCTGCTCTTCATATTATGGATGATTAGTATGTGTCAAATTTAGTGTAGTGTTTAATGAAACTTCTTGCTTTGCTTTTCAGGATCTATATAAACTTCATTGATATGGATGGAGCTAATGTGGCTTGGAACAGCACCACCTTTGGATAAAGAAAAGGGATGTATGGCTTGATATAAGGCTGCGGTTTCTACTCCAGCTTTACTTGGAGAAGAGCAGTTGGGAGCATAATGTCTTCAGTCGATTCAGTCTCATAACAAAAAGCACTTACTGCTTACAGCAGACACCATCTTTTGGCAATAAAGTTTTCTTTAAACGGTATTAAGATGCTGTGTTTTTGTTATACATGCTTCTTGAAAGCACAAATGCTCAGGAAGTCAATGCTGAATGAATTGTACAAGTTATGGTCCAGATAAAAACATTTTAAATGCAATATTTTTCTAAAACTAGGTCCAAACTGTGATTGACATTTCCTTCAGTCCGAGGCTTATTCATTTCACTTTAGGTGTGAAAGGACTAAGTTTTTTTGGCAAATGTAAAGGCCCTGTTATTAGTTACTAGTAATGCAATGCATTATTTTTTCATAAAAAGTAACTAAGAAAAGCAATTAGATTATGGAGTAATGCAAAATTGTAACATTACTTTAAAAGTAACTTTGACCAACACGGATTAACATGATGCAGATAAAAGGGAGATCAAGACAGATTTATTTGTATTCAAACAGTAAAAAAGAAAAGAGAAAAAAAAAGATTTACCAAACTATAACATGGAGTCTATAGAGAGACAGGTAACAGCAATCTAGAAACTAGTCATGTCAAAACAAGAATGAGTTAAAAGAGTTTAAGAGCTTAACAGAGGAAACCAGGCAAGGTCAATTATCCAGTCAGAACAAAAGAGCTGATCATCAGAAAACAGACGGAGATTTTCCCATTAGTCCATTAACATCATTATGCATCCAATGTTCAGGAACAAAGACGACTGACTAGAGGGAGAAAATAAATTAGGAAAATATCACTTTATTGCTATTTACAAAGCTATAATGTTAAAAACAAGTTAACAGCAAAATGCATCTTCTGACCTGTCTCCTTATAACTCCTACTTGCTCTTCAACACTTCTTTCAGGGCAGACACCACTTCAGCAGGATCGGGAAACTTCAGTTTGCGTGGAGGACCCTTCTTAATGCCAGACCACAAAACAATCTCTGTTCAGGAGAAAGAAATACAGAGGTAGCAATGTGTAAATAATTATTTGGACATTCATAGATTGTGGCTGTACACTCTTATTACTCAATGGCATCAGAAAAAGACAAATGTATGGATACTGGTTGGCAGTCTTACCTTTATCTCCCTCCATCAGTGTGACCTCGAAGCTGTTCCGCCGAGGTTTCTCTGGATTGAGCACCACGTGAAGTTCAGGGTGCGAAGCCGCGAGTGCCTCACGCACACCCTCCGCATTCCGCCCGTAGACTCGTCAGCTTTTACTGTAAAACAGCAAGAATATAAACATGACTCATATAGAACGGTGTAAGAACTTTTTTTTTTTAATTATTATTAAAGGGCAATATCTGCCACCTGCATGTCATTTTTAAGGGGCAATTTTACCTTTTTGAGGGAGTTTCTTTTTTCTAACAATAAGAGGACAAACAATATACGAAAACCCTACAATTGATTGAATATTTATTCTTTTAATATGGCTATAAAATCAAAGTAGCAAAACAAAGCACCTGTATATAACGCACAAAATATTATTACACAAGTGTAAACAGCATGAACTCATTAAATAACTAGCCATGAGTTCTCACCAATGCTCGATGACGACCCTTTGTCCTGTTTCTTCATCTTTTTTCTCTACTCCATCGAGCTTCTCTTTTTTCTCTTCCACTGAAGCGGCTTCTGAATCTACATCAGCCTTACGCTTCCGACCACGACCTGCATATTTAGGTGGATCACAGTGTTTTTAGTTTGCATACATCAAGACAATATATATGAGCCTAAACAAAGACAAAAATGCATTTGTGACCATTTTGATCACAAACCCACTTTGCATACTTATTAAACCGTATGTAATTAAAACATTACATATAATATTCATAGTTATAATCTCATTTTTTTATTATGGTGTCAAAAACAAAAAGAAAGCGATTTAAAAATCGGTTCGGGATATAAATTACATTTAATCTGCATCCCATCAGTTGTGAACAAACCAATCAGTCAACCTATAGGCTAGTTCTTGTGTTATACAAGATATGCATTCGTATTCTTTCGCAAGTTAATTAGACGATCTTAAATTGGAGGGATTGTATAAAAGATTTTGCCTGATGTGAAACAGAATCACTGAGACTCCCACTGAAAATACAGAACCTGACTAACACGAAAACTCATAACCTACTGTGAAATGATGCACAAAAGATTAAAGTAATCTGTTCAAGCTTCAAGGCCACATTTAAACGTTTTCAGTGTTACGCACCTGATTTGGCCCTAGTCGCCATTGCCGGAAGCCAGGAACATGTGAAGACTGAAGAGTTTGGCGGGTTATGTATGTTGCAGAAAAAGTGCTGTGAAAGTTAGACGGACAGTGCCGCCTTTTGGTGTGGAAAGTCTTGACAGTCTTGCAGTCAATGTGTTTTTTAATTTGGTGCTTAAAACATTGAAAATGTCTCTGTATAGGGTGTCATGTGTTATACAGGATTCTTTTGTTTAACTATGAGAGATAATGAGAGAGTTAAATTTCAAGTCATTTTAAGGGACCACAAAATATAGGGGTGAATTCAGCTTGATTGGGACACTTTTTACATTTCCCAGGTTTCTCAGAAGCGGAAGTCGTGATTAATTAAATATATAAAATGTATAAAATACATTAAATTTATTGAAGGAAAATCCATTATAGAGGCCTAGATCACTTAAGAATAAATCACAGCGTGCTTCATGACAAAAAAATTGACTTTACAGTCCGGAAAATAGCTATTTCACGGACCCCTTGGCACTTGAGAACCGTTTTGTATTTTTTCTATTATGAGAAAACCGGTATCAAAGGACCAGTTTAATTCGGACACAAATTAATTAATAAATCCTCATAACAGAGTGACGAACCACCAGCAACCAATCTTTTTTCTTTAAATCCTCTATACAAATGGGTACGTTAATATCACCAGAGACAAATTTCCTATTATTTTTTACTTTTTATTTTATTTTACTTCTGTTACCAAGACAAGTTCCTTGTATATGGAAGCATACTTGGCATTGGTAATAAAGCTCTTTCTGATTCTGAACACATGTTTTAGAATAGTCAGATTTTTCTATTCTTTATTTATATGAAATTTAGGGAACACAGTCATATAGTTAAAAAAATTCAGTCAAAATAATCCGTGCTCTGCGTGCTGAAAGAATGTTGGTCATCATTGGTCAACAATCGCATGACATCATCTACACGCGACACGGCACGGCTTCATCAGTGTGGTATGTTGGTTTGACAGCACTCTGGTCTGCAGGGAAGAATTAAGCGAGTATTTGTAAATAACGAGGTGTAGTTTGAACAGTGGATGTTTGGAATAGTGTAGACACGTTACGATATTTTAAAAATATTTGCAAAGGCCGAACAGACTAACGGTAACAGGCTAATTCAGTGTGACATAATTCAAATAAAACACGGTTTTGCCAAAATATTTCACCGAGGGGACGAATTCAAACAGGTATAGCACAATCGTTTGTTATCTTCTCATGTTTAAGAATACAAGTAGGTCGCAAATTTTAAACATTCTAGTTCTTTCTCGGTCACAGCCATGACTGCAGAAGCCCCAGAAAAGTCAGCCGAGGAGGGCCTGAGCTCGTCGGGCAGTGCTGGGACTTCAGGCACACGATTCGACTTGGAGAGAGAGACAGAACTGCGTTTTGAGGTCGAAGCAGGAGAACGAGTCCAACTCGAACTGTTCTCAGGTATGGCAGAGGTGTTCGGGTCCGAGCTGAACCGAAATAAGAAGTACACGTTCGGGCCAGGCTCTAAGATCGCTGTGTTCACCTGGCATGGCTGCACTGTGGCACTTTCAGGCAAGACAGAGGTGAGAGAGGTCAAAATGATGTCAGAGACTATAATGACAAGGAACGAAGAATCCATTCAAACATGACTGTTTTCCATAATTATAGGTGGCTTATGTGTCCAAAGATACACCCATGATGCTGTATCTCAACACCCATGCAGCTCTAGAGCAGATGAGACGTCAAGCTGAGAAAGACAATGAGAGAGGCCCTCGGGTATGTTAACAGGCAATTTATTTAAAAAGTTTGGGGTCAGTGAGGTTTTATTTGAAAGAAATTGTTTACTCAGCAAAAAAAAATTAAACTGATCAAAAATATCAGTAAAGTCAATGTTACCAAAGATTTTTATTTCAAATGAATGATTTTCCTTTGAACTGTCTGTTCAACAAAAAATCATGAAAAAAGTATCAGTTTCCACAAAAATAATAAGCAGTACAGCTGTTTTCAACATCGATGATAATAAGATGTTTCCTGAGCAGCAAATCAGCATATTAGAATGATTTCTGAAGGATCATGTGACACTGAAGACTGGGGTAAGGATGCTGAAAATTCAGCTTTGCCAACACAGAAAACAGTTTTTTATATATATATATATATATATATATATATATATATATAATATTTCACAATATTTCTGTTTTTTCTGTATTTTTGATTAAAGTCCCCAACTAAGAAAGCCCAAAGGCACTACAATTGTAGTGTACATATTAGAGGTGGGAATATTTAGGCACCTCGCAATTTGATTGGATCACAATTACGATTCAGAGGGCTGCGCAATGCGATGATGATAAAATGATAATCAATGCATCTGGATTTTCTATACATGATTTCCTTTTTTCTCACTGTGTGACTATATATGTGGTTAAGTTGTGGTTAAACAGGGTTTGTTGTCATAGGTAATGGTAGTTGGACCAACTGATGTGGGAAAGACAACATTATGTCGAGTGCTTTTGAATTGTGCTGTGCGACTGGGACGAAGACCTACGCTGGTAGAATTGGATGTCGGGCAGAGCAGCGTGAGTAAAGGATGCCTGAAGGATCAATGTAGATGTGCTAAACGTTACAGAATTGTAAGAAATGAAACGCTATATGCATGTTTTAGATTTTAGGCATTTTCCTAACTATCGGCATTTATAATGGCCGATAAATTAATATAAAAAAAAATGCGGTGTGGTGATGCCAATAAAGCACATAAAAGCTGTCACAAAGAACTGGCAAAAGTAATTATTGTGAATACATCAAATATAGCAAGGAGAAAGTAATGATTGTGAATACATCAAATATAGCAAGGAGACATTTTAATTGTTTATTAATAAACAAGTGTTTTCAATCAGTGTCGCTGCAAAGTTGACAACGCTGACTCGCGATCTTCAGTGAACACGCCAGAGAGAAATGCACATTTCATACGGATTACAGCAGAGAGCAGTCTGTCTTTCGTTTTGAATTGTTCTGTTTAAAAGTAGACATTTAAATATAGATATATTTATTAGGTCTATACGCTGAGTTTCGGTTCATTTATGGGACGAGTTGCAGTTCACGCGACGGGGCCGCTATATTTACTTCTTATTTATTAAAATTAAGATACAATTAATACAAAACGAAATTTACTTTAATGAAAGGCTTTGTGCTTTCTGTTTGAGGTCTCTGTGAAAGTTTTAAAGCACTTTAGTGCCGCTTTCAGAGCTTGTCACATCCGTCACATTGTTTTTTCCTCATAAATGCGAACACGAAAAATAAAATAAAATGAATATTTTATGTTCTGTTGAGAGCTTAACCTTCTTCATCCGGTTGGTTGTAGCCTATTACTTTTGATTTGCGCAGTGTAATTCACAGAATTGATTTTTCTGCTGCAGCCTCTGTCACGTATTGTCAAGCGAGCAATAACGGCCGGTGTAGACAGTGTTGAAGCTCATACGTTACACAAGCAATCATTTATATAACTATAACACTATGTTTCACGTTTAGTACATTTTGCTTACTACTTATTTAAAAATAGTATAAAAGTACTGTACATATGTAATTAAAAACGTTCTCATTATGATATTATTAATTTTACTTTAGTAAAAAGATTTGAGCTCTCCCTCCACTGGTAGAGATTAGAGGAATTAAGACTAAAAATAGAAGATAATAAGGTTTTGTCAGTGACACTTTTGATATATTTACTAATACAAGTTATGTTTTATATAACGTGACTAAATTAAAAGACAAAGTCGTTAGTGAAGATTATGCAACAGTATTTATAATACAATATAACATGCAACTAGTTTGGTTACTGCTCAAATGTATCATTCTCATTCTATCATTCACCCTGTCTCCATTACATATCTTTGTCTCAGTGTTTGATCACCACATTTGAGTGATTTTATTTTATTTATTCATCCTTTATTTTACCAGGATAGTCCCATTGTGATAAAAATCTCTTCTTCCAGGGAGTCCTGGCCAAAATGGCAGCACAAAAAGTTTCGCGTATACAATACAAACATACAATTCAAAAATTGTACATAAAATATAACCCAGCACTCAGAAAATCATTGCAAAACATTTATTTATTCTCTTTATACTATGGATTCTATATACAGTACCCATCAAAAGTTTGTACACACCAATAGGAAAGTGTGTCCAAACTTTTGACTGGTACTGTACTATAATACACATACATAATATTGCTACTGTATTATAATACACATAAATAATATCGGCCGATATATCGGTATCTGGTTTTTTTTATCGGAATCGGCATCGCCCCCCAAAAATCCATATCGGTCGGGCTTTAGCATGTTTAATTGTTCTTGTCTTTAGGTCTCTGTGCCTGGAACTATGGCAGCTCTGTGCATTGAGCGTCCTGCTGATGTAGAAGAAGGCTTCTCTGTGCAGGCTCCGCTGGTCTTTCACTTTGGCTCCACCACACCAGGAACAAACATCAAACTTTACAACAAGGTAATAGCAAAGTTGCTCTTACGGGATTGTCGTCTTTATACTTCAGTGATACACTGAGCTTTGGGCCATAAATTATTGGAGCAGATTGATCTTGGCCCCAAACTATCCTGGCACTGTTTAATCAATAATAACGAGAAGAAGAGCATTTATCTTTCACTTAAACGCAGCTATAAAGTCTCACTCTTCTTCTGTAATTGTTGATGCAGAAACCGCAAGTCCGTTTTTGTACAGTACATTATCTGTACTACTAGGGTGAAAGAGTTTAGTAACAAGAATCCTCTTAGCTTTGAGTAGTAGGACTGTTAAAGAAAACATGAAATCAAATGGTGTTAACCCATTAACTTGTTTAATGTACGTTCCTGGTTTACGGTGCTTGGTCCATTAGTGCATGTTATTCCAAATTTAAAAGTCAATCTTTTTTTTTCTTTTTTTTAATGAATAGTACTTACTAAATATTTAATGTTGTATACTGTTATATATATATAATATTAAATGTTTTAACTGTTTCTGTTTCTTTCTCTTTTTTTAAATATTTGTATTAATATTTTTGTGTAATATTTTTTCTTGTTAAATACTGTCGGATAGTAATACAGTAAATTATTATTAAATAAATTATTATATTTAGCATATTTTTATTTAGCAAGGATAAAAAATTGATCAAAATTGACACTAGACTTTTACATGTTTGCAAAAACCTTTATTACCAACCCCAAAATTCTGAATGGTAGTGCATGTCAGATTACTGAAGTAACAGGTTGTGAATTCTGTTTCATGTTGACTTCACTATGCATCATCCAGACAAATTAAAATAATGTGTTGTAATGAATGTCTCTCTTTTTCTCTTTGTGTGTAGCTGACTTCAAGCCTTGCAGAAGTGTTTTCCCAGCGCTGCGAAGTGAACCGCAAAGCTAGTGTGGGTGGCTGTATAATCAACACATGTGGCTGGGTGAAAGGTTCAGGCTACCAGGCACTGGTCCACTGTGCTTCAGCCTTCCAGGTGGATGTTGTTCTTGTCCTGGACCAGGAGCGTCTCTACAATGAGCTTAAACGTGACCTACCACACTTTGTACGTGTCGTCCTTCTGCCAAAATCCGGTGGCGTGGTGGAACGCTCCAAGGACTGCCGGCGAGAGTCACGAGACGAAAAGATCCGGGAATACTTCTATGGTTTCCGTGGAACTTCCTTTTACCCTCACGCCTTTGATGTGCGCTTTTCAGATGTGCGCATTTACAAGATTGGTGCGCCCTCTATCCCAGACTCCTGTCTCCCCCTGGGTATGTCTCAAGACGACACCCAGCTCAAACTCGTCCCAGTCAGCCCCGGCAGGGATTTGACCCACCACGTGCTGAGTGTGAGTTCGGTGGAGGATGAAACAGAGGTGGGTGCGAGTCAGAGCAGAGGGATTCTAGAGAGTCCGGTGTGTGGCTTTATAGTGGTCACAGCGGTGGACACACAAGCTCAAGTGATGACGGTACTCTCACCGGCGCCCAGACCGCTGCCACGACACACTCTGCTCATTATGGACATTCGCTTCATCGACCTTAAATAGAAGCATACAAGTATTTGTAGCAATGTTTGGTTTTCAAAGGGCTAATTTTAATAATTTTGTACATTTGTAAAAGCTGCTGTTATTTTATTTTTTAATAAATTCAATTGCAATTTTATATGTCCTTCTGAAAATACAATAAAACAAACCAAACCCAGTTTGACTACATTATTCTGCATGCCATCTTTTCTTCAGTGAAATTATTTCCTTTGAGCAAACAAATTGAGCAATTATTATTTTGACATGCTATAGTGTGTAGACGCAAATCTCTTCCGGATCTCAGTTTGGCTGTCCCATGCCGGTGTCCAGAAATGATGCTGGGGACGAAAAAGGAGATGATGTTGATGCCTTGTTAAGGGTTTTATTTTTGGCTTATCAGACTCTGCATCGGATAAACGACTTGGGGAGTTTTCAGCCCCGGGCATACACAGATCAAAAGCCGTTTCCCGGGCCGTAGAAAGACAGAGATTAAGGGAGAGAGCGGACAGAGAGAGCTGAAGCTCCTCTCCCATCAGATATTACTGCTAACCCGGGCCAGGATGCAGAAGAGAAACCGAGTCTCCAAATCACAGGATGTGTGAATAAACGCCATCCATTTAAAGTACGTAAAGTGGGGATATACGACACAGAGTGAGTATATACCAGTGGATGTCATTCATAATAAATGTGTTATTTTTAAAAAGCTTTTAGGCTCAAGTTGCTATTTGCTTTTGCTCTGTTTTGAAATTGGATCAATAGCACCGCGTTTCAGTTTCCTTCAGTCGAGGCTGTAATAAATGGAGTCCCAGGCTTGACTTGGCGGCCTACTTAAACAGAAAGCAAAACACGATGTGAAAAGTTAAATGATCGTATTTTACTGAGGTTTAGAAGTTATTTGTGCTACTACTTAATCAATATGCATTCGTTCTATGTTTTGAAGTCTTGTTTTACTGTGCAAGGTAGTATTTTGGAGGACTATATTCTCAGCTGGGGCGATATAAGCTTACGAACACGGGACAAAAGCGTAGGGTTTTTTACTCTGAATTTTGCTTTTATGTTTGAAATTGTTTGTTTTGATATTTAACTAATATTGGGACTCATTTCACCAGTTTGGTTTGTGTTTTTGCTGTAGTGAATGACCGCGTCCGCTAATGAGTTGCCTAACGTTAACGTTTTTATGCATTATAGTTATATTCAAACGTGTGCAATAAAGCCAAGAAATGTCTAGGTAGGTGGACAGCTCAAAACCATTTTAAATGTAGATTTTCTCTTCCTCGAAGTGTATCTATAGTAAACTGGACCTGTCTTGTAAACATTACAGCTAGCCGGTGAAAAACCATTGTAGTCTCTGTGTTTTACAAGACTGTTAAACTGACGGTTTTGGGTCAGTGACATCCTAACATAATTTTCCAGTTTATTATTGATTATGTGGTCTGGTCAGATATCATCTGAAATCCATCATCCACTTCATTATTGATTAAAAGTTGATGGTCAGATATGATCTAACATGTATGAATGAATCAAATCAAATATAATTCCCATATGAACAGTCAGTTTTCAGGTGTTACTAATGAAGACAGCAGAAGTAGCTGCAAGAAAAGAAGATTATGAGTCGTGTAATAAGGCTTGTGTTTGCAAGGCTCAAGGTCACTGTGTGGTCAGTGGGACAGCAAAGCCAAGGAGAAAAGGGGGATTGTAAAAGGGGGATGGGTTTGGGGGGAATTGTATACAAAAAAAAAACCTTGTGGAGAATACAGGAAAAAAGAGGCGCACCCTTTCCTGGTGAGTCAGAAGTTGTGACAGAGCAGCAAAAGCATGATCAGGTTTCAACACGATGTGTGTGTGTAGGTTTCACAATTCATTGCTTTATGTTTCGCTTTGTTTATGTCGTCATTCGTTTGATACAGACTGCTTGTAAATGAAATTGAACCGGTATGGAGACTGTCAAGAATCTGTAAGATCAGGTCATGAGTTCACATCTTACGTGTTTTATTATCTCCTCTTCTTATAGATACCGCTCAGGCCTGTTAAGGAATCAGAAAGGAGCAAGGCAGCATTCTAGACTCACCAGTGTAATCCATGTGAGGAAAGAAAGGCCTCATGGGACACTATGCAGGGGTAAAATGTTTTTGCACACTCATGTGCCACCAAGACTTGGAGTTTTCAACCCTGGACATATACGGATTGCGTGCAATTGCTGTGGTGGACACGCGCTCAGCTGTGGGCATTGCTTTTTTTCATATGAACCTCTGAAAAACAACTCTGCCACGTTATCACGTGGATATCTACACTTGCAAGATTCGTGTGATTGCAACCTGGGAAACTGTGTTTTTCTTGCTCGCTTTTCTGCCTCGAAGTGTGAGAATAGATCACCCCAGAAGAGTGGAGAATGAGCTCTCATTTAGGGCAGAAGACATTAAGAGCTCTGTTTTATATTTTGTTCTAGTAATTACGATCTTTTCTTAGACGGACTGCTCCAGGGGGAATCCAGACTCCCATTGAGATTGTAAAAAGAAAGTCTATTTTTTTTGTCTTGTAGTTTATTTTTTTCCCCATACGTTTTGTTTCATTGTATACCTCCCACCAAAACTTTTTTTCTTTCTGTAGTCTGACATCATACTCGCATGCGCTCATCTGCTGTGATGCTTTAAAAAATATGAGATTGGTCTCTGAGCGATATACTGCATGAATGGCTGAACTCAAATTGCTGCTTCCTTTGAGCTCTTTTTGGTGTAACATGGGGCTTACCAGAGATTTGCACTAAAAGAGCTTTGCTGTCACTTGATTTTCCTTTTAATGACCAAATCTTGTTACATTCAAGCCATATGAACTTATTTTTGATTAAACTAGAGCTATTTTTGTATAACAGTAAAGTCGTAGTATCGCAAATTATATGAATTTAGTCTATTTTTTATGTATCAGCACAGACGTGTATACAAAAAAACATCTGCACTATTTTACGTTAACATTTGATTTAGGAAAGAAATGCACCTTGATTTGTGAGAACATAATTCTGTTTATATCAGTTTCACTAAAGTTATTATGGCCATAGATACAGACCATCATCACTCAGGTGAGAGACAGGCTTTCTTCTCTCTCTGACAGCTTTCCCTGTTCCCCAGTTTTTTTTTTACTCCTCCAAATGCCTGTGGGTCTCAGTGTGGGCGGGGCTCTTGGAGACCCCTCCCCATTCCGCCCCAGTCGCTATGTGCCTGTGTCCGCAGCAACCGCCTTCCTTGTGGGGGCCACTACACTGTTTCTCTGTTTCACGTGAGTAGAACCTAAATGCATTAATTCAGAAACTCAGTGTCTCAGTATTACTGTATGTGTAATGAGAGAAATCTCTGTGTAGGTGTCCGTGGCTGTCAGAGCGGATCTCCTTCACCATTCCGCTCTATAATGGTGTGGTCTTTCTCTTTACACTGGCCAATTTCTGTATGGCCACATTCATGGACCCCGGCATCTTTCCTAGAGGTACGCACTTCAGTTTATTTTTATGTAATTTACATTGAGAAAATGTGAGTAAATCCTGCTTAGTTGTGTGAAGATGGGTGAATCTGGATATAAGGAGCACCTCAATACGACCAAAAGGGAACTTTACCTTTCACGATTAAAGGGGTTGGGGCTACCCCTAAATATTTTACAATATTACTGTTTTTACTGTATTTTTAATTAAATAAAAGCAGCCTTGGTGAGACTTCTTTCAAAAACATTTAACAAAATCTTATCACCCCAAGCTTTTAACTAGGGATGCACCGATATGAAAATATCAACACCGATAACCAATAATTTGAAATTTGAAAGCCGATAACCGATATATTGGCCGATAAATCTGATTCCAAATTTGTATACAATTTTTGAGAGCCTGATTACAAAATCAAAAGTCTTACCATTAAAGCCCATGTCCCAAGCACACAATTATGATGTTCTTATGATAATTTTATGTAGCCTATATGACAGACTTGCACTGCACATGTTGCACTTAACTGTATTTTCCTTTTTTAAGTGATTCCAATCATATTTCAAGCAATTCAAAACCATCATGGCGAACAGTGCGCACGCATTTAAAGTGTCTCAGCTGAAGGAAATAATCCATTATTTATCGGCTTTAATATATCGGCCTAAAATGTCTTAACGGGCTGATAATAACATTAAAAATGAACATATATTGGCCAATACCAATATGGTGGCTGATATATCGTGCATCCCTACTTTTAACACTAGTGTACTTTTCTAGTGTACACTAGTAAAGTGTACTAGTAAAGTGTGCCACCCCCCCCCCCCCCCCCCCACCACCACATGTGGACACATGTCTTACAGCTGAGGAAGATGAGGATAAAGAGGATGATTTCCGGGCTCCGCTTTATAAGACGGTGGAGGTGAGGGGCATTCAGGTACGGATGAAGTGGTGCTCCACGTGCCGCTTTTACAGACCACCGCGATGTTCACACTGCTCTGTGTGTGACAACTGTGTGGAGGTACTCACATATTCATCGTAGTTTCACTCTAAACAAAATCTTCAGTGTTCTGGTTATAGTCTTGACTTTTTTTTTATTGTCTAAATGCGTGTATGCATGTGTGTGTCTGTGTTTAGGACTTTGACCATCACTGCCCATGGGTGAACAACTGCATTGGGAGGCGGAACTATCGTTATTTCTTTCTGTTCCTGTTCTCGCTCACTATTCATATTATGGATGTGTTTGGCTTCAGTCTGCTATACATCCTCCATCACACTAAACAACTGGACCAGGTCCATGCTGGAGTCACGTATCCTTTACACATAATGCACCCACACAATGCACCCACATACGCATGTGCAAATAAATGCACATTAACCTGTTCTGTTGGTATCCTTAACATGCTCTTCAGTATGGCAGTGATGTGCGTAGCTGGTCTGTTTTTTGTCCCGGTTGCGGGGCTCACTGGGTTCCATGTTGTTCTTGTAGCCAGAGGGAGAACGACCAATGAACAGGTGTGTCTGTGTGTGTGTTCGGGTGTGTCTTTTGTCCACATTGTATGTGTTTAGTCAAACAGAATGATGTTAATTTTCTGCATGATTTCCAAGTGCGTGTTTTCAATTTTCCTCTCTTCACCCTCAGGTGACCGGGAAGTTCAGAGGTGGCGTTAACCCCTTCACACACGGATGTTTGAAAAACATTGCACACGTGCTGTGTAGTTCGCAGGCTCCCAGGTTAAAAAATCATATTTCCTTACAAATAAAAACGTGTTTTGCAGATTTAGTTGAAAATAAAGTTTTAATTGTTTGTAAATGTTTTTTTGGGCAGGTATCTTGGTCGCTTACGAAAGCCTCGTTCTGTTCAGGTCCAGCCACCATTTTTGCGGCCACCTCTGTCTGAAGCCCAGTTAGCTGCTAAAGTCCTGGATAATGGCATCCAGCAGGTACAAACATCTTATCATACCTTTTTTCATCATGCTAACATTAATGGTTTGCAGCCGCAGTGCTTTCTAAATGGAGTAGGTCTGTAATGGTAAGTTTTTTGTTATTGCGCAGTGTAAATTGATTCAATAAATAAATAAATAAAGATAATGTAATAAATATAAAATAATAGATAAACTATAATAGATCAACTTAGAGATTTGTGCTGGTAACAGAAAGGTTGTAGGTTCAAAAAATAAAGCGAAACATAGTTGGATATTGATTGATAATTTGAGCAGTGTTTTTGAGTGATATTTGGACTTTTATATTAAATTAGTTGTTTTTATTATTGTTGGACCGCCAATAAGTGGTCATTAAATTGCTTATTTAATGCATTATAATAATTAAAATATTCACAATGAATTTGATATGTAATTGTTGTAGCCTAGTAATTATACTGCTGTGCAAAAAAATCAATATCAGTCACCCTTTTCCATTCTTACCTCCAAACTTGACACTATTTAATAATTTTCATGCTCTAGTCTTTTCGTTTTAGCTATCTCTACAGATGAATTGATCAACTTGCTTTTGAAAGTAATTGATGTACAATGCTAAAGATCTCTGTTAAGAGTAGGTTCATAAAAACCCTTTAGACGAACAGGCTATTTTTGATAAGAGTTGCTCTGTCTGTGTGTGTGTGTGTGTGTGTGTGTGTGTGTGTGTGTGTGTGTGTGTCTGTGTGTGTGTGTGTCTGTGTGTGTCTGTGTGTGTCTGTGTGTGTCTGTGTGTGTGTGTCAGTGTCAGTCTAAAAGTAGTCTGGACATAATGGAGAGTCAGTCCACTGATGCTGATCCACCTCCACCACCCAAACCAGAGCACAGATACCCTGGGCTGCCTCACACACAAAATGAAGGTTAGTGCACATGCATTATAGATGTCAGATCATGAGTAATATTACTTTTTCCAATGATGTCAAGTAGAGATAAAAGGAAAAAAGAATATATTTTTATAACAATATTTTCTTTCAATCAGAGTGCAGCTTGCTGAACGAGACTCCACCCACACCTTCATTGTATAAATATAGGCCGGCCTACAGCAGCCCGGGAAAAAACCACACGGCCTCCACACATTCCAGCAAGGTAAGTCTAAGTGGAGTACACCTAAGTTCAAGTACAGAAACTGTCAAATATATTTTTTAGTTTAAGACACCCTTGATGCACTTTGCATTGCATTTTTCCCCTTTTTTGTTAATCCTTTCTTTTATTATTTTTCTTGATTATCTGAAATCACTGGCAGTCAGTGAGCGAGTAAGTTTAGATGTGAGTCGTCTGTTGTTATGGTGTGTTTTGCACCTTGCTCTTGTGTTTTGTCATTTTGAATCTGCAGTTGTTGCGTTTTATTCAAGCTGGACCTGTTGCCGTTTTCCTCATTCTGAAGCATAACTTGACTCCTTTCCTTCATCCATTCTGTAAAAAATGGCATGAATCTAGTGTCAAATCCTCCTTGATGTTTTAACCATAATTCTTGTGCCTCCATACGTTCCTACTGAGCCCCCAAGGGGACATGGTGATGGGAAGAAAAGGCATTTTAGCACTTCTGCGTTCGCTCACTTTATACCTTTGCATTTTGCTGAGACACTTTGTGTCTGCTCGCAAACTTTTGCATTTTATAATATTGCAGTGACTGTATTTTGCTCTAGTCTGTTTAATTAAGTAAAAGAATCTCAGATACAGGATTTATTTTGAGATTAACAGTTTGTTCTCAAAAGCTCTGAAATTTAGTTTTTCTATGCTTTTCAATGTGGTCGAACGCAAAACTTTGCACAAGAATGCAAAAGTTTTCCAAGCAAATGCAAAAGCATTTAAATAGTATTTTTCCTACAATCTCCAATGTCCCCTTAGGGGCTCAGTCCGTACGTCCCTTTTATACAGTGTGGTTTTCTCAAACTTTCAGTTGTGTGTCATCCTTCATCTCTTCGGTGATGCTGTCAGGAACGTTTGGTGTACACTTTCTGTCTTTCTATTTCCTCTCAGATGAGTCGAGGGAACAGTATGACCGAGTCTCCCTCTGTCCCTGTCACCACTGGGCAGCCCAGCTACCTCTCAGACCCCAGTTTGTCAAGCCGAGGGGGTGCAGGGTGCCGTGGGGGAGGAGAGGGGGGTAGAGCAGGCTCGGGGGGGCTGGGTGGGGCCTCTGCGTTTGGCGGGCGATCTTACCCTTCTTTTACAGACACCCTCCTACAATCAGCAGCAGCCTCTTGCTCCTCGAGCCTTCGCTCTGCCCAAACGGCCCACAATGCCCTTGGGCCCCTCATCTCTGAGGGTACGACCTCCACTAGCTACAAGAGTTTAGCCAATCAGACGCGCAACGGCAGCTTGTCATACGAAAGCCTGCTGACGCCCTCCGAAAGTCCAGAGTTTGAGTCTGCTGCTCATGAGCTGTCCCCGCCCAGACCACACCCTCCGAACTCTCTTAGCACAGTACCAGGGCCCCCGCATATTTTGGGGTACACGTCTCCTTTCCTGTCTGCTCAGCAGAGGGAGGGCTCTCTCCAGGCCTGTCCTGCCCCCCTAAGACCCTCCCCCAACAGAGCTTTCCTGCGCCCAACAAGCTCACCTCCTTCTCGAGCTCCACCCCTTTCTCCTCGCGCTCGCTCATTGGGCTCCCCTCCTCCTGGCCCTGCCCCTGGCCATACACCTCTGGGCAAATCACTGTCCTACGGAGGTGGCGCCGAATTACAGCACCGCCCCTCTACATCAGGGGGCGGGACTCCGATGCCGAAGTGAGTAATGCCTGCAGATTTTAGCTGTCTCTCTTTTTCCCCACCCCCCAAAAAAACCTGCACGCCTGTGTGTGTGATGGTCAAGTAGAATATTGAGGTCCAGTGTTCGTGATTGTATTTATTTGGTTTGGTCTCTCTTCTTCTCTTTGTTCAGTAACACTGTCTCTTTCTTCCTGCAACCCATGGCCACTCTACTGTCCCTCGAATTTCTGTACGCACCCTCCATCTTTCTCTGTCCTTTTTCCTTCTCTGTTCTCTTTCTTTACGTTCGTCTGCTATCTTCTACCCTCCCTCCTCCTGCCTTGTGGCCATAAGGATGACTATGTCTCTGTGCTAAGGTTCGTCTTATTTTGCAAATTTTTATGTCTTAAGTCAACATATTGGAAAACCGTAGTATTTAACATTTCTACCTCTGAAACAACTTCCTTTTCGCCTGACATTACCAAGGCGGATTAGACTGCTGTTGTAGTTCAAATAGCTTTTCTAAAATCTTAATGCAGCAATTTCTGAATATTATAACATAGAGTTCTGCAGGTATGATGTATTTTTGTAGGCAGCACGGAAGTTAGTCACCCTGGTTCCCTTGCCAAAAACACAATAGGAATTTTTCATTGACTTTTGGATTAATTAGCTGAAGTAAGCTGTGTACAACAAAGGTTTCTGATTCATACACATTTTGTTCATCATGATAATCTTCACAAATGAACACAACTTCTATGAATTTAAGCCTAAATACAATCGGCTGAAGTAAAAAGCTAAACGTAGACTGTAAATGAACTACACTATGTTCACATGACTTCAACGTCACCATTAAGCTAATATGGTAAAAATTGGCTTGTAATTTAATGTTGACTTGAAACCTTGTTTGTGAATGTGTCTTGCTTGCCTTGTCTCTGTTACATTTAAGACATTTATTCCTACAACACTTTCAGTGCATCTAAGGTGTTTTTGGCTTTATTATTATCTTTTCCACATGCATCCTATTTAATTTTTTTTAACATTTCTCTCTTTTTTTCCCCTCCCACCAACGATTCAGCTCGACTTTTAAACAAAACATGGCCAATCATCACGCCCACTCACACAAACCTGCAGGAGGGGTGAAGAAAGTTACTGGTGTTGGAGGAACAACCTATGAGATTTCAGTGTGAACTACTGACAAGAAAGAATCAGGATTCACTCTGCGGTTTTTGCCCTCTGAGCCTCGGTCAGATATGTGTAAAGCTGCTCAACCACACATGTAAAAAAGCATATAAAGGACTACAAACACAAATCGTAAGTGTTTCCCAGTCAAACTTCATCAGTCACTGTGGAGGACATACACTGAGAACGTGGACCACTGAAGACGAGTCTTACATAGTTTGGTTTTTTGAATATCAATATGGTACACAAATAACACAGACTTTCATAGTTATTTAAAGAATCATTTGGTATTTCAATGTATTACCTATCGATTTGTACACAAGACTGTCCGATGATCACTGGACATTCAGCCTTAGTAGGCGGGACCATGTGAGACACACTGCTGTCTCACCCAGAATGACGTCAACAGAAACCACAAACCTCTCAGCAGTCAGCCAATAAGCATTTGAAACATTTAGGACATGAATCACTGTTCAATCTGGCATAGTCCACATTTTCAAACCCTTGAAAGGACAGTTCACCTATAAATTTTAATTCTGTCATCCTGTAACAACCTCATGTTGTTTCAAGCCAGTTTGACTTTCTATGTTCTGTGGAACACAAAAGAAGATATTTTAACAAATGCTCTTTTCCAGACAAAAGTGTCCAGTGTCAGCAAATACAAAAAGATCACCATAAATGTGGTCCATACGAGTTCTAAAGTAATAAGTAGGGATGCACAATATATATATATATATATATATATATATATATTTATACGTTCATTGTTAATGTCATCGTTATCGGGCCGATAATACAATTTGGCAGATATATTAAAGCTTATAAATAATGGATTTTTTTTCCCTTCAGCTGAGACACTTCAGTTTGCCAAGATGGTTTTGAATTGCTTGAAATATGATTAGAATCGCTTTAAAAAAGCAAAATACAGTTAAACAGCGCAAGTCTGTCACACAGGCTACATAAAATTATAATGAGAACATTATAATTTTGTGCTTGAGACATGGATTTTAATGGTGAGACCTTTGTTTTTGTAATCAGGCTCTCCAAAATTATATAAAAATTTGGATTTAGATTTATCGGCCAATTTATCGGTTATCGGCTCTCAAATATAAAGAATTATCGGTATCGGCCAAAGTTTTTATGTCGGTGCATCCCTAGTAATACATTTCAATCTGTTCCCCAAAAGCTATCTTAAGTCATTATTAACTGCAAATTCTGCCACAGTCACAACTCTCAAATTGAATTTTCGCATTTCAAACTTAAAGCACAAAACGCAAGGATTGCATTTAGCCGTGTTGACATGACATTTGAAACGTGCATGTGTGCTCATCACAGAATTGTAATTTTTGGGTGAACTATTCCTTTAATTTATTTCTTAATTCTTTTTTTGTGTGTTATTTTATACAGGTACAGATGTCTATTATTAGGTAAAAGATAAAGAAGATAATATTAAAATGCAGGCATATATGATGTATGATTGTTTTAGGTGGGAAGGTGTTTGTCAGATTTAAATGGCTGCATCAGCCAGATGACATTCTCAGCCAAAGAGACTCAAAGATGACATAGCACACTCGGCAAGTAGGAGTGAATGTATCTGTAAAGACACAAGTTACTAGAGCACAACATTTTAATCGAAAGGTCATTTAGATTAAGTACTGAAGATACGTATGCAAATTGTAACTTTGTGTCAGCGTGTCCACCAATCAAGGGAGATACTCTCTTGACACATGGTCAGCCAATCACAAGAGAGTTTATTTATTCAGCCAGAAGAGGCCAGTGCAAGTGTATGCTGGATGCACCATCATATGGATGGGGACATTGATTTTGAAATTTCGTTCTTTTTTTTTTCTTTTCTTTTTTTTTACTGGACATTGGTTAAAATAAACAACCAGAGTGCAGTTATCTCCTCCTAGATATATACGTTTTGATTGTATTCGTATATGTGAGAGAATGAGTGTGAAATTTTAGTTTAACTTACCTGACTGTTGTACAAGAGCACATTCCAGCTATCCTTTTGGTTCAGATCAGAGGTCATTCACGTCTTTTGTCTGGCTTTTGAGGTCTGAGGACCAGCGGCCGGTCAGTTTAAGATATAAAAGCCGCTTATGCAGACAAATGCAATGTTTTTTTAATCTTTTGTCATTTCCACCATGGCCTTATGATGCCTTTTTAACTGTTATCAAGGGTATGTCAGTCTGTATACTGGATCTGAGAGATGACGGTTAGATTGTTGTGTTGAGTTTTGGGGAAGAATGCAGACTCTTTTTAGCCCTTCTGTATTCCTTTAATGCCGCTGACTCTTGAGTCATATGAGCAACACATTTTCAACAGAACAATAAATGATTCAAGAGTGAACACAAGCTAAGTTTCCTCATTTTACATTGCAATGTTTTTATACCATTTTGTCATGAGTGAACACAAGCTAAGTTTCCTCATTTTACATTGCAATGTTTTTATACCATTTTGTCATGATGTGCAATGCATATCAGTAGCTGGTTGAGGTGTAAAGATTGTAAAGAATCAGTTCAGGCACCTGCTTCACTAATAACAAACACCATCTGGAAATGCATCTCTTGCTCCGTAGAATTCAGCAAGTAACTGGTGGTTTAAGTGCTTTTGGGATTTGGTTAAGTACACGTAGTAATCCTTTAGCAAAAGCCACTAAGGCTGACACAAATCTTCTAGTTCAATACCTTTCTGAGGTCAGAGAATATGCAGACAGAAGACTAAATAAGCTAAAATAAAAAGGACTAAAGAAAAGTAAAGGAAGGACTCCAAACTTTGAGGCAGCTGCAGGCACTAATCAAAAATAATATGCTTATCAGATTCTCTCAAAGAAAAGCCTTGTAGTATACTCTTAATTGAATTGGTCGTGCATAAAATTTCTTTATATTTATTATTATGTGATTCTTGTACATGGAGTCCCAAACCTGAATAAATTAAAAATAAATAAGTGTAATAATAGGAAAATAAATAAAGGAATATATGACTTGATAAAATGAATACAATTATTTTTTAGTTTAAGTTTAGTCCTGAATAAATTCATGTATTACTTTTTTGTATTTATTTTAACGTTATTTTTAACTTTATATTTTATTTATTTGTGCATTAATTTAGCTTTATTCTTATTTCAATCAAATAAAATATATATTTTTTCTATATTTATCTCCATTCTTATAGAGAGGCGAGTAATAAAATAAAGATAAAAAACAAAGTTTTTTTTATTTCAAAATTCAAAAATATACAGTTGCATTTGTGTAGCAGACACAACCACAGCCATAACATCAGTAGAGATATTTAACATTTAAAAACATCATCATTATGCTGGTTAATAATAAAACAATTAATCTTACAATACAGTACTCTAAATTATATGTTAACAGTCCAGTTCTGTATGAATATAAGACAATAACAAAGTTAACTAGTTTTAATCAAACCAATTCAAAGTTAAACAGAGCTTCATGTTTACTTTAAAGGGTTAATTTACCAAAAAATGTAAATTATCTCATCATTTACTCACCTTGCTGATGTTCCAAACCTGTATGCCTTTTTTTTTCTTCCTCTGTGGCTCACAAAAAAAAAAAATATTTTGAAGAATGTTGGTAACCAAACAGTTATGGTTACCCTTGACTTCCATTGTATGAACAAAAATATCTCATGTTCCACAAAAGAGGGTAGGTTTGGAATGACAAGGGGGTGAATAAATGAATACAAAATGTACATTATAGGTGAACTATCCCTTTAAAATAAAAATGTAAATCCAGAAGAATTAGGTACACATCAGTGGATCATCACATAGTTACTGAGCAGTGATGATGCTGATGCTTTCTTGGGTCGCCAATCAACTGAAAAGAAAATATTTATAGACATTAATAAAATCAGCTAGATTAAAAATGAATGTTTAACCAGCCAAAAAACAGAGCACTAACTCATATTTCAAGAAATCAAGCACTCATTTTATTCAGAGTGAGTGCAAAAAGTGGCAAACACACTTAATCATGGTGCGTAAATGCATGCTGATCCAGCAGCTGGCAGTACCAGGCAACTAGTGTCATCATCTGTCTCTCTATCCTTAAACATGCCAAAACCCCATCTGCCAGTGTGCTCCAATATTACAGCATTGAAGCTCCCCTATCCCAGAATCCTCTGCCCTGGCATCAGAGCCCAGAAGAGCCCAGACAAACAAAAAGACCTCAGACGCTTGTGAATGCAGACACAGATCAGGCTCATTCACAGACAGTGACTGCCAGAGATGGGAACAGATACTCTCAGAGGGAGGAGAAGGCTTACGTTTTCTTCTCTTTGTCTTTTTTCATGGCAGAGGAGCCTTGAAGAGACTGTAGGGTTTCTGCAGCCACTTTCCTCCTGTTGAAGGTGTTCATCTCCTCTTCTAAATCTCTACGCTTCTCCTCCAGGTTCCTCTTCTCCTCCTGATGAGTGCGTTTCAGCATCTCAAATCTTTCATGAAGCTGGGAATACAAAACAAGAGTTCATTTAATGAGATACTCGCTTTTATTTTATTTTATTTTTGTCCTAAATTAATTTAAAGTAAATTACTTATTATGAGCGTTTCATTTAAATAATTCTGTTAATGATTAATCGATTAACTCCCCTAGTTCAGTGCTGAGATAATCGCAATTTTATTTTATTTCTATATTTTTATTTTATTTTTGTATTTTTTTGTTTAAGTTTATGAAAATGTTGTTTTATTTTATGAATAAATGTTGACATGTATTTAAATATTTTATGATTTAATAAAAAGTTCAATTTATTTAAAGACTATTTTATTTAATAAAAATATATATTTTTAAATATTTAAAAGTTTTTATTTTAGGATTTAATTTGAAATGACAAGTATTTAGAATCTTATGCTTATTTTATAAAAAGTGATTTATTTAAACAATTTATTTAATTTCATTATTTATTCTACTCTAAGGCAGTGTCTGCACCAAAAGCAGTTGAAATGTAGTTTTACATGACCATTTATATTGTATACACTAGTACACATATAATCCCGTCTTGAAATGATGGCAACATTTTTTTAAACATGTTTTCCAGTTAAAACCAGTGGTTTATACCTCTCTCTCCTTCTCTTTTAGCTCTGCTTCCGTCTCCTTCACTTTGTTGACAAACATCTGTCTCATCTGCTCCTCCTTCAGTTGTAGCTCGCCGATAAATTCTCTCCTCTTGGCCACGTATGTCTCCTGCAGACTGAATGTGAGGACAGATAGTGAGAAGTGAAGCATTAACAGACATTTCATTGCACTTGATGCAATGAATGTTTATGTAATGTATGTAATGTTTCCATGATCATATGATGCATCTTAAAACAATTTACTGTTTTTTTTTTTCCCAGCAAGACTAAGACTAACTAGTACAAGTTAGCAATTGGTTGTAAAAGTGTCTTGGATGAGATCTTGCAGTACCTGAAGGGTTCGCTGTCAGGGTCCGTGTCTTTAAAGCCCATCTCCTCCAGTTTGCAGCGGCGGTACAGCTCATAGTGTCTGGCGTGGGTCTGTTCCCTCAGGTCCAACATATTGACACGGATAAGCATCTCTCTCAGCTTTACAAAGTCACAGTGACTCTCGTTCTCCACTGAGGACAAAGCCCAGACATCATAATTTTATTAAAGTCACCATGAAATCAAAATTGACAATCCTTTTTTTTTATGGAATATTACAGTATTACAAATGTTTTATCTGTGGACATCATTCTTTTTTTATAATTATTTTGCCTTGTAATCTTTTTTAAAAAATCCCCTCCCTCTTGCAGTGACATCTCTGATGATGGCTGCATTTGAAATGGCCTACTATAGCATATAGCAAGCGGAAAACAGTAGGCCTTTGTGACAAGAATAGTACAACCGAATTTACAGTACTCATAAAAGAGTAGGCAAAAAGTACCCGATGACCTTCTTCCGGCGAGATTCTGAAGTGTGCGCAAGATGGACACTTTACTATCCCATTAGGCCATGAGAGAAGATTTATGAATGACAGTGAAGCGACGTAACTGACACTTGTAGGTCACATGATAATGACAACATGGCGAATGTAGTAAGTCCAGATTACATTCATACTACACTCACCCATACTACACAGAACATACTTTTTTAGCAGTCACAAAGTAATTACTTATTCAAATGAAGTACCTACTAAAGAGAGTATGTGATTTCGGATGCAGCCGATGTGTTTTTCAGTGTAAGGGCGGGACAACCTGTCACTCACATGAGATCGACCAATAGCAAACCACAACCATCCAATTGTTCAATCAATTCCTGATAGACAAAATCAAGTCCCGCCTTATTTCTTCTTGTACAAGCAGCGTATCACTCTGATATATACGTCACAACTACCATTTCATGCCAACTTTAATAATCTGGTGTAGTTCTCATGATGTCTTCTGCAATCAAGACAGTTTGCTTGTTGTTTTGCATTAATGTTGACAAACTATGTTTAAGATAAGCTGTGGTTATACTGTCAGCCATTAATAGAAATCTTTAATCTTTACTGTCAGATTTGATCAATTTAAAGCATCCTTGATAAATAAAAGTATTAATATCTTTTTTTTTTTTTTAAATCTACATAATTCCCTGTGGCTGCACAAGAAGTGCAATATACAAAGTACAGTAATTGCATCCTTTGCTATTCATTTGGACTAAAAATGAATGAACTGTTTTTAACAGTTAATTAAATAAAAAGAGAGAAAAATATAGCATTGCCCAATTTGTACATTTTTTCTAACCTAAAGTAAGGCAATGATAATAGCTTTATCTGCTAGCAGCAGTACCTACCCTGTACCACTCCCCATGGATACTGTCTGGCTCGCACCATTTTGTTCCCAATTTGAACCTCCTCACTGCTTCCAATCACAGCAAAAGGCAGATGCGCCTGCAACACAAGTCACTGGCTCAACATTAAAGGTTACTTCTATAGGAACATAGTCTGTATCTGTGGTATATGTATGTTTTCTCAAGTTCCTTTTACATTCATAGAAGAGTTTATTTCAGTCACTGCTTCATCGTCTGTTGGGAACTGGTAGATCTGAACACCATTGCTGACCAGTTCACTCATGATCTTGATCTTAAATTTTTGAAGCTCACTCTTGGAAATTGTGTCTGCCTTTGCAATGATGGGAATAATGTTAACCTGGTTGGGAAGGAAAAATATGGATATACATTAATAATATAATTCTCTGTATAATTTAATATATACACACACAACAAATGCACAATTTATAGCCTATTATTAAAAGACAATAAATGACTAACACTTTCTGAATACGATACCTTGCTGTCCAGTTTCTTCATGGTGACTAAGTCCAGAGATTTCAGTGAATGTCCAGTGGGAGCAATAAAGTAGAGGCAGATATGGATGCGTGAATCATGATAATTATAAAGGGAACGTTTAATTTTAAGCTCTTCTTCAAGGAAGTTTTCAAACTGGGCATCAATGTAGTCCACAATAGGTTTATAACTGCAGATAAACAATAAAAGGTGTAAGAATTTTGATTTGATCCTGACATTTCATTATCAATGTCATTCATAGCCTATACCTTTCAGTGCATATAAGCATTACCTTTCTTCTTTATTAATCTGGTCGCCAAATCCCACAGTGTCCACAATGGTCAGCTGCAAATCCACATTGCTTTCCTGTAGGTTGTACGTTCTGGGGCGTAAATGCACGCCATTCTGGAAGTGGCTGGCCTCTTCATTTTCGAACGATGTGTTAAAAAGTGTGTTCATTAAAGTGGATTTGCCTATCCCAGTTTCACCTGTAGAAACGAAGCAATCTCTTGCAACAATCTTAATATTTAAATGCCAGCTATTCAGGTATTTAAAAGCAATTCTTCCTCACCTACGCAGAGAATGTTGAAGCTGAATCCTTGGCTCGCTGATTTGCTGACCAGCTGATCAGGAAGACTGTCAAAACCGACATGACCGTTGAGAGAGAGAGTCCTCATCTCCTCGCACTGAGAAATTACAACATCAAGAAAGTTTGACATGACATACCAGGAAAACATTGATAGTGTCATGATGAATAATTGCCACAAGGGTCTTTGTAAAAAAAAAAATTCACAAAATTACGTTATAGTGAATGTAATCAAGCAAATAACATCTAACAAAACATTTATTGTTGTCTTCAATAATAATAATGGTTTTAATAATCAATTAATCAGTAAATTAATACTATAGTGTACTATAATGTATAGAAGTTTATTACAAGTAATACGAGTAAGATACAAGTAAGTGTAATAATACATTTGAATATAGTTTTATACTTTTGAATTTTCTACTCATCAACTAATCCTGAAATAATGTGTCACAGTCTCCACAAAAATATTAAGCAGCACAACTGTTTGCTACAGCAGCAAATCAGTATATTAGAAGGACTTCTGAAGGATCATGTGACACTGAAGACTGGAGTTATGATGATGAAAATTCAGCTTTGCCATCACAGTAATACATTTCATTTTAAAATGTTTGAAAATAAAAACAGTTATTTTAAATGTAATAATTTCTCACAATATTATCAGTGCTCCGCCACAACCAAAAACTGTCCTGCTTTTGCATTGATCTCCCTAATATGTCTATTAATATATGGAAATAGTGATCAAAGCGGAGAAGCAGACTTATGTAATTTTGTAACTGAGCATATTGGTATGCATGGACCAGGGTTTGAGTCTCGATCACAGAGAAAAGCAGCATGCTGAGGTATTCAGAGATCCTCACTCTGTACAAACACAAGGAAGTGTTTCACACAGCCTTCATCTGTTCCACTGCCCCAGTATTCTTAACACACACTGGGACACAAAGGGCTCTTTATGCAGCCTGTGTTTCTCAGCATACTGAAGGTTTCCACTGCCATTGCCCTGAGAAACATCCTTTAAGTGCAGGGTTAAAAGCATATTATTTATTTTAAAAGCATAACTGAACAGTAGTAGGATGACACTCTTTCACAAATGTAAAAACATCACAAACTTCATAAAGGAGAGACTGAGGGACATTGGGATACATGCTGACTGAAGCGGCAAGAAACAGCAATGCTGATCTGCTTACAAGAACTAATCAGCTTTAAATGACTTTGACAATGGATTTAGACCCTAATGTTAAACTATAAATATAAACTACAAGCATATGAATGCTTTTTAATTGTAGCCTATAACAGACATGCATGACATGCATTGTGAAGAATCACAACAGTGATTAAGAGTATGAGGATGAAGTCCAACTCGAATAAAACTCAAGCTCACGCTTTTCTCCATTACAACCAACATCTTAACACATGTTGCATAACAACATCTTGCACATAATTAGCACATAAACATAGGGACATTATTAAATGTGAAAAAAGTTAAACATTCTTGACCAACTAATCCAGTCGTCATACCTGTCGATGCACACATTCCAACTTTATCAAAAATAAACATGCATGTTAAACTGTGAATAATATGTGCCGTAAATGAAAGATGTTAATAACTTACAGAATAGACGTGTACATCTGTGGCAGCCATGCAGATAGTACTGACACTGACAGTATGCTCTCTCTCTCTCTCTCTCTCTCTCTCTCTCTCTCTCTCTCTCTCTCTCTCTCTCTCTCTCTCTCTCTCTCTCTCTCACATGGACACTTGATGGAAACACCCCTCGGCTGAATTAAAATGCTGTCCGTGTTGCCCCACGTTCACTCCCTACAGCACTTACAAACGCACTTGTTTCAGAAAAGCCTTGTTTACTTTTCTCTCAAGTGTCCAATCAAGTCTCAGGGCAAGAAACTCCGCAGGTATAGCTGACCTACCAGGAGGCAACTAAAATGAAAAACCCAGAGGCTTCAAATGGCTTGAATAATAATAAATAAATAAAACATTTGAATATTCTAATATTTTAGTGTAATGTTATAAACCGCCTGAAGTGGACGCAATTTGACGTTCCAACACGTCCAGTAGGTGTCGCCCTTTATGCGTTTTATTTACACTTTACCTACAATGTCAAATCAGCCGCCAGAAGGTGATATTCCTACAAAGATAACAAAATATCAGATCAAGTGACACCTGCAAAAAATATACATATTCGAGCTTTTCTTACAACGGACTTATCTAGGAATTGTATGTGAATCGCTAGTTTTAAGGAGATTTTAGAGGACGATGTATGTAACTTTACACAGGTGTTTCACGCAGTTCCGTAGCCACAAAAAAACAAAGTAGTTTTTTGTTAAAAAAAAAAAAATATCTCGTGTGATACACATAAAAGTTAGGCTAACTAAATAAAGACAAGCTGCAAAAACGATCCATTGCTTTATAATACTCTTTATTCAGGTAATCTACACAGTACAGTGTAATCTACACAGTACAATTTCCCCATTCACTGTAAAATAAGAAACATTTTTTTTAAATATTCATCTTGAAAATCTTACACCCATCTCATTCACTGTAAACACATTATTGTACGAATCAGAGCAACTTGTTCATTTAAAGAGTACTGAGTCACACCCGCCACCCCAGAGTATTCCGTTTTGTTCCAAGTATGCAGACGCCTTGAATTATTGATTATGGGATCAGGGAATAAACAGTGGTATGCTGTGTTTAATGCACAAGGGAACGTATTCATTTGCATTTCACTTAGAATATAATTAATAAAGTTAAAAAAGAAGGTGCTGTAATTTCCTGTCTAAAGATCCTCATGGCTGGTGTGATTCTCCTGAACAAACCAGCAGTCCTTGAGCAGTTTTATGTCAAATCAGCTATGAATTCAATTCACTTATACAGGATCCATAAGTATCATGTTTCTCAAATGCAATAGGAATTATCAAAGATCTGAGCACCTATCTTGGCCAGGACCGTTGCTGAGGGGGGCAGCCTAATGTTTGTGTTGCAAATGACCCTGATCTAACCACAAAATAATATCCAACACATGATAAAAACCTAAAATTGTTCTCTCTCCACTGTCTTCCACGGAGATGCATGATGAATAATACTAAAAACCTTCAGGGAATCTTGAAGAACAAAGACTGTTTTTCACAATTAGAACAAAAACAAAGAGTGGTTACCAATATAACCACCAGCATATTCACAGAAATGTATGTGCTCTTTTGTTTGATTTCATTACTGCCAACACTACATTCATTAACTGAACAAATGTGGCACATCAACAGTCTCACAACAACAATAATCAGAGCGCTCAACACACAGCTATCCATGGGCTGTTACACTCTCTTAGTACGTTACATATTAAACATTAAACATATTTAAATACCTCAACACATGAAGACTTAGTCAATTTAATGGAAAGTTCACGAAGATTAACATCATTAATTCTAAAAATATGTAACATAGCCAAAAGTACATGGACACCCGTACACAATACGCAATTTTTAGACTCCTAATTTAAAAATATTAAACATTAACTGATCCGTTTGCTAATATACCACATGTCACTCTTCTAGGAAGACTTTCTATGATTGTGTTAGATCCAGCGATGGGACAGGGCTCACAGTCGGTGTTACAATTCATCCTAAAGAACGGTGATTTGTACAGACCAATCAACGTAGTTCAAAAAATGTGGCAAGTCAGTTCTTTATGGATCTTGGGCATACAGTGACGAAAATAAGTATTTGAACACCCTGCTATTTTGCAAGTTCTCCCACTTAGAAATCATGGAGGGGTCTGAAATTGTCATCGTAGGTGCATGTCCACTGTGAGAGACATAATCTAAAAATATATATCCAGAAATCACAATATATGATTTTTTAACTATTTATTTGTATGATACAGCTGCAAATAAGTATTTGAACACCTGTCTATCAGCTAGAATTCTGACCCTCAAAGACCTGTTAGGCTATGTTTACACGGAAACGATCTGAAGAGAAAACGTGAAAGTGGCGTTGCGTTATCACTTTTTATTCTGCGTTTAGACGAGCGTTATGGGGGGAAATCCGCGTGCATATGGTGACGCAAAAGTGTGTGAAATCCGATGTAGTGTGCACTCCAGGCGGCTAGATGGCGATGTGAAGCACTGACACACAATAACACCAATATCTGAGGATATTTTGTACAACTGCTGAAAAGACTCTTGTACGTTTATCAAAGCTGCTAGGGCAACTTGAAAGTCCGACGTATGGAAATAATCCGACATGTTGGTTGTTATTTTCCTGTACTGGCGCATGCCTGTGACGTAAACGCGTACGCGACGAGAGCCACCGAGAGCAGATTTGCGTTTTTACCGTTTAGACGGGAACGCGACGGTGGAGCGTTTTTAAGATTTCCACTCTGGAGGGTGGTTTCACTTTGTTGCATTTTTAAGCCCCCAAAACGCCGTCGCCGTGTAAACGAAAGGCACATCCGATAAAATATTTTTACGTTTTATCCCGGAATCGTTCTCGTGTAAACAGGGCCTTAGTCTGCCTTTAAAATGTCCACCTCCACTCCATTTATTATCCTAAATTAGATGCACCTGTTTGAGGTCGTTAGCTGCATAAAGACACCTGTCCACCCCAAACAATCAGTAAGAATCCAACTACTAACATGGCCAAGACCAAAGAGCTGTCCAAAGACACTAGAGACAAAATTGTACACCTCCACAAGGCTGGAAAGGGCTACGGGGAAATTGCCAAGCAGCTTGGTGAAAAAAGGTCCACTGTTGGAGCAATCATTAGAAAATGGAAGAAGCTAAACATGACTGTCAATCTCTCTCGGACTGGGGCTCCATTCAAGATCTCACCTTGTGGGGTCTCAATGATCCTAAGAAAGGTGAGAAATCAGCCCAGAACTACACGGGAGGAGCTAGTCAATGACCTGAAAAGAGCTGGGACCATCGTTTCCAAGGTTACTGTTGGTAATACACTAAGACGTCATGGTTTGAAATCATGCACGGCACGGAAAGTTCCCCTGCTTAAACCAGCACATGTCAAGTCCCATCTTAAGTTTGCCAATGACCATTTGGATGATCCAAAGGAGAAAGTCATGTGGTCAGATGAGACCAAAATAGAACTTTTTTCTCATAATTTCACTCGCCGTGTTTGGAGGAAGAAGAATGATGAGTACCATCCCAAGAACACCATCCCTACTGTGAAGCAGGGGGGTGGTAGCATCATGGGGTTCTGCACATGGGACAGGGCGACTGCACTGTATTAAGGAGAGGATGACCAGGGCCATGTATTGCGAGATTTTGGGGAACAACCTCCTTCCCTCACTTAGAGCATTGAAGATGGGTCGAGGCTGGGTCTTCCAACATGACAATGACCCGAAGCACACAGCCAGGATAACCAAGGAGTGGCTCTGTAAGAAGCATATCAAGGTTCTGGCGTGGCCTAGCCAGTCTCCAGACCTAAACCCAATAGAGAATCTTTGGAGGGAGCTCAAACTCCGTGTTCCTCAGCGACAGCCCAGAAACCTGACTGATCTAGAGAAGATCTGTGTGGAGGAGCGGGCCAAAATCCCTCCAGCAGTGTGTGCAAACCTGGTGAAAAACTAAGGAAACGTTTGACCTCTGTAATTGCAAACAAAGGCTACTGTACCAAATATTAACATTGATTTTCTCAGGTGTTCAAATACTTATTTGCAGCTGTATCATACAAATAAATAGTTAAAAAATCATACATTGTGATTTCTGGATTTTTTTTTTTTAGATTATGTCTCTCACAGTGGACATGCACCTACGATGACAATTTCAGACCCCTCCATGATTTCTAAGTGGGAGAACTTGCAAAATAGCAGGGTGTTCAAATACTTATTTTCCTCACTGTAAAGATTAAAATACAGTTCTCTAGAATGTCACTGTATGCATTAAGATTTGGCCTCAGAAATGACTGAAATGCCAAACTTGTTCATTCGAAGGAGCTGTCCACAAACTTTTGGCCATGTAGTGTAGATGGAAAATAGGAACAGGATTTACAGAAAGGCAATGTTGCACTTCATAAATAGAAAATTTACACTAGAGGTTTTTTTTTTGTTTTGTTTTTTATAAAATCACTATATGGATTGTGTCATCTCTCAAAATTGGTGGGGAAGGATACAGAAAATGACTAGTACATTAGCATTCTATTAGTTATTCTAGAAGGTTTCATGTAGATTGTTTTGTGTGAGGACTTTAACATATGTAACAAAATATGGCACATGAGAATTTTTCAAGGGTAAACCAAAGTAAATGGCAATTCATTAAACAGAAATCAGGTGAGGTTTGACAAGATTGTGTAGAAAAACAATGCATTTCCTTGAACTGCTAGAGGAATAGACTTTGGAACAGTCAATGAGAACATGTTGAACTTTAACCTCACACAATTTTCACTTACAAAAAGTTTGTTCATGCACTGTAGACAGGCAGAAGAAATTATATGAACATACGCACTATTCTTGTATAACACCCTAAGAGTGAAACTCAAATACTGAGGATAGTAAAATAGATAAAACTCTTCTTAAAACTCATGCTGTATTTTATCGGTTTATTAAACCTGCATCTAAGGAAATTTGCAGCTGAGGTTTGTATTTGGCAACGATTTAAACGGATTGCACTATTGTCATAAAGACGTCCCTTGACTTTTCTTGTCACTGACATGAAATTTGGCAGTACTGTATAAACTGCCATTATGAAGAGATAAACACGAAATACTGACAACAATGCAATACAAACTAATGCAATACAGACTAATAAAAAAAAAACAAGGTCAACATCTGCCATCTTTGATCCTTACTGAAAATGACATTGAGTGGCACATGGAATAATAATTGTCAATAATCTGGCAGCAAACTGAATTATTTCAGAAATTAAAAAAAAATACTCAATGTATATACAGTAGTGAGCACCGTCATATACATGTCAGACAAAAGACCGGCACAAATTGGCAACGACAACAAGGATCTAGCTTAAAAACAATTAAAACAGTCAAAAATGTAAAAACATCCTACAAAATGACTGAGTTGGTATGTCCTGGAGAGGAACGGGTGAACTTTGGCACACAAAAAGATGTTTTAGATGGTACGTGAAACCATTACAGTAGAGAGGAGATTCACCAACGTTATCTTTACAGTCCTTTGTTGAAGTAGACCGTCTCTATTCCAGGATGACTGGCTCGAATCTTCTCCTGCAGCTCTGGTTCCAAGCGGCTCACTGCCATAGAGCTGTATGAACAAATTGGAATTATGAAGTCCAACAGAATGATTTACAAAACAAAATGAATCATTCTGAAATTATTCAAAAGATTCCAAAACCATACATGCATTTAGTTCCAAACTGTTTTGAGACCGTTCTCACCTCTTTTGTGGGAATAACGCACAACACAATGGGGTTGCAAACACAAGGCTAAGAAGAAGAAAGAAAGTACAAAAGAATGGGTCACAAATTCTTGAATGTATTTCAGAAGATAACAATTTATTAGACAATCAATCTATCTTTGGCAACTCACCAAAACCCAACCAAGCCAACTTGAATGGGTGCACTCATCCACGGAAACCTCTGAAAAAATAAAGAGGGGGGGGGGGGGAATCAACCTGGCAACAAAGCCCATGATTCTATGGGGCCATTGTAACGGCTAAAGCATTCAAACAGACTGGACACTGTAGACGGGTATGTGTCAAGGCTGAACAATTTTCATTAAGATTTTCAGTTATGTTACCAAAACATTTATAATGCAATTTTGAAATTACCTTGAGGAAGGCCTTCTTTTCCAAAGAGTTCATTAAAAATGGAGGGATTGCTACAGGACGAAAACAATTAGTAATATTACTTGCTTGCAATTACAGTGTCCCATAACCAGATATGCAACATTGCAACATTGCGCCTGCATAATGGGGGATGAAATTGAGAAAACTCATGAAAAACCTGATATTTTGAATATCATATACTGGGTTAAACATGAGTGGAGTGAAGCAAAATAATGCTTCGCGGAAAATAAAGCGAAGATGACGAATGAACGAGTGAACAAAAATACACAAGAGTTGGTTGTTAGTCGCCAGCAGCTCCAGTCAATGACATTGAAAACTGTCCTGTTACTAGCTAATATTTACTACAACAGCATATCTTTGTTCTGTGAAACATAGCAGAATCAATGTTACTCACATATGGAGTAGATACAAAGCAACCTCATCATCTGTTTTCAAGTCTTCCCGCTCTCTAATGTCTCTCCAGCGCTAGCAAGCTTTTTCAATATTAACGCAAGGCAGGTCCTAAAGCTCTCATCATAAGCCTTCTTTTTCCAGTAATATTCCTCTAACCTTTTCTCTTTTGTAATGTCTCTCAGCCATCTCTCTTTCTACAGTCTTTATTCAAATCTCCCTCTTGCTCACTCTCTCTCCTCCCCTATCATGAGTGTATACTGTATACTGCTGACTGGCTACAAGTGTGTTTTAGTCCAATCTACTTTCAATCCAGAAATCACTAACTGCGCCTTTAATAAGCATAGGTGAGAAGTCGGCTTAATGAAAGACAATCTCAAGACTTTTAGAGTAAACAAACCCATTCCCGGAGAGGCCATGAGGATTCTGGAAACCACCACTTGTGTAATGGCCTGTTGAGCTGCATTTGAAGATTCTCCTAACCGATTGTCATTCTCATCTGTTACTGGAATGCCATGTTTGAGTTCCCTGAGACACAAAAGGAAAGATGCCCTCCATATGACATACTCACTTCGTCTATTATAAACGAACAGCAACACACAATATTACATTACTGTTTTGAACCACTGCTGACGGTTTGGGGTCAGTCATTTTCTTTTTTTTAAGGAAATAATTGTATTCAGCCAGGATGCATTAAATTGATCACTCGTGACAGTAGACATTTATAATGTTACAAGAGTTCTTTTGAAATTCTAAAAAATCCTGAAAAAAAAATAACACCACAGTTTCCACAAAAATATTAAGAAGCACACCTGTTTTCAACATTGATAGTAATAAATGTTCCTTGAGCATTAAATCAGCATATTAAAAGGATTTCTGAAGAATCATGTGACACTGAAGACTGTAGTAATGAAGCTGAAAATTAAATTTTGCCATCACAGGAATAAATTACATTTTAAAATATATTCAATAGAAAACAGGTATATTAAATTGTAATAATATTTCACAGTATTACTGTTTTTACTGTATTTTAATCAAATAAATGAAGCCGTTGTGAGCAAAAGAGGCTCTTTCAAAAACATTTTTAAAAATATTACCGACCCCAAACTTTTGAATGGTAGTGTATATATACAGGTCCTTCTCAAATAATTAGCATATTGTGATAAAGTTCATTATTTTCCATAATGTAATGATAAAAATTAAACTTTCATACATTTTAGATTCATTGCACACCAACTGAAATATTTCAGGTCTTTTATTGTTTTAATACTGATGATTTTGGCATACAGCTCATGAAAACCCAAAATTCCTGTCTAAAAAATTAGCATATTTCATCCGACCAATAAAAGAAGTGTTTTTGATACAAAAAAAAGTCAACTTTCAAATAATTATGTTCAGTTATGCACTCAATACTTGGTCGGGAATCCTTTTGCAGAAATGACTGCTTCAATGTGGCGTGGCATGGAGGCAATCCGCCTGTGGCACTGCTGAGGTGTTATGGAGGCCCAGAATGCTTCGATAGCGGCCTTAAGCTCATCCAGAGTGTTGGGTCTTGCGTCTCTCAACTTTCTCTTCACAATATCCCACAGATTCTGTATGGGGTTCAGGTCAGGAGAGTTGGCAGGCCAATTAAGCACAGTAATACCATGGTCAGTAAACCATTTACCAGTGGTTTTGGCACTGTAAGCAGGTGCCAGGTCGTGCTGAAAAATTAAATCTTCATCTCCATAATCTCCATCCCCAAAATCTCCTGATAGCTAGCTGCATTGACCCTGCCCTTGATAAAACACAGTGGACCAACACCAGCAGTTGACATGGCACCCCAGACCATCACTGACTGTGGGTACTTGACACTGGACTTCAGGCATTTGGGCATTTCCTTCTCCCCAGTCTTCCTCCAGACTCTGGCAGCTTGATTTCTGAATGACATGCAACCAATGAGCAACAGTCCAGTGCTGCTTCTCTGTAGCCCAGGTTAGGCGCTTCTGCCGCTGTTTCTGGTTCAAAAGTGGCTTGACCTGGGGAATGCGGCACCTGTAGCCCATTTCCTGCACACGCCTGTGCACGGTGGCTCTGGATGTTTCTACTCCAGACTCAGTCCACTGCTTCCGCAGGTCCCCCAAGGTCTGGAATCGGTCCTTCTCCACAATCTTCCTCAGGGTCCGGTCACCTCTTCTCGTTGTGTAGCGTTTTTTGCCACACTTTTTCCTTCCCAAAGACTTCCCACTGAGGTGCCTTGATACAGCACTCTGGGAACAGCCTATTTGTTCAGAAATTTCTTTCTGTGTCTTACCCTCTTGCTTGAGGGTGTCAATGATGGCCTTCTGGACAGCAGTCAGGTCAGCAGTCTTACCCATGATTGCGGTTTTGAGTAATGAAACAGGCTGGGAGTTTTTAAAAGCCTCAGGAATCTTTTGCAGGTGTTTAGAGTTAATTAGTTGATTCAGATGATTAGGTTAATGGCTCGTTTAGAGAACCTTTTCATGATATGCTAATTTTTTGAGAATTTTGGGTTTTCATGAGCTGTATGCCAAAATCATCAGTATTAAAACAATAAAACACCTGAAATATTTCAGTTGGTGTGCAATGAATCTAAAATATATGAAAGTTTAATTTTTATCATTACATTATGGAAGATAATGAACTTTATCACAATATGCTAATTTTTTGAGAAGGACCTGTATATATATATATATATATATGCATATGCATTGAGAATCTTTTTTTGATCACAAAATTCCATGACTACCGAACAACCAATTCAGAGTAAAATAAGGTCAAACCTCTTTATGCAAACGATTTGTTCTAGATAATTATTTACCGTTGTCTCATGAGTGGAATATTGATACAGTTAGCAGCAGCTACAGCAGCGAATGGCACAAAGCGTCCTATGAGTGGGGACACATGCTGAAAGACAGAAAATTAAACATAATTGCTAATTATTACATGAACACATAGTGATCACTGAGCATAAAATGTAATACTTTGATGTGAAAGAGTTAACTTATTAGTAAGCGATAACCAGTGATTGAAGTGGGGGGAGAAAAAGTGGCATTACTCCTGAGGGTTTAAATCACGTTCTAGGGGCAGGGCGGTCAGAGTACCGGCAACATGTGAGAAGTGCCGGTACACAAGAAAAAGTGAGGGTACGCTACAGGTTAAAATATAGAAGTTCCGGTACTGTGTACCGGTCAGTACCGGCCCACTTCGAGCACTGGCGATGACAGACCATTACCTTTGCTAATGCATTTAGTCCTAAAGCAGTAGCCACGGCCCCTGTGGTGGCTGATACATATGCTGTACCAAGCTGGCTGCAAGGACATATATTAGGAATTTAGGGATATTGCAAATTAGTTGAAAGATGAAATGAATAAAGTGAAACAAATATTCATATGCATGATCTAAAGTCCTCTCACTTTACTGTGATGGGGGCGTCTCCACTCCTGTTGGTGTAGTTGACTATTGCATTGAAAGACTGATTGATCCATTGCCAAAACAGAACTGCTGGAGTCGTTCTAAAAGCAAGAGAGAGAGAGTATAAATATTCAGCATTATATGTGGTGAAATTGTTTATTATCCAGAAAAAAATCCACCAAGTCTTATAGCTACACTGTAGCCACTATAATAATGGATTACACAGCACAACCCAGCATGATTTACCTGTAGAACGTCATCATGCATCCAGTGATGGTCATGTTCATAGGAACCTGAGCAGACATGCGACCAATCAGGAGCATTTTCTCGCCTGTGTCTGGATGGAATGCCGAGTCAAAAACATACTTCGCCCTCCACAGCTCATCTTCTGTGAGACCCGGTGATACCACCCCTTTTCTTCAGGGATAAGAGAATGGAAGATGATGGTGTACTTGGTCTCTGGCAAACTCAGCATATGTAACAATGAATCCTATACAAAAGCACATGCTGCAAATTAATTCAGAGTAGACTTACTTGTAATCCTGAATAATCTGATGTGCATTTTCTAATTGTTCATTTGACAGGAGGATGTTTCTAGGGTCTGTGACAGTGAAGAAATGCTTTGCGCGACCCACAAATGTTCCCTGATCCCAGCGTGGCTCTTTAATGTTTATGGAGGTGGAGAGCACGGCTGCCATGGTACACTGTGAACATATTACACAGTTAAAACCTTGGATACACTTCACTTATTCTTTTAACATACAACAGTGTAAATGTCTTTGAAAACAAGTAATTTTTTAAAACATTATGGTAGTAACATGACTGGTATAGCAAGAAGCTGAAGAAAGATTCTTAAAAACTACTTCTGTTCTGTTCCACAGAAGAATTATAACATGCAGGTTTGGAATTATGGCGAGTACACTGACGTTCAAAGATGCATCCTTGCTGAATCAAAGTATTGATTTCTCCCAAAATAATAATAATAATAATTACTTGCCCTAGACTTTTGATAGATAACGTAAATTCTAAGATAATTTTAATTTCTTGGTGAACAGTAGGTTTTTTCTTATATGGAGAAAACACTGTACTAAAATAACATCGAGAGAATTAAAAGCCTTTTTTGTTTTTCCAGCAAGAAAAAAAAAAACTGAATAATGCTTGCACATGACATTCCTCCCCCGATTAGACCACCGCTGAATCAGCATGTAGTTTCTAAAGACACAGCTGACCAGCCAAGCAAAGGAAGGCTCAAACATCAGTCACTCTGAAAATGACTTTTGTCTCTGCTAGTCCCCATGTAAAGCAGCACCTATGTGTATGGCCTGTGTTTCAATAAACAACTGTGAAAAGTATAAGATTAGAAATTTAGCCACAGGGGAGGGGGTTGATGAATTTAAAAGGGTAATGCACTAAAAAAAAATCTTTCACAATTTACTCTCATTTATGTTAAACCTGTATGACTTTCTTCTGTGGTAGACAAATAAAATAGCAGACAGAATGACAGTCGCAGTCATCCTTGACTTTTATTGCATAATTTTCCATGCAATGAAAGTAAAGATGACTGTACTGAGGCTGTCAGTCTGCCCAACTGCAAGACTTTTTGTTTTAGGAGCAGGATTTAACCATTTATTTGCATGTGCATATTCCAAGAATAGGAATTCACAAAGGCAAAATGAAATAAACCACATGCTGTAAATGTGCAGCGTGATGAAATTTTATTTAGAAAATACAGTGTTTTGAAGACACCAAAGACAGCTAAAGGGGAGGACAATAAATCACGCGTTTCACTTAAACAAGGCTACAAAAGTGGGTCTGTGTCTCTTTAAATCAAATCATGGGTCAAGTGTTTTGCACGAGATCACTTGAGTCTGCTCGAGCCTGATGCTTTGGTTTGCGCTGCTTCCCTTTTAAAACGCGTTTCACTGGATTAAGAAAGTCTGACTCATTTTCGCTAATCGGTTCTTTTAAACAGTTCGTTTCAAAGAACCGGTTCAAAAACATTTCAGGGATTCAGCGATACGCCATCATGTGATCACACTGATATCCCAATGTGGCAACATGCTCAGAAACGTATACATAGCTTTTTTTAATTACTCTTTTAAAATAATGATGTGGTTTAAAACTTCAAGCAATTTAGAAAACCAACTCAATTTCATATGTGTGCTACTGATAAAAAAAACTATTCAAATTGTAAACATTTTATTAACGTTTTATTTGTAATAAATATTTGTGATATTTCTGCTTTTGCCAATGAATGAAGTAAGTTACTTTCTGCTCCACATGTCTACGCGAATGCTCATTCTGTCGTTTAACGTCTCATTACAAATTAAAACAGACGATTCTCGTTGATTCGGACTGAATCGTAAACGAAACGTTCAGTCAATTTCGTGAACAAATCGTTCTGACTGATTGTGCAAACGATTCATTAAGTAAAGATTCGACTCAAAAGAACAATTCTTTCACGAATCGGACATCGCTACAAAGCAAGAATTCATATCGTGCTTTCCAAACATGAAAACATTAGTGCACACTATGGATTGGAGAGATAAGATACTGACCGATACACGGGCCTCTTGATCCGAAATGAACTTTGAACAGAGACGCAGCGTTTATGACACTTAACCTAAACAACCCATTTCTTGCCCAATAGTATGCTTTCATGACTGTATTATTACTCTGTATTATTTCAATAATCTAGTAATGCATTCACGCATCTTAATGCTTTATTTGATGTGTTAAAACATTGATGCTCTTTAAAGAGCAAAACAATATGGTTATAAATTGAATGATTTAGATGGTGTCTTGTTTTGAAATCAATTGTTAGAATATCATCATTGTAGCCCATTGGCAAAGAATGGTTCAAAACCAGTCGGTACCGGTTGGGTGGCTTCCATTGGGGCTTTCAATATGTCCTAAATATGAATTACAATATTTTTTAAATATTATGCAAAAAAATATTGGAGGGTTGCTCCATATGATACATATTTTAATACGGTTTAGCTTTATCGTTTAAAACCATCTGTTCAACTCCAGCTGTGCACCTCTTTATCAACCTCTGTATGCCACATCACAAATCCACTTACTGGCAGCCTAAGGTTTTAAATTCAAATGCATCCAGTAAAAAAGATAAATAAACATATCTTGAAAATGACATTCGTGAAAAAAAATATGAAAGGTCCTGTTACTTACAGTGCAAAGCCCGCCGTCAGACAAAATGACAGCACTCCGCAGCAGAAATCAGTCTCGCGCACCGAGGCTAATTTGGTATTTACGAATGAACGTGAAGTGCGCTGCAGTAAAAGCCCAACCAACCAGCGGCTCTGCTGATATTTCAAAATAAAGGTTTACAATATATTGGGAAATATTTATATCATAAGAATATTAGATTTATGTCGCGTTTAAAATGAACGATGAGCAACGGAATTTTAGTTCCTTACGTTTACCGAGTTAAATGCAATACATTAGTCAGTCAATGAAAGGACTTTTACTATGAAATCTAATTAAATAAAATATTTTGATTATGAAATTAAATATCTTCAAACACGCCAGATCAGGTCTAATAAGCCTTGGGCAAGTCAGTTTTTATGAGATTAATTTTTAACTGTTGGATGTCTGTGTAAAACGTAAATCATTCTTCTTTTTTATGAATGTTGTCTTCACCAAATAAAGTGTAAATCGGTGTAAATGACACTCAAACCGAATAATTAAATGCACTAACTAATGTCTGTCAATGTCAACTCAATTTACAAGTAAATTTATATGGCAATTAATTAACACTTTAACCTAGTTTCAATTTATGTATTGATTTTAGATTTCGCAGAAAGAGACGAATTGAATTCCTTTCAAAAATATTTAACTTCTTGGAGCCATGTAAAACTTTTTAGCTAAGTAAAACCCGTCTACAATAATTAACAAGGGTTAGATCTAAGAAAATAGCTCCATCTAGCGGATATCTTAAACACCAACCATTCCTGTTATGTATTGCATTGTCATGTCGGCATGTCTGGAATGTAAAGTATGAAACTCACACATTTTTAACATACATCTTTAGATGAATCGAAATTTAGCGAACATGGGTGTAAATTTTAAATAAAAAAAACATTTTAATAAATAGCGTTTAAAAGTTAAACGGCTCTGGATTATATGAAACATTAAGTCTTCCTTTAAAATATTCTATCCTGTTAGATAAAATTATTGAAAATGGCATGCTATTAAATTTCAAAATATTCCACCGTCATGTTAGCAAACTCTCACTTAGTAATGGTTAACCTTTGCACTTTATTTCCTTCCCATTAGGTTTCATCTTATTCATTTTTATTGTTACCCGAGCTTGGCCAGAGCATTTATTTGAAAGTCTGCTTTATTATATTAAAACCTTCCTTAAATACTTGCTAAAATTCCAATACATAATATATATATATATATATATAGTTACAGTGCTCAACAGTTCTGCATAATGACCTAACAATTAAAATCAATCAGCAACGCTGACAGCATTTTGCACTATCCTACAACAGAGGACGAACATAACTTTACAGCTTTTTTCTAAAAAGAAACAGACTTTACATGATAAATAGCATGAGTTTTTATTTTATTGCTGTTCAAATCCCTATTTAATTGTGCTCTGATTTAATTACAAAGTATTGGGAAATAATGCAGTAACATACAAAAGCAGAAACAAACAAAACCACTGCTCTGTAAACTAAGTACAATAACAAATACTGCATTGAAAAAGTGCTTAACGGACATTGAAAAGAGACTAAACTAAAGTGTTTCATACCAACCTGCAACAAACATTGCAGTAGGCAATCAGTTAAAACAGCAATCGGACATTTGCCAGATGACAGCTCATTGTGAATGCAGCATGAAAATGCAGCTATAATACACAGCACTATTTTAAGCTCATCACAAAGTGTACACAGACATGGGCAGTATTTCAATTAAATGTATTTTAAATATGTATTTAATTACTTTAGTGTATTTTGTAATTTGTATTTTGCAGGTGTGGAAAAAATAAAATGTAGTTTGTAACAAATTATTTTGAGGGACTGTATTTAGAGTATTTCAAATACTTAAATACTCAAGAAAAATCACCATAGTAAATGATTTTGCCAAGTTGGTTGTACTTTAAAACAACTAGCCCAAATGACAATGGTTTAGTTTTCTCTTTTGTAGCATAGTTGTGTTATTGCTACTATTTTTGTTATTGACCTTTCAATAAAGTTCCTCATTAACTTTCTCATTAAAGATGTTAGTGCACATAACATATAGATTTATGGCTGTTTCCCCTCCCTTAGCCAGTGGTGAGGAAATGTCTCTCTACGCTTATTCAAGCCTTGAGGCACGAGTAGAGTAACGGTGATAATATGGCTACGTAGCCTACATCAAACAGTTTTGCTATTAAGGGCAGTCTACCACACCATTGATGTGAACTTAGCTATACATGCCATTTACCTCAGAGGGAGCTATTTCAGGCCCTGTAGAGGGCAATTCGTACAAATTTTACGAGTTGCCAAATTCGTATGAATTCATACAAATGACCTACCCCTGACCCCACCCCTAAACCTACCAATCACGTGGGTTTAGACAAATCGTACGAATCTGTACGAGTGAGGTCGTATGAATTAGCCACCTTTTAATCACTCGTACAAATTCCTACGAATTGGTCATGGTCATACATTTTTCACATCAGTATTTTGTATTTGATTTTGTTACATTTCATGAGCCAGTATTTGTACTTTGTAACAAAATAGTTTTTGATGTATTTGTGCCCACCTCTGCGTGTACATTATCCAGTTATATGCATTTAGTGTGTAAATTCAAATATTGTTGAGATGACTGCATTATTTGCAGTACTATATATGGCACATTTTGGTCCAAGGACAGGGGTTTGTGTTAGAAAATTTTAACAGATGAGCATGTCTTCTATGAATAATCATTGTCCACTGGTAGTATGATAGTCCACTGATAGTGCTGCAATACTGTAATTTTAAAAAAGCCTTCCCATTTTACAGAAAATAATCTGGAGTGCGACGAGTGACATGAGGCTCTCCTCTACGTGGTGCCGGGTCAAACTGTAAACTAAAGGAAATCATTCTGTTAATATAAATGTTTATAATTGTTAAATCATAGAAATGTAACACAGGGACAGAAAATAGGAATTATCAATAAAAAAAGGATGCTTTGTCATATACATACAAGGAGTACTTCAGCGTGTCATCAAGTTCCATGATCGCAGCCTGGTTACCACATCGGTAGCAATAATTGGGTGCGCTGAAGATTGTTACCACATTACGTTCATGACACCAGTTATAACCCTGTGAAAATGTTTAAAATAATATATTAGCCAGTAGCTTAACAATTAGTAGGTCTATTATTATCCATGTGCAACAAATTAAAAAAATTTAATAACTTTGTACCAGGACTAATATAGTTAACTAAAACTATAACCATTAAAAAAGCGTTTACTGAAATAAAACAATATATATATATATAAACATATTTTATTTCAGATAAAAGATTTCAAGATTTCTTACTTTCATTTAGTTGAACTTAATGTAATAAAATAACTCAAATTAAAATGAAAAATCTAAAAATAAAGCTTTGTGGAGTTTCAAACCAATATACATATTTTCTAACTATCTCTCTCTCTCTCTCTCTCTCTCTCTCTATATATATATATATATATATATATATATATATATATATATATACATGATATATGGTGAGATCAGATCTCCGTGTGGAGCAGTCGGACTCCTTACGTATACAAAAATCTCACTGGATTATTGCAATTAATGGCAAAATAAATGTTTGGAAATGTAAACTGACATTTCCCACTTACACACTACAGCAAAAGATATAAATAACTGGCTTAAAACCCCTTGCCTAAGACTTTTGCACAGTACTGTACACACACAAACACACACACATATATATATATATATATATATATATATATATTTTAATTATACACATTTAATATAAAATAAACATTGGTAATCAATCTCTCTTTTACCTCCATCACTAACTGGTGAGCTCTTGAGACCAGAGTCAAGCAGTTAGCATGGTTAAATGTTTCTGAGATGTCCTGGCCAAACGTGTACCCAGCCCCCCTGGGGGAAATCCCCCAACCTCCACGGTCATCCGGATCGGACCACAGCAAATCACACATTGGACCCTGCCAACAAGATTTCATAAACTTCTGTGAGTAGTATTCACAGCTGGGACTCTTAATAATGTTGAATATTAAAGTAACACTATACATCTTTCTGATATTCACAGGTGGAATTCATACCTCATGGGGAACTTCTTGGATCCGGTCCAATGCGCGAATGTGATCCAGTGTGTCAATTGAAGGTGACAATCCTCCATGGAGACAGAAAATCTGTGCAGACAGAGAAAACAGAGTTAAGTTTAAGCTTTATGCGCACTCAAATTACTGTGCAAACAGCTTTTTGATTTGATCTAAATGTCATAGGACAGTTACAATGGATGAAATACAGTTACTGTTAATCACTAACCAATTTACCTGTGTGTCTACGAGGGCTGTAAGAGGAAGGTAGTCAAAGAGGTCTGTGAAATATTTCCAAACATTAGCATTTCCATATTTTCTCAGGCACTCGTCATAAAAGCCATAAACTTGTGTGATTTGTCTGCTTTCATGGTTTCCACGGAGGATGGTGATTCTCTCTCGATATCGAACCTGCAGGATTTACAATTACAAAAACAAACCATTAACACAATGGAAATTCAAATGTTCTTGTATTAGTAACTTCAGATCAATGTTAAAGCTGTGTCTATTCACATACCTTTAAAGACACCAGCAATGAGACCGTCTCGACTGAATAGTAACCTCTATCCACGTAGTCTCCCATAAATAGGTAATTAGTATCAGGTGATTTACCCCCAATCTTAAACAGTTCCATAAGATCGTGAAATTGGCCATGTACATCTCCGCATACTGTGACCGGGCAACGTACTTCCTGGACGTTTGACTCTTTGGATAAAATTTCTTTAGCCTGCAATAGATAAAACAAGCAACTTAGACAACGAGTTAATGGTCTCAACTATTAACCTAAAATGCATTTAAATTTTCTTACTAACTATGGAAGGCAATGTAGACACGGACCAGTGATTAATAATAATGGCATGTGTTCTTGGAAATAAATTGGGACTAAATACACTAAACAATATTTGTCTAATAGCCTTAAAATGTGCAGTTACACTGTACTGCGGTTACAGTGTAATTATATATTTAAGTACTTAGTATTCATAATTAACTACATGTACTTGCTAAAGGGCTAGATTTAGGACTGGGGTTTGGTTTAGGGTTAGTTGATTGTAATTATGCATATATTATAGTTAATAGTACAGTCACTATATGTAAAGTGTAACAAGAACACTGTAAAATCGTTCCCAAATGTGCTTTAAGTGGTATCTAAATTTGTAATAATTATAACTGTTATTGTTATTAATTTATTTTAACATATGAAAATATAGATTTTATTTCCACAATACAAACTGAGGCAGATCTCCCTTTGTGCTCCACAGAAAAAAGAAAATCATGCAGGTTTGGAACATTGTGTGGGTGAGTACTTGACGACAGAATTTCATTTTTAGGTCAACTATTTAAGGAAACAAGTGTGCATTTTCATTTTTTTTGTGGGGGAACATTGTGGGGGGAAAACTTTTAACAGAATAAGGACATACATGCTGATTAATGCATGTGGCCTAATTCTAGATGCGCACTTGAAATAATGGGCAATTGTAATATTGCTAAGCAACAAGAATGGCTTTGTTTTTAACACATTAAAACAACATAAATTACAAACAACACAAAATTAGTTTTTTTGTTGTTGTTGTTTCCCCCTCTGAGGTTGGTGTATCTGAACCTTTACCGTCCCATCTTGGCTTAGAAAGCAAATACAAACCCTAAACTCTGCCTGACAACGAATAACAAAAGTGGGCATAACCCGAAGAGCTCAGGTTGCTAACTGCGCTGCACCGCCGACAACCAATAGTCACATTCATGGCGCACAGACGGCCAATAATAGAATAATTCGGGACCGCCATCTTCGGATTGCGGCCAGTGGGAAGGGCGCACTGCAACTGTATCTGAGCCGATAACAAATTTAGACAGTCTGCTGCTGCACCCACGGGCCGCCTGTCATAACACGTGTTTTAACCTTAACATACAATGCAACACTGACACAGGTGACGATGATCGTCACTCACCTTCTCACATAAAATTTTCACTTGGTTTTCCGAAAGTTGTTTGCACTCGTTCAGTTGCTCGATCCATTGGTCCAGTTCTTTCGTGAATACCTTCTCGTCCATTCTCGACACTTCCTTAAAGCATGCAAGTAATGTTAAAAATAAGGTGAAACGAGTCAAAATGCTTTTATGGGTTTGGCGTCATGCGTCAAAGTAATCAATCCCAGTTTAAAATGAAGCTGTCGACTCCTTGATTACTTGCAAATGGACTGAAGTTTACTCCCTCAATAATAAAACGATGATTGCAGCTCTTTGTAAGCAGTAAACGATTAAAACTACAGCCTGAAAGCCATAGAAAGCTCCTTTGATTTCGGCCAGACTCTGGTTATGATGCGCAGCAGCGAAGAAGAATCCGCTCATGTAACTTGACGTCACCTAATCCGCATTCAAAATTACGAATCCTACTACCGCGAAGGCTTGATTCTTAATATTAAGCAGGCACGCCTGTTCCATTGGTAGATTACGATGGCGCATCTTTATAACCTAATTCATATTTATAAGTTAGGCGTTCGCAATAGGAAGGCTATCAATGAACGTCAGCCTGACCTTATTAATATTGACCAGGTCAGTTTTCGCCATGTAGCATTTGTCGCAGATCTATTGTCTCTTGTGTGTTTAGTGCCGCCAACTGATGTACAAGGGGAATGACAGTAATTTGAGAACTGCTATAGGTTTGTCGTGTAATCATAGTAATGTATTGCTATTTTTATTATTATGCTAGTTGCTGAAAATTGAAGGATCTGTCTTTCATTTATAATTGGCTAATAATATGCTCTGTTGCTGGAAAATGAAGCAGTAGGCTAGTCTTTCTTTAACATTCTTTATTTACACTTTATTATTCATATACTGATTTAATTATATCATACATTATAATGTGGTTGACCGGCTACTTCACTCTGACTGATATTGTTCATCAATTTCATCATACAAAAGGCAAGAATACGCTGGTCTACCATAATATGTTCCAAATATATGATAAAGGCCTATCCTATAGTTTATGTTTTAATTATGTGACCCGAACTGACTGCGCTTTCTTCTCTGCAAGCTCTCACAATTTTTTTTATCTATCTGACTTAAATGAATAGAAAAAAATAATTAAAAAAAAAATCCACAAAAAACACACAAGACAATGTGCATGGTGATATTTTCAAATGTCAGCACCAAATAAATGTATATAAATGAATAAATATCGAGGACAAAAGTGGCGCGTGAGCTGACGGCCTTCTGGTATTTGCTGAAGAACAGTAAATTCACATCAGCAGTTGACGCATGCGTATAAGCTATTCATTCTATTTTATTATTTTTTCTAGTGAAAATGGCTGCCTTTCAGCTTTAAACCTCAGCGGTTCAGGGAAAAATATCCATCCCTTTTACCAAAATTAGCACGATTGTTCGGAAAGAAAGCATCTTGCGCTTCAAGAATGTGCATATTAGTGCGTTAATAAAATGATACTTTTGCTTTCAAGAATGGAAGATAGATCGGTTTCATGTTTAACCCATTACATTCCGTGATCCGCGTTCCAGATGAGGTAAAGTACTTTCTTCATTGCATTATTTAACGCAAAATTGCATCTAATTTATATTAAATTTCATTTTATTTTATTTACAGCAATTGAAAGACTATTATATATTAACAACCGAATAGCGCCGGGAAAAAAGATACCAAACGTGCAGAATGACAGGACAACGATGGACTTGCATAAGAGATATTCTGCGGTCCAAGGCCTTTTGTGATTAAACATTGTGTTTGCTTATCCAGCTGTACATTGGGACATACTTAAACTTAGACTATTTACATAGTTTGACTCTCTCTGCATAACTTTCCATGGTTAATTGAACAGGCCTATTGTTTTCTTTTTGATTGACGTCGTCAATCACTCTGTTGCGATGCACGCGCTCGTTGTTAGATGTTTGGAAAGTATAAATTGCAATACTTTTATATTCGGTTGTTATTTTACAATACAAATAAACATTTAACTAACCACTGCACTGTATATTTTTCCAATCTAACGTTTTAAAATATATTTTATTTGAACAGAAAATGATGCACCAAGTAGCCAGCAACAGCAACGACTATGGTCTGGGTAGCATTGGGGATGATGGGCAACACCCAGCCAGTCATTTTGAGTTGTGTAGTTCACAGTCCAACAAATTTTACCCCACTGTCCCACCTCCCTCGCTACAACTGCCACTCCCAAACTTGCCCCCCTTGCCACAGAGCATGATCAAACCCATGTCTTGCCAGATGCAAGACTCCCAGAATGAATTTCACTCCCAAACCGTTCGAATGAGGGGTGCAGATGCTCCAGAGGGCTCTAAGAAAAAGAAGGGCCTTGGGAAGTCCGGGCGACGAGGCAGGCCCTCGGGTACCACTAAGTCTGCAGGGTACAGAACAAGTACGGGACGACCGCCTGGGACCACCAGAGCAGCAGGTTTTAAAACCAGCCCAGGAAGGCCACTGGGCACTACCAAAGCTGCAGGCTACAAGGTGAGCCCAGGTAGGCCTCCAGGGAGCATCAAAACACTATCAAGGCTCAATAAACTGGACTATGGCGCCTGCAATGGTGCACCGTTCCCTTACACTATGATGCAGAAGAGGGCCTTGTGCGAAGCCGCTGTGAAAGAGAAAGACACTACAGAGTGAAAAACGTTTTTTTATTTATTGCAAGGAGGGACTAGGGATGTGGGTGCATGTCCAAAGTCACAGTGAATTGTGTTTGCAATGTCAAACTCTTGCAAAGAACAAAAAAAGAAGAAAAAAAAGATGGATTTTGATACCTAAACTCATGTGTATGTGCCAGTGTTATCCTTTTGTGTATCTTTTTCCAAAGACCATTAGCATTACCTTTCTCGCTATGACGTACGTTATCCTATTGTACAGATGTGCATGACGGTAGTATTGTGAAATAAAGTTACAGTATTGAACACATATTAATCTGTTTGGTCCTTAGACTTTGCTCAAGTGAAAAGTAGAAAAACTTCAATTGTGTTGTTTTACATTTAACTTTACATTTTCCATAAAGGTTTTGATGTAAAGTTAACAGTCTTCATCACAACTGGTTTGTTTCACTCTAGATTTTAGGACATAGCATTTAACTTGAAAAATCTGATCAGCAGTAATAATTCCTCTGTTCCCCTGATGTGTATGTGAAAGTGCTCTGTTTGTAATGTCTAACAATACGTTTATCTTTTTTTGTTTTGTTGTTGTATTTATGAAATGTCTGGTGCCCTTTTAAGACAGAGAATAATGTGGATGTTTGATAAAAAATCAAATCACAGATTTCAGCAATGGCATAACCTTTACATGTGCTCTTGTAAATATAACTGTGAGTTTATATCAGCCAGTGTGCACTGTTCCACCCAAAATTGTTTTGCTGATTAGTAATCCCATTTAAAATACCATGTTACTGTTGTTGTTTTTTTAACCGCTGGGATAAAACAAGTCTCAGTTTTGTGTAATTGAATACACCTGATCTGATCAAAATAAACAATTATCACTCCAAAAATATAAATTGTGTGGAAAAACTGTTGAACCACATTTCTATACCAAAAAGATGATATATAAAATTTTTAAATACCAATTCAGTTGGTATTAAAATGTCTCTTTTATGATGTGAGTCTAGTATTAATGTATGACTCACTGTTTCAATAATAAAATATATGTAGACAGAATTTATTTGTATTGGCTGGATAGGAAACTATTAAAAAAATATTCTAAGACAAAACACATAACTAAAATACTGCCTTGGACGTTAATTACATAAACACTTTAATGCACATATTTTTACATTCTTTTACATTCAATTTATTAAAATACTAAAAATAAAAATTATGGAAACAGCTGCCAAATTATGGGTTCTCTCCTACTGTCTTTGTTCTGGTTTTAAATCAGTGTATACAAAGACTGACTGCGGATAAGCTATAACGATCAAATTCTGAAAAGGGGAAAGTTGACAAATTAGTATAGTTTTTATATTGCAAATATATTGCCACTTCTATATCTACCGTATTTCGTACGGGTAATAGGTCTAAAAATTAGTTACATTTTACCTCATGACACAATAAAGGTTGACTGATGTCTGTGGCAAGCCATTTTAACATTTACCCCTTGGTTTCTATGTTAGTGGTACACAGTAGGGTTGTTTAATTACTATTCTGACTAATCGAGTAACGATTAATACTGTTAATATAATTTTATTTATAATTTTTTTTTTATAATTTTAATTTGAATGAGATATTATTTATTCACTGGATACTAACATTTAATTATTTGCTACTATCCTAATACTGACAAATAACTATTCCATTGTTACAGAAATTAATTAGGCTACAATTATTATTATTTATTTTTTTTTGCCATTGAATTCTGTGGGGACAACTATTCTCTAGTATGATTTGCAGTTACCCCCGTTTTGTTGGTATCCAATTCAGGTTTATTATTTAAAAATAAGATATTAGTAACTATGAGACACCATTTATTTTCTATAAAAATCGTAGTAATATTTATTATCTCACATTTACTTGCCATTTGTCAGCCTGGCTAATTTATAGTAATTAAAAATCTTACAAGTAAGAATGCATACAGTTGGAACATGACTAAATAGGCTAATAACAATAAAAATAATAACATAAAAAAGGTCGTAATGCTGCTTCCAAGCTCAAGCAATTAATATAAATAGTTTCCTAGTTAAAAAATTGTAGGCCTACATGAACGCCCTCTCAATTCAAAATTTGGATATGATGAGCTCGTAATCATGACTTCAGAAGTGGGAAGTAAGACATTTCGCTAGCTCGTGAGGCAACAATATAGTAAGGATGTCTACATGTTAAACCCGCTTGCCATAACTGTCTGACATATTACACTTATGCGTGGCATGGCCTAATTTCCAACCACCCACAAAATGCGCAAAGAAAACTTAGAAAATGAAGCATGCTGGAGCTTGTGTATTTTAACCGAGACAGATAAATTGTTTTCTCCTTATATGACTTCGTGTGCTCGGCTACCTTGCAAAGCACGGACGGTCTCTCTAAAATGGAGGAAGTTACGCCTTTGTTAGCACAAGGAAACGAATGGCGTGAGGGTTAAAAAGCAAATGCTCACTGTTGTATCGTTCCATGCACCCAACAAGCACCGCTGTGACTGTATGCATGCCGCGTTTTGGACAAAGTTAAACTTGCGTTTGCTTGCACATTGTCCACAAGCATTTTACTTCGTGTGAGAGAGATGTACCTGGGAAATCGGGTTAAGTGGATATGAATGTATACTGACTGGGGGTTGGGTGTGCTGTGCCGATTGGTCGCTCTCACCACCACACACACATACACACAGGCAGTCAGTCAGGGCTTGTTTTAACACACACACACATACAACCAGGGGCACTCGGCAAGCGGGGCAAACAATCATGTATTTCAATAGAAATCGTGGCCGCTGAAAAACGTGCTTTCGATGTATTGACGTGGTGCTTCGGGGAAAGTGACAGGCGCTCAGTTTCAGTCTCGTTTATTTATTCATCTCCATTTTTGATGTTGGAGAGAAATGAGTGCCGAGGCCGGGCCTACTGGTGCAAATGCTGCTGGGATTGTGCAGATCCGCTTTCACAAATTGACCAAAAGTAACGCTACATGCTCGAATTTGAAGGGCTTTCCAGTGATTTTGTCGTGACTGAGTCGTAAATGGTAAGAAACCGGCGATTTCTCTCCTGTACCTTCTGTATTTGTTGCGGTTTTTTTAATCTTACCGTCGTGGGTGACTTTACTGCTGTACGACTGTATGGGAACTGTTGATGCACATGATGATAATGTAACATACATACTTTACCAGCGTTTTCACACTGAAATCGCGGCAGAGGTCATCTTTAAACAGAACAGTATGTGCATATCAAAGTGTCTTCGACATAGCGATTCATGTTGAGTTTTTCAAGCTTTCTTATCTTTGTCTTGATGGATTCTTGACAAGACGGCCTACGAGGGTTGCGGCTTAAACCCAAGTAACGTTAGCGACCCTGTTACAAAATCCACTTTAGGATGCTAGCTGTGTTTTGGAACATGATAGCTGGGTTCTATCCGGTGTAAGATTGTCAGTAGCAGGTCGACCGGCCACCATTCTCCAATAAACCATCTTGACCACCTTAAACTGGCATAGGTTTATCGCTGATCTGAAGTGGTCTTCTAACTCGCTCCAGCTAGCAGCTTCAGCTGTATTTTCAGCAGGGATATTGCATGTGCATGCTGGTGTTTTGCAATATTACAGTGCGTTTGCTTTTAATAAATGTCATTAATGTGGAATCATCTTGTTTGGTGCTTAATTGTTTTTAAACATTTGTTTTAATGCACAACTCAATGTTCTGCGGCCAGTTGCAACAAGTTATAACTCTCCAGGTAATTTAACTTAAAAACATCTTTTAAAAGAATTTTCCTGTTTATTTTGCTGCAGGATGGAGCCATGACAACATGAATCAGTCCTACAAAGTGGCTGGCAGGGATGGCTCGGAGTGTCGTGGCAATCCACAGGAGTCCAAGGCACTTGATAGCCGCATCAGCTCCTGTGGACACCAGACCACAAAGCGACAGGGGGACCAGGGGTCTGCCATGCATTTCTTGAACTCTGGTTACAAGCTCTCCGCATCACCGTTCGCGTACAATCAGAGAGAATCCACCTCCAACTACAGCCCGCTGAGGAGACTTCAGGACCTGACCACTATGGTGAACCATGCAGACATGAGTTTGCAGGACAAGGATTTTCACGGGCGAAATAAATTGCTCATGCACAATCCCATCGGTGGCAGTGAGTTCGGAATAGGCCTTTACCACACGTCCAATTCGCAAGGAAACACTGACAGGACTACTATTCAGGATCTGGACAAAAATGGTTTCTCACCAGTAAGCTCTGATAGCTTGGAACACTTTCCATCCATCCCAAATGGATTTTTGCATTTTGAGTCAACACTGTTTGACAGTGGGGACAGCAAGGATAATGACGAGGATGTGGATGGTGGGAGAGAAGCGGTGGCAAAGTTTAAAGACACGTCAAAGAAATGCCAGAAACGAAATCTGGCAAATACAAAGTCTCAAAGCAGCCACAGGTTGGGCCTAAGTACAAACAAACATGGAACTTGTAACCTTGTTGCTAAAAATACAGTGAAGTCTGACCCTCCTGCTAGTCCCTCGCATTTGCCTGTTGAGGTCATGATGGAGGATTTTGATAGTATGGATGATTATTCAGACAGTGACTGTGATCTACCCAGCACTGGAAACAGCGCTTCAATATTTAATTCTGGTCTCTCTAAAAGACCAAATTCACCTAGTGACTCCCATTCAAATCCTGTAAGATGTTTTTATATTCAGCTGACTTGTTTTGTTGTCTTGATTATGGTTTTGCCCGGTGTACAACAGAGATATTTTGAGTTTCCACTTAAGATAATGCTGTTGTTTAGTCAAAGGAAATCCATTTAGAAATATTTGCACCAAAGGGATGCACCAAAAGGAAAATCCTGGGCCAAAACCGAAAATTCAGGATGCAACTGAAGCCAAAAAAAATTACAATCAAGCTAAACCAGTTGTAAAAACATTTAAATTGCTCATAAGGCAGTTTTTATATCAAATAACAGAATTGCTTCTCAGTTTCTTGGTGAAATATAAACATTTAAACGGCAGTAAACTGTAATAAATTGTTTTCATGACAGACTTATTCAAACATATATTAAATAATAAAGACATCACTAGTCAAAATAAAATTAACATGCAGTGCAGATATTTAGCAAAATGCTCTTCTCTACATTTACGAGTTTGTCGACATTGAATAGCCAAAATATATGCAGTATATATTTCTACACACATAGTGGGATCCTAAGGTCTGAAACCACATGAATCAAAATTATATTTAAACCTTCAAATAAACATTAAATTCAAAGAAATGTTATGACATTTAAGATAATCTCAATCATGATGAAGAACATGATCATCAGGTTGTACACAAATGTTTGGCACCTTGAGTGCTGCTGTTACTAAAGCAAAATAAAATTAGTTTATAATTGACAAAAAAAAAATTGAATGCAATCAGAAAAATGCTGAATAGAAACAATTCCACTGGTAGTTTTGGACCCCACTGTATGCATTGCTTATTTAAATTGAATTATACTTAATTTGCACACTATTGACACAAATATTTCAGAAAACCCAATGTGCAGTATAACATATCTCAGTACATTTTTAAACCGACACCAGGCAGAAAAACTTCTGTCAATTAACCGCAGTAACAGGCTAATGCAGATAATTAAAAAATAATAATGATCCAGTTTTTTAGTCTATCATTAAAATGTTCAAAAGTGTTGACAATGGCTCTATCAAACATTAATTTGCCATTGCAACATGGGCTGAACCAATAGTGTGAATTTTTGACCAGTAGCACACAGTGGGAGTGTGTAGGTAATTTTTTTTCCAATTATTTTTCATTATTCTGCAATTCTATATTGACTATATATAACTTGACTTCAGCAACACATTTGCTACTTGTAGGCTGAGGTATGTTTATTTATAGTTGGTATTGCCCATTTGTTTTTAAATTGCAAGTTGTCATACACAGAAGTCATTTGTATTACCTTCCCTTAAGCTGAACACAGCGAAACCACAAAAGTGCATTGAATTGTTGACTAGTAGCTCAACTTCTTTTTTTTCCCCCAGCGGAGCAGAGGTGTACTTTAAGTGCTTTTTGGCTGAAGAAAATATATATATTTTTTTTACTTTATTTGGCCTTGATCTTTGTCACAGTTAGGACAAAGGCCGAGTATGCACTAGACATGTATTTTACTCATTCACGTGGGTTGCAGTTAAGTTGTTACCCACAAACTGCTCTTTTTCAATATCTGAAATGCTAAAAGAGTAGCCTAAACACACAATCTAAGCAGCCTTGTTTCATGTGATTGATGTTTAATGAATGATGATTGAATTAATTTTTTTATTTTTAACCCAAAGTCCAACAGCCCAAAGAAGAAGCAGCTCCCAGGTGTAAAGTACTCTGATGGAGATGTTGTGTGGGCCAAATTCAACCGCAGACCATGGTGGCCCTGTCATGTAACCACTGACCCACAGATAGAAGTCCACACCAAAATGAAAGGTGATTTATTTAGTAATGATATCCTTTTGTAATACTATTCATAGTGGATGCCTAATTTGTTTATATCCTTTCATCCGATGTGACATTGGGATGACGGGACATGTTATTGACATGAAATATGCATTGTATTTGTTTACACTTTATTTTGAGAAGTTGTTCCAGTGTAATAACACAAATAAGTACAGAGTTATATTAATTAACTACATGCTCTTACTATAGGGATAAGTTTACTTTGGTTTAAGCCCAAAGTATCTTTCGGCCGTCCTTCTCGACGGTCCTCGCATTGTCCACGTAACATCATTTTCATCATCAGGAGGGTCCACACACACTGTCCGCATGGATTCAAATTTTTGTGTTCGCACGGATGATGCGTGTACAACAGCTCATGTGCGAGTGACTTGAACATTTGAAAACAAAATCCACTAGATAGTATGCATGCGCCGAACATGTCTTTCCGCACTCACTGTCAAAGGAGTATACTTTGAAGACGGAACGGAATGCGGAAAGTTAAGAATACCTGGGCCTTTAGGTTTAGTTACTTATAATTATGCATTATTTACTGTTATTACTACAGTAAGTACATGTAATGTGTGCGTCAACTTAAAATAAAGTGTTAACACTTTTTATCATTTTAATTTAGACTTTCTGCAGACCATTTCTCTATATCATTAAAACAATATAATTTATTCCACAAGTATGTTGTAAGACAGATGATAAATAGTGTAAATGTTATTTTCTTTCCACTGTTCAAGAAAATAAATGCTTATGTACTAATTTATATTTCTAATTGGCATGTAATGGACTATTTAGCATTATTACAGCTGAAACCAAAACATCTTCTAGGTTAACTTTTCTCAGAACCCATTGTTGTCATATTGTCACAGAATGACATGTTCTTGCAGATCCCAGTCGTCGGCCATGCCGCCTCTATTTTGTCAGGATGTTTGGGGAGATCATAGATCAAGCTTGGGTTCCGGCAAAAGCCACTTTTCCTTTTGAAGGAGGCTATCAGTTTGAAAAACTCCCGGTGTTGAGACGGAGAGGAAGACAGAAGGACAAAGATTACAAATACACGGTAAAGTGTTGCGACTTTTTATGCTATTATATTTTGAACAATGAATGATTGTCGTTAAATGACATCAATGCTTTTGATAGAAAGTTTACAAGTTTTGTTCGTTCTACAGGTTCCCAAGCGTCTAATGCCATCATGGAAAGCTAGTGTCTTGGAGGCAGAGGCAGCACTGACCAAATGGTTAAATAGTGAACCTCCGTTGTCTTTAATTCGTGGTGTGCACATGCCTATTACAGAAGAAAAGGCACCGAAAAGTCCCACTTGTCCAACGTCTAATATACAGTCCACATCATCAAGCTCACTTTTGTCTAATGGACTTGATGCATCCGTTAAGAACAAAGGAAAACCTGTCACTGGAAGCAAAAAGAAAGCAACTAAAAAGAATAGCTCAACTGTAAAATCTCCTGTGAAACTAAATGAGTGCTCTTTATCATCTAAATCAAAATCAAACCCATCATTGGACTGCTACAAACCTTCCACAGCTGCTGAACAGCACAAATCAGACCCCCTAGATAGTCCGTATTCAGATATTGACTCTGTCCCGAGGATTCTGTGCCCCAAACGCTCAGAGGAATTAATGCAGGTAGAGGTGGCAAAAGAATCAAGCACTAAACCTAAAAAAGTACAGCCAAGTAAAAAGTTGAAAAAAGCCATTCCGAATAAACCGGTGAAGAAAACAGAGTCTAGTATAAAATGCATAACAAACAGTAAGCTAAAGAATTCAACGCCCAAAGAAAAAACACTTAGGGCTACGAACTCCAAACAGAAGGAAAGCAGTTCCCCAGAGTCGTCAGATGGGTCTTTCGCCATGCACTCCTTCTATTTGCCTGCCAGCAGTGGCTTAATGTCAAGAGCACTTGCCGCCAGCGAAGAAACCGAGGAGAAAGACTTAAGTCAGGAGCCAAAGTCTCGCTCATCATGTGCTGCCGATGAATGCTCAGAGATTTACAACAAGTGCTCATCCCCCATTGATCGTTCTGAGTTGTTAAAACAACAATGGGAGGTAAAAACGGAGGCCAGTGAAGAGTCCACAGATGCCTCCATCTCCCACACACCCCCAAACCCAACTCTTATTAAGTTTACCAGAATCCGAAATGAGAAAAAAGGCATTCATAATGGACCTCTACCTAAAGGACCCAAGTCAGAGGTGCCTGAATCCTCCCTTAATTCCGGTAAAATCAAAAATGAGAGCATGTTCTCAGACACATCATCTTCGTCCATCCCGTCTCCCTCTGTCTCTCCCATGAATGCTCTCCAGGATATGAAGGAGCTTTCTTTCAGGTCTCTTGTCAAAGATGAATGCAGTTCAGGAGAACCTTCGCTCCATGCGGATTCAAACTACAAATTCAGCACTTTCCTAATGATCCTGAAGGACATGCACGATAGCCGGGAGAAGGAAGGGAAACCTTTAACTCTCCCTCCCACATCTCCATCCTCTCTCATCAGGGAAGAACCTTCTCTCATCCCACCTGGAGAAGACACAACAAATGAGGTGCTTTGTGAAAAGGACTGGAAAGCGGTTGCGGATCAGAACAGTCGACAGGGAAAGACGTCAAACAGCTCAAAACAGAGCAAGGCCAAGCCAAAATCATTGGTGAAAAAAGAGATGCAAAAACACGATGATGGAAACAGTTTAGGATCTCCACTAAAGAAGCAGAACTCATCAATAGGTTTGGATACACTTGAAAAGGGATTGCCTCTGTTAGGGGAACTTTCCAACTCTCACAAAGATTCTGTTCCAGACGTCTGTGACAAGGGCACCATCTCCAAGGTTGCTCCTAAAAAGCGATGGCAGACATTTCAGTCTGGCATTGGGAAAAGCACCAAGCCAAAAAACGATTTGGTTGGTTTGAATCAAGATGTAGTGAAGGTGTCCACAGAGATAAATGGAGTTTTTAAAGACAGTCTTCAAGAAACTGCTCATTCCGATAGCCCTGATAAAAAAGATGCTTCAGGTAAATCCTGAAATATTAAGTCTCAAAAGTAAAAAATCTCATAAATGTTTTTATGTTAAATTCAATGAATTATTCTGTTCTCAGAAAACAAAAGACTGAGAAAACCAAGCAAGAGGCTGATTGAATGGAGTGAGGAATATGATCAAATATTTTCCACAAAGAAGAAAACAAAGAAAACCCTTGAATCCTTTAAAACGGTACGCTAATTTTACAACACTTTACGGTGTTTTCTGTCGACCCAATGGACTTAAACCTACATGCATTGATCAGTTTTTGGTATTTAAAGGGATAGTTCACCCCAAAATGAATGTTGTGTCATCATACTCGCCCTCATGTAATTTAAAGTGATATTTTACTTTTTCCACAGACACAAAAAATATTTTTAGAGGTTTTAATATGCTTCTCTTCTCCGTACATCAAGTTAATGGATACAATAGCTATCAAACCTCGAAAATGACAAAAGACCTCGCTATAAAAATCATAATTTCTCTTGTTCACACTTTCAGTCAATTCAAAACATTCAAATGCATGCTAGAGGCAATGATGTTTGATGTCATTGACTTGTGTAGGGCAACCTGCAACCCGAGGTGCCAAGTTTTCAAATGCAAATGAGATTTGAGAGTTAGGGAGAAGGGTAGGGTGCAATTTAAAATATTTAATTAAAAAGGATGAAAATGAAATCAAAAATGAAAAAAAAAAAAAAAATATATATATATATATATTTATATTTATATATATATATATATATGGCATAATTAAATTTTGGGTGAGGTGTTCCTAAAGTGTGCAAACTGTATTGCTATATATGAATAATGTTATTTCATACCTTTCCTGAAGGGATCTTGGATCACCAACACTAATGCTGTACAGCCTGCATCAGAACAGATCGAACCTGAAAAACCCTCTGAGCAGGCCACATCAGATGAGCAGAAACAACAACCAGGTGGTCTCGCTCCACCTTCACCGTTATCGCCATCCTGTGAAGGCACAACCTTAGACAGAGAGTCGTGTGAGAAGAAATCTGGTAAGAATGTGTAGTTTAAGACATCTTACTTCACTTTTAACTCCTCTCTATGTATAGACATACTTTATATTGTTCTTGCAGCATCCTCAGATAGAAAGAGGCCACGTAAGCCTCTGCAAAAAATTCTAGACTGCACCTTTGAGGGGGATTCTGTAAAGGTCCCAAAGAAAGGGGTGAGTACTGAATTTGTGGTCTCTATGATTCATGAAAAATTATTACATGTTTTGGGGTCTTTTGCATTTGTTTGTTTTTTCTTTTATCTCTGCCAAATAAGGAGAGTGAACAACACGATAGCAGCCAACATGACTCAGGTGTCAAAGATTTGCAGGTAATGTTTTGGGATGAGCTTTAAAGGGTTCCAAAAATGAAAAGTCTGTCAGTAATTACTCACCCTGATGTTGTTCCAAACCCGTAAAACTTTCGTTCATCTTTGGAACACAAATGAAGATCTTTTTAATGTATTAATTATTTATATATATATATATATATGTAATTATTATTATTCTATATATATATATATATATATATATATATATATATATATTTTTTTTTTTTTTTTTTTATGCAAACAATTACTTACAGGTGAGGTGACAGATACAACAAAAAACACCAAGCCAACAAAACATGCATAACGACAGCCAACATAGTGCGTGTTTGTGTGCAAGTGTACCTGGGTGTGTGAGTGGAAGTATCTTAACAGATGAACATCTTACAGATGTACAACAGATGTAAAAAAAAATTAAATAATAATAAATAAAAAAACACAAAAAATGGCAATAATGGTAATGATGATGATAATAATAGTAAAAATAATAACTGGCGGATAAGGAAGATATGATAATATAGTCTTATATGATAATACAATAATAGTAAGAATAATAATAGTAGCAATAATAATAATTGGTCCTCGCACGTCAAGAGAACATGCTTGAGCTTCCGTTTTCCACAACTGATGTGTGCATTGAGAAATGTTTATACGTGAATAAAAGCCTAAATTGAATCTGTTAATCATGTGAAGCGACCGTGACTCTTCAGAAAATTTGGACTAAACCGCTCGATTCATCTGAATTAATTTTACGATCTCTTTATGAACTTTTTGAGGAGTCAACGTGGTAGTTGTGTAGCTGTTAACGGAGGGACAGAAAAATATCTTCATTTGTGTTCCGAATATGAATGAAAATTTGCGTGTTGAGAACGGCATGAGGGTGAGTGATTTATGGCAGAATTTTCATTTTTGGGTGAACTTTCCATTTAAACCGAATGTTTTTAATAGTAATATAGGCATTCAATCTAAATTACATTTATTTTTAAATTACTAATGTAAATGTAATGTTTCAAAAAGTAATTTAACAATTTTTAAATAGTAATATTATTAACAGTAATTTAGACAATCTGACAAGCAATGATACTGATGTTTTTACAGAAACAAGAAGAGCCTGAACCTACGGCTTCAAGCCCTTGTGTTGTTTCAGGTTTGTTTTTCATGCATGACTATATTCTGCCTTGTATTTGTTGTATTTTATTGGGCATATTATAAGTGATCCAACATTGTATTTTCGAAAAAATTGCAATGAAATTTATTTCCATCCTCAGCGGCAGCACAAAGCGAGGATGAGATAAGAACATTGTCCCCAATCCAGCCGGACACTCCCAGTGTCTGCCAGAACCAGCTTGAAGGAGAGCAGTGTAGCCCGTCAAAGCCTCAGGCAAAGGAGCCACACACCGATGGCGAGGACTCCCTCATCTCTGAGGTTATTATTATAAGCCTAGAATTAATATGATACATTTTAATAATTTTACTAAATAAATGTACTCACCTCGTGTCATTCCAAACCTGTATAAGTTTTTCCATGTTTTATTCAAGCTTGATTCGTCAACTCTATTTTTAGAGCTATATAACTGTTTTTGTGTTTTATTTTCAGGTTTTTGGAGCAGGACTCAATGACAGTGCTTTTTCAAGCAGAGATTCTTTGTCAGGTGACTTCTCAGGACTGTTGACCAATAGAAAATCAGGGGAGAGAGGTGGAGGTGCGTCGTTGAAGGAGAATGTTTGCCAGGTAAAAATATTATATATTACTAAATGCAGATAATAATATTAGATTTAGGCAATTTAATTTGCCCTCTTTTAGTCCTTTTGCTTTAGGAGCTTGGTCATATATTGATACACACTACCATGCAAAAGTTTGCTGTCACTAAGATTTTTTTTATAGTTTTTTCATTTTATTCAGTAAGTATGCATTAAATGGATAAAAAATGGTATTGAAAACATTTAAGAATTTGAGCCGTTTTAAATAAAAGAAACTTGCACTGGCATTTCTTAAAATATGTCAATGCCATTGTTTTGTCTCAAGATGGACACAAGTAATGTTTTCTTTTCTTCTATGGAACATTTATAAAAGCTACTTAAATGTGCTAATTAAACTAAGACCTAATCCTGGCTTAATCTAAGCCCTGTCTTTGAAACCAGGCCTATACCTTTCTGTTAATCAAAGATCCTTACAAAAACACACCATATTTGTGATCACCAAATCAGCATATGAGAATGATTTCTTTAGTATCATGACAATGAAGACGAGTAATGACAGTTTACAACTTGAATAAATTACAGTTAACAGTTATTACAGTTATTTTAAATGGCATTAATATTTAATAATGTTACTGTTTTTACTGTATTTTTAAAATAAAATAATATAAAATAAATGCAGCCTAGGTGAGCATAAGACACATTAAAAACATTTTTAAAGCTCTTACCATCCCCAAACTTTTGAATGGTAGTGTATAGCTTAAAAAAATGATCATAGCTGTTCAGTGTAAAACTGTTTTGGGACTATGGTGTAGGTATGTGAGAAGACAGGTGAACTGCTCCTCTGTGAGGGGCAGTGCTGTGGTGCCTTCCATCTGCAGTGCATTGGCCTCACGGAGACACCTAAAGGCCGGTTTATCTGCCAGGAGTGTAAGACGGGTGAGTGACCAGCACTTAACACATGATCTATCTTGTGTCAGTTCCAAAATCCAATCCTTCAAATTATGATATTGCAATCGATTCATGAGGCAGTCAGTCCTCAAGAATCCAGTTGCATAAAAAAAGTTCAGTTCAATAACTATTACACAGTGAACACATTAAAGTCAGCATGAAACGGAAGTTGCCATAGTTTTTTGTTCCCTATTGTGACACATGCCTGAGTTAAACAATTTCTTGAACAAGAAAAATGTAGGGTGGGACTTTGACCATCGGGATTTGGTTGAATGTTTGTGTTTTGCTATTGCTGTGATCTCATGTGAGTGACAGGTTGTCCCACCCTCACGCTAGTAAAGACGTCATCGGAGAAGAGATGTTGCTGCAATAGGGAGGGAATTTAACCAAACTTATTTTGGTTAAAGATTTATGAGGGCACATGAATAAAAAAAAATTGATGTGTATGGATAAACAAATAAATAAATACTGCAGTATTCTGTAAAGAAAAATGAGAATTGTCAATTTTGATTTCATGGTGACTTTAAGAGTTGTAACATTGAGATTTGATGTCTGTGTCTTTTCTTCCTGTAGGTGTGCACACATGTTTTGTGTGTAAAAAGCCTGACAAGGAGGTCAGGAGGTGTATGATCCCTGTGTGTGGGAAGTTTTATCACATGGAATGCATACTGAAACATGCCCCCACCATCGCTCAGAACCGCGGCTTCCGCTGCTCCCTCCACGTCTGTCTGTCCTGCTACATCACCAACCCCGCCAACCCTGGTATCTCCAAAGGTACCCATCATTCAGCTATTACATATGCAAATATTAAAAACTCACTGACTTAAATAAAATCTGTTGTTTCAAATATAACAAAAGGATTTTTTTGTGATCATAACTTGCCGACCTCACAGGCCGTTTGACCCGCTGTGTGCGCTGCCCTGTGGCCTACCATGCCAATGACTACTGTATGGCTGCCGGCAGCGTTCCGTTGGCCAATAACAGTTTCCTGTGCCCCAATCACTTCACTCCACGCAAAGGGTGCAAAAACCATGAACACATTAACGTCAGCTGGTGTTTTGTGTGTTCTGAAGGTACGTACATCACTCTTCACTATTCTCTCTCTATCAGTGGTGCTTAACAAGACTTATATTTACCTGGCTGGTGATTAAACGGTCAAACAATGGACCCTTACTTCTTTAGGAGGAAGTCTGCTTTGCTGTGAATCTTGCCCTGCTGCCTTTCACCGTGAGTGTCTGAACATTGACATGCCCCAGGGAAGCTGGTTCTGTAACGACTGCCGAGCAGGAAAGAAACCCCATTACAAGGACATTCTGTGGGTGAAAGTGGGCCGCTACAGGTTTGTGTGTGTTTCACTAATTTTTCCTCTAAAAATGATTGTCCAAAATTGATGATATTTACTGATGCATTTGTGCCAGGTGGTGGCCTGCTGAAGTGACTCAACCGAAAAACGTTCCTGAGAACATCCACCGTATGAGGCATGAGGTGGGGGAGTTTCCTGTACACTTCTTTGGCTCCAAAGACTATGTGTGGACATATCAGGCTCGCTGTTTTCCCTACATGGAAGGGGATGCCAACAATAAGGAAAAAATGGGAAAGGGTACAGATGCCATCTATAAGAAAGGTAGTTTTACGTTCTAGCAGTTATCTAACACAGTGTCCTAATTAAGTCACATGTTTTGTCTGTCCACACTGAACATGAAACTGCTAATGATTCCACACCATCATAGCCAGTCAGAAGATATTTGATGTCTAAAATAAAGCTATGTGGAGAGTTATTTGGACCAATAAGAGAAATATTACATGATGACATTGGTTTGGACAAAAACTTGATGTGGATCCTTTTGTAATGTGGAAGAAATCAGTCTTATTATCTTATGATATTTTGACTGATTACAAAAGAGTTGGAAAACATAAAAGTTGAAGTCACTATAGAAGTGTATAAATATTCAAAGTTGTATGCTACTATATGGTGTTGAGCATGCCAGTTGATTATATTTTAAAGGGGTCATGACATGAGAAATCTATTTTCCTTGATATTTTGACAATAAGAGGTCTTTGTACCATTACAACAGCAATTATTCCATTATTAAAAAAAAAAAAAATTATGTGATCAAGCTCCAAAAGCAGCTTGTTTTTATGGTAATTTTGATAGTAATTTTCTGGGATCTGAGACATCACACAGGCAAATAAATCTGCATATGACTGCCTCTAAAGCAAGACATCGACAAATCGTTTTAAATCATTGCACCATAGGCCCCGCCCACAGGAATTCAGATGCTTAACGGCTGACATCAATCTACACCGGATGCAAGCATCGGGCCAAAAGCAAATAGAACTCATTATAATCACTGACACTGTCTACACCGGATATAATATCCACCTTATTTTTCAAAGCAGAAGTAAGCTATTTTCTGTGAATTGTAGTATCAAGCAGCATAACAAGATTTTTTGTACAGCTAAAAATAACTGGAACCGGATGACACCGGAAGTCAGACACATTAAATTTACAAATGGCCCCGCCAACTCTTACGTGAAAAATAAGGTGGATACAGATGCCCCTTCAATTTCTGAAGGATGTTTTTGTGGATGCTTTATTTTTAATGCGTTCCGGATTGTGTCTTAGGATTATATGTTTGTTTGGATATGTTATGGCAAAATTCAATTCCAGTTAATATCACCTGAGTAAGAGTCATTCAGAGTCAAATTCAATAAAAGAAGTATTTTATTCCTGCAGGAATAGGTTCAGTCCCAAACACACAAAGTACAATCTGTGCGAGGAGTGACACACCACTCGGGAGGCAGATGGGGGTTTTATACCATTTTCAAGGACCTTTCCTTCTAAGTTTACAGATACGATATGGCTGTTTTGTCTTTTAAGGGCACAGCATGCGCCTCTCTTCTCTCTAGGCCACGGCCTAATACAGAAATACACTGGCCGAAAAGCTGACCAGTGTCAAAGGTCTCCTCCCATCTGCTCCTGAGCGTCACGCCATGCACGTACACACGTTTTAGTTTATGTCATCAAAATCATCAGGAGCCACATGGCTCAAAATCCATCTAGTCACATTAACTACTGATTACTGTAAGATTTAAAATTTTCCTCTACAGATACTTTTTCCTATGCAATGATGTTAGCCAATCATAACAGTGGCCGTTTATTGACACACCTTAAAAGAGCCGCCCCTCAAAAATGGTTCATTTCAGACAGAGGGTCAGAATGAGGGTTAAAAAGAATATTTTCCCTGCATATATATTTGCTTTTTTTGTGGAAAAAAACATTAACATTATGAGTGAACCTTAAGAAACAGTCAAGTACAGTCATTTTTAAAAGTTAATGTTATGATCGATTTCAAATATGGATTCCTTCGATATTGAGAGAAAATTGGTTTAAAGAATTTTCTTTTTTGTTTTTCTTAGCTTTAAATGAAGCAGCCGAAAGATTTAGGGAACTTCTAGCAGAGAAAGAGATGAGACAGCTTCAAGAAGACAGGAAGAACGACAAGAAACCTCCTCCGTACAGACACATTAAGGTAATGACAGTAATGAATTCAATTAAATAATTAATTTAACACAACTTTTTAGTATTTAATCAAAGTTTTTATTATTTACTCACTTCTATGTCATTTCTAACCCAAATGCTGTTATTTTTGTCTTTGGAACACAAAACTAGACTTTTTAAAAACTATATGTAGTCCTTTTACATAAAGCAACTGTTTCTTGATGGCAAAAAGGAGCATAAAATCCATAATAATCAAATTCTCTTTTTGTGTTGAATGTAAAAAAAACAACAAACATTTGAATGGCATAAAGGTGAACTATTCCTTTTAAGACATATGTTTTGTGTTAATATCATTTATAATGCTCCCCTCTCAGATAGTAACAGTAATCTCATGTACACTGATCAATTTTTCGCTCAGGTGAACAAACCAATAGGGAAGGTGCAAATAATCACAGCAGATCAGTCAGAAATACCACGCTGCAACTGCAAAGGTTCAGATGAGAACCCGTGCGGCATTGACTCGGAGTGCATCAATCGCATGCTGTTGTACGAGTGTCATCCTCAAGTGTGTCCAGCAGGGGAGGGTTGTCAGAACCAGTCCTTCACCAAACGGCAATACACCGAGGTGGAGATCTTCAGGACACTGTCACGTGGGTGGGGTTTACGTGGTGTGTCTGACATCAAGAAGGTGGGCATTTTTTACTTGCTTTTAAAAAAAAAAAAAAAAACGTAAAAAAATTAAGTTGCGATAGTCTTTTCTTCCCTATTTTGATGTATAAGTGAAACTAAAAAAAAAAAAATTTTGTGCAAAAGTTTGTGTATTTCAGTAATTCAAATTAAAAGGTGAAACTAATATATTTAGTATATATAACTATATACATACGGTATGCATGATTATACTTTGAGAGGGCTGACATTTCTGTATTTAAAATCCTTTTTTTAATTGATTTCATGTAATATTATAATTTTCTGAAATTTTTAATTTGCCGTTTTCATGAGCTGTAAATTATAACTTTTGCATGATATTAAAATTTTTCGAGTTTCACCTGTATATCCAAGTAAAACTGGGTGTAAATGAATAGGCTTGGACTTGGTGCTGGTGACCCAATGCACAGGACAATGGTAACTCCAGAATAAAAATATTCATGATTCTGAAGCTGAAAATACTTAAGACGAATATGCTTGCACTCTGTCACTGACATATGATATATTTTAAATCTTATGTGAGTGACAGGTCTTCCTGCCCTTGGGGTCGGGAATTGACCAAAATCTATGCACCTCTTGATCAAAATAACATCACAACATTTATTTCCATCAAGAGGTGCATACATTTTTGGTCAAGATCTTGTATTGATAATGCAAGAGTACAGCACTCTGTAAAGTCTACTCCAGCACATCCCAAAGACTTTCAATGAATTTAAAGTCTGAACTCAAGAGGTGCCAATTCATGTGGGAAAATGATTCTTCATGCTCCCTCCCAACCATTCTTTCACAATTTGAGCCTGATGAATATTGGCTTTTTCATCCTGGAATATTGCTATGATGTGTCTTCCTACATGTTTGTTTAAGAAATGAAAAGCTACACAATCAATTAGGGTTAGAAGTACTGTTGCCGAACTGTTTTTATATAAAAATAAATGTGTTTGTATATGTATTAGAGATGCGTGGATCAGCTCTGACGTCACCCGAATCCGCTGTTAAAAATAAATCGTCTACCTAAGATCCACCCGAACCTATGATTTTCTCTGATTTAGACATCCGCACATGATTGTCACATTGCAATTATTCTAATTCTTTAACTCTCCCTTCAAACTTAAATTGGAATGTCACTGTTTCCGTCACTGCAACTTCCCAAGCACACACAAGAAATTAAATATGTTCAGCCCAAGCAGAAGGCTGGATATAGGCTTTATAAGTGTGTCATATACAGAGCTTTACAGCCGTTACATATCGCATACCTAGCACTTGATTTGATCCCTGGTTTTCCCCGAAGAGATATACGTTGTTGTTGAAAACTAAAGTAAATGAGTGAGTTTTAAAGAGTGTTTTTAAAAAAAGAGTGTTACTGTAAAATGAGTTCCGCGGATATTACCACGATCCACGCATCACTAATATGCATGTATATATTATTGTTATAATTTTTTTACATTAATTATTTGTGCACATTATGTCTCACTTCCCCATTTAATTACATAATTTCACCAATAGGGAGCTTTTGTGAATGAGTATGTTGGAGAGGTCATTGACGAAGAGGAGTGTCGAGCCAGGATCAAACACGCACAGGAAAACGACATCTGTAACTTCTACATGCTCACACTGGATAAGGTCAGTAACCTGGGCTGATTCTCAATCTTTCTGATAACATGTTCTCCTCTTAACTTGACACCGGACTGTGTTGTCCACGTACGTGCAGGATCGCATCATAGATGCCGGGCCGAAAGGAAACCAAGCTCGTTTTATGAACCACAGCTGCCAGCCAAACTGTGAGACGCAGAAGTGGACGGTGAATGGAGACACCAGGGTCGGACTGTTTGCGTTAGAGGACATTCCTACAGGTGAAATCTGAAGTAGATAATATGGGACTAGAAAGTGGGTGAATGCATATTTAATAGGTTTGGCGGCTGTTCTCAGGTGTTGAACTCACTTTCAACTATAATTTGGAGTGTCTGGGCAACGGGAAGACGGTGTGTAAGTGTGGGGCATCTAACTGCAGCGGATTCCTTGGTGTCAGACCAAAGGTATGGCATTCTGCATTTATTAGAAATTAGTTTTTAAAGAAATATTCAGGATTAAAGTTGAGCTCTTGTTGTACTTCATTATTTACCTATTCCATCATACTCCATGTGACAACTTTCTCTTCAGAATCAGCCCACATCTGACGACAAGGCACGGAAACTGAAGAAGAAGGTTGCTGTGAAGCGCAAGAGTCAGTTGGCGGTCACCAAGGAGCGAGAGGATGAATGTTTTTATTGTGGTGATGGAGGACAGATTGTGTCTTGTAAGAAGCCCGGCTGTCCTAAAGTCTATCACGCTGACTGTTTGAATCTGTCCAAGAGACCTGCAGGTGAGTGACTCATTTTCAAACAGCATGAGTCTCTTGTATCTAACTTGTTTAACTTGTTTCATTCTTATGTTATTATACCTTGCTCTGAAGTTTGATTATGATGCTTTTCATTCATGGCAGGCTCCCTTTTTTCTTCCTTGTGTTGATATGTTTTGGAAAAATAGATGAAATCCTTTACTTTACACTACCGTTCAAATGTCTGAACTTTTGAAAGAAGTTTCTTGTGCTCACAAGGCTGGATTTATTTGTTGAAAAATACAGTAAAAACAGTATTATTGTGTTACTATATTTTTAAATAACTGTTTTCAATTTTATATGTTTTAAAATGTATTTTACAGTGATGCAAAGCTGAATTGTCAGCATCATTACTCCAGTCTTCAGTGTCACATGATCCTTCAGAAATCATGCTAATTTGCTGCTCAAGAAACATTTATTTTTATTATTAATGTTGTGCTGTTGAATATTTTTGTGGAAGCTGTAATACATTTTTCAGAATTCTTTGATGAATGAAAGTAAATTTCATTTATTTGAAATAGAGCACTGTTTTTTTTTTTTATCTTACTGACCCCAAATGGTAGTGTGTTACAGCATGAGAAAATCATAATTTGCTTTGCACAAATTACTAGTTTGTGAAAAGAGGTAGTGGTATGCAGATTTATTTATTTCTATGGCTATGGCTGTCAAGAGTAACATATTCATAATTAATCTCCTGGTTGTCTTTAGAAATAAGTATTAAACAGTAGCATTTAAATGTTTTCATAAATTGTTAACGTGGTTAATATATAAAAATGTGAACCCTAAAACTATATAATATGTAAAATCAGCTTTTTTTCTTTCTAAATTTCTACACACTTCTTTGTGGCACCCCTGGGGGTCCCTGGGCCGCATTTTAAAGATTAAATACGATTTAACATTTGTTTTGTTTTTTAAACACAGACTTTTTTTTTTTTCATTTTTACAAACTGGAATGTTTCAAAATTATTTTTTACACTTAAAAGGAATTTTCTTGCTTTTGTAATGCCAAATAATGGAAAAACTCTTCCACTATTGGCTATTTAGTCAGCTATTTATAAATTTACATCTGAGAATGTGGCTGAATCAGCTTTTCAGGATTTTATTCAAGTTGAATCATTATTGAATCTGTCTCATGTGAATTTTTTTTAGGCCGTTGGGAGTGTCCGTGGCATCAGTGTAACGAGTGCGGGAGGGAGGCAGCGTCCTACTGCGAGATGTGTCCCAACTCCTACTGCAAACAGCACCGTGAGGGAATGCTGTTCATATCCAAACTGGATGGCAAGCTGTCCTGCAGCGAACACGACCCGTGTGGCCCCGATCCTCTAGAACCGGGCGAGATTCGAGAGTATGTGCCCGGTACGCGCATCCTACCCCCACTTCCTAATATGGCGGCATCCGGCAGGATACCCCAGCCTGCCCTACCGCCTGCTGCTCCGCTCTTCATTCCTGCCCCAAACAGACCTGCATTCCAAGCCCAAAGAGACCCGTACGCAGACGGGGTAGTGGAAAATGTGGTTTTGCCACCCTCTTCCCCTTCTAAGGACATCAAGGAGGAAGATATGAGCGATGAAGGCGAGGTAGTGCAAGAAGTGATCGGGGATGAGGGGGATGAGGGAGAAGATGAAGGCCTTGAGGTCATGGATGATGATGATGATGATGATGATGAAGAAATAGACTACGGAGAGATTGGGTTTGAGGAAGAAGATGAAGAGGAGTTTGAATATGTGGATGATGAGTTTGAAGGTACTGAGGACTTAGGGGAAGTAGAGGGCGATGACCAGGAAGCATCATGGGATGAGTCTGTTGAAGGAGAAAAGTGAGCTCTCCTGCATTTTTGCTAGACATCCATCTCACAAACACAAACTCAGCGGGTGATCTGCAGGGAAAGTCAGCTGCCATTTTTTCAGTCGATGCCCAGCTAAATGCAAAGCAACTTTTGAGAAAGATGGACATGTGCAAAATTTCTTAAGCCTTCTTAACCCAAGTCCTCTTGGAAAAGTTCATAAAGAGGGTTGGACCTGGTGCTGTGGGACTGTGGCTTCACAGTCCTTTTGTTGGTATATAGTGTCTGGTGCTTTTTTTTTTTTTTTTTTTTTTTACATTTTCCTCCTCGACTTGTTTACATTCTCTGATCCTAAACAGAAGGATGACCTCACGGGGTTCGAAATGGGGCACCACAAACCATATTGTTGTGTCTTGCGTACGAAATCTGCCATGCATTGATTTTGATTACACTTCATTGACCAACCAATTTGGTTTTTTTAAGAACATGACTGATCATTTCTAAAAAAGAAAACACAGACACCCCCCCAGCAAAAATCAGCAAACCCTTCATTGTGTGATTACAATGACATAGCCACATCATCAGGCTTAATGCTCCACGGGTCATGGTGCTTGAAATGATTTCTACAGGTCTGTCTGTTAGTATCGCTGAGTGGCTACATGAGAATGAGTAATAGGAGTCCTAGTACATAATTTCAGCTGATTTGTGAATAAATAAAAAAGTGCTACTGTCAAAAAAGGACAAAGTGTGACATACCCGGCATCAACCTGCTTGATTTCAGTCATGCACTTGTTGCATTTGTGTTTTTGTGAAACCTGTCATTTTTTTTCTTAACTTCTCAGAAAATTGTCAAAACTAAAGAAACTTTTAGTTTTAAGTTTTTGTTAAGTCTAGAGAAGTGATTGTATCACCTTTCATTCTCCATGCTTGTGGCCTTTGAGTCTTGATTCTTTTAGGGAAGATGAGCTTGTACTTCTTAGATTAGATGGATGTTACACAAGGCCTATCTGTACTTCCCCTAGTTACTTAAGTTCTACCACCATCTCAAAATACTGGTCAAAAATCTTCAGATGCCTCCTTGCGGTATCCATTTAGATTCGAATGTCACAGAAATTCTTCCCCCACGCTGTTACAAATTTGCGGGTTATGATCTGCTCTGTTTAGTCTGGTAAACTTTAAAAGGTGCTGAATGTTTTGCACTTTCAGAGATCAGGAGAAATCTCAATGCGTCAATTATATTCATGAAGCCCGTAACATTTTTTCCATTTAATAATTCCAAGCTAAAAGCTCATTCAACATTCTCTGTAGATCTGGCTGATGAAACTTATTATGGAAGTTCTTTGTGGCTGCTTGGTGGTCTTCCATTGAAACTCAAGTAAGCTATCACATTAATGTTTGAGGGATACAAATGACCATTAAAAATGCATATTTTGACAAATAAAGGCCGTCTTTCCCCTTAAGATATTCTTATACTGGAACCCATTTTTGTTTCCAGTAGTCATATCATGGTTTAACTTTTGCAACAGTATGATTTAGGATTATAAATATAGAAATTTCTCTCACCATCACTTTATTCTCAAATTATGAAAGCACCTTTTTTTTTGCAATATCATTGTTCACCAGGTACAATCCCTGATTGAAAACTGCCTCATATAATGAAGTAATGTTTGTATTAACAGAACATGTTTGGAAAAGGAGATATGTTCCAATGGATTATGTTTCAATGCCTTTAGGCCTTACACTCACTTCTGGTTCTACAGCTCTTTTTTGCAACCTAATCATGCAGATGCTTTTTTAAAAAGCTTTTTTAAATCTTTATCATCATCATCATCCTTTGTACTTCTGTTTGCTTAGCTCTGTGTTACTTTCAAAGTCATGCGTTTTGTCTCTGTATTTATGGACCTTGTATAATCTTTTTCACTCATTTTTGTGTTTCTTGTATGTTTGCTAAATCTGCTGCTGTGTCTCAGCGCTGTACCCCCTTGATACCATGAAGAGGACAAAATGCAGATGACAGTTTCCTGAGGACATTTGGGCAAAAAGATTGCTGCCATGTTAGAGACCCATGATTTTGTACTGTACCTTGTGCATAATAAATATTATAAGTAAAATTTTACAATAGACACCAGTTTGCTATGTTTTTTTTTTTGTAATCAACTGTCCTTACTGGGTATATGTGGATCACATCAGAGAGTAGTTTATAAATGCTGAACTATCAAATGCTCAACAATGATGTCTGACAATGGCGTCGATCAAAAATGAAAAAATCAAGAATCAAAGACAGAGCATTATATATTTGCATTTATATCCTAGACAATTTTCTTGTTTTTAACTTGATATGTTATTGAAGACCAACAAGCATCTGCATACATAACTAAAACTTGCGCCTCAGTTGTAAAGAGCTGTTATATGATACAATATTTTGCAATAGGTCCAGTGAACATCCTCTCTACTAGTCCCTGAGTACAGGCATATTTTCTCAGATATTTATTACAGCTTCATATATGTTTGTTTTACACTAAACCCTTCTAGTTTGCTGCTTTTAGATGGTCTCCTGTCTGGTGCCTGGTTTTATAGACAACTTTTAGTAAGACTGGGAAACCACCTTAAACCATCTAAGATCATAAAACTGGCCAAAGTTGTGATTAGTACACTTGTATAGAACGTGTGTTTGTGCTTCGCCTGTTGATTGTAAATGGTAAATCCATTTACACCTCCAGGCCGCGGGTGGCAGCAGAGCTTCAAACACGCACGTCACTCCAGAAGAACAGACCCACTGCTTCGGTTCAGGGACGTCTGCTGGTGAAGTGGTGTCAAAACAGGTAAGAACATCATGTATTATTTAATTTACGCATTTGATACAACCTTCTAAAATTCGTTCGAGGTCAGTACTAGGCTGATATGATTTAAATACCATTGTTAGCGTCAAAGAACATGTTGAATTTGCGAGTTTTAGACTCGTTCCAATGGCTTGATGTTGATCCTGGTTATGCTAACAAGCTAGCTGATTGTTTTGATTCTGTAGTATCTAATGTCAACGCACAATTTCAAAGATGTTCAGTTTTCTTCAAGTTGACATAAATGTCATTGCAGTGGCTTACTCAACCAGTTGAAATAAACTGAGAATGATTGATGTTGGCTATTTTAGCTCATCATTATGCAGTGTTTGGGCTGCATAATCCTGACCCCGTTAGAGGCTTTTTATACATTTGTTTTAAACCGAGAAATGCACGGTTGTTTATGATCGCTTAGTTATGTATTGATACAGTAAATATATATATATTACATATTACATATTACTTAAGGTGTCAGTCTGATTTTTTTTGGCAATCTTGCCTTCCCTGGAATCCATTTACTGACCCATTGGCTTGATTTAATCAGCACTCAGTTATTATATATATATGTAGACCTAAGTTCCATCATACCAACCTGAATCAGATTATTAACAAATTTATGTTATTGCATTTTGTATTTTATTCAACTAATTCCTGGAACTAACAACCTAAATATGTGTTAGTAGACACCTAATGTAGTAGGTGTGTAATCTGTATATTGAGTTTGACTTTATTTTCTGTTGTTTTGCAGGACGTTGTGTGTGTGTGTAAGCTGAAACGGGTGTGCTGATGGAGCAGTGTGCGTGTGTGGAACGGGAGCTTGAGAAGGTGCTACACAGGTTTGTCACGTATGGGCATCAGTCAGAAGAACGGCTGGATGAACTCCTGAGGAACGTCTGTGAGCTGAGGAGTCGATTGGTTGCCTACGGTGAGCTCGGAGTCTGCTTGGACATCATAATTTGTGCTTTGGTACAATATGAGCCTCTGGTAGTTTGATATGTATACCTTAGGCAACAAAACAGCTATTGGTAACTGATGAAATCAAGGCTTAGAGATTCATTTGAATGACACACATGTGACATCAGTCAGAATATATGTGAAGTCACACTTTATTGTAAGGTGTCCTTACTACTAACTAAACCACATTAGTTAACATGAACTAACAATGAACTGCACTTCTACATTATTTATTAATTTTTCTTAATGTTAAATAATTTCAACATTTACTAATAAATTTATTAAAATAAAAAGTTGTTTGTTAAAGTCCTCCTGTGGTTAAAATCAAGTTTTTATGTCACATGTCTATGCGATGTTTTTACTGTGCTGAGCCATTGCTGAATATTTTCTCCTTAAACTGCAGTGAAAAAAAGACAATCTGAAAAACTAGGTTTGAAATCCTTTGTGTTTCTGACATCATAAACTACCTTGCAATCAATCATGTCAACGTGCCGGTGGGCTTTAGCATATCATTAACAGCGAACTAGAAGGGGAGTCTCAAAAGATGCCAGGTTATCTTGGTAACGTTATATTTCTTAATTCTTTGTTGATATGAAAATTCGGATATATTTAGTTATATAGCAGGTGTATGATGTATATTATGATGTTATTATGAACTAAATATCTTTCTCCACTGACGTTCTGAGTTGTTCAAATAATTGTTAGAAGGCAGACTGAGATGGTGAATGGGAACATAGTTTGTGTAACATTAGCAATACATTATTAGCTGTGTGATAACATAGTAAAGCAAAAGGCTAATCGTATTAATTACAGTTATGTGTCCGACGTTGTAAAGAGCGATATCATTGTGCAGCGTTTACTTCAGTGAATCTGTGAGCTGGCGTGAGTGGAGGTGGGGCTAATTAGCATATTCATGGATCTGCGTATACTAAATGAAGCAAGGGTGTAGAGTTGGATTCAAGCTATTTTAAGGCATGAATAATTTTTTTTCACAGGGAAAAACATTTAAATATGTCATTTTGGCAATCAAAGATGAGTTTTAAGGGATACAATTATTTACTACATGGGGACTTTAACATTATTTAATGCACTGTGAAGTAACATAAACAAACAATGAACATCTGTATTTTATCAACTAACGTTAACAAATATTAACAAATACAGGAACAAATGTATTGCTGATGGTTAGTTCCTGTTAGTTAATACATAAACTAATGTTAACAAATGAAACATTGTAAAGTTTTGCCCATGCAATTATGCATAATTCATAGTAGTTACTGTGTTAACTACATTTAACGTGTAACAAGGACACAAAATGTTACCTATGTGTGCATATGTATAAAGACAAGGGACAAGAGTTAATTTTTAGAAGAATATGGTATTTCATTCATTTCCTTCCTCCTATCATTCGTGATAGAAAATAATTACAATGCCTCATCTGCTGAATAGCACCACATTGGTACTGAAATTGGCTAAATGATGGTATCATACTGTGGTAAATTTGTGGTAGTGTTTTTTTTTTTTGTTTGTTGTTGTTGTTTTTTTAGCTCCGAAAGTCTTTTACCAACTTGTGAAAGAGTGATTCATGTCAATGCTTGTATATGAAAACAAGTCTAAAGAGGAGGTGGAGGAAGTCAACCAAGTGCCTTTTCAGCTTTGAAAAAAGCCTATTCAGTGACATTAAGTCAGGAACAATAGGTGTACTTTAGATGCCTGCATAAATAATAGCCTGCAGTGCAAACAAACATGCAATGTTTAGCTGAATAACCTCTAGCCCACACGTTAGGTTTGTAGATGGTTACATAAGCATAACTCTGTTACATAGATGAGTCACAGTAGAAATGTCTGTTTAGATCAAAGTTTGCTTAGTTATATTTCATTGTACTCCATTTCTGCTCTAGGTGTACAAGATGTGGATTTGTCAGTGCTCCATCAAACTATGGCCCAGTGCTGCAAGGAAATCAAAGAAACTGTGCAGATGCTCGCCTCAAGGCATAAGGACATCCATGGCAGTGTGTCGAAAGTGGGAAAAGCGATCGACAGAGTAAGAGTTTGATATCTGAATTGTTTATGTTGTTCATTTAATTACATCAATATTAACAGCACATTAAGCAGTTTATCTAAGTCAAGGTTTCCCAAACTGGGGTTTGCGAACCCCTAGGAGTTCCGTGAGGGAACTGTAGGTCGTTCTTGATTGATGAAAGCTAATAAATAATTAAACCATAAAAATGCTAAAAAAAATATCACTTACAAATAAAAGGTTAAATATTTTATTTGTTTACCTGCAGCCATGTGACCATAGCCTGATGTCGTCATACTCAGATTCTAGTCAGAATGTGAGTCTGATACTGCTCCATTGGGCTGTGATTATGGGGTGTGTTTCAACCGAACCAGGAAAGAAAATGCCTCTGCACTCAATTGGATTGACAAATACCTTGATCGTGGTTCTCTGTTCCTCTTTTAAAATGAATGCGCTGTCTACATCTTCTATAACAGACGCGATGGCTGAATCTACACATCTAAATTCTCCAGCGGCAGCCATTCTTTGTTGTAAACAAATTCAACCCTAGCGCTCTTTGGTGACGTGGATGATTGCGTTACTGTTGATCATCTGTCCATCATTGTATAAAGCCCGCCCTGACAATTTGATTGGTCCGAACAGCTTTGGTTTGGGGCATACTTGCTTCACAACGGATCAAGTTCAGACCGAACTTCCCGACTTAAACTGTTGTGGGTGGGCCTAAGTTCGGCTGGCATCCTGGTTAATGTGGCATGAGAGAACTGTGAACATGAAATATGTTGTTAAATATTGAAATATTACTGCCTTGGACATTCCCAATCCCATTCCTCCTCTCTTTTCCCTGTAGTTTCTGATTGCTTTCTACTTTCTTTGATAAAAATGATAAAGAACTGCCCATACTCTGTACTACATTGATAATGAAATTAGCCTTGTAGTATGCTTTACCATAGTACATAATGTGTGATTGAAAATGTGTATTAAATGCTGTGTTCTCTTGTCCAGAACTTTGATGCGGAGGTGAGTGCAGTTGTAGCTGAGAATGTCTGGGACTCTCCAGAGAGGCAGAAATACCTCAGTGAAACTATCGTAGAGCACCTGTATCGACAAGGCATGCTGAGTGTTGCAGAGGACCTCTGCCAGGTATGCTTTTCTTTTGTATTATTCTAAAAATGAGTGTGCATTTCTGTAAACATTGCTGTACTTATACTGTATACTGTATTTATGTTAACCTCTGAGTGTATAAGCGCTTGTATTTTGTTGACAATTTGATCCTGGCATTGACATTGAGTGTTTCAATCTGACTTCACAGGAGTCTGGTGTAGTAATCGACATGAGCATGAAACAGCCATTTCTGGAGCTCAACCGCATTTTAGAGGCTTTAAGAACACAAGATCTCAGACCAGCTTTAGAGTATGTGTCCTGTCTGTCTGCTTTCTACTGCCCACTTTTATTTTTTATTTTATACTCATGTACACTACTTTTCAAAAGTTTTGGGTCAGTAAAGATTTTTTTTTTTTCAAAACAAATTAATACTTCAGCAAGGATGCATTAAATTGGTCAAAAGTGACAGTAAAGACACTTATGTTTTCAAAAAAAAAAAAATACTGTTCTTTTAAACTTTCTATTTTTTGTATTTCTAAGGCATCATGGTTTCCAAAAAATAATAACCAGCACAACTGCTTTCAACATTGATAATAACAAAACCATTAGAATGATTTCTAATGGCTGCTTCAAATTCAGATTTACCATCACAGGAATAAATTATATTTTAAAACAGGTGATACTCTTTTAAATGGTAATACTCTTTCACAATATTACTGTTTTACTCTATTTTTTAATTTTTTTTATCAAATAAATGCAGCCTTAGAGCGCATAAGAGATTTCTTTCAATATATTAATAGTCTTACTGACCCCACACTTTTGTATGGTAGTTTATCTATGCACATCCTCTCAGTCTTTAAACATACCCTGGATTCCTTCAGAACATTGAAATGGATGGGGTGTGGCTTACAATATTGGTTTGTTGTTGTATATTTCAGGTTAGTAGTTCTAATGGTTATTTTGGTTGTATGATTGCTGTGGTAGGTGGGCGGTGACAAACCGTCAGAGGCTGCTGGATCTGAACAGCACCCTTGAGTTCAAGCTTCACAGACTCTATTTCATCAGCCTGCTCAACGGGGGCATCAGCAAACAGCAGGAAGCTTTACAGTACGCACGCCATTTCCAACCGTTTGCCTCACAGCATCAGAGAGGTGAGGAAAGGTTCAGCCCTGATTGGTGAAAAACTACCTCTTTAACCTCAACAAGGCTTTTATGTAAACCTATGGGTGGAACCAAATCACAATTGAGGCTGTTTTACCAGTAATGTCTTTACTTGAAGCAGTTATTTCGTTCATTTTAAAGTTCTTAATGAATTGACAGCTGTATTACACTACCTAATTCATTGTTATGAACAAAGTCTGAGATGACATTTGAGCCTTGTTTGTTTGTGGTCTCTAGATATTCAGATATTAATGGGTAGTCTAGTGTACCTCCGCCATGGGATCGAGAACTCTCCGTACCGCAGTCTGCTGGAGACGGATCAGTGGGCAGAGATCTGTAACATTTTCACACGCGACGCTTGCGCTCTGCTTGGACTCTCTGTGGAGTCCCCACTCAGTGTCAGGTCAGACCTTAAAGTCTTAAATCTCTCCTGATCATGTAGGATATTAAACGTAGGCCCTAACCAATGATTACTTGGATGTCAGGCCTTCTGAAGAAAGTCTGAATTCATTCATGTCTTTATAAAAGTTTTAGATGGAGATCAATAGAATGGTAAAAAATGCAAGGGTCTTGAGGCAAGCTTTTAAAAGTTTAACATTAAAAAGTTTTAACTTGAAAGGCCACTTTTTGTAGCGTTTATTCAGTGCTTTACTCATCTGCATAGTGTACTGTTAAAAAGTTTGGGATTGGTAAGATTTTGTTTTTGAAAGTCTCTTGTGTGAAATACTGCATTTAAAATGTTATATTTTAATATATTTTAAAATTTAATTTTAAGCAGTTATTACTCCAGTCTTTAGTGTCACATGATCCTTTAGAAATAATTCTAATATGCTGATTTGATGCTCAAGAAACATTTCTAATGTTCAATGTTGAAAACAGTTTGTTGAAATGAAAGTTAAAAATACAACATTTATTTGAAATAGAAATCTTTTGTAAAACTTTTAAACTTTTGCAGTTGATCTATCTCCATGGGTGGCTTTTCTCTGTAAAGATTGATGTATATGATCGATTACAATTCGGCATGTCATGTAATTAATTAGATTAAAATGTATCGATTGACAGTCATACTCTGTTTTAGGTAATTACTTGCTATTTGTATTGACAGTAAAAGCTTTTCTTAGCTTGAATTATATATGCTTTATTACTAAATCCTATTTTGATTTTCTGACTCTCCATCAGTTTTGCTTCCGGCTGTATGGCGCTGCCTGTTCTCATGAACATCAAACAGGTTATTGAACAGAGACAGTGCAGCGGTGTTTGGACACACAAGGATGAGCTGCCAGTAAGTTTTTCTCTTCCCTTTAATGCTTGATCTAAAGGTTTTAAATGTCTAAATGTCTTTAAATATTTTACTTGTATGAATTGTAATGTGAAATGTTTACATTATAATTAGGGATGCCCTAATGACTTGGAACAAGATTATCTGATACCAACAGTTTTTGTAAACCCTGATAATTAATTATACAACACAAATAATTGATTAAAATAATTATTTACACATTAAAATCAAATAAAAGTATCTCTGTAGTATGTTTTTAAGACCAGCTGAGGTATGGCAAATAAAGTGATATTCATTTGTATATTGCAGACAAATTTAAACCAATGGACCACTAAAATTAAAATTGATAAATTACACATTCTCCTTATTCAGACTGTTCTAAGTTATTATAAACAGAAAACACTGAAACATAAAATAAACTGGATTAATTAATTACATCCATCCCTGTTATGTGCTTCCTTTTCATTGGCCAATGATTGGCGAATACATCTGCTAATTTATAATTAATAATGATGGTTGTGTTTTTTTCAAAGACATTAATGCTTTATCTATTCATCTCTGCACTCTGTGTTTGTGTCTGTGTGTGTTAGATTGAAATAGACCTGGGGAAGAAATGCTGGTATCACTCTGTGTTTGCCTGTCCTATCCTGAGGCAGCAGACATCAGAGAGCAATCCACCCATGAAGCTCATCTGTGGACATGTCATATCCAGAGACGCTCTTAACAAACTCACCAATGCTGGAAAGTAAGACTCTGACTTATGCATCACCTAGACACAAATGAAGTGTACTTCACTCTACATTTACTTTTAAAGTTTAATCTGTGTTGGCAAACTGACCCCAGACCTGATGGCTGATGATTTAAAAATTGCAATCTGCAGTTGTTGCTACCAGCAGTAGTGGTACTTGACAGATTAAGCTTTTTTAAAGATGAAGTGTGTCATTCTTTTAATGTTAATAAGGACCTATTATGCTTTTTTTTTACATTTTCATCCTTCTTTAGTATGTAATGTTGCTGTTTGAGCATGAAAAAGGTCTGAAAAAAGTCTCAAAACACAGTAACTCCAAAGCGAGTAAACACTGTTTCTGAACTCCCTGAAATGCCTCCTATACAATAATACGATTATATCTTTAGAATAGAAGATAGTGTTAGTATTAATGGATCAAGTTTTGCCGAAAAAGATGCGTCTTCAGCCATTTGTTGAAAATGGACACGGACTCAGCAGCTCTGGTTGAGTTAGGCAGATCATTTCACCAGCATGGAACAGACCAGGAAAATGTCTGAGGAAGAGATTTAGTGCCTCTTTGAGATGGCACCACAAGACGGCGTTCACTTGCAGAGCGCAAATTTCTGGATGGCACGTAATTCTGAAGTAATGAGTTAAGGTAAAAGGGAGCAGAGCCAGTGGTTGTTCTGTAGGCAAAAGTCAGTGACTTGAATTTGATGCGAGCAGAAACTGGCAACCAGTGCAATTTTGTGAGGAGAGGATTGACGTGTGCTCTCTTCGCTCGTTAAAGACCACTCTAACTGCAGAATTTTGGATCAGTTGCAGAGGTTTGACAGTGCAGGTTGGAAGACCTGCCAGGAGAGCATTACAATAGTCCAGTTTGGATAGAACAAGTGCTTGGACAAGGAGTTGTGTTGCATGCTCTGATAGGAAGGGTCTGATCCTCCTGATGTTGTACAAGGCAAATCTGCAGGACTGGGCAGTTCTAGCAATGTGTTCTGTAAAGTTCAATTGATCATCAATCACAACTCCAAGGTTCCTGGCTGACCTTGGAGTTATGGATGACAAATCTAGCTGAATGGAGAAGTTGTGGTGTATTGATGGGTTGGCCGGGACTACAAGCAGCTCTGTCTTTGCAAGGTTTCGTTAAAGGTGATGGTCCTTCATCCAGCCAGAAATGTCTGTCAGGCAGGCTGAGATGCGAGCAGCTACCGTCGGATCATCAGGCTGGAATGAGAGGTAGAGTTGTGTGTCATCAGAGTAGCAGTGATAGGAAAAGCCATGTTTCTGAATCACAGTTCCTTGTGATGTCATGTAGATGTAGATGGAGAAGAGAAGTGGTCCAAGCACTGAGCCCTGAGGCACTCCAGTAGCTAGATGTTGGGTCTTAGACACCTCAGCCCTCCAGCCCAACAATGTAAAATATATAAAGAATAAGGAGTTTTTTGAACATTCAAGCATGAGAACCTATTAGCAACCACTTAGCAATGATCTGGCAACCATTGTTTGGTGCTATTTATCACACTTCACCTTTTGAACTAATTTCATTGTTGTTCTTCAATATTTTCAGTTATAAGTGTATTATTTTCCTCACTGACAATGTCTTAAACTCTCTTCCCAGGCTTAAATGTCCATATTGTCCAATGGAGCAGAATCCATCAGATGCCAAACAGATCTTCTTCTGATGTATTTTTTCGGAGCGTAGCCAAATGACGTGTTGAAGGCCTCTTGGAGCAGCAGTTAGAATGATCCTCATTCACTGGTATGTCGAGCCTTCTGTGCCGGCTTCTCCCTCGTGACGCCACCTCCCTCTCCAAAGCTTTTAGTTTACAGAGGCCGGTGGCCATGGCAACATACCTGTAGAACCCGAGTCAGTAAGTGTACCTAACGAGGAAAAGATTGTGCGGATCATTCATTTGTTAACATGGCCTAGTATAAACAGGCTTTTATGAGTATGTATGTGTGTGCGCGTTTCGCTTCCTCTTCATTTGTTTTAATTGCAGAGTATTTTTAAGTTTCCATGGTATAAAACCTCTCATTTTCTTTCTTTGTGACTTTTATTAAGCGAATGGGTGTGTGGGTGACTTCTTGCCAGAAAATATCCAGTTTCCTCTTTTGAGATCACATTTAAATACATGAACGGGGATTATTTGGATGTGTACGTGATTGAAATTGGTTTTCAGTATGTATATTAAGAATGACAGAATAAAAATAAGGATTGGTGAACGAGTGCCTGTTGATGCTAAACAAATAACGTCTCTATTCCCAATGTAATAAAGGCTGTAATTGGAGTGAATGGCGTTTTGATTAGTGCATCAGTGTGAATATTCATCAGAGATCAGAGGATTTGTGTGTGCAGATTGTGATCTTGTTCCTTGCGCTGGTCGGATGTCAGAGGAAACCTCTTTGTCCAAGCTATGTGTCTTGCTCTGTTTTTTTTTTTTTTTTAAGTTTAATAAATATACAGCAGTGATTTGTGATGGTATAACTTTTCATTAGTATAATTACATATCTAATGTATTTAAAACACTTGCACACACAGATTGGACTGGGCTTACATTAGCTCTCACAGCTTCGGGCTCTTCTGCTTACATAATCAAAACACACGCTGATTCGAGAAATGCATCCTCCGCAGACAGTTACATTAGCGATTGAATCTTTGCCAGCATAACGTAATGAAACTATATGCCCGTTAATGTACATTTGATGGTAGACTGACTGTTTTGGCGTTCCCCATAAAGATGAGACTTTCCAGATGTTTTGCATAATCCCTGAATGTAAAGTTCACTGTTTGTATCCGTATTGGTGAAGGGAGACCATTGAATAATATTGTATCCCTCAGGATATTCATCAAATGCTCACTGGCTTTAACACAATGTAACTGCTAATTGTTCCGTTCCATTTTGAGATCGATATCTGGAAATGTGCATGCCGATGCAGAATGTGTGGTTTGTAAATTGCCCTTTTACAGTGATTGAATGAAAATGACATTTCAAAACCCTGCCCACCCCAAGCTTTTCTGACAGATGTGATCCAGACCGGAGACTCAGTCACCTATTACAGAGAGAAAACCTTTCCCAGAGCTCTTTGACATTCTCGAAGGTCAGGCATGTACCAGCACACCTATGTTCTTCAGCAAACAATGTCTGATCCCCCCCCCCCCCCCTCTATTTTGGGAAAGGCAAAGGCCGTCCTATTGTTTAAAGCCTTTAAGAGGAGTGTGAGTGCTGTGTGGCCACTGACGTGCTGATAATAAACATTGTCTGTTATTTCTTTTAGTAGACAATCATTTATTACCTCTCTGAAATTTGTAAGATCAAAGCAGAGTATTGTGAGTTTAAGGAAGTGTTTTCATCCAGTGATTGAGAAATGACTCTGCTTTCTCTACTAACTACTGTAAAGCAACTATTGTAAATATTTATCTTCTAACAGTACAGTATGTTTATTATACTTGCATCAAAATAATAAAAAGATTTATACTCCGCTTTTGAGTTTTCTGTCCGCCTCTACTCACAAGTTTTATAAATTAATGCATTTTACAGTCTTATTTTAGCCCTCTGAAGCATGATGCAGTTTTTAACCATTAAAAGTAGCCAACCTCTAGAAAATTTTAAACCGTCTTTTATTATGCAATCATTTATTTTTTCTTACTATCTACTAATATGTAATAATCCAAATGCAATGTTTATATAGGATCAAAAGTGAGAGTAAAGTCTGAAAACTGGAGTAATGGAAGTAATATTTTATATTATTCCTGCTTTTACTGGATTTTTTTTTATCAAATACGTAGCCTTGGTGAGCATAAAAGACTTAAAAAAACAGTTATGGATGGTAGTGTTCATAACAATTGTTGTAGGTTAATGGTTTATGACATGTTCTTTGCTTCACTATAAACTGACTTTGATTATTTATTTGTTGATGTAATGGTCATAAAAATACTTCCTTACTGAAACTTGAAAACAATAGCCAGCAAACTGTTTTAAATGAGATGTTGACCCTTTATTCCCACAAGATGGAAACCTCAGTTCATGGAAGAAGCTATAAGGGCTCACCATTTCAAGACTGTCCACTGTCACAATGGCCAGAATTTTATTTACTGGGATTTATTGGGGGGGGGAAAGACTTGCAGAAGTTGTTTTAATTCCTTTGATACTAAGCTTAGACTTTGTTGTAATAAAAAAAAAGTTGACAAATCTGTTTACAAAATGCCTTTGAAATTGTGACCATAACGAACAGCAAAGTCCCCCCCCCCCCCCCCTCCCCAATTAAGGATCTAACTCTCACAAACCTTTATATAAAACCTTTAAAGGGTTTTCGCCTTACAGCAGTGGTTCTTAAATCTGGTCATGGTGCATGAAAAAAGACAGCTTAAGTAGATAATGAACCCTATAGGGGGCAAAGCTATAAATATAGATGAGATAAAACAGCAGTATTTTTTCCTTTTTTGAAAACAAGGTTCATGTTTTACGTGGATTTTAAATTAAATTTTTTTTTTTCAAAGACTAGTCTATAAACGTAGCCCTTTTGCTTTTCTCTATTTTAATACCAGTGAACAACTTCTTGATTCTGAAGGAGCAACATAAGTCTCTACCTGAAGACAGAATAGACAGACTCCTTATTGTCCGAGTGACAATGGTCCATTCTGATCCATGAAGCACAAAATTCCTCTCGGTAAAGCTGAATCTGATGTGCAGGTGTGCAGTGCCTTGTTGAGTTACATTCTTCCTCTGAGAGCAGGCCCACATGGATTCCTTCCCACAACTGCCCCTTGCATGTTTGTTTATTAATTTGGGGGGGGGGGACTAATTTCTTATCATATGGAAATACCTGTCCTGAAATATCACGCAGCAGAACTCTGAGAAATACATATAGCCTACCTAAAATAAAATATTAAATTATTATTATTATGTTTTGCCAATCAGAATGCGCTTTCTGGCTGTCAATCATTTTGCACGTCGTAAGTGCGTGGGCTGTTTATGGGAAGCCGGAAACGCGATAAATGAATTTGGACTTTTCGTGAGTTTCTTTTCTTACAGTCTATGGTTTGCAAGTGCAACAGCATAAAAGTAATAGGTAGACAGAAAAAAAGAGAACACAGTAACGGAACAAAGAAGAAGAAGACGCAAGTCGAGAGTGAACACCGGAAAACATTTAATTGCTGGAGGGAGCTTTAAAAGTGAAAATCGCTTGAAAACAGAAGCAGAGCGGAATGCGCATGTCCCTAGCTACGCCCCTGGTTACACCAAAGCGACAGGTTTGTAAAGAGGGGGGCATACTTTTACGTATTTACCACCTAAATCTGTTTATAAAAGTAAATAAATAAATAATAATAATTGGGTTGGACTCCTGGTCCATTCGAATCTGCAGTTTTTTTCTGCATATCATGCAGTTTCTGTCTGGGCTTTGAGTCCAGCCCAATGAAAACATTGATTAAGGTTTGATAAGGTACGACTTTTATTAATATAATAAAATATGGTGTATGTGAAAGAAACTACTAAAGACACATTTTAAACTTTTATTTAACACAAACTGGAAGACACATTTTAGAGCTTTTTTACAGAACAAGGGGGTAATAATCTTCAGTCAATTTAAAGGAAATGGCAAGGTTTATGCAACTTTGAGGTAAAGAACACCATATGTGTATAGTACAAATCTATACAATTATTACATGAAATAGAATATGCAATTCAGTAGTTTTTAACAATTAAGTCACAGTATAGTTGTCTATGTGAAGATTTAATACCGTAGGATCACTGAAGACTTTTCGACAGTCCTGTGCACACAATGGCATCAAACTTAACAGAATTTTCATTTCACATTCATGCAGATATAAACATCTTGGGTCAAAAGAAAGGAAAAACCCAGCAGCACACATCAATAGACATAGTAGCAGAAATGCTTCTATATGGATCAGCTGTTGACATTTTTTCCAATGGGAAGGACAACTCATGAGTTGTGTGCATTTAAAGTGCATCATGCGTTTTAGGGAATGCACACTTAACTGATTTCATTCTTTTAATAATATGATGTCTTGTATTATCCGGTACCTAAATCCCAAAATATAGAATCAATGAAATAATAGTGCTAGAACACTCCAGTCAAGATCATTTAAAGCATCTATTGGTTTTTAATTAAACCATTATAAATGATTTAGGATCTGAAAACAAATATTGTGTTTAAAATAAAATCTGAGATTATTTATTATTTAATTTTTGCAAAAAGAATAGTTTTGATCATTCCGATTTTTAAACAAAATTCATTTAAATCCTGTGATACAAAACAGCGCATAATATTCAGCTTGTGCCTCTATTTGGTACACTTTTTGGTCAAACTTGTAAATTATTTATTTATAGTTTATTAATTGTCTCACAAGTGAAACAGGATCCAGAGCTGTTGTCGTCAATCTAATCTCAGATGCTAAAGAACATTTTGCAAAGTCAGATTTCAGAGGACTCAATCCTCTCTATCCAGGGCAGACCACTGGACGGCTTTGCTTCCTCTTCTCCGCCCCCTGCTCCCCCCTCTTCCACTCTGGCCCGGCCCCCTCTCAGCATTGCCAGTTCTTTCTCTAAGGCCTCATTCTTGTGGAACATCTCCAGGTAGCTGGCCTGCAGTTCCTTCTGGTAGCGTATCACCTTCTCCTTCTCGTTCTGCCATGTGCTTCTCTCATTTTCAAAAGCTGAAGTCTGCGCCTCGTTCTGGCGCCTTTCCAGCAACAGTTCAGCTCTGAGGCGCTCCTCCGTGGCACTGGCTCCTCCAGTCTCACCCGCATCCACTCGAGTGTCCTCGAAAGCAGGCAAGGGACATTTCCGGCGGGCGCCCTGTAGGGCCATCTGTAGCATGTCGATCTGGCTGTCCTTGCTCTGGATCTGATTGCGCGCCTCGTGCAGCTGAGTCTTTAAGAGGAAGATATCGCTCAGCTTCTGTGTGACCTCTGCCTGAGAGTCTCGGAACTGTTGCTTCAGTAAAGCGATTTCTCCAGACTTTTGGCAGACCTAATAAATCAATCAAATTTAGTCATTTTCCCAACTTATACACTATCCATAGTCAAAATATGATTTGAGAATCTTGTTCATAAGAGGCTGTCAGTGATAGTTCCTATCCTTTGTTTTAATAATGCTAGGCGTATTAAGGGTGCAGATAGGTAATAAAAATCTGTCTTTCTGTCACTCATTCAAATCCATTTATTTTGTTTGATGTCTGAACTGAGCAAATCCAAACCACATCCATATGTGGTTATGTGGTTCAAAATCTGATTAAAGCCTGATTTTTGGAAATGCATTTAAATTCTCAACAGTCAGATCAGATTTCAAGAATTTTTTATCTGTCATTCCACGATAACGTTGTTTTATGTGATGATTAATTGTCCATTGGCCAAATGACCATTGTCAAAACGATCCCGTTCACAAGGTTCTACGAAAACGATTAAAAACGCTGTATTATACATGCCAGGCCAATAGGTGGCGATGTCACTTTGTAAAGCAACACCACGCACCTATAGACTGAACTCATAATATGCATGCCCATCGTTTTTTGTAGTTTACATGGAGACGATAACGTTTCATTTTAATTTTATAATTTTAATTTAATTTAACGTTTTTAGTTGAAAACGATGTTGTGTAAACAGCCCCTACATGTATGTTGTGATCTGTAAACAATTTAATTGGTCTTTTGAATGCTTATAATCTCTGTGATGAGATTCCCATACAATCTAAAAATAAAATTTCTATCATTCGTCATTCTCTCTGTCTCTACAAAGACATTGACTTTTTAATTTATTTTTTTGCCTTTATGTCTCAAATCATTACTATGGCAACTGATATATCAGATATTGGCTAAACTGTTTGAACAAACAGCTCTGGATGCTTGTAAAATGACAATGTGGATAGTCAGCCCTAAACCTCTGATTTAGATTTACAGTATGGTCAGCGTGAACAAACTAACAAGCAATACATGATGCGTCCCTTCATTTATTATCCAACTAAAGGCTACTTTTTTCTTTTATCTCCTTCAATGTTTTCTGAAATCCCCAAAGCTCTGAATAGATAGCTCTGACTTAATGCATACCTCCCATTGGGTCTCTTCCAGCTGGGGATTAATGTTCTGGCTTTGTCCCGCTGGGCTTTGACATTTCAGGGTCTGGCACTCCAGCCTGACAGAATCCAGCTCCTCCTGCAGCCGGTTGCGTTCCTGCTGTACCTTATACAGCTGCAGCTGCAGGTTTCGCTGGGAACGCTGGGACTGCTGGGATACCTGGCGCAGTTTGGCGGTGTACAGGTGTTTCAGTTCTGTAACCTCCTTCTCCCAGAGCCGCTGCTTCCCCTCAAAAACCTACAGTAGCACACAAACACAGTTTTTAATTTTTTAATTTCTGCTTTATTTGTTATTCCAATTTTTGATTCGAGAAATGCGAGATGAGGGCTGTGGAATGGGGAAAAAACGCAAGGTCTCGAGACGCGTTTTTTAAAAGTTGAACTGATTTGAACTTGAGCGCCTCGGTTTTAGAATGCTGTATCATGTGCGAGACGCTACAAAAGACACGAGTGCAACGGTTTATAGATCCGTCAGTAAATGTTTACATAGAGAAACAATGCAAAAGTAGAGCGAAAGGAAAACCGCGTTCTATGTGAACAGCCCAAACTAAGATTGTTAGTTTTTGTTTTTCAGTGTTATTTTTTATTTTAGATGTTTTTAAGGTCTCTATTTAAGATGATTTAAACATCATTCTATAAGAAATATATATTTTTAGAGTAAAATCTAAATCTCTCAGTTAAAAACTATATTAAAAACTAAAAAGTTAAAAGTTAAATACAAAAATATATTTTTTAATATTGTATATATATATATATATATATATATATATATATATATTTAAAATGTATAATAAAACCCATTTTAAATGCAGTACACTACCCTTCAAAAGTTTTTTTTTTTATTTTTAAGAAATTAATACTTTTATTATGCTGTATTTTTGATCAAATAAATGCAGCCTTTGGTAAGCATAAGAGACTTCTTTCAAAAGAGACTTCTTTTGAAAACATCAAAATCTTACCGACCCCAAACTTTTGAACAGTAGTAGTGTATGTTTAATAGATCACGTGTTCTTGCAGATACTGACCTGTGCAATGGCATCTTCGCTCTCATCCAAGTTCCTCCTCATCTGACGTAGCTCGTGCTCCTTTTCCTGCAGACGTTCCTCCAGGTCCCTGACCACGTCCTCCATAGAGTGTGACAGCTCGTAGGGGGGCGGGGCCTCACTCCCATAGCACTGCATGCGGTTCAGCGTAGCCATACTGTGACAGGACACGTCTGTGACTGTGGAAGCGGCTCCCTTGGAGCCCAGCGAACTGCGATCCAGTGAGCCGATGTGATTGATGTGACCCATAGAGGCGCTGATTTGTCCCAAGTGAGGGCGGAACGGCGGCCGATAGGGCGGCAAGCTGTTCATGGAGTTGTGTCCCGAGTCGGACGTGTTCTCCTCTTCATGGCTGAGGCCCCGGGCTGCTGCTGCTAGCACTCCTTTTCTGGTGCTTGTGCCTGGCCGTGAAGGGGAGGAGGACGAGGAAGAGGTGGACAGCGATTTGGGCGCTGCTTTGGCATAGGATGGATGCATGCCGTTGGTTAACCCGCTCTCTAGCTCCTCCGACTTGGAAGGGTAGAGGTTCTGCATGGAACTGAAGTTTTTGGGGGTGACCGGTTTAAAGGCGGAAGGCCTGAAACGTGGCTGTGAAATGACAGGGATAAGTCAATTGCAGCATGAGCATCAGGAGAATAGCTCTACACTTAAATACTGGAGCTATGCCAAACAACATAAAGTAATTTAATGTAGACCACTTTTACTTCCATATTTCTTCTGTCTCGCTGAGTTTCCTGCTCAATAACGTCACCTGAGGGGGACCATATTTGATTACAGAGATAAATTTAGCCAGTCAGTTAGTCTCCACGCTGCTGGCCCGAACAGTTTATATGATTTATTTCCATTTGCGACTGGGGGGAGTAGCCCACCTATCAATAAATTACACTTACCTCAGGAAGAAATATTGCCTTTATAGAGCCAGACTTGAAACACTGTCACAATTTCTGCATTTCATTGACAGGCTTTGGCTTTTATTTATCTTGCTTTCTTCCAGTCATTGTAAAGTGTGTTTTTAATACCTGCTCCTTCCGAGATTTGTTGAATACTTACTGAAGCAAGTGCCGATGGGTAAAAAAAGTCAATGACTTTGATGAATTCACCCTTACTTTTTGCAAAAAATTTTTTTAATGTTTTATTCTTAATGAAATAATATTAAATATTTATGCTGCATTCAGGTCTTTTTTAAATTAAATCTGCTGTCAAATCTTTAGTCTCAACACAGTCTCAAAAATACTAATATTTAACTTTTTAGTTTTTTGGTGCTTAGTTGTTGATGACAGCAAAATATTACATTCATTTTATATTTTTTACTAGCTGGTTTTACACAAAATTAGAATACATTCATGATCGTGTTCAGCTGTGTACTATTAATTGTCATTTAAAAAAAAACAGTTAGTACAGTTGGTAAACAGTTAGTAAAAAAATAAATTTTCACTAGTCTCAAATATATTTTTTATTTCTCAAATTGTATTACTGGTCATGCAGAGTGACCGATTAAAAAAAATTATGTATTTATATTAGGCTATAATATGTATTTTAACGATATATATTTATGTGGCCCTTTGTTACTGTCAATGCCAGAAAAATACTACATTAATTCACCTCCATATGCTCTTGTGAAATATATAAAGCTTAAGTATATAATTTCTGCACCACTAGCATCATTTAACACAGTAGCAAAACTAGTAGCTGTTTTCAGCCAGCTTTCCCAAACACTCCCCACATCTCTGCCATTGGTCAGAGTTACTAGAGTTTGACAAAAGATGTTAGACTCCCAATTGCTGTAATCCTGACATGGCATGAGCGAAGCATAACTTTTTCACAGTCGTTTACCTTATCAAACTTGCCACCTATGGGAAGTGAGTTCTTTCCCAAATCAAGCTCTTTTCCATCTCGGTGGTAGACCTTAGTGTAGATGTCGTTCTCCTCGCTCCTGTGCTCTCTCTTGATGGAGGATGTGCCAGAGATGATGTGTTTGCTGCCCTTCGCTTCCTTCTTGGTTATGTTCAGATAGTTAAGCAGCTCTCTCTGGTTGAAACCCTTTTTGAGCAGGCCGTGGTTATGACGTCCTGATACTTGTGGAACTGCTCTATTGCTCTTGGTTGGTGACACGTCTGGTTTCTCGATTAGGCTGCCTACACTTCCCATGACGCAGCGGCCTGATGCCAAAGAGGATGTCGGATAAACGGCACAGATGCTTTTGCTGGGGTCCTGGTTCAAGGACAGGGCCTGGACTGTTGCCATTGGTTACTGGATCAAATGGCTCCACTGGGATCTCTAAATTGAAGGAAGAGAAAGGAAAAACAATGAAACCCCCTTCAGGGGATCAAATATGAAACCTGATTCCTTCTGCAGAATATTCTGATATTTCAAGAAGTTTTGGTTGCATCCATCTTCTTGTTTGACATCATGAATTAAGATATTCCTCTTACCATCCAACTTATTTTCAACAGTATACACACACACACACACACATATTTATACACATATATATATATATATATATATATATATATATATATATATGTATATGTATGTGTGTGTGTGTGTGTGTGTGTGTGTGTGTGTGTGTGTGTGTGTGTGTGTGTGTGTGCGTGTGTTCTTGTTTAACCTACATTGAGAGGACATTTGGTCAGGTGTGTGTGAAAGAAACATTTGCATAAAAATACCTGCTATATATATATATTGTGGGGTCCAAAGGTCGGAGACCATTAGTCTATGGTTGCAGGTTGTTTGTAGTCTCTAAATATAAGCTCATAAAACTATGTATAAACAATAGTTAATGTCAAAATATCAGCCACCATAAGCACTTGTTTATTTATGTAGTCTAACCACAAAATGGGTCGAAAGCATCTGCTTTCCTCTTTGAAATGAGAACTACTGTACACACAGAAGTTCACAAGTCTGTTATATAACTAAGATGATACAAGCTGGGAATCATCCCATGAGCCAAATACACTGAAAATGAGGGCAGATGCGTTTGCACCGTAAGAAAACCCACTTTTAATTTACACTGCCATACTGTTGCATTAATCAATGTCCTCTGGTAATCACTAATCTTTCCCTACTAAGAAAAACTCACTCAAAGTGAGGTTGATCCACTTATTCGCTTAGTGCTGCCCTGCTTCCGAACGGTTTCAATATATCTGTTTAGCAGTGCCAGCCTCTTGCTTTCTCTTTGTTTCTCTATAACTCTCCCCCTCCATCAATTTTCTCTTTCCAGAGAACCTCATTAAGAGGCTGTATTGATTTCACTTCAACAACCTTCTCTCTCATTTCTGTAAAAGTAGGCTATTGGCCTAAAACAGCTGTAAAGATAAAATACATTGACCTCGAGTGTTTCTGCGTTTGTATACACTCCTCTACAGGCACATCCAGTGTGAATCTACTCTCTCACTTTCTCAAATGCATGTAGGACTCTTTTCTGTAAAGCCTGACTCTGAAAAAATAATATGAATGACTTTGTTTGAACAACACTTAGGCCTATGATTCTGACTTGCAGTCAAGCTGATACAAAGAAATGGATCTGCTTGAAGGCCTAAAATATTCCAGCACTTTGCCAGACGCTGCTCAGCACCTCTGGGTCACGTTGAGAGAGTCTCTGAGACTTTCCTTTTTGTCTAGTGCATCTCACTCAAAGCAAACATTTACTCTCTGTGATCTTGCCCCCATGGCTATTAAAGGAGTCATGCTGTACATTTTTTTATATATGATTTTTGTTTCCTGAAGACCAATTATAATGATAGTAAAGTTTTTTTTTTTATTATTATTATTTGTTAAACACACATTAATTTTTTCCACCCTCTTTCTGACCCTTAAACGTTTTGTTGTTGTTGTTTTTTGCTACTGTGCCTTTAAGACTTCTACATAAGCACATCCTTCACAGGTTAAATGAGATCAATTCTCTGTCCTAGAAGTTACAGGATGGGTTTATAGAAATCGAGCTGTTTTATTCCATGCAAACGATCAAAGAATTGATCATTCTTATGATTTGTTCACTTTATAAAATAATAAATACCCTCCTGTTGGAGCATAACCATACCTGTGAATAGTAGATAGTGTAAACTGTTTTTTGAAGCTCACACGCTGCATCTGAATGTCTACTTTCATAATATATAGTAGGCGAAAACAGGATATGAGCCGAGTAGTATCTCCGAATTCATAGTGTTCATAGTCGAAAAGTATCTGGATGACCTACTACTTTCGGCGAGATTCTGAAGTGCACATTCAATGGTCACTTTACCATAAGGCAGCGGGAGGGATATATTGCATACATAGAATGCAAAGTAATTTTCAAACCAAATAGTACCTATACAGCATCTTATATCAAGTTATATTCCCTGATAATAAGTGTTGTTTTCCCTGAAAGATTAGACAAAATACAGCTTCGTTTTAAAATGAGCAATGTATACACCAGACGCTTACAAGCACATACAGTTAAGCACAGCGGATCTTCCTTATATCAACAAAAATCATTTACCAAATTCAGCGTTATGCTACTCGAGTGATTATGCAAATAGTTATAGAAGAGGCAAAAAAGTGTGGCACTTAAGTTTTGGCTTTTACCCATAGAGAGATCAAAAAAGCACCTCATGATTTTATGCATGAGATGTGGATGGACTCTCCTCTGTTTTATGCCATCCCAGCACTCAGCTAACTACAACACTTATTGCACAAGACCTGCGTCTGCGCAAGCGCAGATTATAAATATGCCATGACTTGGAGTGCCACTTTAGTTTATGACTGACAGGTTGGATAAAAGAATTCTAATGGGGGAACTTAGAGATATAGGTGACTACACTCTGAATGTGAAAGGAAGTGGGCGTGTCGGGACTCGGGAAATACATTCTGAGCTGAGTTCATTTCAGTGTTGATATATGTGATGGCACTTTGCGTCACAACATGAGTAAACACTGACTGATATCTTTATATTCCTGTGAAGAACACGATTATGTTCAGATAGGCATACTTCCTTTTAATACAGTCAGGCAGATCAAAGTGAAGTTGACACTGAACCAGGAAACTGATGTCCAGCTTGATTCATATATTTCAAAGCTTACAGTTCTGTATAGTGCACATAAAGTTTATGCTGATAAATAAGTAATTAATTTGTGAAAAATTCTAATATATATATATATATATATATATATATATACAAATAAAAAAATTTCAAAAGCCACTGCAATACATTGTAGCATCTATTGAATGATTTACTTAGCCTACAGGAATGGCTTTGAATTAGGGTGAATTCGGGTAATTGGGAAATTATTTGCAATTTTGACTTCTGCAATGTATTTCGATATCTATTTAATACATTAGATCAACACATTAGACTTTTGTAGATATTATACCCAGAGGAGACATGCCACACTTATTAGCGTTGTTGACCCAAAAACAAAAATTCTGCCTGAATTTGATAATCTGGGACACGTGTATTAGGCCTAAAAAAAAGCCTATTCACCATACTTTATGCATGCCTTAAACACAAAATCACCCATTTTTAAAAAGCATTATGAAAAAATGACAAGTACAGATATCACATTAAGAAAATATATATATTATTTATAGAAATTTAATGAATTAATATACACAAATAGTCATATTTTTTCATAAAGAGTGTTCCAATATCAGGAAAAATAATTTCTATCTCTACCCAGGAGATTGTCAAGAGATTTAAAGAGTCATTTTTGAATAGTGCACAAGTGCGAACGTGCTCTTGTAGCTACGCAAGAACAAGCCTATGATTGAATCTGAAAATAAAGCAAAATAACTGAGAAAAATGAGAAATAGTCCTCACATGCCATGTCTGTAATTTATAGCAAAACATCTAGCATTAATCGATCTCAAACAGATTCATTAAAAGAAGTTATTACCAATTTGGTAAAACGACCAATTTGCGACAATATGGAGTTACGTCGTTGCTCGGGAAATGCACCCCTGGATGATGACATCAGAACTGCTTTATAGCTGAATTGAACTTGTTTCGTAATTGGTGATCTTATTCTTTATACGGTAATTGAACTGAACCAAATCAACACTGACTTGAGCTGAATAACAACACTATTGTCGTTTTTAAGCAACGCTTTACAGATTTGAATTCTGTTTGCATTGATCATTATTTTCCCGTTTATCACTGAAGCTGCTTTGAAACAATCTGTAGCCTATTCTATAAAGTGCTATTTAAATAAAGTGACAACTTTTTGTAACTATTATTAATAAGTTATTTAATATGATTAGTTAATTCTTATAATATGTAATTATTTCAGTTACATTTTAAATGGATTGACAGCCATCTGTGGTCTGTTTAAAAGAAGGGGGGTGCTAGGGTTCGAAACCCTTTTAAAAGTGTCCACAAATCTTGAAGGACAGGAAAAATGTTGCATCCAGTCTTTTTCTATAATTGCTTCAGACACTGAACAGCCGGAGTGGGTTGAGAGGGCGGAGTTGATTTACAGCCTAGTAGGGCCCTTCAGAGCCAGTGGCCCTACACACACACACACACACACACACATATTCCCCCCAATGGAAAAGCTTTAATTAGAGGCCTGTCTACCTCACAGCGAGTGTTCAGTTCATTTGTTTAAAGAGCACCTGAATCTTCTCACTTCCTCCTCTGATGCTGTTTTAAATGCTGTTGTTTACATTATAATGATTACATTATGAATCTAAAAAAATCCATCCATGAGACATAATCCGGTGTTCTCTGTGAGGACTCAATTTTACCAGGATGCTTTTTATAAAAGTACAAATTTGGAAAAGAAAGTTCCAATGAGAGGATGTAAAATCTTCTTAAGTAAGTGTTCATCTTCGTAAGTAAATTGCAGCTCTCACTAATGTAACTGTTTTTGAACCAATAGACTTTCTTTTCTTCTATTATTTGGTCCAACTATTTTGGCATAATATAAATGTTGGCTAAATAGCTTCAGTACAGAAGTGCACAAGTAAGGAAGATAAAGCTAAAGCAGGTCTCAAAGATCCTTTAAATTCCAATCATACTTCTAAAAATCAAGTTAAGACTTGCAGTCTCTCCCTTGAAGACTGTTCCCAGTCTAGCATGACGAATCTCTAAAAAAATATCAGAAGTTTACTTCCTTCTTTGGCTCTAAACATTAATACAGCCTTATTCTTGTTTTGTTTCACATTTTTGTGAACAGACCAGCACACCCTTATTCCAGCACAGACAAGCAGGTTATGTTCGGACTAGCACACTACTATACTAATCTTACTATCTCTGCAATATGCAGCGTGAAGTTTCTGCATTCATTAGGAGCCTACGTTTGGCAAAAAAAATTGCTGAAAAAACAGAGTATACTGTGTGTTATGTATCCCACAATGCAGTTTTCTCAAAATATTTAAAAAGGGTGATATTAATATTATTGATATTAAAATTAAGGTAGCCTAATATTATTATTAACATTAATAATAAAATATTGTTCATACTGTACTGTACAATATTGTAAAATATAAGTTCATACTGTGCAGTAAGCAGTGCTTGTACTTAAAATTTAAATGTACACTTAAAATGACTGGTGTCCCATAAACTGTTGAATTTGAAGGGGCTGGTCTGCTGGCAGTCACAGGAAATGACACATTTCATTCCAGTAGGCATTTAAAAATAGTCAAAAAAACAAAAAACAAAAAACCCTAGGGCTATTTATTCACTCACAGCTTTCTGGTCAATGACATAACATCATAGGAGCCATGTTGTGATTAGTATCATTTACCCAGAGGCCATGGACAAACCTAGACATGAACCCTTCTGCACATCATTGCATTAATGAACATGACAAGTGTGTCTTGAGGGCACAAACATTAAACAAACTCACTGCCTAGTAATCATAACCGGACAGTGCTTCACAGGCAGAAACAAAAAAATGGGTACAATTTATTAGTACATCTCTATACTGAATTTAATGTGAAGTTTATTTCAGGGATACCTTAAAAAAATAAGTAGTATACTTCAAAGTAAAATTCAAGTATATTTAAGTATACTTTATGTAGTAAGTATACTAATATACTAGAAGTGTACTATTTCAATACTACTTGGGACTAAATTGGCCCACTTTTTAGTGTATAGAAGTATACTTTTAAGTGTCCTTTAAGTGTAACAGTAGTACATTTTGAGCACACTAGTTTAAATATATATATATTTTTTTCATTTGTACTGCATCTATACTACAAGTGAACTTATAGTTTAGTCAAATACTTGTAGCACATTTTTAGTATATGAAAGTACACTTTGAAGTATACTCTCAGTAAACTACTAGTTTAGTAGTTTTATACTGTATACTATACTTGTATATAAATATACTTGTATATAAATATACTTAAAAGCTTTCTGTAAGCAAACTTAACATCATACTTAGTTATGATGGTACTATGTTTCTATTTTAGATATACAATTTTATACTTTAAATATAACTTTAAATGTACTTCAACTCTTTCCTATCCAGTTTTAAAAAAGGTACCAGCCAGCACCAGCATTTTTGTTTATTTTCACAAAAGTTTTATCAAGAATATCTGATCATATATATACACACATATATATCATTATTATTATTATTATTATTATTAGACTGAAAGTATAGTTTCTTATTTTTAGATTAAAAGAAGTATACTGATAGCATACTTTAATAAACATCTTTTATTTTTGTAAGGCATATCAGAATATATATATATATTTTTAATTGAATTAGACAAAATAGTACATACATTTTAGTATCAAGCATTTACCAGTCATCTATTCATCAAAACATGAATATAATTATTGTCTTATATTGGCCAAAACTTTAATATCAGTGTCCCTATAATATTTATAATCAAAATTTCTCTTGCCTTGTTCGCCATCTTGGATTGTTTTATTTATTTATTTTGTTTTCCCCCGGCAAAGAATACATGTGATAATGCTTAATTATTCTTCCTACTTTTTGGAACAGCTTTTGCATCAAAAGTCTCCTGAATGCTGCTTCCATTGACAGCTCACTTAATTATGGGCACATAACAACAGTCTCTTTTATTGTTTACTAATTACATATGTAAGTAATAGGTCTGTTGAGGTAAAACGGCTGGAAATGTAAGACCCAAGGTGACACTGGGCCCCCTTTCATTATTCACCAATTTAGCACCACAGTCATTTGGTTGAATATGACTCTCTGTGAAATATGACATGAGTCAAATGGTGGCGACTTCATTCACTGGAAAAGGCCCTAATGTAACACTAGCCCTCTTTATAGGGATTGCATCACGTTCTTTAGAGGTCTTATTTTGGCATAGGAGCACCATTCATTTTTCACTGGCACGCACACTGGAGACATTCTCTTCAGAGAGTACAAGGCCATTAAGTCATGCCATTAGGAAAGCGCCATAAACTTTCCCCTTCAGGGTAAGAGGCTAGAGGTCAGACAGAGAGGGCAAAGAGGAAAGTGGATGTCTTATCACAAAATAATAACCTTAGGGCCCCACAGAGACCTTCAGCACACTGCTAATATTAAGAGTTAATGAGCTGAATAGCTGAATACATCAGCCAGGGCAGGGGTGCATTTCCCAAAAACATCGTTGGCAACTATGGTCGCAAGTGCCGTCGTTATCAGCATTCAACGAGTCTATGTTTCCCGAAACCGAACATTCGCAAACAGCATCGCAAAGTTGTGTTGGTAGAAGTGGAACGACAGCTCTCGACCTGTGGTTTGAAGCAAAGTTTCTTGTTTGCATGACATGTGGACTTAATAAACCTGTATCTTGAAAAATCTTGAGCAAAAGAAGCAAGCTGACATTCAGTACAATCTATATTTTTTATATCGAATATACAGTATACAAATATCATTTACGTCATTTAGTTTGTCAGGAGATGTAAAGCACTGTTTTGTCATGAGTCATGAGTGTGCATGTGCATACTTGCTCTAGTACCTATGATTGAATCTGGAAATAAAGCAAAATAACTGAGAAAATTAGACTAATTTGAATTAGTCCTCAGATGCCATGTCCGTAATTTATAGAGAGAAAAAAAAAACTATAATTAATTTGATCTCAAATGGATTCATTAAAGAAGTTATTACTCCACCACATGCATGACATCATCAACCGATGTGGTTGAATGATAAAAATTTGCAACAATATGGTTTCAGGAAACGGTCATGACTAGCCAGTTGATTTCTTCAACGATGCATCGTACTATGGTAGTGAGTTACGACGTTGAACGGGAATCGCACCCATGATTGATTTTTGGATTCGGACTCCAGCGATGACCAATGACCACTGTTACTTGTCACTTTCTAAATTAAACAACTTTCATAGTCAGTGGACACTGCAATTTCTGTTTTCAAATGTAAACTGGGTTGTTAACACTATATCATTAAATTGTAGTAATATATACACACTACCGTTCAATTTTTTTTTTTAATCAAATTAATAAATTTATTCAGTAAGGATGCATTGAATTGTTAAAAAATGACGGACATATTATATATATTAAATAATTCTAAATATTAAGCAGACAAATATATTAAATTGTATGGTGGCACAGTGCAGCCACATACTTATTTTTCCACACGTTGTAATATTGTCATAATTATCTCGTAATAATGTTATGCCGTTATAAAGACATCTTTTATTGTAATAACTAGATGTTATGTCGTTAAAACGTCATCTTTTATCGTAATAACTAGATTTTATGTAGTTAAAACTACATATTTTTCTTGTTAAAACTACACATTTTCTCGTAATAAGGCCATATGTTGTACAGTGACATGTAATATGCCTCTATCCACATTAAAGAAAATTTATATAACATATCCTGCCTTTATCACACTTTCATGTTCGAAAAGCAGAAGCAAATGGCATACGTAAAATACCTTCCACTGCCTGTATGGTAGTGCCCATAACACAAGATTGTTGTGAGTTATTGATGTACAGTTCATCACAGAAAGCCTATTTCATGTAAACCAAACTTTCTCAAACTTTTTGGGGCCATGGACCGCTTTTAAGGTAGAACATTTTTCCAAGGACCCCTCATAATTACACATTACAATTATTTTATTACGTATCTCCATTTGTATATATGCACTTTTTAATAAAGCTCAATTTTATAATGTAGCCTATACATATTTTCTGGAAAATAAGTCGCAGTATGCACCAAGTACATTTTTGAGAGACATCACAGCCTGTTCATCATCAAACTAAAAATGCTGTCAACCAGTTGATATTGTTTGTAAACATTTGAATGTAATAATAAAATGTGACTGATATACCAGTGCAATTTTATTGCAATAAAACAATTATAATGTGTTGTCCCACCCACACACTAACTAATTGATGTTATAGGCTTATTTTGAGGGGTACTTGGAAAATGTTGTACCTTATAAGCGGTCCATGGCCCCAAAAGGTTTCAGAAAGTTTGGTTTACATGAAATAGGCTGTCTGTGATGAACTGTACATCAATAAATCCCAACAATCTTGTGTTATGGGCACTGCCATTGATACAGGCAGTGGAAGGTATTGTATATATGCTATTTGCTTCTGCTTGAACGTGAACGTGGAAGTGTGATAAAGGCACGATATGCTATATAAATTCTCTAAAGTGGATAAAGGCATAAAGTCACTGTACAACATATGGTCTTATTACGAGAAAAAAGTTGTTTTAACAAGAAAATATGTCATTTTAACAACATGACATCTCGTTATTATGAGAAAATATGTCGTTTTAATAGCATAACATCGTTATTATGAGAAATATGTCGTTAAACGACATATGGCAGCAATGCGCCACCGTAAAACTGCACAACTGTATTCTGTCAGATGTTGCTGCAGTGAAGTGCACGACACAGGAGAATATGACAAAAACAGTCTTTAATCCAATAATCCAAAACAATAACTCTCAGGAGAAATAGCAACAGCCTAAAACTCAGACAACCGTGAACAGAAAGAAATCAAGGCTTAAATACACACAGCAGGGATAATTAAAGTAACCAGAAACACGTAACTCAATTCGAAACCATGGAGACAAACAAGCAAAGGGAACATAGGCAAACAGCATCACAACTGAACTAAAAATTAAACTAAACCTAAACAGAATATACATGTTACATGTTCAAAACTGATAATAAGAGATGTTTCTTGAGCATCAAACCACTGATTCATTCACTCGAAACACGAAATCATTTAAGAACAAAAAAACACACTGTTTCTCAAAGACGCTCGACAGTTCTGTTGTGAATTCGTTAGGAATTGTTTTCGATGGCAGAGCAAAAACAAAGATACGGGCAATAATGTGTCTAAAATTAAATTAAATGGAATCTGTTCTGTTAAAGAAATGCCATCATGCTGTAGTTTTAAATGTCAGGAACTGTTAACATGGTTAGAATATTTACAAAGGAAATCTGAATAACAGCCAGTACACAAAATGCACACAGGTTGATCTAGCAAATTGCAGCAATTACCACTTGATTCATACATCTAAAACAAAAAATGTGCTCATGTATGGGCAAGAAAATTAGGAAATGTGGTCTGAAGCAGTACCAAAGCCATGTGGAGGTGTCAAATCCCGCACGTGTGCTAATGTAGTGAAGATTAGCTTGCGAGGAGGCTTTGTGGAGGTCACTCTGAGAGTGTTAAATCGTATTAGCCCTAATGCTGTGAAGTGTCCTGCACAGACCTGAGCTGTTCAGGTTTGTATCAACAGACCGAATTCATGTCCGCCGCCTGCTGAGTGCTGTCAATACTGACCCAAAGCACTTTTTCAAACAACTACGTGAGAAATTAGTGCAATGAGAGATTCAGATGTTCCATTACTCCACTGCAACATGCCACTTTAAGGGCACTTGTCTGCGTTTTTGGCCAGTCGCTATGGCAACTGAATGGAAACTTCACACCAACCTTTAGAAACTTTCAGTAAATATAGCCGGGATGTGCTTTGCCTGTTAACACCTACAAGTATTTAATGCATGATACACTGCTTTTAAATTATGCAGCAGGGTTGATTAGCATTCAAAGGGGCTGCGGAAAAGAAGTATCTGCAAATATATTACAGCAATCCAGCTTGTGTAATTAATTGGACTAATAAATGCAAAATGTCCCTGCTTGCAATCACATTAAAATGAATCCAATGTAGGTCAGGGTTGGTTGCCACACTTTTTCACCAATAAACTTTTCTAGTAGTTTGTGATTACAGTTTGTGATTGTGATTGAATAAGGATTTTAATGTTATAAAGATCACAAACAAAGAGCAATTTATGAAATATTTCAGAATATTTTCATGTTTTATAGCTGAGTACCACTAGAAATATTTAGTACAGAACTTTTCTTAAGATATTATTATTATTATTATCCATGAGTTTTCCAGGACTGCAAATCACTCTTATATTTTCAGATTTTCCATTTCAGCCCAGACTCGTTTTACTGATGGTTTTTTTTTTTTTTTTTTTTGGCATTGCTTGGCATTTTCTATTTTTAGGCAAAATAACATGATAAAATACTGTACTCTTAATAACAGTCAAATAATCAAATTAGACAACATATTTATTAAATTCCATTCTGCCTGCACATATTCCATGTAGGCCTAATAAGCATAACAACAACACTGTGCTTCTGAACTAAGCCTACATCTTTACAGGTACCAACTAACATTTCAAAATGAACAACTAGTTCTACAGTCCAGGCAGTGTAATGTCGTAATAGGTCAGTGGTGAGGAGGGGCACCAGGTTCTATTGTTTAACCAGCTCTTTTTCTGTTTACTTTTCTCATTGAGTTCATGTGAGCCACCCCTGCTCTCTTTCTTTCTATCTGACCCTTTTCAGTGGGATTCATGCTCCCTGAGCCAAATGGTACATTCTTTACGAGAAGTAAGTTAGATAAGTGGGTAAAAAATGGACATTCCTCACATTTCTGTGGAGGTAATAATTAATATGGGTTTTATGGCTGACTGGGATGTTGAGATACCACAGTATACGTAAAGCTTTGGAAAAACATTTCTGATTATATTAAATGAAACCTCCATCAGGTTTAAGACTGAATTGACTGACAAAACTGCATTGGATTTCTTAGAAATTAACACTTTATGTATTTTTACTATGTCCGAGTTTCGCTCAAGGTCATGACATCATCTTGGACTATTTTTTTAAAGGAATGATAGGGGTTAAAATTCTAGTTAAGCTTGATTGAAAAAATCTGTGACATCCTGTCAATAACCTGAGTAAATCATTTTAACTTGACCCGCAGTATTTAAAGCAAGATTTAGAAAACAGTTATTTTAAATTGTAAAATGTAAAAGTAAATTGTAAAGTTTTTTAATGAAATAAATGCAGCCTTGGTGAGCATAAGAGACTTCTTTCAAAAACATTTTAAAAAATCTTATCAACCCTTATCAAGTTTTAATATTAATACATCATATCCATATTATCTTTATTTTCTTTATTAATATATGTAAAACAATTATTGGTCTCTAGTTACAAATCTGATTCTGATTTACAGTAATGAACATACAATGGAAGTCTATGGGGCAAGGCATTACAAACATTTAAAATAAAATGTTTTATTTTTTTCTTCCATTATACAAATTACTCGTATGAAAATGTGATTTTGTCCAAATAGTTTTTTAGTGATGGGACAGTTCTAGGCAGATGACCTATTATATGGGACCAATGTAATTTGTAAACTTTTTGTTAGCCTTCCATGTATCTTGTGAAAGTTAGACTATTATTGAGCGAATTAACATGTTAACATGCATGATGTTTAAGTATTGCTTCCAAGCAGTGCGAATTGTAGCATTTATCCCAGTGTTTTGCCCCGACTGCCATTGTAAGTGCAAGTGTAAACATGATTCTAGTTTTTTTCATAACTGAAGGAGAATGAGAATTATTTTATTTTATGCCATAACTTAACTTAATTTGTATTAAGCCTTTAATTATGAATTTACACATCTATCACGCCATGAGATGGAAGATTTAAACCCTGTCAGTGGTCTCTAAACACAAAGCATGGACCTGAACAATGCCACCCTTGCAGCGCAATAGTTTTTAGAATTACAATTTTGTCCCTGCAGGGAATGAGGATGTAACTTGCACTGGCAAAAAACAACAACAATACAAATCCTGTTTTTTTTTTTTTCATTTGATGTCAGTATTAAAGAAATTGGTGCATTGCATTTCAATTGCAAATAAGCTTCCCAAAGGCTACAAAGAGTCTCACATAACTTTCTCGACAGTAAACAGAATGGAAGTTAATCAACCGAACCATAACAGGTTTGTATGCTGAGAGGATCTTTTATGATGCAGAGAGCCTTCTGTGAGGCAGAGAAAGTTGAATGTCACAGCGAGGCAGTTTTTGGAGACAAACATCCTCACCGGTTCTTATTTAATGATGGTACAAACACTATAGACAGAAGTGTTTTTTTTTGTTTTGTTTTTTTTTACAATGAAGTACAGCTACATAAAATAAAATGCAAAACAAGATGTTCACCTGAGGAAAACTTGCTGCCGTAGCTCTCTTTTCTTCCAGTCAATGCACATATATTTGATTTCCTCCTAATGCCGTTGAGGAGAGCTCCAAATTACCCATCAACAGTTAAACATCTCTTCCTTCACTCCCACAGACCCGCTGCCAGACTACGCCATGAAAACCCCTGGGAATGTCTCTGGTTACTCTCTCCTGCCACCGCTACACGGATCACCCCTCTCTCCCTTTTGTAAAGAAAGCACGCCTTTCTATGGTGCCGGTGTGGAAGAACCTGTTCTCCTTGTTCTGTGACAAATGTGAAGGACACTACTTTTGCCATGGACAGCGATATTGAATGCTGCTAATGCGGAACCAACCAACTAGAATACAGAAAGTGCTTTAGACCAAAGAATTGAACGCTGTTTGTGATGGAGAAGTTCAGAGGATCACTGCAAAACCTGGTGACCAGTGGGAAACACATTGTGTTGTCATGTTGCAATGTGTCTAAACAATAGGCTTTGCGCACCACACCATGCAGTCAGCCTTGGAAAGCTCTCCACAGCATCAGATTACATCATGCTGGTGGGAGACACTTGAATAAAATGGGGGGCTTGTTCTACATGAGAACGTTGTGGAGCAAATGAATCAGTTTTTTGTGGTATCCATGTGACCCATTAATTTGAATTTACATATAGTTCTGTATCAGTACCTGTTATGTATTGCAAATACTAAACTGAGCTCTTTCACGTCTTATTGCACTTGAGCGGACAAATTCGCACAAAATAGTCAAAAATGGCAAGTATCCTAGTAAACATAGTCAGTTATGTCTTAAGTGAATGTAAACAGTGGGAAACACGCATATCAGTATCAGTGTATTAGATCTATGCATTTGCTCTTAAAGTGACAGCAGCCTAATATTGCTGCTGTCTATGTTTTTAATGTTAATCAAACAACAAAGGACAAATAAAAATCACTCACTGCTTTTGACTGAATGACTTTTGTAACTTTAATAAGGATGAATTAATAATCAGGCGTATTACGTCAGTTCTGGCAGGTCATGTTAGTCAAGCTCGTATCAGCTGACTCTCTGCTGATCCACGTCTACATATTCGATGCCTATCACTGTATTAGGGCTGGGCGATATGGCCTAAAAAAAAATCCCCAATTTTTTCACAAAAAATCCGATTTACGATTTAAATCGATTTTTTTCTCTCCCTACTTAAAATCAATCTGCAGCTGAGAAAGAAATTGTTCAAAACAAGTTATAACTTTATTTTGTTTTGATATTCCCTTCTGGGATATTATCTGGATTAAAGTGCAATCAGAAACAACAAGCCAAAAAAGATAAGAGGGCAGGCCCTGTCATTGGAAATAGTGTAAATGTAACGTAACATAAAATGGGTGGATTGGGGGGATGTGTAAAAGAAAAAAAAAAACTTGCACGGTCAAGTTTGGCCAACTTGGTCAAATTATTTGATAACTAAACATAATTTTATCAAGTTTATTAACTGTGTAAACACAATGTTTACATGGTACAAAGACTGGTATGCTACTGTTTTTATTATTGCTTAACACAAATTCCACAATTTCAATTCAATTCTTGTGATTTGATTCTGATATTGATTCAATATCAATTCCTTTGGATAAATATTAGGTACAGTGGATACGTTAATGTGTTATGTTAATTGTTCTCCAAAAATAAATCACCTAATGCTGTAAACAGAGAGCCCTGTCAGCTGGAATTACTAAAGGTTAAAACTAACAAAATTAAACATAATGCGTTTTTTATAATAACAAACACATTATAATATTTGAATGATATAGGTAAAATATAATAAATGTGTAATATAGTTATCATATTTAGGAAAATACTCTCTATAGCAATTATTTTAAGTCCAACTAATATGCGTGCTATGGGTCATTAAAAGGCATTCCTGATCCTGAGGTAAATGTTACGTGATGTTGTTCTCTAGCTGTTTTATGGACATCTTTCCGCGGTTGAAAAACACTGATCGATCGATTTTATTAGCTAGATTTCGGTAAGTTAGTAGTAAAGAGTAACAGATGATCGGCTCACGTGCCGCTTGAACTTGAGATCTGTCAGTGATCTTTCACGTCACATTTACAAGCGCCACAAAACGTGTTTATTGTTTGAATTTCGTAATAAAATGGACAGAATCTGAGAGCTGAGAATCTGTTATATCAATAGTAACCTGCTCCGTCTTCTGTCGGTGTCAGTGTCCTCTTTGCTTCGCGATTTTTCTCTGCGTGAGAAAATGGATGTGTGGCGTGAGAGCGTGTAAAAAGTGACAATTGCGTCTCTCACAGTGAACTCGTGAGAGTTGGCGGCCCTGCAGATTCAGTTTATAAATGTTTTCGGCTTGTGTGCTTCTGCTGCCACGGTCTTGTTCATTTGCCATGTATTTTGTGTATCTCTATCATGGCAAGCACTGAGCCCATTCGGAACTACGGGAGCCCAGATGGGCGCGTCGGCGATTGTTAAAGAGAAAACCGATTTTCATTTTTAAAAAATCGGCGTAAACTACACATTCGAGTTAATTGATAAAATCGATTCATCGCCCAGCCCTACACTGTATACATATATAAGCTCCTTCAGTATTATCAGCAGCTATCGCGTTTCGTAGGAGCAAATTACCCTCCTCCCTCCCTAGCTCCTCTCGTCAGTCAGGATTTGACATTCTGATTCCCCTAGAGTCAGAATAAATTCTCGAATTATGTTGTACTTTAAAATCTTTAAATAATGATATCTGCAAAACATTCATATTGGTTCTGTTCTGTTGGTTCTGTACCCTAAGGGGGGTTATTGCTTCTCTCCCTGCTAGGCTGCATGGATGCACAAGGAGTTCTTGCCCAGAACAGAACCATACCACCAATCCAACTGTATGCTAATTGTCAATAGTATTTGACGATAGTGGTCCTGACAGAAATGATGTTTAATTTATACAGTGAAGACAGTGTTATTTTACATTTGCTTGCTTGATTAAATTTCTGTAACTGAAAACTACTGTTAGACCTACCTGAAAAGTACTGTTTATTTCATTTGTATCTTTGTTATATTGTATTTATTTTTGCTTTAGCTTGTAATTTGATTATTTGTTCTTATTTTATTACTGACTGTTTACTTGTCTTTTCTAGTTGTATTTTAAATTTATATTAGTTAGGCTAGTAGTTTTAGTTGTGGTATTGAAATTGGAATCGAGAGAGAGAGAGAGAGAGAGTGTGTGTGTGTGTGTGTGTGTGTGTGTGTGTGTGTGTGTGTGTGTGTGTGTGTGTGTGTGTGTGTGTGTGTGTGTGTGAGTGTGTGTGTGTGTGTGTGTGTGTGTATATATATATAAACATATATATACACATTCTTATATATGTTATTTATTATTCAAATGAATAACTATTTGATATTGGTTGATACATTATCAGTCGATCTCATGAGGGAATTTGTTACAGGTGTCAGAAAGGGCAAATCTCACCTCTAGAATGCCTCAGCTGACTTTTATGATACACTTTAACCAAAGTACAGTACGTCACTCTTGGCCAAGGATCAACTAAACAAACATGTTCTTTCTGGGAGGGAGATTTTTGGAAAAGCCATGTTTACATGAGGGTTATTTCATTGGCAGAGAGATCAAACAGAAAAATAAATAGCTACTGACGGACGAAGCAGACTTTATCATGAGTAAACGCAACTGTGCCACAGTCATGTTTCTTAAATACAGTGTTGCATTTGCTCTCCCCTCCAGGATCGCCAGTCTAGAAGATTCCATAAATTCAACCATTGCCGGGGCTGGGGGGAGAAGGCCTTCCCGAGATGACAGAAGAGGAGGAGTACCGAATGAAAAAGAAGAAAGAGAGCAGAGGGAGGATGAGGATGTGTAGTGTGGTAAGGTAGACAAGTCTAAGCCTGCTTTCAGTTAATTTTCTGACTCCTGATGAGAGACAACTGAGCCAGACCTGTTTCCTCAACCTCAGCCCATCATCAAACCAAAATGTTGTGTTCCTTAGAAGAAATGTAACCTTGAATAGCTATGAAAAGCTAGCTTAATTGCTTAAAAGTCATAACACCTATTTCATCAGCAAATAATGAGTCATTTCAAATTGCGAGAGATCTACAAACCAAGTGGAAAAACAAACAGACTCCAAACCCAAACAAACACTATACTTTTTCTATACTAGATGCATTTTGAGAAAAACTACACAACATTTCTAGAGAGCAGCCATTAAAAAGAAACAATAAGTACAGTTTGACTCCTCAGCCCAACATACCTTCAGAGAAGAAAGCCAAATTGATTTCCAGGCGGTTTTGAATTACAACCGGTTTAATGCTATGAAAAATATTTGAGTGATGGAAACAAAGTGCTGTAATCGATATTACCCTGACATGGTTTCTGTTATTTATGATTTGCATGAAATTTGATGAGGAGGAAATGAAACCATATCAACTAAGGGTCACACAAATTATTATTTACTTCCTCATTAGTGCAGAAATTTCATCCAAAACAACATGTAGTACGCTAATTGCAGCCGCAAAGTCCACCTGGTGTAACCAAATTTTCCCTTTGGATGGGAAAATGTGATTGAAATTGAAACTGCAAAATGATTGCGGTTATCTAAAATAATCGTGTTTAGATTGACATAATTAGGTAGGCTAATAGCTAACAACCACTATCAGACTACTGATTAAACAATAACCGTGACAGGCCTTGTTGTATTTTTTAATTAATTGTTAGGTAGCTAAATTAATCCAAATCAAATTCCTATTATGAATAAAACTGATCCTTTGTGTTAGCAACCTAAAGCACTTTTAGCCTATTGTGTCAACCCAACAGCCACAAAAACTACCACTGCATTCTTCTTTCTCAATACACAATAGACCCCGCATACAAATGTTCTTAACTGAAACCTGATATAAACATTGGCTGTCAAGAAGACTATTTTACACTGTTCTTTTTGCCATCAAACTTTAACAAATCCTCTAAGCAAAAAAGGTTCACAATGGCAGTGAAGGTGAAACTGACCATTTTTCTAAGCAGTAGATCGCTGGATAAACATGATAGTGCCAATGAAATGTTTCGCACTGTCAGTGAAACCAAAAGACTGTTGTGGAACCACTTTGCAAGAGTACAATCAGCACTTGGTTTGTTTAGTATGATATCAAAAGAATCAGCACAAAGCTACAGTGTGTGCTTGAAGGTGAACATAGTCCAGATGACTTTTGGCCAAGCAGGAAACATTCCTAAAATAGAGTACATTTTAGTCACGTCCTCATCATTTTGCATCAGAGGTAATATGTTGCAGGATCAGAGCTTCTATTTGTTCTCCAAAGCCACAAATCTTTAATTACAACGACAGACGCTTCTGTCAAGGGATAAAAGGATCTAAAGGTAAAAAGGAGAATCTCAGTGGTAAGTGTGAGCGTGTGTGATGTTGTCCTGAGAAAGAAAGCTGACTAATCCGACTTTCTACGAAGTATCAGATGAGCCACTGGGGAAGGCCAGCAAGCAGAGGTGAAGAGAAGGAAAAAATCAGCAGGATGATTACAACCATGATTTACTCATTTTCCATGGGTTCAGCTACAAGCCCACTGTCCTCACTAAGGTCCTCTGGCTGGAGGTATCTACAGAAAGTAGTTATGAGCAACCTGAAATACCCTGTTGGGGAAGCAACTTTGAAACGTTAGCTACTCATAAAGTCTTACTAAAGATTATTAACAAAAAGTAGCAACTAGCTAACTACATTCAAGCTACTTTTTTGGCACAAAAACAAGGAGGGCTTTTGAATTAACTATAAAACGGGTTTCCACAGGATAAGCTACAGTATTTTGAAAATAGATAAACTACTGTCAACTGTTGCTACTTTTTAGTTAGTTATTTCCCAAAATGCTACTGAGGTTTACAACAGGTTTCAGTGACGGAAAGCAAGTTTTAAGTGGCCTATAAAAAAACAACAGGGTAGAAGCATAAACAGGTGAAGTGATTGCATGCCAATGAACGGTTTAGCTGCTGAGCCAAAGCCCTGCGAGACCAGCAAGGTGTAGTTTCTGATACTGTTGAATGATGCCTTCCTTACTGCACATCTGCTCTCCTAATGCTTACGCCAAATTAGTATTACACAAAAGTTTGGGGTCCAAAGCCACGCCTCCTTCAAAACACATGAACGCTGCACAGCAGAGTCTCTGTCTAACACAGAGAGACTGCGTTAAATTACCTCATGTCTAAAGCACATAACATTACAATAATAATGAACATGAACAATGTACAGAGCTCTAATTGTACCACCTGACTGCTGCAGATTCATTTCGCGTTGATAGTGTTGACAGAGATGCAAAAGTCTGAGTCTGAGGACATGAACAGCTCCGGGTAGAACACGGGTTTCCATCTCGTAATCACGGTTATGACAGGGGTGTCCAATTCTGCTCCTGGAGGGCCACTGTCCTGCAAAGTTTAGCTCCAATCCCAATTAACCATACCTGGACCAGCTAATCAAGGTCTCACTATAGGCATAATAGAAACTTCCAGGCAGGTGTGTTGAGGCAAGTTTGAGCTAAACTCTGCAGGACAGTGGCTCTCCAGACCTGAGTTTGGACACCCCTGGGTTAGGACATGGCGTGAACGCAGCATAAGCTCATTGCTTTGGTACAGGAGGAACTGTAAAAGGCAGATGCTGTTTGTTTGTGGCGCTCTGTGACTGACTGTCTACAAGTCAGCATAGCCTTATGGAACGCGCTGATGACGTGTGATGTCTGCACGAGCAGGGTGTGTGGAGGTATGGAAATACATGTTGAGAGGCAGGAAGGACATTGTGTCATTGCATTCAGACCGAATTTGCCCACCCTACATGATTCTTCAGAAATCATGAAATCAGAAATCAAATTTGCTGATTTGAGGCTCAATAAAGATCAATTTTGAAAAAAGTTGTGCTGCTTAATTTTTGGGGGAAAACCGTGATCCATGGATGAATAAAAATATATACTGTATGTATATTGAATCATTATAGCGCCAGAATCATTTAGTCAATTGTGTTATTTCAGCGCCACTAGTGTCATCCAAGAATTGCAAAAACAAAACAAAAAGACTTTTTAAACATGTTTCAAACACTCCTCTTTGCTTAGATTGTTATGTCAGACAAATAGTTCCACCCCAAATGCAACCCATTGGTTGAGCTAATGTTATTATGTCTTGCCCAGAATAGCAGAGTTACTTAACAATGATATATTCAGCAGTGCAGGTCAAGGATGGTATGACAGTTTGTGCCAGATTCTTTGCCTGGACATGAGCTTCTGCATCTCATTTGACAGCTGTCATGTGTGTTTGCTGCAAAATCAGAACAGCTGAAACCCCTAAAAATAAATACCTAACCCAGTGGCTTCTTTTGGTTGCTCTGTTTGCATATGCACTGAGAACATTCAGTGAATTGCACAAGAAGAAATCCATTGACAGCCGTCCAAATGCCCTGTCTTAAAGCCACCCTTAAGTGCAGTTTTATGTTGTTAGACACCCCGTTTGTACATTCTGCAACTGAAAGGAGATGTGAGACCTGCGGAGGAGCTTCACGCCCTCTGACCAGCTCCACTTGAGAGCCACTACAACAATGGGCAGTGACTCCGTAGGTCAGGGGTCTTATTATGGCCCCTGGTTTCCAAGGTTACTGCCTTGCAGAGAAGAACACTACTCAGTTCCCTTTTGTCCCTAAATTCAGGGCATCAAAAGCAAAGCTGGAGTCTAGAGCAAGGGCTCCCACCCAAACATTTCAAAACAGTCGCCCACAAATACATCACACACTGCAGAGTGAGTGAGATGGGGCTCCAAGTGCTACACGGCCACCAAGGCAGATGACAGGAACGGGCAGCCTGCACTCCAGCTATGCAGATTGACTTTTTATGGTTTGTGGCAACCTATTAAGTGCTGAGAAAACTTCTTAGTGACCTTACTCTAATGGAACTGACCTGCTAGGAATGCATTGCAATTGTTTTTCAAACAAGAGCGCACCAATCTGTAAGCATACAATCTCTGAGAAGATAACAACTTGCTACCATGACTTAAAAAAATAATACTTTGAATAAATGTTTGTTTTAAGCAGATATATGACATTTCATGCATTTGTATAAATGTGTGTATATACATATACTTTTATATATCTTTTATCATTTTCTGTTACTGTCCAATTATGCTGTAGCCTACTATTAGCCTACATGAGATGTTCTAACATACGCATAGTAGCCTAGGCTAAGTGAAATTATTTTGCAGCTACAGTGTAGTAACCTGAAAGACACCTGTAAACTCCGATTAAATACAAACACACACACTCTCTCTCTCTCTCTCTCTCTCTCTCTCTCTCTCTCTCTCTCTCTCTCTCTCTATATATATATATATATATATATATATATATATATATATATATAACAAGGATAACATATATATGGGTATATATATGATATATATATATATATATATATATATATATATATATATATATATATATATATATATATATATATATAAAGATCAGCGATGTGCATCATTAAGCTGTGTGTGCATACAGCCTATGTGGCGGTCTATATAGATGGAGACACTGCAGCAAGTGCAAACACACACTTAAGTCACAGCAGAACTCACCATAATTGCTCGCGCTCAGTCACAAGACAAATGAGACTGACGTCTGTATCGCAGGCGATTGTTTTAGATTGCATTAGAAGAAAACAATAAAGAGATATTCCTCGGCGCCGATGACGATCTGTTGAGACTCGGCGGAGATGATCTGATATCGGAGTCCTTCACAGCGTAATGTAGCGCTTCGGTTTCCCTCTCTGAGATTTAAACTAATCTACACTGGAGAGGCTTCAGTTATTTATCACAGCGACTCTATAGCGACACCTGGAGATTACATAAAGGAACTTCTTTCTTTCTTTCTTTCTTTCTTTCTTTCTTTCTTTCTTTCTTTCTTTCTTTCTTTCTTTCTTTCTTTCTTTCTTTCTTTCTTTCTTTCTTTCTTTCTTTCTTTCTTTCTTTCTTTCTTTCTTTCTTTCATATAGCCTAGCTACCATTCAAAAGTTTGGTGTCAGTAAGCTTTTTAATGTTTTTGAAAGAAGACATGCTTACCAAGGCTGCATTTATTTGGTCAAACATAGGCTACTGCAACACAGTAATATTGTGAAATATTATTGGGTATAATTTATAACTGTAATTAATAACTATTTGAACATATTTTAAAATGTAATTTATTCCTTTTTTAGCATTACTCCAGTCTTCAGTGTCACATGATCCTTCGGAAATCATTCTAGTATTTGCTTTGGTGCTCAATAAACATTTCATATTTTTTATCAGTGTTGAAAACAGTTGTGCTACTTAATATCTTTTGTGGAAATCATGGTACATGTTTTTCAGGATCTTTTGATGAATAGAAAGTTCAGAACAGGATTTATTTGAAATAAAAATGTGTTACAACAACGTCAAAGTTTATGCATCCTTGCTGAATAAAAGTATTAATTAATCTTACTGACCCCAAACCAATGGTATAAAATGTAGTAATATAGTAGTATAAAAAGTAGACACAGTATGGTAAAGTGTCCTTCATGTTTGCTGTTTATCTGGATATGTAATTTGGAGCACAAATGAGAGCTATGGCTGTGCTGTGTAAGAGCTGCATCAGCTTTATACAATGTATACACGGATAATGCACTTCCGATGGGAACGAACAGAATAGACATGTTCAAAGAGGTGTATCTTAAGCCCTGACACATCTGGTTGTTATAATTATTCACAGAACTCTTACAAAATCAGATGTATATAGACACAGACTCATATCTGGCCCCCAGACCTTGTTATACTGAGTACGACTGACAGTGGCCTGTCATTATCTCTGATGACTCTATAGCCTCCGGGCACACACCTGAGTGCACACTATACTCCCTGTCCTTTGAGGATAGAAGACAGACGTCCTGAATGCTTTCATTTAAGGAACAGTAAATGAGTGAAAGGAGATCAGCTACTGGGGAGTCTGGTTCGTTACGACTACCTAATTGCACAGAATTTGGATTAAAGCACTTCCAGTCAGATGTTTGGAATAGTTGATCCAAAGTAATTTATTTGATCCAACATACAGTAAAACCATTTAAAAGAGCTGTTTCTAGGCCTATCTTGAAATATAATTTATTCCAGGTGATAAACATGTTTTTTTTTAAACCAATGGCTTGCTAACCCATTATGAATATCAATACTTGGGGTTTAATGGGCTGTAATGCCAGTGGTTGTTGTGATACGAACACATTGCTTTTGCGGATTCAGCATCTGTCCTGTGTTTTCAACATCGAAAGTCACCCTCTGATGGTAATGTTAAAGATGTGGTATTTCTGGGATTCAGTTTGATTCAGTGACAATGTCACAAATAATCGCTTTATAAAGTCTGATTACAACAGTAATAGTTTATAAAGAACACAGAAAACAGAAGCTAGCATTAATATACTGTGTTTTATTTTCATAGTATAAAAACATATGTAGGTACAGGATTCAATATTAGGCACAATGTTAGAAATGTGTAAGCCTAGTTTGCCTATTGCTAAAAAGCCTATGCTGTTAAATAGACTCATAAAAAAGACTCTAGACCCTCTTTTTTATTTATCCATTCATGCCAGCATTTCTATAGTTGCATTGGCATATTGTAACATTGTCCTCAGATGATATTTATTCTCACATATACAATCCCGTTTGCTTTCTTGCAGCAGGGTCAGTGAAAACGGTAGTGCACATACTGTGTAATTTAAGCAGTATTACCGCTTTGCTCTGTTGCATCTGCGGACAGCATCATAATTTTTATGATATTGCTATACGTTTTTAATTCAAAAACATGTTTAAATGGAATATTTCCGAGTGTATTTTAGATTTTCTATTTTATGTCAAGTTAAAAAGTTTTATAATAATTTAAATGTTATGGATTGTAATATTGACCTTGTGATGCTAGCATGGCGTTAAAAATAAACAAACAAACTGTTGCATCTGGCTTGCGTCTACACAGAAGTAAAAATACAGTGTTCTGTGAGGATCATTCTTGTTCATTTACAGTCATTTATAGTGCATGTTATGACTAAGAAAGAATATCCAGGTTTTCAGGTTTCTGTGGGACTTCTCTGACGGGCTTCGTGGTTTCTTTTAGGCTTGGCGTTGGCTCGTGCTGACTGCACTTTGACAGAGGTAGATGCAGACCGTGAACCCTGTAGGTTCTGAGCTGTGCAGGTGTATGTTCCTTGGTCAACCTCTCTGACTTCATCCACCAGCAGTACCGTCTGAGTTCGCTGTCGGTTCTGCCCGTCCACCTGCACTGTCTGCACACTGTCCTGGGTGTACATCGGGCGCCCAATCTGATAATGAAAATGATAATTTAAAAGAAATATGTTAAATAATGGGTTCAATTTAAAATTTAATTTCTTTTTTATTTAATTTACAAAAGTTTGCTTTTAAAAAGTCAACATAATGAAAAACATGTTGTACACAATCTTGCCTTCTGTCATCTGATCAGTAGACTATACTTTTGTTTTAAGCAAGTACAATTTTTTACTTTTATATATTAGTTTTTTGGGGGGGGGGGTGGTCATGTTGAAATGTATCAAATATGATGCATCAGGCTTTTGAGGAACGTTTGTATGTCTCAATCATCATTGTATTTCATTGCATTATATATAAAACTACAGAGCTTTTAAACTAATATCATCTTTAAGACTTATTAGACTGACAACTGAACTTACTGTATTTATATATGCATTTCATGAAAGTATAGTCTGCTATACTGTTTTAAAGATCTTACTGATATACATTGCAAGCTATCATAATTTAGTTTTACTTTTTAGCCATATAAATATCAGCAGAAGCTGTACCTATAATTGCATTTTTTTTGCTTCTGAATAAATTAAAGATGTTTTTTCCCTCCTATCTATTATATATTTTGTCTAAAAAATCTATAAACTTCAATAAATTTGATTTTTCAAATATCAGGCTTTATAGGGTTTATTTAAAAATCTCTGTTTTTGTAAATACAAAAAATATTTAAAATGTTATTAAATATTGTGAGGCTGCGTGTAGGTCTTATACCGTATACTTATTATCTAACCTTTTGTCCAGGATATTCCCAGGTTAAATCCACCACTACGTCCTGCTCTCCCACCACAGTGCATGTCACCTGGAGATTCTGTCCCACTGCCACAGTGTCAGAGGAGGTCTGGATCGCAGGAGACGGAGGGGCGGCTGGATCTGCCAGGGTATATACAGGCATTCTGAAATAATTTCTGCAATCTGATTTATATAGTCACATGCTATGTACTGCATTAAAAAAATTCTCACAGTTGACATAGATGAGCATGTACTTGGTTGAGCTCTGGCGAAGATTCCCCAGGCTTGCCACACAGTAGAGAGAACCAGCATGATACTGTTTCGGCCTGTGAATGGTGAAGCCCTTCTTTACGTCAAAGGAGATCTCTTGTCCGTCCACATTCACCTCCATTGGAGGAAATTCCCGGTGTAAATTCACCTTTGCTAGCGGAGAAGTCACCTGACAGGGCAGGACGGTGGGCCAGTTAGTGCGAAGCTGAATGACCTCGTAATAATCAGAGGAAGGTACAAACAACTCCTGAGGGTCTAAGAGAGAAATACCAAAGGACAATTGTCATCTCTGTGTTGATCAAATTGTCGATAACTGAGATGAAAATATCTGACCGCTGAACAGTGCTATTAACCGATGAGTATTCTAAGTAGGCCTATTCCACAGGCAAAATAAAATATTTAATATAGATGTATGCTAAAGGCTGAAATACACTACACAACTTTTAAAATCTGACTCAGTTTGAGTTTGTGGGAAGCAAACCACAATTGCCTATAAAATTACCAATAAAATACTTATAAATTGCATAATGTTCATCACATTACATTTCCATATTACCAGAGAAAAAGATGAAGACTTTGACGCCTTTGTCATATTGTTTTCTGCAGTCTTTCTCCTCACAGTACATGGGATAGCAGGTGTACTCCCCTGTATCTGCTGCTGTTACATTTGCCAAAATCAGTGTGCCATAACGGTCATGTTGAACTGTCCTAAAAATACGGACAAAAAATAAAAGCAAAACAGGAATTGATTCATTGAACTAAACTAATACAATCGAATGCGATCACAGATGAATTGTAACTGTTAGCTCATACCTGAGTCGTCCTTCATCATCCTCCTCCAGATATGCAGGAACAGCCCATTGGACAGGATTTCCTTTACACCTCAGTTCTAACGCATCACCTGCCTGGACAGTCAACGTGTCGCCCACTTTCTGAAACCTTCCCTTGTTTACCACCTGGGTGAGGTACGTCTGGGCTTCTTTAGGGGTCACAGGGGTGGTTTTCACTTTAGGTTTGGAAGAGGTTGCCTTTCCTGTCCCCCTCACAGTCTTGGACTTTACATTTGGTCTCTTCTCAGCTTTGGTCTTTGGGTCAGGTTCCACATTTTGGCACATGCCTGTTTTTCATGTGACAAACCATTCTGAAACTTAACTTTAATTTAACTTTAACCAGTAATGTTTTTTTTTCTAAGCACATTTATAAAAGCTACTTAATGTCCCAAATGTCTATGAAAGCAGGCCTTAGAGTATTAGTTGACTGTTAGGTTCAATTTAGGGTTAGTGCTAGCAGAATAAATTGAGTTACTTATAGAACATCTGTTGAGGAGCATCAAAATAACAGGTTAGCAGACATTAAGCAGACAGTCTACTAATACTCTAGTCTAATGACTGGTAGTTAACATGCAGTTGCAAAGTTACTATGTCCAAAGTGGTCTATTGAAATGGTGTTACTAAAAAAACAGCAAAACCAACTTATGCTGACATCTAGTGGTGTGTATACAGCACCATGCATGGCAAAAGTTTTTATTTTGTGAGTGTGTGTGTGTGTGTGTGTGTGTGTGTGTGTGTGTGTGTGTGTGTGTGTGTGTGTGTGTGTGTGTGTGTGTACGTGATTTAAAACATTTCTCATGTGTATGCAACATTTTAAACAGGGTAAAACTTACTAAGTGCACACACAAAAAAAGATCACATTGAGGTATTTTATATGAAACTTTAAATGTTTTACATGCATTGCTTTAATGTACAGTTAAATGTTTTTCTCCATCCTTTTGTAACTTAAAGTCATATCTAATGTACAATGTGGCCTCTTAAGAAGTAAGATACTCACCAAACTGAATGATCAAAAGAGAAATGAGAAAAGCAAATAGCACCACCCTCCACTTCATGGCGGAGAATATTCACAGCGACCACAAACAAACTTTAGTTCACTCTGGTATACGTTCCCAGATCTTGAGCATACATGCAGAGAAGGGAAAATTATAAAGGTAGCGGTAGAGGAGGAACCGAGTGAATGAGGGGTCAGATGTTTATGAGAGTCGCATGAACACCCTAAATTCCTCTGGTTACACTCAATGGATCCTTTCTGTGTTCATTCTACCAATCAGGGCCTGAGGAGAACTGGCCATCCAACTGAAAAAGCAGACCATGTTTATTTAGCTGTAAAAACTCAGAGCCATGATCAGCCATCAGTCTAAGGTTTGCTAGCTCTGAAAATATCTGTCACAAGAAAATGTATTGTTGCGAATGACTACATGGTAAACTTAAAATTTATCAACACATACTGTGAATCGGTATTTTATCTGGTGCATAAATGCAATACACTATAAATTACATAACATATATCGGCCTATAAACTCATTGCCCGGACTTTGCCACAGAACTGAACAGTTTTCTGAGCTTTTCTGTTTGATTTAATAATCTGATTAGTGTGCCACAGGTAGGATTTTGTGAATGCTACTATTGTTCTTTTGTGCCCTCAGATTTGAAAGTAAGATCAAAGTCCCTAAAGGGTACATCAGTTCACTCAGCAACTCTGAGCAGCGATTTTCTAGTTATGCAAGTACAAGTTGAATGAGGAGAGACTGAAATCTCCAAAACTGTTTGCCAAGCTTACATATTGTTACATTCATCAAAATTAAAAACAAAATCTGACAATGGTAATACCATACATTTTCTTTAGTTTACTCAAATCATGCTGAAAACACTTTTTTTTTTCATGACTGAAAAATTCTCCCTGAACATACATTACCAATCAAATGTTTGGGGTCAGTATGATTTATTTTTTAATGCTTGTATTCAGCAATGTTGCTTTAAATTATCAATATTTACATTTACATATAAAGACATGTATATGACTGGAGTAGTGTATAAAGAAAAGTTTTTCCTTTGCTTTTTTCACGTACAGGCATCAACGATCCACGTTCACAACAACGATCCACGAAAACGACTAAAAACGCTGTATTGCTGCCAGGCCAGTAGTTGGCGACGTCACTTTGTAAAGAAACACTACCTGACTGAACATGTAATGAGCATTACATCAACAGTTTCACGAATTCACGCTTTTTTTGTAGTTTACATGAAAACGATGACGGTATTAAAAATCTTGCTCTTTGAAGCCTTTTTCAAAAGTTTTGCAATATCAGGCCCCTTTCGAACGCAGCCCTAATGTGGCAACATTAGATGTTTTTCATCTAATGTTCCCATGGTTATTCATTATTTCATTGATTTACTCACACCTGTTACTGATTTGATCATTAGTTCTCTGTGTAATGCTCTCAGTTTCTTTAGTTCATTGTCTGGTGTTGTTTGTGTTTCATGCACACTGTTATGTTGCTTTCGCTTGTTTGGATTTTCTTCATGCTGAATTATACTCCTTTGTTTTATTTAATTAAGTTACACTGCATTATAGATCCGGTTCCTCTCACCAATCTGGGACAGTAATGCCTAATGAAAATTCAGCTTTCCATCACAGGAATAAATTACATTTTAAAATATATTCAAATATAATATTATAACATAATGATAATATTTTTTTCTAGTTATGTTTCTCTTTTACTTTATTTTTGATCACTTAAATGCAGCTTTGGTGAGCATAAGAGACTTCTTTTAAGAGCATTAAAAACTCCAAACCTTTGAACAGTGGTGTATAATTTAATAAAAGATGTCATAGTCAACTTGAAGATTCAGAATTATTATTTATTTATTCATTTATAATAAAAAGTATAAAAAGATTTCACAGCAAATATGATGCAAGCTCTAGTAAAAAAGACAAAAAATAAAGAAACATAGAAAGGCATCTAATTGACGGATGTAACAGGTGCAAAGGACTTTTGGTTTATACATTTATTATAGTCTATCTTTATCAGATTTGGATTCAATGGTTTCAATGGTGACCTGACTGCTGAGTAACCTTTGCCTCTGGACGCTGTTCCTCACTCCATATCCAAAGTATATGAAGAATCCTGAGCATGAAAAAGACACATATTTACATATTTTTAAAACATAAATTTGGGTTTGACTTTCAGCAAATGTCATATTTTGCATTGCATACCCCCAGCCATCCACACAGCGTAGCGAACCCAGGTGTCTCCTCCCAGTTGCATCATCAAGTAAATGTTGATGAACACACTCACCACAGGGAGTAAAGGCAAGAACGGTACCTGTGGTCACAGAAAAGATGAGATTTTTATTTTACAATTTATAAAAAAATTATATTTTTATAAAATTAAGTGTTTATATTATATTATATTATGTTATATTATATTATATTATAAGACTTATATGTTTTATAAGTCCCCTGCTCACCATGAAGGAGGCTTTGGTTGGGTTCTGGGGTTGCCTCCAGATAATGAAGACTATGAGGAAGATTATGACCAGGATCACAGACACACTCACAACACTCCAGACCTCCAGCAACAACAAAGATCTGATAGCTTTGCTAATCAGCAGTGACAGGAGAAGCACCAACACAACTGCAAAAGCAAAGATATGAAATACATTTGCTTAAATTGCTGCCTGAGGTCATATATTTTTGTGCAATTTCTGTAGAATTTCAGCATGGTAAGGTTTTCTACACACCAAGAAAAACTGTGCAGGTTGTAACAGTGTTTGAAGTTTCTTTGGTAGGGTATGAAAGGCGTTTCAAAAACCCAAACATGGAGGTTGTGGGTGTGCGCAAATCATTTTCCTCTGAAGCTGTCTCTTGATACCTTTGGAAGAAACCACTTTTAGCTTCAAAGATTTGTATTATGAGAAGGGAAGTGTGGAGCTTGGAATACAACCTTAGTATGAGAATACAAATAGCCACAAGTGTGTAGGAGAAGAGGGTTCCAATCGACATCATATCAACCAATGCCTTCAGGTCAAATAAAAGAGCCATTATTGCTGGAATAAAGCAGAGCACATGATTGCCAGGGCTTTTGTATTTTAAACAAAAGCTGCAGCCTGTTTACTATTCATCTCACAGAGAGAAAAAGGCCCTAGTCTTGTGATTTGACTTAGTCTGTCATATGTGAGAGATGAAAAAGAGAGCAGAATTAAGATATCCGATCAGTAGATCATTTTTTAACAATCTTTCAGTCCACTTACCCGCCACAGTTCCAGAGGATAGTGTAGCCACCACTGGACTCTGCCGTAAGCTGACTTTATATAGCCATTTGAACATGAGTCCATCTCTGGCCATGGCAAACAGGACACGGGGCATTGGGAACATGGACCCCAAGAGACTGCACATTAAATGAAATGTCTGTAACTGATCTGAAACATAATAGAGATCCAGTTCTCACTCTGACTTTTTTTTACCTTGTTGACAGAGCGCACAGGGATCCGACCGCCACAACATACTTTGCTGCACCCCAGCCAATGTCAGCAAAGGCCACAGGCAGAGGACTTTGAATGTTGAGTTGGTAGTATGGCACCATCAATGTGAGAGCAGCCGAAACACCAAAGTATGCCAGGAAACAGATAAGCAGAGAGGCCACAATACCCACAGGTATAGACTTCTGAGGTTTCTTCACCTCTTCGCCTAGAAAATCCGTATTCATACATTAGAAATGTAATATTCATGACTGCTGATGATATATATAGTCAATACGACCCCCCCCCCCCCCCAGCTAGGACAAAATAAAATAAAATAAAAAAAACTTGCCAACTAGGACACATTAAATTGATCAAAGGGTTAGATCGATTTTGATAAATTTTTTTAGAAAAGATTTATATTTTAAATAAAGGCTGTTTAAATTTGAAAAAGAATCTTGAAAAAATCTATTATGGTTTTCACAAAAATATTTGAAAACAAGAAATGTTTCTTGAGCATCAAAACAGCATATTAGAATAATTTCTGTGACACTGAAGACTGGAGTAATGATGCTGGAGTAAATTCAGCTTTGCCATGACAGGAATAAATTATATTTAAAAATATATAAAAATAGAAAATAGTTCTTTAAAATATTAATAATATTTCACAATATTACTGTTTTTACCAATTTTTTAAAAATCAAATAAACACAGCTTTTGTGAGCATAAGATACTTTAAAAAAAACATTTAAAAAGTTTTGATTGACAGTTTGAATGTTTGTTGCCCACAATATATTTTCAAAACTTTTTTTCTCCAGATTTACCTGTAGTTGCAATGCAGTCAAAGCCAACAAATGCATAGAAACATGTTGCTGCCCCTGCCAGTGTTCCTTCAAATCCAAATGGAAAAAAGCCACCTACTCCATACTCAGTGGTGACATTGATGGTGGATGTCAGATTTCTTAAAAAAAACAAAAAACAAAGCAATGCAGTATTTTATTTTTATTTTAAGGTATAGACAAAATGTGCATACTGTATGCACAGCATATATACAGTACTATGTAGCCTGCAGCAGTTGTATGAAGAAGTATGATATGCTATTTCGAACATTGTCAAAACTGCATTGATATAACATTCAGACAGATTTTTTAAATATGTGTATAGACTGAAATTATTATGAATTGCATAAAATATGAACATACTGAAAATTCCAATAAACTATAAATACAGGTGTTCTTACTCATGCATTGCTGTTGCATTCAGGATGATGTCTTCTGTGATAAACCAGTTCTTCAGGTTTCCTTTAATGAAGCCAGCAATGATGATAAATATCAACACCAGTATATTAACACTTGTAAATATCTTGTTGACCGTGGTTGATTCTTTCACGCCATACGCAAGAAGAGCTGTAAGAAAAATACCGTAGATAATGTCAAAGCCTTTGCCATAGATGGTAAATATAGAATAATGAATTATATGGTGTATGATTAGTATAGTCGGATACCAGAGAGAATCATTATGAGAACAGCTGCAAAAAAGTCTGGGTAGGCTGCCAGGCCAGGAAGCCCCATGGCTGCATATTTGCTAAAATAATTAGCCATCACATTTCCAATGAGATCATCAAATGTACCGCTCCATGCCCTGGCCACACTTGATGTGCCTGAACCAAGACAAAGCTCTGTTAGTATTTGACATTAGACCCTTTAATCTATCAATCTACTCATCTATTGTTCTGTCTGCCTGTCTGTCTCTCTATCCATCCATCCACCCATCCATCCATCCATCCATCCACCCATCCACCCATCCACCCATCCATCCATCCATCCATCCATCCATCCATCCACCCATCCACCCATTCATCCATCCATCCATTCATCCACCCATCACCCATCCACCATCCATCCATCCATCAATCCATCAATCCATTCAACCCCATCAATCCAGCTGCCCATCCCTCCATCCATCCATGCATCCATCCACCCACCCATCCATCCATCCATCCATCCATCAATCAATCAAGCCGCCCATCCCTCCATCCATCCATCCATCCATCCATCCATCAATCCAGCTGCCCATCCATCCATCCATCCATCCATCCATCCTTCAATCCAGCCGCCCATCCATCCATCCATCCATCCATGCATCCACCCACCCATCCATCCATCAATCCAGCCGCCCATCCATCCATCCATCCATCCATCCATCCATCCATCCATCCATCAATCCAGCTGCCCATCCATCCATCCATCCATCCACCCACCCATCCATCCATCAATCCAGCCGCCCATCCATCCATCCATCCATCCATCCATTCATCCATTCATCCATTCATCCATTCATCCACCCACCCATCCATCCATCCATTCATCCACCCACCCACCCATCCATCCATCCATCCATCCATCCATCCATCCATCAATCCATCAATCCATCAATCCATCAACCCATCACCATTGAACTGTCTGATCTTGCATATTCATTGGCCTTTCATTTCTACTTACCGATGACATAGGACAGTAGCAAATTCCATCCTGTGGTGAAGGCCCACACCTCTCCTACAGTCACATAGCTGTACAGATAGGCAGATCCGGTCTTAGGAACCCTTGCACCAAACTCAGCATAGCAGAGCCCAGCAAAGATAGAAGCTAAAGCAGCAATGAGGAAAGAGATGACAATACTTGGCCCAGCCAGGGTCCGGGCCACCTCCCCAGAGAGCACGTAGACTCCGGCCCCCAAGGTGCTGCCCACTCCCAAAGCCACCAGGTCCAAAGTCGTGAGACAGCGACGAAATATGGAGACCTCTCCCTCCGGTTCCAGGGGTTTCCTGCGGCACAGGCCTCTCAGGAAAGACTGCATCGATTGCATTATTGACTGTTATAGAGGAAAATTTTCAAATGATAGCAAAGGGTTAATGCTATATCCAATTTTTTTTCTTTTACAGTTTTACTCAGTTGCTTTGGTACATTTCTTGAACCATCCTTAAGATTTGCAAACCAGTAAGTGCATTTCTCCAAACAATTCATACTTGTAACTTGCTCAAAATCCTTAGTTCATCTCTCAAAAGTAAGTATTTATGTCAATGAACATATCAGTGCCATCAGAATGAGAAGTCCTTGTGTCATTGTTCGCATACAAGATGCTTGTTGTATAGTATTTTCAGATGTAAACTACGATTTTGATTACAATGATTGAAAATACATAAGACTGCACTTTATGTATATGGCATTTATAAATTTCAACAGTAAAAATGTACACGTTACTCTATGTGGGATATTGATTGCAAGAGACTGGACAGGATTCACAGTTACGTTTTTACTGTGGTCTGCCAACAAATTACAGTACAATATATTTGCAGTCACCTGTGACTAGATGATGTGACTAGATGATGTGGAGGTTGAACAAGTAGTTTTGAGAATTTCAGTTGTTATCTGAGAAATGTGCCAAAGCAACTGAGAATTTTTTTTAACTAATGACATTTTTCTGCATCTTTTATCAAGCTAAAATAATTTTTGTTTTTTCATTGTATCATCATATCAAATGTCATTTTTTAATATCAATTACATGCTTTTGTGTCATTTGACAACTAATGTGGATTATGCTCAGTAATCACCCTAAAAATAAGCAGTTTTTAATATTTTGCATGTTGGTCATACATTTGTAATAATAATATGTCTCTAATTGTCCCTCCCATTTACCTTATCATAATGTCTTCATGTTTTCATGAGTGCTGAGATTTTTTTCTTTGTTTCTTTCCTTTGAAAGAACCCTGAAAAAAAAAACAGATCTCTAATTTAAGAATTAACAGATCAGTATTATCTATCACTAATGATCTTGTCAGCCTCAAATTATAATTTTTTATTATTAATTACATTAAGAATAAAAACAATGCAAAGTGGACTCGTTTTGAATTATTTAATCATTTGTGTAATTTGTCATTTTTTTAGGCCACTTTAACTTCATGAACAATATGGCTATTTATTAAAGTCAAACTGACTGGATCTTTTCTCTGAAGTATTGGTACAACTGATACGATGCCAGGTGTCCTTCGCTTTATACTGTATAACTTATCCTCTTCTGAACTCATTCAGTCTAGATAAAAACCTGTTCTGTGACTCCATGAGATGTTATGAGTTATGAAGAAAGATAGACAACGCTGCCTTTATGACTTTGCAAGTGGTTGACTGGCACACGTTCTCTTTGTGCGGTGGCTTTCTATAATCTGCCAACAGGAGATTCATGATCCATCCTAATCCTGCAAGGAATCTACTGCTGCATACCATTATTCTATAGCACTGATCACGTGCCATGCCAGCCTGATCATAGAGAAATCAGTATGTCAAAAATGTTTACTATTCACTGTAATCATTTTACTTTTTGTAAATACTTTAATGTGCATTATTTTATGTTTTCTAAATGCATGTAAAGCTGTATTTTTAGTATTTTCCTTTATTAATTAATTAATTAATTAATTTAGCATGCATTTACTCCTTGCACTGAAAAAGGTTATGTGTAATTAAAAAAATATATGCCAAACATAAAATGATGAGTTTTATCAGCAAAATAATGACTAAAGAGCTTGCAAAAACATGTCTTAATGCATCTAATTAGTAAATTAATATTTGTTTCTTTACCTTAATTGTGTCCAGAGAAGTGTGCAATCTGTATCTTCGTAATGACTTCGTCTAAATATAGCCATCCATTTCACACCAATGAAGGCAAATGATTTTTAACAACAATATATACAAGAGTGGACTGTTTGACCCACCCACTCTGTGGCATTAGCAACAAAGTAGCCTTTCTTTCCGCATTTCTCACTGGCCCCATAATGTGCTCATAATTGCAGCCAAGGCACAGAGTGAGTATAAAATTCCATGTTGAAAACCAAAGATACTTTTGTAACATTTCTGTGAGGTTACGATGGCTTTTTATTTCAGCAAATACTTACACAACAAAACAGGACATTGTTTCATGCAAGAAAGAAATAGGACATTCTTATTTATTAAACTGTTTACAAACGTTTTGAGAAGTCTGCTTCACTTTCTGCACACTAGATGGCAGCACAGCTTTGCCATTCCTTGCTATTTACTGACTACAAAGATATCAGTGCTTAGATGGTGACCTTCATGATTTATAGTGCAGAAAGATAACGCATTTTGTGACCCCAGCAATTACAGTAAATCATGTTTTACCAATAACTGTGAAAAAGTTTTTGGAGAATGCCTAAATCATTATAAGTCTAATGAAATAAAGTGCTGTATATAATATGGGGTTACATTTTTGCCAAAAATGAGTCGACTGATTTGTGCTTTGTACCATACATTTGTCCTTGTCAACAGTCATTGCCTAGTTGTTCAGATAAATTAGTATATGTTCATGTGTATGTTCTCTGTTTATATTGAATTGTTCTGTCATCCTTACTGTATTGTTCCTACTTTTTCAGATAAATTAGTATATGTTCAAGTGTGTATGTTCTTTGTTTATCCTTTGTATCCTCTGTCATCCTTGCTGGAGTTTTGAGTTTTTATCTTGCAGTGTTATCCTTACAATCGTTTATGTCAACTGTTTCAAATGTGTACAGATGCAGACCTCACGCAAAGCTGTGAAAATAAAAGCAAAGTAGGTTTACAAAATAAGTTTATAAAATAATTCCATTAATGTGAGAAGGTTATGAGAAGCAGGGTGATAGCTCTTATAACAAGACGACAATAAGAATGACAGAACAGGACGACAGCAAGATGAAGAACAAATCGACATAAACAAAGAACATACACATAAACATATAATAATTTAGCTGAACAAGGCAATGACTGTTGACAAGGACAAATGTACAAAGCATTTTTGGCACAAATGGAACCCCATATATCTAGAGAGAAAAGTTTACTGTAAATGACTAGTGACCATATCGACCCCCTCTCCCTCTGTTCTGCTCCTCTCCCTCTGTTCTGCTCTACTATGCTGTTCTGATCTTGAATTCCTCACACTCTTACCGGAATGACCGAAAGGATTGGACAGAAATAGCCCTGTCACAATCTCACGCCAAGGCAGGCATGGTCAGCCATTGGATACTATAAGAGCATATCGGCAACACTCTGCTTTTCTCTTTAAGTTGATTCATAAGTTACTACGTTTGACTTTGTACTTGCTGCGATTCTGAATGCATCTGTTCATATAAACAGTTTAAAAAAACATGTCACTGACTGCTTAAATATGGGCCATGCAGGCTGCATTTCCAGGCAAGAACCCCAAGAACTGATCTATCTATCATCTATCTATCTATCTATCTATCTATCTATCTATCTATCTATCTATCTATCTATCTATCTATCTATCTATCTATCTATCTATCTATCTATCTATCTATCTATCATCTATCTATCTATCTATCTATCTATCTATCTATCTATCTATCTATCTATCTATCTATCTATCTATCTATCTATCTATCTATCTATCTATCTATCTATCTATCTATCTATCTATCGTGGCCCTCCAGAAGCTGGTTCGGACATCCCTGCTTTAGGAGAAGCTTGTATTTACTAGCTAATGATTATCTAAATAGGCCTACTTCTATTTTAAGTGTAATGTTTTAAAGGGTTGGACATTTGGACAGCATATGACATTCACATCATATGAAACAGAAGTCTGATAATTAATAATGTGGTTTCAGATTTTGAAGGTGCACTCAGTAATAGGCTACTTTGTTTTCTTTTAGCTGGCTCTTATTATCCTAAAAGTAACAGTGGTTTAGAGATACTGACACTTATTGGCTCAGCGCTTGATGTCCCAGCAATGTTCTTTTAGCCATGTTTATGTTTTTAAAGGGTCTAATTTACTATATAAAGAAAACTATGGACATTACATGCCACCAATGACCGTGTAATGCCAATCACTGCCATGAGAGGGCAACCCGCTCCATGTAGAATAAAGATGTTCTCTTTAACCCTGCTTTAATTACAATTTTCAATATAATTTATTTTGAATGTTTTTTTTCTCTCTTTTTTACATTTGTGTAAAAAAAAAATACATTATTTTGCAAAAGTTGGAAAGTACTGCATCTTTCACCTCACAAATACTGTGTATTTGTTTCTCAAATGTTCATCTTGACTCAGGACTTTACAGGAATCCCCAAATGTGCTGCATATGCAGATCAGAACAGGTCAGGAGGTGCACTGCAGATGTCTTCACCATAGTTATCCTATGCTCCCCGTCATTTATGAGAACTGGCTATCACGACACGTCAGCCTTGGACATTACTTCATAACTGGTTATCCTGAGTTAATTTCCCTGTGCCATTTGCGTCGCACGCGTTGCGTCAGAGAAGAACAGCTGATACTCGCGCGAGCGTTTCTCAGCAAGACCACCGACTGTCAAAAGGTAACGGACCACCATCAACTGGAGCTCGACTCTCTGGGATTACGGTATAATGTTGTTTAGTTGTTATTATTTTTAACAATTCGTAACGTAATTTATTAACCAATTTCGGCGTTTTGGGGCGTATATTGTTGCATTCATATGCGCGTTTCATGGGCAAAGGGTACCACTTTTAGAACTCTTGCGTTTAGAGGCGTTCACATTCTTTCCTACCACCACAGACATTATATATACATTCAATTCTATAGAATAATCATTCGTTTGATGATTCAAAATGTAAAAAAATTATTATAAACCAAAATATTTAGGGTTATGATTGTTGTAATGTTCTTTATATAACATATCAGATTACCTGAGAATGGTTTTCATTCATTTTTGATTGATTTAATTATGATTTGTGGTATTGGTTTGGGTGGGGCTGTGTGAATGTCTATCTCAGACCTTGAATGTATTCCCAACTCAGACCAAACAGAGAGACATGCCTATTTTTGGACTTCACTGACACATATTTACTCATTTAAACAGTACTACTATGTGAATGTGCTTTTTTATTTAATTTATGAAAGTTTGCAGAGTCAGAGTTCAAAATCAATAATGACACATGAGAAGAAGCTTGATATTTAATGACTTATCATTTTACAGTTACTGCTCCTTACTGATGTTTTGTGCACAAATTTGACATGCAACAGAGAATAAAATTTCCAGTGAGCTGCAGACTGAACGTTTTCCATCGCTGAAAGTTCCCTGTTATTTATTTGCCTGATTATGTGGTGAAAGAGAGCATGGTGTAGGTTCATAGGGTGGAGCCATGAGTATCCTGTGGAAAATGTGGCTTTGCCGTTAGCATTTTGTCCCATATGAAGTAGAAATGGTCTGAATTAGGAGGGGAATTATTTTTTAGAGCGTTCTTACGTGACTAAACAGGTTATAAAGTTTAAACAGGTTTGGAGGTTACTTATCTTAGAGTAAACCTATGGAAACATCCATAGACTGTTTGCTTCTGCAGCAATGTATTTTCATTTCAAATGTCATTTACACTGCAAATAGAGCACTTTAGATAATTTATCTAAAATTGCCACTGTGGCTTATAATATACATTACTCAGAAACAGAGGATTCTGAAAGAAATAAACATCCATTTTAAAAAAGAACATTACTTTTTTGTCTTTAATTATACAGAAGCTATAAGGAAAGGCTAACATGTTTCTTCTTAATTCTCTCTCCAGGTTCAAGATTATCATTCCATTGGCAACTAGCAACTGATCAAACATGGGCAGAGTACGTTTAAATTTCTACATCACTGTGTCTTCTTGCTTTATGCAATGCTTACAATTTGATATTTATGTGCAATTTGCATTTTGTCACGTAGCAAGAAAGAATAGCCACAAAGACATGACCTCTGCCTCCTTTCTCATTGTAGTCATTCTTGTTTTCCATCTATTGTCGTTCAGGGAGTGTAGAATGTCAGAGTTTTCTTAATGAAATCTTAGAGGTCAATGAACTGCTCATTAAAAAATTAGATATGCTGAGAACACCACTATACCGCATTTAGATCTGTGCTCACTGCTCAGTGATAATTTTTCCCCCTTTTTTTTCCTTTCGTTTTTTGAAACAATATCTTGTTTAGATATAAATTTAGATACCTTGAAATGTATAGTAGCCAATCTATTTATAAAGCACACCAATAATTTATAAAACATAAGTGCATCACTATTGGGATTTGAATAAACCTCTAACCCTGAGTATTAAACCTTGTTTGTGCCGTGCACATGAATACCTATCAAATTATCTTGTCGAGGAAAGGTGAGCTATTTCTTGAGCTATCTTTTAAGTGCTCCGAATTTTCAAATCTAGACACCATAATATAAAAGAGATCACATAGCACCCTAAAAACTGCATAATACCCTAGTAAGCACTAATAACATGCATCACATTTTCTTCAGAAAATCTATTTTATCTTTTTAAGTTATATTGCACTATTTTCTTGTTTGCAATATTTACAAAACTTTCAATGACATCTTAGATATTTCCTGAAAGAAAGAAAGAAACTGGCTTGCCACAACACTGGAGGACTATATAATATTGTAATATTTCTTATAATACTGTAAAAGTGTGCCTGGCTGGATGTTTGTCTGCTGAGGTCAGTGTTGCTAGGGGCCTGTTGCTGTAGACGTGGAAGCCCACAGCTGCTGTGTTGAGAGATATATGCAGGACAGGCCTTGAGCATGTGCAGAGAAGCATGTGGGGGAGGGCACTGGATCTGTGCCCTTTTATACTAAGACACGCCAACAAGACCAGTGTTATGGCGAATAAATGTAGGTAGACAGTGAATACAAAGGAGCTTTGTCAGATGTGAGGTCTTGCAGCTTTCTGAAGGGGAACGACATCCTGTAGATTCAATAGGGTTGAAAGTGTAAGTTTACAAACTTTTAAGTCGCTTGCCAGCTTTTTGTCTCTGTCACACAAACTGCCCTTTGCTGTTGACTATAACACACAACTGCTGCACTGACAGGTGTCAGCTGTCCATGCTGTAATCCCGCCTGAGCCAAAGGCCAGATGAGAGGGAGTCTGATTGTTGGTGTATTTTATTTTGGGATTATATAAACATATGTAGGCTGTCCCACCCAATTTTTTTAGTTCAGTGTGTGTGACTGTAAATGCTCATGTAAATGCTCTCTAAAAAATTATATCAGTGTTTTTCTTTTGGTTTCAGTAAAAATGTCCAAACATCCTTTAAACAAGTTTTTTTTTAAATATTTTTTAAATACTTTAGAAGCAAAGTTGTAAAATAATACATTTTCATTTTTTTATATATAAATCTTTATATTTAGTTTTTTATCCTTGTTTATGCATAAACCTCCGTTTATGTTTAAAACAAAAAATGATAATAATGCTAATAATCAAAAATATATCCTTGAATGACAGCTTGGTCTGCAGGGAGTTTACTCTTTCCACTTATTGCAATGAAGGAAAACATTTTCAGGTTTTGTGATTCATAGGGTTTGAGAAGATTCATCTCTCATTTTGTCCATCACCGTTCATTAAAAACAACAACTAAACATCTATATTTTTTGTCATAGGGATTCAGAGGTACAATTGTAGATCACCCTGACTTTGATGCAGGCAGTGATGCAGAGGCCCTCTATAATGCCATGAAAGGCTTTGGTGAGTGCCAGGACTCCTCACCTATAGATGTGTAATATGTAGCTAGTGGCTGCTGGGATATTTATATAATGAATGAATGAAATGATTCTCTCTTGTGTCACAGGAAGTGACAAGGATGCCATCTTAGACCTGATTACCTCACGAAGCAATGCTCAGAGGCAAGAGATCCGCACTGCCTACAAATCACAATATGGGAAGGTACTGGAAAATCTCCAGCAAGCATTTAATAAATGGATAAATGGCTTATAGATAAAATGTGCTTTATCAAAATTACATTTCAGGATTTAATTGATGATCTGAAATATGAGCTGACTGGGAAGTTTGAACGTCTGATTGTGGGTTTGATGAGACCTCCTGCTTATTATGATGCCAAAGAAATCAAGGATGCCATTAAGGTATATAAGAATCTAGATTCTGTGTGAATTTGAGACCTTCAATTAAAATGTGCTGTCCATTACTGATGCAATTGCACTAAAATGTACTATTCAAATGCAGAACTTCCACATATAATTGTATTCATATAGATATGTTAAGCTGTATTTTTTTCAAGTTGCATTTATATTTTCTGAAAATATTGCTGGTTGCTGATATATGGTCTTGACTTAGACATCTGCCAATCAGCTAAACAGAACACAATAGACAGAGTATTCCCAAACATTCTCTAAGCATCAGGACCTATTACAATATCAGCAATAGAAGTTTCTCTGTGTTATTTACTGCATGTTTTGTCCTGTGAATCTATTTTGCCATGGCTATATAGGATTCGGTAAGTGATTTTCCTTAATTAATTAAATGATGAAGGTTAGCTCTTTACTTTGGGGAAGTTAACTATTTCATGATTTTATGGCTGTGAAAAATCACTAAGAATTCAGTCATTTGGGACTTTAATAATAGAAAACATTCTACATTGAAAAACAAAGAAGAAATGTCTGACTGTCCCTTTGGAAAATAAATAAATGATTTATTAATAATACATGTATAACCTGCTTAGCTTTGACTCTTAATGCGAAGTTTTCACTTAAATTGCTGTTTATTATTTTTTCTGCAAATAAGAGACTGCATGATTTGAAAAACTTTTGCAATACTGACACTAAATAATAATTCTTCTTTCATTTGTACTGTAATTTCACTGTCACTCAAGTAACTGCACTCTCTTCCATATGGATAATTATACTAGCTGAATGTCCATTATCCCTTCCAATTAAAGAGACTGGATATGTGATTTGTGTTCAGAAATTGACTGTTGTTGTGCTATAAAGGGTGCAGGAACAGATGAGAAATGTTTGATTGAAATCCTCGCTTCAAGAACCAATGAGCAGATTCATGATCTTGTGGCAGCATACAAAGATGGTGAGCTTTTCTTTATTATACACAAGTCAACAAGAAATCCAATATTCTTTTGAACTGAAGCAAAGCCTGACTATGTGTTTGTGTTCACAGCATATGGTAAAGACATTGAAGAGAGTGTTATAGGGGACACATCTGGACATTTTAGGAAGATGTTGGTTGTTTTGCTTCAGGTCAGTGAAATCTTTTATGTTGATTTATGATAATATAGCAAACCTTCAGCCCAATGTTTTTCCTTTTTCTGATTTTCCAGTAATTATTTTTTCATACTGAGACATTCAATTTCCCTAGTGAAAAAGTGCTAAGTAAACTACAAATACATTTACATATTTTATGTACTTTATATAAATACCCTGCAATTGTATTTTAAGGTATAGTAAATTAGTATACTTAAAGTCTGCTAAATTGGAACTAATTTTGTACCTAATGCACTTTAGTTATCCAGAAAGAGTGCTGAAGTTCAATTAAAGTTATACTTATATTTGATTGTGTTAAAGTGGAACTATTGCAAGTATACTTTAGGCACACTTTAAATATCTTGCATTTAAAGACTGATATTATACAAAGATTATTATTATTAAGAAATATGCATTGTGCAATAAAGAAGTACTCCAAATAAAGTTTAATTGTAATTAAAACAGTAAGTCTCAAGCGACATGTCAGTAAATATCTGAATGGATTTGTAGTATACTTACTATGAAATAAATGTATTTTAAATTAATTTTGCTATAGGTTTTTTCCACTAGGGTTACAATGAAATGGCCTTTATTGTGGTCTACTTTTTGTTTGTTTAATAATGGTGATTTTCTTGTTTCACAGGGGACCAGAGAGGAAGATGATGTTGTTAGTGAAGACCTTGTGGAGCAAGATGCTCAAGTGAGTGTGACTGATGTTGAATTATACTACAAATCAATGTTACATTGATTCTTATTGGTCAATTGTGGCTTTCAAAATTTTTTTTATAATGAATGTACAGTGTTAAACTTTGCAGTCTCTTTCTTCTCACATAAAATAATTAAATCTCAACTGAATATTCCATGCCAGTTAACTTATTTATTTGACTCTTCATTGCATAAGAGCAACAGGAAAACAATTGAGGTCACTAGTTTGCCCTACCATACAACTTAACAAGTGTGTTTTTGACCTCTTGACTTGCATCTTGAAAGAATGATTATGTGCCTCATCGTAGGACCTGTATGATGCAGGAGAGGCACAGTGGGGCACAGACGAGGCCAAATTCATCATGCTGCTGGGAAACCGTAGTGTGACCCATTTGCAGTTGGGTATGAGAGCCGCAGCCACACACTGGACACAGATTTCTGCTGACTAACACCCCTCCTCCTCTGCGCAATCTCTCTTGTGTGTCTGTAACACTCCACACTGCACCACCGATTAGATTTGACCATCAGGTTGCTGCTTTTAATAATATAACAGAGAGTTTGTAATGCAACAGACAAAACCACTGTGCAATGACCTAAAAGATGAGGGATTATTATTTTTAATGCATTTTAATTATTAATGGTTAAGGATTACCCAATGTAACATCGATCAATTATTTATGACATAACAGAGCAAACTAAAAATTGTGTTTTTCAGTATTTGATGAATACTGTAAAATTGCTGAGAAATCCATTGAGGACAGTATTAAAAGCGAGCTCTCCGGAGACTTCGAAAGACTGATGCTGGCTGTTGGTATGCTCTGGCACCTTGCAATCAATTCCTGAACACTCACTGCTGCATTTTTACTCAAATCTGCTATTTGATTGATCTTCCACAGTTCAGTGCATCTGGAGTAAGCCCATGTTCTTTGCCAGACGCCTTTACAAATCCATGAAGGTTGTGTTTACCTTGTTATAATGAATTCTAATGGAGTAAAAGTACAATTCTCAAGGTTTTTAGTCAATCCTTTCGTTTGCCCATCTGTCTGTAGGGTCTGGGCACAGCTGACAACACTCTGATCCGCATTATGGTCTCCCGTGCTGAGATTGACATGCTGGACATCAGAGAGTGCTTCAGACTGCGCTATGAGAAGTCTCTGTACAACATGATTCAGGTGCCTATACAGCAACAAAACAGAATCCAGACTTTCTTGATTCTTTCAACACACATTTATTAATTATCATTTGAAATAATTTCCAATTGTCGTTGAGGTTTTACTCAATGATTTACAATTGTCGTTCATTGTGTAGTCATATTGTCTTACATATAAAATGTGGTTTATTCATGTGTTACACTTGCACACAGTGGACATGTTGTCTGTATACATAAATAAATGTTAAATGATATATTGTGAACCCAACAGGATGACACATCTGGGGAGTACAAACGCTCCCTGCTGAAACTGTGTGGAGGAGATGATGAGTAAGCATTTTTCAGGTCTTAAAGTGTGTCTTCTTTTTTTTATGTTACATAAAAAAAATGTTACATGTTTATGTAACCAACTATGAGGAGTCTAGGACTAGGATAAAAGAGCCTCTAAATAAGTTTTGCAGTAGCAATTAACAGTCAGTAGAGGGAGACATTGATCCATTATAAAATAGGACAAAATACCATTCAAAACTTTGAGGTCAGTAAGTTTTTTTTAAAGATGTTTTTGAAAGAAGTCTCTTATGCTGCATTTATTCGATGAAAAATACATTAAAAACAGTAACATTGTGAAATATTGCAATGAATTTAATATATAAAATGTAATTTATTCCTGTGATGGCAAAGATGAATTTTCAGCATCATTACTCCAGTCTTCAGTGTCATGATGTGTTGATTGGTGCTCAAGAAACATTTTTTTTTAATGTAATTAAAATTAAGATGATCTTGCAGATATTAATGAGCCAGGGCCAGAGATAAGAACAGAAGATTGTCAAGCCCTCATTCCCTCATGTGAAGTTTGAATGTGAAGAATGTGAAGTTTTTGTCAAGCCCTCAATCCACACATTGTTATTTTGTCAGCACAAAATTTAAAGAGCTGTTTGTTTCTCAGTATGGCAGGGGAGTTCTTCCCAGAGGCTGCACAGATTGCCTATAAGATGTGGGAAATCAGCGCCACGACCAAAGTCCAGGTTGGTGTCACCCACGTTTTCTCTCAGCGGCATGCATCATATTACCCTCTGCTCCGGCCAAGCTAGAGTTGATAACTGTCATGCACCCTAAGCATACAGTGGAGCTTTTGTCTGTGCACAGATAGCATCCAAATGCTGCTCAATTTGCTAATCAGAGTCTTGATTCACTGCCAGTGGCTGTGACACCTTTCAGTCTGTGTCACACCATCTTACAGATCTCAGTGTTCCCGCATGTGTGTTTATGCTGCTGGTGTGATGTTGCTGTGAATATTTATACATTTTAAATTAAAAGATGACACAAAAGGAAAATGACTGAAGCTAATCTTTTGCTAATGAAAGTCTGATTAGAGTCTTTCTTTTTAATCATGTAATTTTATAATTTTGTCTTTTCTATCTATCTCTAGTTAAGAGGAACTGTGCGACCATATCAAAATTTTGACCCTGCGAGTGATGCGCAAGCTCTGAGAAAAGCAATGAAGGGTTTTGGTGCGTAAGGCCGATGGCATGCATTAGCCAAAGATACTAAGATACTAAGCAAAAATACTTAATGATTTTATTTTATTTTTCAGGCACAGATGAAGAGACAATTATTGACATTGTGGCACATAGGAGCAATGCACAGAGACAGGAGATCAGACAGACTTTCAAATCTCTTTTGGGACGGGTAAGACACTGTCCTGCCCAGTTTTACAACTGTATTTTACTGTAGTTGCTGTAAATGTGAAAATATTTGCATTTTGCTGACATATAATGTTGTTTTCCATTAGGATCTCATGGCTGACCTAAAATCAGAACTGTCCAAAAACCTCCAAAGACTCATTCTTGGTCTCATGATGACCCCAGCAGAGTTTGACGCCAAGATGATGAAGAAAGCCATGGAGGTACACAGAATAATTTGTGACGGCACTATGGAACCAAACCAAAATCTTATTTGATTCATAGAAAAGGCTGTTTCATCATTTAAGCAGATCGACCTTTCTTTTGTTATTCAACTTCTGTGTTCATTTGTTCACTGGGGGTCAGTGACCTGTCCAAACTAGAGCAGAGGTAATAGTCTTTTCTCTACAAGGACTGTTTGTTTGCGGATGTTGCTTTCATGTTGAGTTTTACTGTGTTGATAAAGAAATGTAGTTAAAATGTAGGTAAACAACATGCATATTACTTTAGCTTATTTACTTTAAGCATTTTCCTATGAAATAACTTTGTTTATGCTTAAATGTATGATTTTTCCATTTTTTTTAATAGGGCGCCGGGACTGATGAACATGCGTTGATTGAGATCCTGGTCACTAGAGGCAACCAGGAGATTCAGGAGATGTGTTCGGCCTATAAGAATGGTAAATAAAATCCTGGCTGTAGATTGATTAATGTGTCCAGCAGGTGGCGCCATTTATCTAGGCTAAACACTGACAAAAAGTCTGTGTAATGGGGCATTTACTATGATATGAAGAGTCATTTATTTACATACAGGATATACATCATGTTATGTCTACCTAACCCATGTTTTTTAATTTTCTTCTTCATAGCCTTTAAAAAAAGTTTGGAGGATGCCATCGAGTCAGATACATCTGGGCATTTCAAAAGGATCCTGATCGCTTTGGCACAGGTACATCTACACAGTTCTCGCATCTAAACACTGACCTACTGTTCATACTTTTTGCTTTATAAACTCATATTTCACTGGTGTGTTTGTCAGGGAGCCCGTGAAGAGGGCCCAATAGACATGGACAGGGCCTTGGCAGATGCCCAAGTAAGTGTGAAATACTTATAAAACACTGTCAACTGTTGTTTGTTTACCATGTATAAAGGTAATACCAGAGTATTGTCATAAGATTTTGTTTTCATCTCATGTAAGGAATTGGCAGATGCATGCAACGCAGACTCTGGTGACATGGAGGACAAGTTCATGAGTATCCTGTGCACAAGGAGTTTCCCTCATCTGAGGAAAGGTAATGCAAACACATGTTTGCTACTGATACACACATGCTTATACATGTTTTCCTGAACGCTTCAGCCAACATTTGCTATGTCCCCTCCAGTGTTTCAGGAATTTGTGAGGTGCAGCAACAAAGATATCGAACAGATCATAAAGAAAGAGATGTCAGGAGATGTTAAAAATGCCATGTTTGCTATCGGTAAGAACTTTGTCAGTACAATGACTGAGCACCAGAAAAATAAATCACTAATAAATTACTTTGTTTTTTATTTTATTTTTATATACTACAGGGGTCATGTTATCATCAAATCAGAAATGTTTGCTCTTTTAATTCCAATGTACTATCAAAAGTAGCCGATTAATGGATGACGAGGCAGTTCGAGGCAATTATATTTTATATTAAATTATATAATTACATTGAATTAGGCATATATATCAGTGTTATTTTAGTATTATAAACTATTGTAGTATTTATTAATATTTTGATTTTGATTTAGCTTTTGTTTTTATATTTTCAGTTTTCATTTTAATTTTAGTTTGGGGTTTATTAATTTTGTTGTGCTTTTATCATTTTTAAGTTGTTCTAAAAAATATTTCTATTTAGCCTTAATGTATTTTTATTTCTGTTTTAGTCGTTTTAGTACTTCAACTTAAGCTTACAGTATTTTATTTCACTTAGTTGCCAAGTTCTTATACCCCAGGTTTCATAGACAAGTTTTAAGCCTAGTCCCAGACTAAAACAGAGTGCCATTGTTTTGTCTCAAGATGCACACCAGTAATTTTTTTTTCCCAAGGCATGTCTATAAAAGCTACTTAAATATCCTAATTGAACTAAAGCCTAATCCTGGCTTAATCTTAGCCCTGTCTTTGAAACCAGGCCATAGTTTTTTTTATTTCAACTAGAAACTATTACAACTAGAAAAGCTATTTACATGCAGTATATTGCAATATCTATTCATCTTATATGTGAAGAGGCCATCTTAAAGTCTTAAAAATAATTAAACAATACTTTAGCACAAAGTCTTGACTAACATTATAAGAGGATCTAGAATGAGCCCTATAATAATTACATCAGCAAAAGTCAAATTTATGAGCACGTTCTACACATTTGACACAAAAAAGATCATATGACTCCCGTCATCTGAAGAAAATATCAATTACATGTTTGTATTTTCCAGTGCGAAGTGTGAAGAATCAGCCATCTTACTTTGCTGACCGATTGTACAAAGCCATGAAGGTAAAAGTGCTTTGTTATGTAATACACTTCCCTCAACATCACTCTATGAGTAGGAGGACATATCGCAAACTTTTAGGCCAAGAACATGCCATCAGTCATCTCAGTGCCATTCTAAAAAGAAATCACAACTGAGGTCTCTTTAATATCTCATCTGGTTCTCTTAAAGAGGAATGAGATTTAAAAAGGAGCAAATGGAGGTTTTTGTTTAAGGCTCCTGCTTCTCAGACACTAGTAATCACACTCCAGGAGTTCAGAAGACATCTCAATAATGTCTGTGCTCAGATTCGATAGGATACAAAAATCTGAAATCAAATACTTAAATAAAGCTTAACCGAGTACACGGTTAAATCTCCTGAGCTGATCTCTGAGAAAAAACTTTACTCTGGGTGATGAATAAGAGACGTTGATTAAAAACATGCTCTACTGGAACTCTTTTTTGGTCTTTTGTGGGCTAAACACAAAGAACATGTAGCACTCATCTGTTGACAGTGTATCTGTGGCAGCGATGGTTCTCAGACTTGATTATGAGTCACAGGACCTGTGATGAGCGTCTGCACTATTGCAGTCAGGCCAGAGTTTTCTAAGCGCTGTGACTTTCCCTGCAGGGCCTGGGAACAGACGACAGGGCTCTCATCCGTATCATAGTGTCCCGCTCTGAGATCGACCTCTTCAACATCCGCAAAGAGTTCAAGGACATCCATGAAGCCTCTTTGCATGAATTCATCCAGGTAGAGACATTCGTTGTAAGTTGTGTGCTCCTTGTCAAATATACTGCATGCTTTTGTGCATGACTTACTGGTGTGATTGGAAGTTAGTGAATTTAAAGAGTTGTGTAGATATTGTGTTTTGTCTTACTGTAGGCGTTGTACATCCTCTTTTAGTTAAGTTGAGGGGAAGAGAGTGTTTGACAGGTTCCTGCGGTGTACTTGCTCGACTCAGCTGTTTAGGAATTTCCCCAGCATGCTTGACTTCCTCTCAGTGTGCTGATTCTGATTGGTGGAGAGAGTGGAGACAGGAAGTGTTGAACAACAGGTCTATACTGGCTCTGTAGTCAAAATTCCCTTCACAGATCAATAACAACACTAATTTATAAATTTTATGCATTGTTTTTTGGGCTTATTATGTTACATTACTTGTGGCAGTATGCAAATAAACTAAGCGTAACAAAGATAACGCATCATTTTAATACAAATCATATTTAAAAATAACGCATGATTTATTTTTAGATGCGTGCAGTGTTAGATAAAGCATGCAGAGAACAAGTCTGTGTGCGTTTTTAAACTGTCAAATGATTTCTGGACTACATTAATTGTTTTGTAGAACTGCATGGTTTCGCTGCACTTTTCATTTGTATTTTCAAACTTTATTTCCATTGAAATGCACTTTGGGTTTTGAAGGAAAGAAAATGTTCTGTCGATCTCACTACTCGTATAGTTATTATGAAACTCTTTGTAATTATGTGATGTCATGAATTTCATAATGGCTTAATAGCATTATGCAACACTAAACTTTCATTGATATAATCATGTATGTTCTCAAACTAGGGTGTGTTTTGATGCTTTATTCCAAAATTGGTCAAATGTTTGGTCTGACCAAATCGTATTATTTTTCTCAGGGTGACACATCGGGAGACTATCGTAAAACCCTTTTGATGCTCTGTGGAGGTGAGGACTAGAACATTGTTCGCCGTCCTTGATGTGTCACAGGATATTCACGCCTAGCAAACAGTGTGTTATGTTCCAGTCGGTTGTTTGTGAGATGCTAGTCAACATACAGCCTTTGTGCCCTCTGCTGCTGCCATGCCTATGCCAAAGCTAGTGACCTATGCAAAAGCCACACCATGTCCCATTTTTTGGAATCATGCACGAAACATTTTTTTTTTACAGCTAAAAGCACTTTTTGTGGTGTTACTCTACTAGTGCTTTATTTGTTAACCAACAACCTGTTTAAATTGATCACCCCAGAAATAAAAAATGTGATCTTGATTTGATGTTGTGTTTTAATACCAAAAGTTGCTTTAAATCTAGTACAAAATGTGATGTGTTTCTGAATTTGTTTTATAGGACTGGATGTCAAATGGTGACCCAACACAGACCATTTTTATCATACAAAAGTAAACAAAAATAAAATATTCTATAAAATGGATTACCAGCTAACAGGGAACATTCTGACAAGGTTCTTTTTATGAACAAAAATTCTTCCAGTAATGTTAATAGATTGTTCGTTCAAAGTTATCTGGTCTTTTATAACGTTCTCTCTTTAATAAGGTTCAACGTTCAAACATTGAAAAATGTTCTCAAACCAAGATCATTACATTGCTGCTCATGGAACATTTTCTTTCCCTGAAACGTTGGATGTTCGTCTAACATTTTTTGATTGTTAGTACATGTCTCAGAAAGTTTAAAAAACATTCAAAAGTAACGTTCCCATAATGTTTGCAAAATTATAAAAATGGAATGTTCCCTTAACATTCGTATAACCAAGAAAAAAACTTTTTAAAGCATAAAACCCAGAGGCGTTCAGAGAACATTCAGAAATAATGTGTTAACTTAATGGGAGCGTTAGCACAAACATTTTTAGAACATATTTTTATTTGCTGGATTTAATGTTGTTTGGTGAATCCAGTCATTTCAATACGAATCCACATGATTGTGAATTTTGCGCGAGAGCGAAATAATTCGCCACACAGATTTCACAACAGGTTCAAGTTGGTCACTCAAAGTGGCAACATTGACCAACAGACCGTTGCTTAGTTTAAATGTTCAGAGTGTAAGTTGTGCTTCATACATTATTGCTACACTTTTGGCAAAAGACAATGGACCTTTTTTTGCCCATGGAATTTCACTAATATGACCAAGTCAAGTCAAGTGTATTTATATAGCGCTTTTCACAATATAAATTGCATCAAAGCAGCTTCACAGTATCAATCAAATAACATAACAATGTTAGTTTCTTAGTGGAAAAAAACATCCACGTTTGGTAGGGCTGATCAATGGTATTAATGCTTGGTTAATTAATTTGAATATCCCCAACTGAGCAAGCCAAAGGCAATAGTGGCAAGGAACCGAAAAACTCCATCAAGTGACCTACTGGTGTCCTAAAACTCCATCAGGTGACTTAATGGAGAGAAAAAAAACCTTGGGAGAACCAAGGCTCAGTCGGGGGCCAGTTCTCCTCAGGCATTTATGAACTAGAGGCCTTATTTACAGTAACTTTAATTTGATACAGAATTTTGTTCTATTTTATCACTTCGGGGTGGGTACGCGAACCGGAATCACAACGATTTATCTGTAGACTGGGAAAGGGATCCTCCATAGGGAGAGGCTGGTTGGCACTTCAGCACTGCGTTGTCATCGGGTCCAGGCAAAGCTCCTAGTCAGATCTGGATACGGCCTGGATCCGGCAGGCTGCGGGAAAACCTCGGGATAAACAAAGACACTAAAATTAGCGTAGATGCCATTCTTCTTATGATGTAACGAGTACATCAGGATTTAAGGGAAGTGTTCCCAGTTCCGGCTGACCTAATCTATGCAGCCTAACATTGAATTATAGAAGTCTATAATGTATTATGTGTATGCTAGGTCAAAGAGATGTGTTTTTAATCTAGCTCTGAACTGACAGAGTGTGTCTGCTTCCCGGACAATGGTAGGAAGACTGTTCCAAAGTTTTGGTGCTAAATAGGAAAAGGCTCTACCGCCAGCAGTCGATTTTGATATTCTAGGTATTATCAACTGGCCCGAATTTTGAGATAGCAAAAGACGTGAAGGACTATAATGCGTTAAGAGCTCGCTCAAGTACTGCGGAGCTAAACCATTTAGTGCTTTGTAAGTAATCAACATTTAAAAATGTATACGATGTTTAATAGGCAGCCAATGCAGTGTTGACTGAACCGGGCTAATATGGTCATATTTCCTGGTTCTAGTAAGAACTTGAGCTGCTGCGTTTTGGACCAGCTGTAGTTTATTTATTAAGCGTGCAGGGCAACCACCCAGTAGAGCATTACAATAATCTAGTCTTGATGTCATGAAAGCATGAACTAATTGTTCCGCATTTGTTAATGAGAGCATATGTCGTAATTTAGATATATTTTATACGATGGAAAAATGCGGTTTTACAGATACTAGACACATGACTTTCAAATGAAAGATTGCTATCAAAGAGCACACCCAGGTTCCTAACCAACGACGAAGACTCAACAAAGCAGCCATCAAGTGTTAGACAGTATTCTAAGTTATTACGTGTGGAAGTTTTTTGTCCAATAATTAGAATCTGTTTTTTCAGAGTTTAGTAGTAGGAAATTACTAGTCATCCAATTTTTTATATCAGCTATGCATTCCGTTAATTTTGTGAATTGGTAAGTTTCGTTAGGTTTTGAAGAAATATACAGCTGAGTATCATTGGCATAACAGTGAAAGGTAATTCCATGTTTCCTGATGATATCTCCTAATGGTAGCATGTACAGAGTGAACAGCAGCGGTCCTAGTACTGAGCCTTGTGGTACGCCGTACTGAAATTGTGATCGATAAGACATCGCTTCATTTACTGCTAAACTGATAACAGTCAGATAAGTATGATTTAAACCATGCTAGTGCAATTCCACTAATGCCAACATAGTTTTCTAGTCTATTTAAAAGAATGTTGTGGTTAATTGTGTCAAATGCAGCACTAAAATCAAGTAACACTAATAGAGAGATACAACCACGATCGGATGATAAAAGTAAATCATTTGTAACTCTAAAGAGAGCTGTCTCAGTACTATGGTGCGGTCTAAATCTTGACTGAAAATCCTCGCAGATATCATTTCTTTCAAGAAAGGAACACAGTTGTGAGGATACTGCTTTTTCTAATATCTTTGACAGAAAAGGCAGATTTGAGATCGGCCTGAAATTGACTAATTCTGAAGGATCAAGTTGCGTTTTTTTAACAAGCGGTTTTATCATAGCCAGCTTAAAGGTTTTTGGTATGTATCCTAGAGACAAAGACGAATTAATGATATTAAGAAGAGGAAGAGAAGCATCTCTTTCAGTAGCTTAGTCGGTATAGGGTCTAACATACAAGTTGTCGATTTAGATGAATTAACGAGTTCGCAGAATTCTTCCTCTCCTATAAGAAAAAATGAATAAAAATTTTCCTCAGGGAGACTACAATGCACTCCTCTGATGCGATACTGTAGTAGACGGTGGCACAGTTATAATTTTGGCCCTGATATTATCAATCTTATAAGTGAAGAAGTTCATAAAGTCATTACTGTGTTGCCCTGAAACTTCTGTGCTTGAAGCTTTTTTTTTCGTTAGTTTAGCCACTGTTTCAAATAAGTATCTAGGATTATGTTTATTTTCTTCTAATAGGGTTGAAAAATGAGCAGATCTAGCAGCTTTTAAAGCCTCTCTGTAAACAATCGAGCTCTCTTTCCATGAAATCCGAAATACCTCTAGTTTTGTTTTCTTCCAGTTGCACTCCATTTTTCTGGCTGCTCTCTTAAGGGCCTGAGTGTGCTCGTTGTACCACGGCGTTGGACTATTATCTTTAATCTGCTTTACGTGCAACGGAGCAACTGCGTCTAAAGTGCTGGACAAGAGAGAGTTAAAAGTTTCTGTTGCAATATCAAGTTCTTCTAAGCTATCCGGGATGCTGAGATGATGAAACTGATTAGGAAGATTATTGATAAAGCAATCTTTAGTGGCAGAAGTTATAGGTCTAACATATTTATAACACGGAGTCGGCTTTGCAGCCTTGGCTAAATGTAATTTACATGAGACTAGATAATGGTCTGAGATGTCATCGCTCTGCTGCAGAATTTCAACAGCCACAGCATCTATTCCATGTGATAATATTAGATCTAGAGTATGATTACGACAATGAGTGGGTCCTGACACGTGTCGTCTAACTCTAATTGAGTTTACAATGTCTTTAAGTGCCAATCCCAATGCATCTTTTTCATTATCTACATGTATATTAAAATCACCAACAATTAGTACTTTATCGGCAGCCAATACTAATTCTGATAGAAAGTCCGCAAATTCTTTGATAAAATCTTTATGGTGCCCTGGTGGCCTGTATACAGTAGCCAGCAGAAATCTCAAACGTGATTTATCGTTTACACTATTTATTTTTACATTAAGCACCAACAAACACCTACTTCAAAAGAAGTATATTTAAAAATAGATTTCTTAGTGGTTTTGAAAATATTACTATAAATTACAGCAACACCTCCCTTTGCGTTTTAGACGAGGTTCATGTTTATAACAGTAATCTTGTGGGGTTGACTCATTTAAAGTAATGTAATTGTTTGGTTTTAGCCAGGTTTCTGTCAAACACAGCACATCTACATTATAATCTGAAATCATATCATTAACTATGAGCGATTTTGAAGTAAGGGATCGAATATTCAGCAACCCAAGCTTTATCATTTGCTCATCTGTATTATATCTGTTTTTTTATTTGTTGAACATCAATTACATTTTTTACCTGACATTTTTGGGTTTCCAAATTCAGGGAACAGACACAGTCTCTATATGATGATATCTAGGTGAAAGAGGCTCTATGTGATGGGATTTATCTGACCTTGGTGACGCAAGGCCGCTAGCAGACGGTCGGTTTAGCCAGTCTGTCTGCTTCCTGACCTGAGCCCCAGATTGTCATGTTTTAGCTCTAAGACTATGTGCCATATTACTAGAGAGAAGAGCAGCACCATCCCAGGAGGGATGAACACCATCTCTTTTCAAAAGGTCAGGCTTGCCCCAAAAACTTTTCCAATTGTCTATGAATTCTACATTATTATGTGGACACCACTTAGACAACCAACCATTGAGTGAGGCCAATCTGCTAACTATCTCATCACTCCTGCGAACAGGAAGGGGGCCAGAGCCAATTACAGTGTCTGACATCATACTTGCGAGTTCACACACCTCTTTAATATTAATTTTGGTGATCTCCGACTGGCGGAGTCGAACATCATTAGTGCCGACATGAATACTGATCTTAGAGAATTTACGATTAGCATTAGCCAGCACTTTTAAATTTGCTTTGATGTCAGGCGCTCTGGCTCCCGGCAAACATGTGACTATGGTGGCTGGTGTCTCTATTTTCACGTTCCGTGTGATTGAATCACCAATTACCAGGGCACAATCAACAGAATTCTCAGTGGGTGTTTCACTGAGTGGGGCAAATCGATTTGTTATGGTAATCGGAACGGAAGAGTGTTTTTTTTTATCCGCGACTAGAGCGATCTCTCACGGTCACCCATCTGCACGGGCCCTAACTTACTTCAGCCGGAACCGAATCATATACAGAGTTCACTATGCTATGTGCATCCAAAATAGTATCTAAAGCTCTAACGTTAGTATTATCCGTACTATCCTCAATTAAAGTTTGGATGCTTGTATCCAGCTCTGAAATCTTCTCCGTCAGCCTGACTGTCTCCTTGCATTTATCACAAATAAATCATATATTGCCATCGGAGAAGCCTATACTAAACATATGACATGTGACACAGGTGACAATAACATTTTATGCTTTTATGAACTCAAAGGCGCGGGCGCGCGAGAGAAAATAAATAATAAATAAATGAGCACGGGTGGCGTGTAAACACTATCGTGCTGTGCTAACAATAACGGAGGCTAGCGATGTAAGGTTAATCTGAGATGGTGGGTAAACTGTATTTAGTAATATAAACAACTAGAAATGATAGTAAATGATGGTTCAAAACAGAAAGTAATACGAGGCGTAGAGCTTACAGCCTCGACGCAAACAAACTCACAGCAGGCAGGAAGGCAGACAGGAGCAATCGATCAAAGCTTTACCACACCTTTAGGCCTGGTTTCACAGACAGGGCTTAGATTAAGACAGAATTAGGCTTAGTTCAATTAAGACATTTAATTAGCTTTTATAAACTTGCCTTACAAAAGAAACATTAGTGCGCATCTTGAGACAAAACAATGGCACTGACATATTTTAAGATATCTCAGTGCAAGTTGCTTTCAGTTAAAACAGCTCAAACACATTTTAGACTGGGAATAGGCTTAAGCCTTGTCTGGGAAACCGTGGGTTAGCATGTTAATGCATTACATAAGCTCATTAATATGCACAATTAGTAACATGACATACACTGAATAGGAAAACTGAGAATTTAGAATTAGATCATGATGTTTTCATGATCTTAGCAGCAAATAATTCACCCATCAAAATAAATTGTGGTCAGCCAAAAATCATGTTTATGCTCACTTCAGGAGTAACCATATTTTTATATAGACCGGGGGGTCATATTTTTTTATTTATTTTGTGTAGTTGGTTTTCATTTCATTTTTAATTTTTCCTTTTTTAAACTGTTTTGCTATCATACTGTACCTTTGCTCGATAATATAACTAGTTGGATTTTATTATTTGCATTTAGCATTTGTTTTTCAACTGCTGCTCTCGACCCTTTTCAGAACCTTGGACCTGTTTTTGCCTCAAAACTTCGATTGAAAACCACTGGCCTAAAACATACAGTATTTCACTCAGCAGAGGATGTTTCTCGCGTCCTTATTTTTATGGTCTGCTGATTTACCCAGATCAGTCATTAACTTTATTTACATTGCAGATGAGGAAATTCCCTCCTGTTTTAATCTGTGTAACTCTGTTCTGAATAGGAAATATCTGGTTATAAATTGCAGATGACAAATGTGATATTTGATGTTCGGTAGATAATATTTACTTTTCATAGCATCAGTTATGCATTATGACGCCAAACAAAAAAGCATAATAATGGCATTCTAAAAACGAAGAGAAAATACATATGACTAGATAATGTACTTGGGTCTGCCCTGAACACATTGCTTTTTTTGGATTATCCATGCACAACACACCTTAATTACATATCCTTTGACCGCCATTTTGGAAAGTGTTTTTTATTTTTGAAAATTGAACTTCAACACATTTTCTGTTCTTTTGGGCTTCGCACCAGTTTCGAGAGATATTTCCCAGTTAGCAGACAGCAACAGTATTGTCATCTGCAGATTTCAGGGTGTGAGTAGAAGCATAGACAGATCTTTTTCTGTGCAACAGCCTTCCTCTGTCGAAAAACGAGCCTTCAAACCATCAATTCATATGGTCTTGTCTGTGGCTATGTGCATGTGTGCGAGCACGCTTGTGTTTGTGTGTGTGCGGATGTGTCTTTGTGTGAGCGCAGCTGTTGTCAGGCCATCTTTAGTTAAAAGAGGAAAGAAGAAAAAAGCTTGTGGGGCTAGGAAATCCCCTGCAAGTAGACCAACATCCCAGTCATCATCGATGATGTCTGCAATAGCAATAACATTGTTAAAGTCAGAACAAAACATCAAGTGCATGATCATATTGATATTTTCAACTGTGTGTGAACAGTTGCACATGCAAAAGCAAAGACTAAATTAACTCTCCAGGATATTAACTCTCCATGCTTAATGTCAGAGGTGACAAAAGGTTACTATGCAGACAATCTTAAACAATATGAAGAGATAACATTGTGCATTTCTGAGTGCACTTTACGTTGACTTTGCAAAAGCTGCATGCAAGTTTTTTAGTTAGTTAGTTTAGTTAATTTGACTAGTTTTACTAGTTTAGTTTAGTTAGTTTAGTCATTTTATCAGTGCACTTTCCATTGTGAATGTAATTGGGATTTTTTGGGGGGTTAAACAACAAAACTGCAATTTTCTTGTTTATGAACTTTGTTTTTTGTTGAGGTTTATTTACCAGACACTTTCAAGGCAAATGTATGTAGAATGATGGAGTATGTTAGAATGCAGTAATTCAATATCAGTTATTAAACTGCTGATTTATGAAGCTATTTTACAATAATTTGATAAAATAATCCTTCACTCTTGTTTTACAACTTACTTTTTAAACAATATATGCTGTGTTATTATGAAATATATGTGTTGTCTGGTAACACTTAGCTAAGCAGTCTCAAGTTGGACGCATACCAGCCCCCCCCCCCCCCCCCCCCCACCCCACCCCCTTTGAGCTGAAAATATCAGGCCCTTTCACTATGTGGGAATTCCCCCTTCTGTTTAAAAACACAGCAAACCCTTTCCCCATTGCCACTAGTTTCCTTAAAAAATGCCTCTCGGACACAAGTATAATGTGTAGGTGAGTAATTGTATGTTTTTATTGAGCATTTTCTTGTATTAATAGAAAATCTTAGTATCTTAGTTTTTTAAAACTTGGATAACATAATGGGAAATTATACCAGTAAATCTGTTAATTTGCATTTCCATAAAAGCTCTGATGAAAGGGTATTTATTTTTGATGATGTAGTAGTACATTTCAATGGAAAATGTTGGCTATTAAAAGTCACATAGACAGTATATATGTATTATTTACTAAAAGGTGCATGTGTATTCTATTCAAACAAGACAAGTAACTTTCTAAGCAGTACTTTTTTAATTAATTGTTTTTCAAACTGTCTTCGTATTTAATTTCATTGATATTTAATTTGGACACTCTTTTACTGCACATGCAGCTGTACATTGCAAAGTTTTAAAGTTGATTGATTGCTGACCACCGATGCTTTAAATAAATCATATTACAAGTTTTTTTTTTTTTATACGTTATCACTAGACTTCTCAATAAACATTCAGATTGCACGCATATGTGGCAGAACTTTGTGTGTGATTTTAATCTTAAATACCACAGTGGTAAATTTCCACAAGATGTCACCATTTATTTTCAGTGCAGGGTTAGATTTACAAATAGGATGGTAATCTTTCTGATTTATGGTGATGGCTAAAACAATTTGTGATATAAAAGTTGCATTAAATTTCCTCCTAAAATATTATTGTTCTGTGGTGTTGATGGGAACTGAATTCTTACTTGGATTACAGGACAAAAAAAATGAAATCTGATAAATCTGGAAATCACTTTGTTCTGAAGTTAACCTCAATGGTTAAAAACAAAAAAACAAAAAAAAAACATCCATCCATCCATTCGACCGTCCGTCCATCTATTAACGTTTATCATAAGTTTCAATTTCTATTACAATAATGGTATAATTGAAAACATGATGAAAATTACAATCCCCGAAAATTATTTAAATTAGCTGGACATAACCCTTTCTGCATAACGGAGTAAAATGTACATTTTCTCATAAATTACAACTCCTGACAGTTTTGTTCCTGTCAAAATACTAATTTAAGAACTGTGGAATATTTTTGACAAAACAATTTCTGAAAGCTTATGCCAAGCACTTTTCAAATTGCACTCCTCATCATGACTGTATTTTTTTAAAGCTATTTTCCAATGCATATTTAAATACTCAATGTCATACTGAAGTATTAAAAGGAAAGTTCACCCAAAAATGGAAATTCTGTCATTATTTTCTCCCCCTTAAGTTTTTCAAAACCTGTATGAATATATTTCTTCTGCTGAATACACAATAAGATATTTTGAAGAATATGCCAAACTGTTGATGGACCCCATTGACTTCCATATGGATAAAAAAAAAATACTATGGAAGTCAATGGGGTCCATCTACTGTTTTGTTGCTGACATTCTTCAAAATATCTTCTTTTGTGTTCAACAGAAGAAAATAATTCATACAGGTTTGGAACAACTTGAGGGTGAGTAAATGATGACCGAATTTTCATTTTTGAGCGAACTATCCCTTTAACTTGGACATGCCCACCTTATTATAATGTTTGTGTTAAGCATTCTGAAAGTATTTATAAAGGACAAACAAAAATTTGCTTATAATGTTTAAACTTCCAGAATTGGCCAATAATGACAACTCTTATGTTACCCAATTCAACGTATCATTATCTGTTTCCTTGTGAATTTCTTGTAGGCCTACTAGTAAACACAGCATTCTATTTTGAACACTCAAATTTAGGAAATAAATTTAATATTTTTATTTTTTAGATTAACTAGGCTAATGTTGTTTAGAACAGCTGAAACAGCCATTTCAGTTCCCTGCAGTACTGATTAAAGTTTCCAAGAAAACTCACATCTGTATGAGTAAGTATGGCAGACACCTGATTAACTATTAGATTGTTTAACCTAACCTGAACACATACATTTACATGTGCAGCCTAGCCTATATGCTTCTGCTATATTTGGGTCAAAAATAATGCATATTCTTTATATAACTAGGCCTACTTGTTTTGTCGATGAAAATGAAAAGTGATTTTGTGTTATTGTGTGTGTTCCTAACTTCAATTTGATTCAGGTGTATTGATAAGTAGGCCTATACTGCAAAGCGCTCTGACTAAAAGCATATAGTAGCTAAGCTACTTCTTTTTTTAAACTAAATATATTTGTTGTCTATAATTTACTCACATTTGTAAACTACAGACACACTAAAAGACCTATAAAACATATGTATACATTTCGGTAGGGTTTATGTTGACCACGAATGTGTTATGACAGGGGTTTTCAAATTGGGTGAATGTGAGCCTCCCCTTAGAGTAGGTAAGGACAGCCGAGCCCCCCCTTCCCCAAAATCCCGTCCGCCTTCCCTAACCCACACACACCTCTGCAGTAAGTGCCATATTTTGTGTGTTCCAGGCAATGAGTTTCAATAAAAATTGAAAAAATATATAAAAAAAATTATATTGTATTTGAAGACATTTTATTTTCACAACTTTTTAAAAGTGCATTCATAAACGATTCTTTGCAACAGCAAATCATTTCCAACTTCATGCAGGCCTAATTGAGGCTACTTTTAGAATCACTGAACATCAGTAGGCCTAACCACAAGTCAACAAAACACGCTTAACGTGTAATGCAATGAGTAGCAATGTTTCACTGATGTTATGGGGTTTGCCTGCCTTCGCTATACGTGACACGATAAGATGCTTCTGTCGCCTTCATGTTAATAGTGCCAAACGACTGAATTATGCTTTTTTGTGACTGCAAATCATCACGCTTCCTCAAAACTTAATACAAAACTCAACTGGCTTGTTCACTAAATTCGTGTGCTTAGTTTCAATGTGACGCCGAAATTTGCATGGTCTCATGCTATCATTTGCTAGCACCTCCTTGCAGACCACACACTGCGGCAGAGGTGCAGCCTCGGACCCCGACCAGGTGAAATATAATTTTAAGTACTCAGGATCATATTTCCTAAGTTTTTTGCTCGGTCCTGTCTCCTCCCTTAATGCTGACTTTTGTTGACTTGGGACAAGGAAACAATGCATTTTAAATCTAATACATGCACGCACAATTACCGATATCAGGGGTTAAAGTGAAAAAAAAATTCCTTACCCTAAATTTATTTTTTTTTGGTTGGGGGGGTTGAGAAACTGCACAGACGGACTTATCTTCAATGGAACCATTTATTTTCAAGTATTACGGCTGTATGTTAAAGGAATCTTTTTATGAACGAAGGCCAGTATCACTGATATTAAAATAGCTACTGATGTCTCCATGAAAATGATTTCCCCCAAATCTTAAACATTTATTAGGCTTAAAAAAAAAAACTTTTAATTTAAGTTAACTTAAAACAATCCTCACTTAAACCCAATGAATGTCATATTTACCTGTACCTTTCCTGTCTAACAGGTATGAAATATACAGAAATCGAATAAGGTTATAAAAGTCGCATTGCATCAATAATAAATGAAATATAGATTAATACTTATTAAAGCTACAAGCGTTCTTTAGTCAAGAGTAGTGAGTAATTTTTCTGTTCACTTTGTTCTTTCGTCAACTTTACTGACAGAGAGAATTAGTGGCTGCTGTCCCTTTAAGATCTGAGGCTGCAGACAGGATCTCACTCGTCTCATTCTCTCACTACTCATTACTTCCATTTAAGATTTTATTTAACTCATTTTACACTGTTCTTGTGAGGATAGTCGACTTAACAGACATTTTGGCATATATGTGTGTGTTGTTCGTTCAAGCGCGAACGAGAACTCGATGCTGGCACCCGTCTTTTTGTGCGGTGTGTGTGTGTGTGTCTGTCGTGTGTCAGGAGGACATTCACTGACAGCGTTCTCTGTTGTCTTGTCGCGCATGAATGGTTTAAATAAAAGCATTTGCGTGAATAAGAGCATGATCATAACCCTAGCTGAGGGATGACAGAAAGGAATGCTGCGTTAATTGCGTTAAATATTTTAACACGTTAAAGCTGGACAAAAATTAATCGCATGCGTTAACGTAGACAGCACTTGTAATACATTGCTAACAGAAAATGCTGCGGTTTAAAGTGCACTAGTTTTCATGGTAGGCCTACACAGAATGTTTTTTAGTAAGCTACACAGAATGTTCTATTAAATAGCTAACGTTAACAGTCTGAAGTTAACTAGCAGTAGTGTAACGTTAGCTCAGTCAACGTACGTTAAGGCTAACATCAAAAGGTGTAGACAAAGTATGATTATCCTGACCTGAGCTTTTGCAGAATCAACCAACTCACATCTCCTTTCTATCTTTTCATCCAGGATGACATTAAAGTCACCTGTTGTTGTTTCTGACGTTTCATCGCTGTCTGTGCCGCTGTTGTGCCGAATTTCGACCCCCTGCCAAATTATTACCCCCATCGTTGAAGTCAATACCTGATTGCTTAATCCTAACCCCACCCCTAATTTTAACCCCTCCCCCACAAATAATCCTAAACCTACCAATGCTAGCGGGGTAATCATTTGGCGGGGGTCGAAATTCGGCACAACACCGGCACGATGCCAAGCCCTGCGATATTAATAGAGCTGTATAGAGAGTTAATTTTTCTTCGCGTTTCGCGCCTCCCCTGTGGCTCTCTGGCGCCCCCCGGGGAGGCGCGCCTCACCTATTGAAAACCGCTGTGTTATGACATTAGGCAGGATAGTGAAAACACGGCATCCAATCATACAATGTGACACTAAGTCGGTTTTCTATAGTAGCCTAGTCTATATGGGCTCAGTCATTAAAATAACCCAGTACAGCCACCAAATCAATAGCCTATTAAACATTTTCAAATGTGTGTGGCTGTTCAGTGCGAGCAAACTAACGATGTTCATGAATGAATCATTATTTTGTTTCGGATCTTTTCTATGGATCATTTGAATCGGTTCACAGCAATGGGTCTGAACAATTCTTTCACGAATTGTACTGAATCGACCCCCAGCGGTTTGTAATGAGAATCGATTCGTAATGATCCGCGAACAGTACGCTGGAGTGTCCCAGATTTGACTAATTTTTGAGATGTTAATGGACTGGACTGCTTATGGCCTGAATATGATAGATTTATTAACACACATACTGAAAAGAATTTGTCTTACTAAACAGGCTAGCATTTTATTCAAATATACAAAACCATTTTTTCAACCAAGAGATAAAAAAAGGCTTAAAGTATTGCAAATTATATTTAGGAGATATAATATATATATATATATATAATATATATTATTTATAATAATAATAATAAAAACAATAAATTATATATATATATATATATATAAAAAAAGCTGAAACACAAACAACAAACTGAACTGGACACATAAAAATACAATAAACATCCTCATCAATAAAAGTAGAAAAAAAGGGCAAAATATTTGAACGTTCGTCTTTATTTGAACGTTATGGAGCATGTAAAAATGGTGAAAGAGGTTTTTTTTTTTTTTTTTTTTTTTTTTATAATGAACAATTCAAAACATTAAAGCAATACATATAAACAGAAGAAGAAGAAGAAAAAAAAATACAAACACAAATAAGTTGCCAGGGTAACAAAATGACAAGAACAATGCAATGCATTCAATGCACATAAAGGATGTATACAAAGATACTGTTTTCAATGCTTTGGGGTTAACAGAGCTTTGGATAGTTTCCATGTATCTGTCTAGATCATCTTTGAATAGAAAAGAGAGGTTTGGCACCAGTCATTTTTTGCTTACGTATGTGAAATTTAGCTTACAAATTAATTGTGTAATATTGTCCTGTTTTCTCTTTTGAGTAGTCAAACAAATCAAAGAAAACATCTTTAAAACAGAAAGAAAAGTTACTTACAAAATAAGATTGGATACAAATTAACAAATCTGACAAGAATTTCTCTGTGTGGGGACATTGCCAAAACAAGTGAATGAGATCTTCCTCAGGAGAGTGACAAAAACAGCAGTTCACTTCAATGTCTGACTTATATTTTCTAAGAAAGGCTTTGGTTGGCTAACATTTGTGAATTAATTTAAATATTATTTCTTTTACTTTATTGGTAAGTAGATTCTTATGAGACCAAGACCATACTTTCTCACACGGTAAATTCTCTATTCCAGTATGGTATTACATAAGGAATTGTCATTATCTCTTTCTGGAAGGGTGCTCTGATTTTATAATTATTTTTCTGTTGCTCTGCAGAAAAGCATACATTTCCAATCATTGTGTCAGTTAAGTTCAAAGAGTACATGGCTATGGAAATGTAGAACCTTGCAACAGAAAAGACACTCCAGAGGGAATTGCATTGAAAACAATAGCATATTCATTAGCAGTTGTTGGAATTTCATTTTTCTGTAAAAAATCTAAGTAGTTGTAAAGTCTGCCCCGTGAATTAAAAAGCTGTCCAAGAAGGTAGTTTTTGAACCAGTTGTAAAAAAAAAAAAGAAAAAAAGAAAAAAAAAGAGAATATCCTTATTGTTCCATAAGTAATATCTTTGTTGGGAAAATTGTGTTATTATATATAATAACAACCTAAATATATATTAGGGACCATGCCAAGAGCATCTGATTATGAAAATTAGAGAGTTTGATAGGGATTTTTGTAACATTATAGTTACAGAGTAGGAGAAAATTCAGGCCCCCTACTTTTGAGAAAATATAATTAGGGATAATATTCCAAAGTGAAGAGGGATTATTAAGGGAATTTTTAAGTCAATTAATTTTAAAAGTGTTGTTTAAGGTTGTAAAATTAAAAAATCCAGCCAGAGAATTCTTCCTCTTATCGACAAGTCTCTCTCTGCAACCAGGAATTGAGTTTCCTTTGGGTTTTCATTATTAGAGGATCGAAATTTAGTTTACATCTTGTTTTTTGGTCTTTATTAATTACAATTCCTAAGTATGTAACTTGATCTTTCACTGGGATATTGCATATAGATGGATTATTACAGCTTTTAATTGACATTAACTCACATTTGTTAATATTTAGATACAGACCCGAAGCTCTGGAAAAAGAATCAATCAATCTTACAGCTAAATGGATTTGAGAGGAATGATCGGCATCATTCAAAAAATGGTGAAAGAGTTATGATTTATCAAATGAACAGTTCGAAAGAACCGAATCGCGGAAATGAGTCGGACTTCCCATCACTAGAGTGAACGCGGCTCTGTTTACATCTGCGGAATTTCCCGGCTCGCGCCGCGAACCACTTCCGCAAACCTCCGGCCGATCAAAGACGCATCTCCGTCAAGGTACAGAAAGAGCTCTCCTTTCCTTTGAAAACAAAAAACTAACGGTAAAATGCAGCTTATTATAATCGTTATCGTGCGACCGCTATGTTTTATTCTGTTCTAGGACATTATTGAGCGTATTTAGGTGCTGTTTGTGGTTTTAGAGAGAGCTAGCGTGGAAGCTTTTGTCTGCTAGCGTGGTAAACGCATCACCTGCTATTAGCTGGATGCTAAGCTAATAGCATTATGTATTTGTTTTTATATAGTGAGTCATTTATTTAAGCTTCAAAATACGTTGGCTTTGACCTTGTGTGGGTAGGGGGTCTCGGCTCATGCTTAATAAAAGCTATAGCTTTCCGTACTGTATCTCTTTCTAGTCGTATTGTCAAGAGCCTGGAGGGGATTAGAAATAAACATGATCCTCTAGACGAGGTTTCCTCTTATCTAAGAGCACCTATCATTCAGCGATGATGTTGACACTGCCAGATCTGTTTAAACAGGTCTTATCATGGAAAGGAAAGTGAAAGTGTTTAGCTTTCAGTCTAGTTTGTTGCATTTGCTGTTTCTGTGAAGGTAGATGGCTGTGTTTTTTGGTGTCCAAGAGGACACGTATAAGGATAGTCTTATTAGGATTTTTGAGATTTGTCTGTTGGCACATGATTATTCATTTGTTTGGCTGCTGGTTTGATGCGTCACTTATGTAAATGTAATTTGTATAGGTTGTATGGTATTTTGGATCCATGCTGGTCTTTGTTGATTGTCTATTAACTGTTTTAGAAAATCATTCTGACTGCTATGACACATTTTAGTTATGATATCAAAGATGTGCATTCAAATCATTATGTCTTGAAATAGCCAAAGAGAAATCCCCAATATGCCATTATTCAAATGCCACTCTTTGAATTGCAAATTAACAATATTTATGCACTTTCATGGCGTCATTTCATGTTGCATTAGTAATCTGAAAGTTTTGTGTAATCTTTCTGTACAGTACACACACAAATGAATGTCTGAAATGAAATCTGATTTCTTTTTAGTACAGGGAAACATGTTTGGTAAGTGACGGGGTGACAGATGGAGGGAAAAGGCCCATATCGCATCTATGACCCCGGTGGGAGCGATTGCCAGGTCAAAGACGAGGCCAGCAGCCTCAGCTACAGACAGCTGCTAGAGGAAAACACCGTTTTGAGGGAGAGAATGAAAGGTCTGAAGAGTTTAGGTGAGGGATCCAAAACTGCCGTCCATTTTTAATGCCTTTGAGAATCAAGATCCTGATTGATCAGGCTGGTTTGGTTAATATAAGCCACCTGGGAAGATTTAATAAATCACCTTGTCATTTTCAATTTCAACATATGTCAATGACTAAGCTGAACACTTGAGGTTGCATGTAGTTAAATGCCTTACACGTTGCTCATTTAGGACATCTGAGTCATCAAACTCCTGTATTAATTCACTGGTATTTTTTGTTGCTATTTTGGGCTAATAGCTCTGTTGGGTCAAGAACAGAAAAATGAAGTGATTCTAGATTTTCAACTTTTAGAAGCTGTCAACATGCCATTTGATGTGCTATTGTGTCAGAGCAGCCATGCTTTCACTGTGTGCCTATATCAAATAACTCATGGTTTGTTTTTCTCGTGACTGATAGGAGACCTGTTAGAGGAGTCTCAGACAGAGGCAGCAAAACTTCGGAAGAGGGTGGAGGAGTTGGTGAGGGATAACGAAGTGTTGAAGTCATCTACGACCAGCTTTGCCTCCAGTCTATGCATGGGTGCCCCTGTTCAGACAGACAAACAAGGTACAGTGCTGTCATTTTTCTGATGGCGTGAGGTCAGTGAAGGGTTCGACGCCGGAGAGAACTGTTGGTAAACCAGATCTTTTGTGATTTTGGCTCCCTTTAGGTCATGGAAAACTTCGCAGTCATCCTACAGCAGAAAGACAAGAATCTCGGGATTGTTTAACTGGAAATACTTTACAACCAGAGGCAACTGTAAGCACTTCTACTGAATCACTTCTTTTAGCAAGTTATAAATAACAAATGCAACGTAGTAATGTACCTTCCAGATTTGCAAATTGCTGTGTATTTGAATCCCATGTGAGCAGTAAAATATCCTTTGAGTTATTATCCTGGCTATTTTAATAAACTGTAGAATATCTTTAATGAGTTAATATTGTATATTATTACCATAACATGTTATAATGTAGATTTGATGTTGCAAAACAATCAGAATGATTGTCACTTGATACTTATGTTTGGAAGCACAAGGAATGTGCAAAACAGAGACAAAATTGAAATGTGAACAAGATGCAGATTTATATAGATATAAACAGTGTGTGTGTATATATATATATATATATATATATATATATATATATATATATATATATATATATATATATATATATCAACAAAAATATAAATAATATATTATATCCAGTTGTAACATTTACGAAAATCCCACAATGGGAATATAACTTTCAGTTTTGTGATTTGCTGGCTATTTTGGTCCAACTTGAACAGCAAAATATCCCATATGACTATAGCAATGCACGTGTTATAATGCGTTATATTCCCTTCAAAGCTGTGTTACGTGTGAATATACTGTTTCACATCCTGTTGTGAAAAGCTAATGGGAATGTAACTTGCAGTTTTGTTAATTGCTCATCGTTTTCTTCCTTTGGGAACGGTAAAATATTCTTAATTTGATATTGTGTGTAACCGTCAGAACATGTGTTGTAACACTGTAATTTCATATGTTTACAGGAAAGTTCATCGGAGTTTGAGGTGGTGAATATGGAAGAGAAGACACTCTCTGAAACCCAGACGGTGAGTTTTAGGGATGTTAGGAAATCCTGGGCAGCTGCAGTCACTCAACTGCACGTGTATGAACTTGTGTGTATTTTCAGGATTATTGCTCTGTTTCGAACATTCTGGATTCTGTCATTCTGTGCTGCGGACATAAGTCATGTGACAGATTCCAGTCAGTGTAGTTGCTCAGCTGTTTCTCTCTGCCCTTCCTTATCAGAGATTTATTCACTGTAATGAATCAACGTATCTGTATGAGACTGTTCCTTGGATGACTCAGAGGGAAACTCCAGGATTTAGTTAGTAAGCAGATAGACAAAAAACTCATGCGTGTGTGTCAGTTTATGGAATACCTCCTTAGTTAAAGTTACAAAAACTTTAGTTCGCAAATTTGCACAAGTGGAAATATTTGTATAAAGGTATTTGAGGATTTTTTTTACTTTCAGTTTATGGTTTCACAATGCTCTTCTTGTGTATTAGTGAAAGAAATAGGGTAGATATTGACAGTAAGGGTGCCACTTGATACCCAGTGATTGGTGTTATATGTCAGGGATGTTTTTGAAAAGAAGATTAAGGTAAACCCCACTGTCTAAAGCAGGTTGGAGTGACGCATCTGCCACAGGAGAACATGGAGCTGGCGAGTCAACTCCGACGACTGGAGAGTTCTTTCAGTGTATTTGCTGAAGAGTCTAATCCCAACCAGCTGCTGGCTCACCTGGGCCGCATGGCGGTGGAGTTCCACCATTTATCATCCAAGGTCCAGAAGAACGAACAAAGAACATCTCTCCTACAGGTGAGACGGCAGGGCTCATGACACCTTCTGGGCCTCTGTTTTGGCTGTAATGTGATTTAATCAAAGGTTGATTTTCTGAGTATTTAATTCGCTTTTATCTCTAGACGCTCTGCGAACAATTAAGACAGGAAAACAACGAGCTTAGGAAAAAAATGGAGGAGGATCTCCAGTATCGTAACCGTGATTTGGAACAGCTCAGGTAATTTAGTTCACATTTAAGTTTATTTTCAGAAACTCATTCATTCATTTAATCATGGAACAAAACCAAACAAAAAAAAGCCCATTGGGAATCTGTGAGAAGGATTGGTGTGAGTAAGCTGTGAGAATATCACAACGGGCAGTAATTCCTGCTGTGCTGGAACTGAGGGGTCTTTCCATCTGATACTTGCTCTTAAACTCTGAGTGTATCAAATAGAGAATAATTTTTTTCCTCATTCATTAGTTTTGATTTTGGTTCTGTGTACTCTGGACAGGCAGGAGAACCTGAAACTGAAGGAGCAGGTCAGCGGAGGAGGCCAGGCAGCACCTATTGAGCAACCAAGCCCAAAAAAGGAGCCAGTGAAAGAGGATGCAGCCAAAACCAAGGTGGAAATGACCATGACTCAGCAGGTGTGCACTTTTTTCTCTCTCCATGAACCTCTTTATCTCAGGTGACATCACCATAGAATTCCTGATGCTGTTCTAAATTTGTGCTGGGTTTTTTGTCTTTAATTTCCCTTTCAGACCAGTAATGTTGTGGCCTAGTTGCGTTTTTTTTTTTAGCCTTTTTCAGTCAGAGTTCTTAGAAAAAAATACCCAACATGCTCATTGTTCTCCGGATTGTAAATTGAGAGGCTTCTTATTGAGTCAGTTTAGTTTTGGGAATACCACCTCGGCTCTGAATACTGCTCTTCCTCAATGGTCTTTCTGGTTAAGTTCCTCATTTGTGGACTTTTTTTCACTATGACTAAATATTGAAGAACAATACACATGGTCATTGTGTTATGTTCTGACTCAACCTCAAGACTACTCTCCTGTAGTATGATGGGAAAATTCTGATGTACTGTGGTCCGTTGTCAGCTAGTTGCTGTGATTGATTTATGTTATGTTTTCAGTTTAAAGTCTGGTGGGGATAATTTGACATATAAATGGGAAGACAATTCATACTTATCTCAGTTTGAATTTCAGTTATGCTGAAAAGATGTAGGATGGATGCAGATTTGGTAATACATTTTTTTGGTCACACACAGAGCAAGGGATTATGGGTTAAATTATTTTAAAATGTTAAATTCCACTTTCCCTTCATTAAATATTAAAATAAATAAAACCTTAAAATATAACAATTCAATTGTAAGTATTTTTCAATTCATTAAACTTAAGTTTATGTTTTTCTATCAATTATAAAAACAAGAACATTTAAGAGCCGTTTCTGATTTTCTTTTGCAATTATGGCTGTTAGATTAATATAAACCAAAATAATAAATAGATAAAAGGCTTTTCTATTATCAGTGTTTATTCAAGGTCATAGCCCTTCGTAATATTTTTTTTATTTTTTATGTTAATATTTTAGTGTTGACTTGGTACCAAAGTACTAGTATTTGGCTGCAAATGCATAATTGCAAATTTTTATGGCAAAATTGGTTACATTTTTTCCCCAATAAATTTACAGTCTGGTAAAGCTGTGGAAAAAACACCATCTAAGACTTGCGATCCGGAGGTGTACGAGAAGAAGATCAAGCTTCTGGAGAAACAGAGGAAAGATGTAAGAACTTACTGGAGGTCCCCTGCTTTTTCATGCTGACATTACTACTGTCATAGTTTCCCATTCGTTTAATTCTGACGTGTAAACTCTTGCGTTTGACCTTTCTTAGGTACTGGAGGTGAACAAACAGTGGGACATTCAGTGGAATTCCATGAAAGCACAGTTTGAGCAGAAGGTACATGGCAACATATACACTAGAAGTGCTCTATAAATATGTTCCAATTGGCCTTGTAACCTTTGTGGCTCACCTTATTGCTGGTAAGCATGACATAAAAACATAAAGAAACATGAATCACTCTACTTAGAAACAACAATTACTTAATAAATCTAACCAGCCGTGTGTAGCACATATGAATGGAGGTGAGAGATTGTACCATATGAATCATCACATGAAATTCCTGTTGAAATTGAAGGGTGATGACAGGCCATTTTACTGCATTTGGGTGGTGGTGGAAATGCTGCTGGGGCAAAGGAATGGAAAGCTGCTCTGTGTGTGTGTGTGTGTCACAGTGTTGCACTCCAGACCACAGGCCCCTCCTGTCACACCTTTGGCAGAATTTCCCTCACCTCGGCCGTACCCACTGTCTTCCTGTTGTGGCTCGCCGTAGGGGCTGGCCAAGGTTGCAAAGCCGCGTGATCTCACAGCTCAGAGATAGTGACGCCTGTTGCATCTCCGCATCTGCTCAGCCTGATAGAAGAGAAAAAAAAGAATAAAAAAAACAAACCGAGGCTGTTTCTCTACATGCATCCTCTGTCGTCATGGGGTGATTGTGTTAAAATTCAGAGCAGTGGAACAAAAACAACTCATTGTTTCTTCAATTTTTTTTTTCTTGTTGCTTGTTTTTCATTATAAAGATTACAATCCCTTATTAGACCTTTAACAAAGACACATAAACATTTTTGGCCAGTTTAATGCAGCTCTGTAACTGATGGATCTTGGTTTTGTGTTAGTATGCCATGTGAACAGATGTATCCAGTGCCAAAAAAAACTATGAGTCTTCATCACTTTATGACTTTTCTCTCCTTCCTAGATCACAGACCTACGTCAGCGGCTTGCCGACTCCCAGAAGGCCGTGCTTGAGCTCGAAGCAGAACGTGAACAGAGACAAAGAGATTTTGACAAAAAACTCCTCCTCGCAAAGTCTAAGATTGACAATGTGCAGGTACGCCTTACTCTCAACCGCAGACGGCACACCCACAGACAATCAGAACATATTACTTGTAGGTGCAGAGAAATGCTGATTTGAAAGTCCAATAGTTTTACTCTATTTATTTGGTGTTTTCTGGCTAATTTGAATATAATTTTTATGCCTGTCTATTATTGTAGTTTCATCCATTTCAGACAAACCCGCTACTTAAGGGCATTAAATACAAAACAGCTTTACATGTTTGTCAGACAGTCTCTTCCTGTATAAGTGGGTGTTTTTTTTTTTTTTTTTTTTTTACTTCATACTGCAAGCAAGAAAAAAAGACCATTTAAGAAACACTTCTTTATGGCGACTTTCACACAGCAACAGAATATGGTTGTCAGTCCTGATTTGAGTTCTTAATATGGTAACGTTCAAACACACAGTATTGTTATTTACTGGAGAGACAACCACATTCTGTAATCGAACATTCATCCGTAAAATTTCAGGTCTCAAAACCACATTCTCTGAAAATCCGTGCTGTGTGACAGGAACCGGACTGGACCAACTAGTTGTCTGTCATGTCATACAGTGTTAGAGAGCTGCTCTGCGATGCACAAACGCGTGTCTGTCTACCATGTGGTGCGGGTTTTCATGTGTGATTTCGGTAATTTACAGCAATGGAGATAAGAGCATTGTGTCATATGAAGGTTTTAGATCCAGTCACTGTTCTCCACCGGAGCTGCTCCCATCAGTTTTGAGTTCTTCCGGTCTCAACCCAGATATAAAAGCGGATGTCGGTAATGAAGATTTGACGGATGAACTGTTCAATTGAACCCTTGTCGTGTCGAATGTTACAAGATTTTTCAGTTTTATGGATGTTGCCATCTTTTATATTACTGTATCACTTTTGCTAATGTTACTGATAAGGGAAACAGGCTTGACTCCTGTTGCATGTTCATACAGAAAGTATTCGAGACGCGACTAAGTTTCTGTTTGATTGGGACATTTTGGGACATTTCGGTTGTCAATCCCAAAAACTGACAGTGTGAGTATTGCCTAATTTATTTATTTTTCGATTGAACATTTTGCTGCTATTTCTACCCCTATGGGGCTCGAAGAGACTCTTGAGGCTTCAAGTAGTCATTCAGTGCTTTCAGTTTTCTGTTGGGAAGCACCAGTCGTTCCCTCTAACATTCTTAGTACACAGTGATAGTTTCCCTTCAGTCCCACAGGGGACAGTCAAGCAAGCGACATATAAACTGGCTTATAGTTTTATTAAGTCTAATAGACCATGTCATGTGATGATTGGTTTCATTTTCACATCCACTGCCTACTTATCTGTGCATCTCAATGCTCTCATAGTTTATTTAAGAGTTATGGACAGCATTACATAGGTTTTGTCAGCATGGCTCGCCCCCACAGCAGACCACAGATGTTCCATAGGTGAGGCCTTGAGGCAGAACCGCAGGTCATATTTTGTATCCGATACCATTGTGTCTCAGACAGTAGTCAACATTTTTTTAAATTGCGGAGAATGCAGGTTTTTATATTAGGCGCTTTAAAGGTCATAGTTTCATGTGGGCTGACTGTCGTGTCAGGTGCTTTGACAGATTGCTTGTGCTGTTAAATACGATTAAGAGTTGTTTTTCCCCAGTACATACCATACATATTCATACCATACATATATCTGTAGATGTTATGTATTCAAAGTCATGTGATGATTTCCATTTTGCAAAACATCCTTACAGAAAGTGAGTTGCTGCTAAACTTCAAATATAGCATAACACTTTTGACAAAGTATGTGTTTTTTTTCTCCAGTTGCAATACAGGAAATTGACCTGAACTTTTTACCTGAGTAATCAGTTATCTATTGATTTAGGTATTAAATTAGTCACTGGTTGCAGACCTACTGTAAATGTGACATTTATAGTAAGATGCCTTCAGTGGTGGAAAGAGTACTGAAAAAACATTCTCAAGTAAAAGTACCATTACATTCCAAAAAATGTAGTGTGGGTAGAGTAAAAAGTACATGTCCAAAAAACTACTTGATTAAAAGTAAAAAAAAGTAGCTTATTTAAAAGTATGAGTGGTGAGTAGTGAGTACTGAGCTGTGCAACACTGTGCACTACAATTAATAAAAAATAAACATTGTACATGCTATAATTCACATTATCTTTTGTTCTTTGTCAGAAGGATTGAAGAATATCTATCATCCATCTTTTTAAAATGCATCAAAACAGTACACTCATCGCCATTTAAATCATATTGTTTGAAAAAAAAAAACATTTAAAATTAGGTGCAAGGCCACTGAGCATGTGATTGTTGCACATAAAATATCAATGTTCATAACTGTGCAAAGAATTAAAAAACCTTTAGAAACTCACATGATAGTTCAGCATCACACACCATGAGATGGGTTAAATAGAGAGATTAAAAAATACCCAATTTCTCTCCAAAACGATACCAGTTTTTGTGGTTTGATAAAGAAATGAGAATCACTAGTATTTTGATACTCAACTGAAAAAGGCTAAGACAGTGAGCTAACAATAATTACACTGTAATTCCATGCCATTAAATATGTTACAATTTAAACGTAAATGCTCATTGTTCTGGAAGGGTGGCATAACCCCTTACATTTTATACAGCTACATTTACTTTTTAATAACTACAATTTACATAATAATATAATTTGTAAGGACAATTGTGCATTAAATAGGGAAGTATATCTGGGGACACTTTTACAAAAGAAACACATACACAAAAACAAATGCATGTCTCTTTGTAGTCTCGCAAAGCTGTTTTATCAGCAGCATCCACAACAACAAAAAATGTTGAACATGAATAATGTTTTTGCACAAGTGTACTTGCTAAATGAAGGCGGATTGTATGAAATGGATCAATCAAAAAACGTTGTTTTAACGAGCTGTAGTCACGCACTGACAGAAACGCAGTTCAAGTCAACACCATGGGTCATAAGGTGTGCACTCCATACTCCAATTTCAGTACAGAAGGTGTTTTTCCACAGTTTTAGTGTCCCCAACACACCTTCACAGTGTGCATGACGTGCTCATACTAAACTCCTCAAGACTCAACGAGCTGCTGACTTCTCCAAGTGATGCTGCATGACGAGCGCGAGGGAGAGACGCAGCAGTGCACAGATCGCGACGCGCGTCTCTCTGTACATGTGAGCGGGAATTCACCGCATTTATGCGCATGTTATGAACGTAGCACTTGAGGAATTTACACTGTACGCAAAACCCTAACCTCACACCAAAATGTCAGGCCCTGTAGATAGGCTAGCCTATATAAAGATCATTAAGGAAGCAGACGCTGATATCTCGATTGAATTGATGCTTGAAAAATGCACTTCCACAACAGCCACGAGTAACAGCAGATAGGCTAGCTAGCGGTAGAAGTATTCTTTGCAGAATTTGATTTGACGACAGTCACGAGATCCAATCATGTTGATGGATGAAAATGTAATTTTAAAACAACCATGTAACGAGTAAGGACCACAAACGGAAGGAAAATAGCATACCGATACATCACTTAAAATGTACTCAAGTAAAAGTAAAATTACACAATTTTTAAACTTAAAGTACAATTTCTAAAAAAAAAACTACTTACAGTAACGTGAGTGTTTGTAATTCGTTACTTCACACCCCTGGATGCCTTTAAAGACAATCCCTCTTTTCACTGTCAGTCAATACACTACACACAACTGTATAAAGTATAGATGTATAACCAAGTGACTGTTTTGCTCTGGTGGCTAACCAGTGTATTTCTGTATATTGTAATAGGGTGAGAAGGAGTGCCTCACTTCAGAGACATGTGAGTTGAAGCAAAAGGTGCGTTACCTGCAGGACCAGTTGTTGCCACTTACTAAACAAAGAGAATACCAGGAGAAAGAGATCCAACGGCTCAACAGGGTCAGTCACAAAACACACACTACACTTCCTAGCTTCCTAAATGGGGATTTGCCATTTGACTTATTGTAGTTTAAGTTAGGCAGACACTAATCCAACCCCCTTTGGCATTTGTAGAAAAAAATGTAAATTTTTTCTTTTTTTGTATATTTATTTGATAGGGATATCCCGATCAGGTTTTTTGTGACCCAGATCTGATCAGAGTCATTGAAAATTGAGTATCTACTGATACCGAGTCCCGATCGGATAATAGTATTTCCTGAGTGCTTGGTGCTCACTTCAAGTACATATTAAAGTTATTCAAACCAATCCAAGGGACGTACAGAGAGTTTCTCAGGGACAGGGGCTCAAAATGTAAAAAAGGGCATCTATCACCACAGAGTAATTTTAATATAACAATTACTGCAGTGTAGTCCAAAAGTTTGGAATCTGTAAGATTCTTTTCGTTTTTAAAAATTAATAATATGCTCATCCAGGCTGCATTTATGTAATCAAAAATACAGTAACAACAGTAATATTGAGAAATATCATTACAATGTTAAATAATTGTTAATACTTTTATTATTAAAAAAATTTAATACTTTTATTCTGCAAGGATGCAAAGCGGAATTTTCAGCATCATTACTCCAGTCTTCAGTGACACATGATCAGACTTCAGAAATCATTCTAATATGCTGATTTGATGCTCAAGATACATTTCTTATATTTACTTAATATTGTTTTTAAAAGCAAACATCAGTTCTGATTGTGATGTTTCTTTTACAGGCATTAGAGGAAGCTTTGAACCTCCACTCTCCCGCTTCCACCCAACCAGGCATGAACCTGGGAGAAGATGTGGCCAACCTGAGACAGCAGGAGCTGCACACACAGATAGCTGTTTTGAAGGAGCAGGTACAAACACATGGAGACTTTATTTGGATACTTCTTGTTGTCTGACATTAATTGAACAAGTGGAGACTTCATGCACTGGGAATGACCTTGGACCATTTTTCAATTTGGGACCAGACTAAATGTATCATCAAATCAAATGAATTAAAATTCATGTATTTTGTGTGTCTGATATGACACGGTGCCTTGCTGTGGTCAGATGAGCTCAAATAGTGAATGAGCTCCTTGGGACACTTGAGTTTTCTCATTGCGTCAGATTTTGTCAGAGGTTCTCCAGGAGTTGAGGTTTCACTCATTGAAACTTTACGTGAATTGATTACAAGTCTTTTAACCTCATTTATCAAACACGCTTTGTAAGAAATGAATGTCAAGGTTCCATGGTGAGTCATACAGTTTGCTTGAGGTTTGATAACAGACAGCCGTACGGTCTGCTGAAATGTACCAATGACTGCAGAGATCTTGTAGATCTCCATTCTCATCACATGCGTTTTTCTCAGGTGAAAATCTTTGAAGAGGACTTCCGGAAGGAGAGGAGTGATAGAGAGAGGATGAACGAAGAGAAAGAAGATCTGAGGCGGCAGGTGGAAAGGCTGCAGGGTCAAATGACCAATCTGACAAATCAGGTCAGAAGCTACAAAGAACCTGCCTAGAATGTCAGCTCTAACCAATGAAATGACTTCAGAAAAATGTCCAATTAGTTAATAATGAGACATGAAAGAATCTTATGAGAGTCCTGAATTCAGTGTCTCTGGTTCACAGCTTCATCAAGCACAGAATGAGTGTCAGAGAGAGCGTGCCGAGAGGTGTAAACTGGAGAGACTACAGATGCAACATAAGCAGGTAACTCAAATATACAACATTAGCACCACCTTGTGGTAGAAACTCTAATAATGCTGTTAATACAGATTACAGATGTGACATTCGCTTAGGTGAAGACAACCGGAACTCATTTACATTTTTTTCCCCATGTTTTGGAGGGGCAACAAGAAAGGAGGACGTCAGATCCCACTTCGGGCTCTGCCAATGGCCCGATAAGCCCTCCGTACTGTGGCCCGTTTGTACAGGTGGGCCATCAAGGTCTAGAGGGGTGGCCCATACACTTCCCGCCCAGGATGCCCAACATTAGTACGGCACCTGGCAGGGATTTCCAGCCTGTCAACCCCGTAAGTATACAATAGCAATAGCAGTAAAATAGAATGCAGCAGTTGGATTCCGGAAGTAAAAACTCCATTCATTTTCTCCATAGGGAAAATAGATTTTTAACAATAATTTATAAAACTTTAAAGACAGCCTTTACTGTCTATCAGGTTGTTATTGGTGGTACTTGCTTATAATGAATCTGTTAGCCTGCATTAATTCAACTTAGTTTTAAAATAAATGTTTTTAACAGTGGAATTCGTGGTGAAAACATTACCCATGATGCTGTACAGAAAATTCCACCAATCAGAGAGTCGAAACAAGCAAAACGCACCAAAAGATCTCTTTAGCTTCGCCCACTCCCATGAAGCTCCGCAAATTATGTAATCGAGTCAGTGTATATATATATATATATATATATATGTATGTGTATATAATATAAATATGTATGTATGCATATTAGGGATGGGGGGAAAAATCGATTCTTTGATTCCTATGTTTATTATAAAAAATAAAAAGAAATTGCCTGCCTTGCTTTATTACAGCAGACTGCCAGTCATGTGTGTAATGATTGCAGGCAGCTTTATAATAATATTGGGTTGACTAAAATGGAAAAAAAAAACAAAATAAATTTCAAGGTTTACAATTAATTTCAGTAGGATTTTTTTCTTCAAGACCTATTAAACTGTCTACCGCAGTCAAATAGGAAAAGTAACACAAAGTGGTAACTAGAATCAAAGCAATGCATATATCAAATAGAAATTTTATTCATTGAATGTTATGATTTACCTCGTAGCTGGTTGGTTTGGTTCATGGCTTATGTCAAAGACTTTTTTTGAAATCCTTATTGGAGAAATTAATGGAAAAAATACTTCCGGAACCAACGCCACTGAAAAAGTGTCACTGTTGCACTCGATTGATACCACAGTCTTATTTAAATATTAATGAAGAAATTAAATAAAATTAAATCAACCTTGACATATTTCTTAGTTAATTAAGCATTGCTTTAAGTTTGTTCAGTTATTCAAGTAAACAATCAGTATCAAAGAACAAATTAAGCATCACTGCAATTTATTTTTGACCAAGAAGTGCATTTTGGTATTTGTTTAAATTAACTTAATACTGAAGTACAAGTTCACTTCAAATGCCTATTGTACATACACTAATATCATCACTTTGTTTTTCTGTTGTTGTTTTTTTTGTGTGTGGTTTTTTCAATGGAGGTTAGTTCGATTAGTGGTGAAAAAAAAAATCTGCAATTCCTGCTTTTTGCTAATTTTTTTCTTCCTTCATATCCTGGAACAGACACAATAGTGTCATTCCAGCACTTTCAATTGGTAAACCACATGTAGTATGAAAAAGACATGTGGCTATAATGATTTGTACAAACAGGGTTTAACGAGAGGCACAGTGTGTTTTCAGTGTGCATAAGTGGACCAAGATCAAAACCGCTGTTTTCTACGTGTCTTTATAACGGTAATGGTTTCTTCTTTCGTGTGTGTGTGTGTTCAGGGTTTTCCCTGGCAGTCATCTTTCCCACAACCGCGTGGTTCCAGAGGACAAGCTGACACAGCGAGACCCCCTCCAGAAACTGCAGGTATAAATTATTCATCCTACGTGTCCTTTCTGCCCTCTTACATTCTTTCTGCGTCACCAGGATCCATTTTGTTTTGCCACACAATATCAGTCTGACCCAGTGATATTTCAAGTATTCTGTCTGAATCAGTGAGCTTCCACTGGAGGCAGTTCAAATGATGACGACAGTGAGAAGAAACATGAAATGGCAATAGCTTTAAATTTCATAATGATTGTACAAGGCCTATGAAGTTGAGTTTCAGTTTGGGTTTTGCAGATATTTCTATCATCTACAGACATGACATAAAATGACGCAATTTGCTTTCCATTGTGCTTAATTTATCAGTGTAAATTATAGATGAAAATGTTTGTTTACCACGTATGTTGTTCTCCAACTCTGAAACAGCTTTCCTTCTAAATTGATATAGCTACATATGCAATATTTTATAAATGCAGCACCAATTTTTCTTATATTAGTTGTATCATAGACCAACTTTGACACTTTTATCAAATTCAGACGTAAAAACTCAAGTCAAGGCCTACATTATTTCTTGCTGAATATTTATTTATTTATTTTACTCAGGAATGTTCAAATGTCCTGAAAATGCATTTCATGTGGTCTTTTAACAAAATCATGACCAGGTTCAGAAATACATTTGTTGTTGATTATGTGTCAGACATAATAGTATATTATTTATTTATTTCAGTTAAATTATTCATCTTTTAATGCAAGCTACTGCTCAAAAGTTTGGGGTTGTTTGTTTGATCAAAAATACAGTTAAAAACACAATATTGTGTAATACTATTACAAAATAACAGTTTTCTATTTTAATCCATTTTAAAATGTAATTTATTCCTGTGATGCAAAGCTAATTTTCAGCATCATTACTCCAGTCTTCAGTGTCACATGATCCTTCAGAAATCATTTCAATATGCTGATTTGCAGCTCTTTTGAAAATTCTGAATGCTGACCCTAAACTATTGACAAAAGAATATAGTTTGACTTTTTATATTTAATACAATTTAATGCTCATAAAGATTACCGAATGCAAATATAGCCAACACTTATTGCTGTTGTGACTCTGGTGTCCTTCTGGCGAGTTCAAGTCATTGCTCGTGGCCCTTTCCGATCACATCCCACTCTCAACAAGCCAACCCCCGAGGAAAATTTACATTTCATTAATATATATAACATTATTTACATTTCTGACACTGATCATGACTCATCTTTTTACTTTCTGTAAAAAAAAAAAAAAAAAGGTCAATATTGTTTTATAAATGAGGATTCTTAAAAAATTTTTTTTTTACTGGCAGAAATGGGAGCAACTGGATTTGGGAAAAGGGAGCGTCAGAACATAGACCCCGGAAAGCACTAAACGCATATTCTCTCTCCTGGAATGGCTCCCGGCTAGTAGCATGATCCAGTTTATTTTCAGTTGGCATGGTGTGAACTATTGTTTTTTTTTTTCCTACTGTGTATATATATATCTACCACTGATGAAAATGTTGTTTATATACTTAAGTTTTATAATCCTGTTTGTGAAACACTGTTCTGGCAAATTAAGAATATATACATTTATTATTTTACCTTTTTATGATTGTTGAAGTTTAAATTATCTGCTTTATATAATTCTATGCAGGAATTGAAGTCAGTTATTTAATGGATAATATGATTGAACATTATTTTTATAGCAATCTACCTATAGAGTTAAATCTCCACTGCTTAATTGAATAATAACCACCTGAAAACAGTATATTTAGTGATTCCCTGACATGTGTTTTGGTATTGATGCATCTACAAAAATGTAACTCTATAGGTGAATTGTCTTGAAAATGGCTTACAGTAGAATGTGACTGAACTGATTCATGATTCCTTCATTGGAAGTGGTTGGGATGGTCACACACTGTCTGCGTATGTCACCACAGGGTGGCGTTACTCTCTGACTCGTCATCTGTCCCATTGTTTAAGGAAGCCATATACTGTACAACACCTGTTAAACCTTTCCATCTATTAGATTATGTTCTTCACATGGCTTGTTGATCTTTCAGATACTTATGATTGTAATTGAAATGATAATTGGTCAAGGAGGGCCTTCATCTGCTCCTAGTAAATGGTAGTCAGAAGTAACAGTAGTTTTGCTTAATATTGTTCATGATTCAGTGTTCAAAAACATTATTCCCGATGTGCAAATGGAAGTGATAAGTTATTTATATCTATTGTTTTGACAGCTGAGTGTGGTTTAATGTCTTAAGTAATGTTGTCTTTAGTGTATTGTTTTGTGTCTCCCTTTACATATTGTAGCTACTGGAAGATTGTAGGATTTGAGTTTGTGTGTTTGTGCATATGCACAATCACAGAAAGTGGGCCAGAATAAATAAGTTAATGCATCACATTAGTCCAGCCCACTTTTCATTGGTCTCATTCTTGATCAATCACTGGATGTCTGATTTATAATGGGTCCAATGTTGCACTCAAAAGCATTGTAACATGTTTGAAACAAAATGATCTGGGTAAGAATAATATCCTTTATCCTTTTACGGTCATCCGCCATCATGAAGGCTGTTTTTTCTGGATGTGTGCAGTCTCCAACTGCAGAGACCAATGCTTTGAACCAAACGCGAAAAGGTTTGTATGCTCATAATATTCCCAAAGGCGAGCAATTCATGTAAAATAAAATAAAAAAGTAGACAGGCATTGATTTTATGAATGTGGTTGGAATTAATGATTACGTTAGGATTAGTGTTTTCAAGTTGAATTGTTTTTGAGCTAGATTGCACTCTGAGATGTGTGCTTCATTTGCTCATTTCCATGATTTACTGGTTGGCAGTTTTGTGCTCTATGGAATGACTTTTTTTCTCCAGTGGGTGAAAGCAGATCTCATGTGAAACTTTTGTAATTGATTAGTATAATAAATATATTCTAACTGTCTAAACCTCCAAATGTTATTGTGTGAGAGTTAAACTACAGGTTTACAAGCCACTGAATTCTCATATCCCTGACGTGCATTAACCAGAGGAAAACATTTTGTTTCTTGCATTACAGTCTTTATTTACGGAGTATAAGCGGCGCAATGGCACGGAGGCGGCAGCAAGTTCAAAGGATAGTTTAGGAGACGAGACATGTTTGAAAAGGAACAGCAGAGCAGCCTGAATGCACTAAAGAACTGCCCGCTGGCCCTCGGCCTCAGGTCAGGCACCACAGAGTGTCTGTTTTCAAGCCTTCCCGTCATCAACGTGCCAGTCTCCAAACTGATCCCTTGACCGCTTCTGGAAGGAGCAGTTTGAGAATCCTTTTACTTCCATTTTATACTGTTCAAGTTCTTGTAACAATCCAATTCACAAAAGTTTACATTTTTAAACTGCCACGTTATCTCGCTGTTAACTAGTTTAACACAGATTATGCTAGAAAGAGAGAGATAGAGATAGAGAGATGAATGTACAGTTGAATCCACTCTTTCAAAGTTAATCAGCCTTTTGTACAAGCTGACGGAAGTATTTCAAGATGTCTGCCCTAACTTCAGATACGTTCACTCGGGGAAACCACCTCATTACAGGTCTGCCGTCTGGCCCCACCAGAAACTTCTCAAAGTTCCACTTTATGTCGTTGACCTTGAGAGGATCCCAAAACAATCGGTTGGCGTTACCGAAACTGTCTCCTACAGGAGGGCAAACATTCTGAAAGAGAAAGTTCTATGTGAAATCTGGCCACCTTCCTGACACAATAAGAACTTCTGTCCCCAAAAGTATTTGAACATTTAAAAATGAATATCGTTAGATTGTTATACACTCTTTGGAATTTTTTTTTTTAAATGGGTTTGTATAAACTCAGGTATTCTAGACTCAATTTTAAAGAATAATTTATGCCAAAAAGTACCGAGCCACTAAAGGGACATGGTGAAGGAACAAAAAAAATGTGATGGGAGTAAAAAAAAAAAAGTCATGCTTTTTGCGTTCAAATTTTTGTTTCCCCTAAAAACTGTTCCTTGCAAAACTCCCAAGAAACTTGCTTTCGTGAGCGAACTTCTCAGGAGAACTCAAAACTTTTGTGAGTGAACGCAAAAGCATTGAAATCTTTTTTTCCATCACCATGTCCCTTTAGGGGCACCGTAAAAAAGTTTCTAAGGAGACATGTCTCAAATGATTGCATAATAATTTAATGTTTAATGGGTTATTTGATATTTTTTCTAGTAATAATGTGTTCATGAGCTGTTTAATTGATTGTGTAATTTAAAATAAAATGAATTAAATCCATAAAATGATCCCATGATGGGAACCCCTAAAATGTTATAAATAAGAAGTGCCTGACAGAACCCTTTAAAGTTTTAAATAGAACCTTTATAAATAATATTTATTTTATAGATATAGATATTAAATGAATGCAATGGCATGCAGAGAGCTCAAATCTAATTTAAGTGCACAGGTGTTTACGTATCAATAATTTAGTTGTACCTGAGATTTTGTTCTTTGAAATTTTGGTCCTAACGGGCTTTTCTTGCGTTGTTGCAAGCAATTTCAGATAGATTTCAAAATATGCTTTATTAAGCAATGACCAACCTTTAAAAATGTGAAAAGGGCCTGTTCATTGTCTCCATTCACATCCACCTTCTCAAATAACTGGAAGTTTGGAACAAATCCATTGCCTGGACGAACATACCTATGAAGACAAGGAGAAATTTGTTTCATCAAGAGTCTGTCTATAAGGAAAACAGATAGGGACTTCAGAGAGCCAAGACCAGAAAAGTGGCTTCAGATATCACTCCAGAAAAGAGCCTTTAGGTTTAAGATATATGATACGTGCAGTAATTTAAAGGGGATGATGGACGAGAAGGACAAGCTAATTGCACACTGTCTGATGCTCAGATTGTTGTGACTCATGAGAGATGACCAGTAACTTCAAGGTTAAAATAATCTTGAGAAATCCTCAGTCTTCATTTTTAGAAGACCATGTCTTCTGATTAAAAATTAAAGAGTAATTTATCTTTTGGATATCTTGTAAGATCAATATGTGATGTCAATATGTGTGTGCTTTAGCCAGTGTTATTTTAGTATTATTTATATAGTAGTTTATATATTATATTATATTTATATATAGTAATATTTGTATTAAGCTTTTATTTTGTATTTTCAGTTTTCATTTTATTTTAAGTTTTAGTACCGGTAATGCTAGTTTCATCACCACATTTAAATGTCTCTGTTTTGACAACATGGCTTTAACTTTTTTATCCTCCAGTTTAACAGACTTAAGGCTTAAGTCTAGTCCCAGACTAAAATGCATGCTTGAGCTGTTTTAACTGAAAGCAGCTTGCACTGACATATCTTAAAATATGTGAGTGCCATTGTTTTGTCTCAAGATCACGTCAGTAATGTTTTATAGGAACATCTATGTCCTAATTGAACTAACTAATTTAAGCCCTGTCTGTGAAACCCTGGCCTATAAGTAAATTCAACTCAGTTTGTAAAATCAATTTAATATAATTTCAGTTGAAATTTCAGTTAATTCCAATTTGATTATACTTAAAAATGTAAGTTAGCAACTGATCTTAAGATTCTACGTTGAAATAGGTGGATTTTATTTTACTTTTTTTACAGTGAACTCACTTTAATGCAGGAAGAATTTCATTATTGTCTCCAGGCTCTTGTTTCCCAAATTGGTTGCAAGGGAATCCGAGGATAGTGAATCCAACATCTCGGAACTCCTCGTGTAGTGCATTCAATTCTGATTAGCATAAAACTCACAGTCAATATGCCATTATCAATGACAGGTTTAGTATTTGCTCTTCAAGATTTCCTGTTGAGATGTGTCAAATAAATATTTGTACATATTAATATGCAAACATAAAAAATGATGTTTGTATATACTAATATTTGTGTTAAGTGAAATTATTTGCATACTTGCCTACATACTGGAAGGTGAGTCCTCAGTAGGTGGCCACATTGACAATGAGGACATGCTTCCCAGCATAATGGGAGAATGGGATGTACTGGGTCCCATTTATGTTTTTTGCACCATAGTTGTGTATAGTGTCACCTACACCTGGGTTACAGACCTGAGACAAACAATCATAAATTAACACTGTACCACAAAAAAAAAAAAAAAATATATATATATATATATACATATATATACATATATATATATATATATATGCAAAGATGTATTAAATTGATTAAAAGTGTCAGTAAAGATATTTATAATGTTATAAAAAAATCTTTTTCAAATAAATGCTTTTCTGTTGAACTTTCTATTCATTAAAGCATCCTGAAAGAATGACAGTTTCCACAAAAATAATAAGTAGCACAACTAAAATGTTTATTGAGTAGCAAATCAGCATATTAGAATGATTTCTGATGGATAATGTGACTGAAGACTGGAGTAATGATGCTAAAAATTCAGCTTTGCCATCACAGCAATACATTTTATAAAAACATAAATATGTTTATAATGCATAATATGCCGGAATAATATTTTATAAAAGAATATTTTAAATTATAATAATATTTCACAATAGTACCATTATTTTTCATCAAATAAATGCAGTCTTGGCTAGCATAGTGACTTTCAAAACGTGAAAAAATCTTCAATCTTCAAGTTGAAAAGAAAACTTGAAAAAAGGTCATAATATTATCTAATCTAATAGTTATATTTTCAGATTAGAAATGTTTTAGGATTGTATCACCTTGAAGCTGTAGTAGTGGGGTTGCAATGTCCTGACAAAGTAAATATTTACCATGACTTGGCTTTTGCTGTTTGGTATTTGATAAGAACTGAACATGAGTCTAGTATTTTCTCTTCTCTGTTTCATTTATTTATTTATTTTCTCTCTCAGTTTCTGTGGCAACCCGTGCACCTGCTCCTGATGAAAACAGTGCGCACTAAATCACACTGAATTATGGGCTAAAACCTAAACATTCTTACAGCATTGTGTTGAAAACACGTTTAAATAAAGATATTAAGCTAAAAACTTTAATGTTTAATACTATTTTCCCCTATATTTACTTTGTAAGCTTAAGTCAGTGCAATATGCAAAGGAGGTTTGGAGGTTGTTGACTTCTAGTTTATTGCTCTAATAATCAATGGCTTCTACTTTAATTCAATGAAAATATGTTTCTTAAACTAATGCTCTCTTTTGCTATTTCATCCCTTTGAGCAATCCAATGTTACCAAAACTAAAAACTGTATATTAAGTATGTGTCTGTATGTCTTACCTGGGCATCGGATAGTCCACTGACTTTCTGTAAAAGAGCCACCAGGACCAGAGCAGAGATCCAGATATTCTTCTGGTTCCCCATGCCTCCGCAGGGTGTCTGTGTGTCGTCTGAATGAAGCGTGGCTGTGCTGGAGATGAAAAGCACAGGGGGAGAGTGACGTAGACAGTCAATCATATCACCAGCCTCATCCCACATATTTACATAGTGAATACATGCATGAGCACTGTTAATCACAGCTCTAACCTGCCTAAGATTTCATTGTAATGTAATCTGTCATTTGATTAACATAATTATGTTTCAAAGAGTTGAGGCTAAAGTTATTTGCTTGATAGTAGTGAAATATTGACAGTTATTTTTGGCAAGTCTTTCAACAGCTCATCGGCAACACTGATATCCCAAAAGCACAAGAGGTTCTTTTACATGCATGCAAACAATTTGTCTTCAGCTCCACATTGCCTAAATAAATAATCTTTTTTTAAGAGTTGTTTGTATTTATTAAATGGACATACATTTCATTTTATTAAGCTTTGTATGCATTCAATGACATTGTACACAGTGAAGAAACTGAAATCAGAATTAAAAAACATTAAGTTTGATCGTGGATTTTGAATTAATTTTTTAATGCCTCACTTAACCTGAAACTTTAATTAATTTATAGCCATAAAACCATGTTGCTTGAAAAAAAAACGGTAGTTGGAATTAAATAAAATATATAAAAAGTTACATTTGTTTCATTTCATCTAGTTTTCTCATTTTCATTTTGTTTAACTTGATGTTCTAAAACAGCTAAAACCAAAACTGATATAAAATTTAATAAAATCTATGTATACTAAAATGAAAACAGAAATTGGAAAAACAACTTTCAATATATTAATAAAAAACTAAATTATATTAAAATAACACTGGATTCAACATATAAGAAAGACACCGTTCTCCTGCAGTGTACCAAAGTGAGATATATGACTTTCTTAGTACACAGTGATAGTTTCCCTTCAGTCTCATAGGGGACAAAAATGTAATTATATATTTTTGTTGCCATGTTGAAACATGACATATTGTTCAATAAAAAAATAAAATAAAAAAAGAATAATAATAAAAACGTTATTACTCACCTTGACTCAAGCCTTGATTACTGTATCTCCCTCTTCACATGCATGGCCCATCATGTATTAAAATGATACAATATAAAGAAAGACCACTGACAATGAAGTCCCAGTTTTGTAAAGTTTACTTTGCCTCATATTTTCTAATAGCCTACTAGCTCACAAAGTACTTGCAGCTTGACGTTACTGTTGCTTTACATTAAATACAGCATCAGGTGCCCTCAGATCATCTCATGTTAAGCTTCTGAAAGTATCAAAGGTTAAGCTCAAGTATAGTGAAGTATAGTGAAGTGGCAGTCTCAGCTATTATGTGTCTAAATTATGGAAGCTTATTTTTATACATTCAAATACAAATTTCATTATTTTTCCTAAGCTATAACTGAAGCAATGGTGCAAAGGATACACAAGGGCAGTGCAAAATCAAGATAAATACTCTTAATAAAAACTAGATACGAAGCACTTTATAATGGTAAACAAGAAGAATCTGAGGATTACAGTGCAGCTGCTGTGTTATATCCTGTCAACAGAAACAGGTGTCTGACTGACTGCCTCCCTGTTTGATTAAACTATTATACTGTTTGCAGAACAAATTACTCACTCGGTGGATTAATGGATCTTTGCGTTAATTAACACAAACTGGACCTTTATCAAACTGGACCATGCAGCAGCTATTTCTTCTAAGATGACAGTTTAAGACAGTTCTTGTGGAAGGAAAAAAACATAGGCTATATGCATAAAACAGCTAAGACATCCTAACAAAACAGTATGACTGCGTGGTGGCAATCGTGGCAATGGAGAAAAATACAGGCAATTGTGTATACAACAGTATGAACAGCAGGGGCGCTATTGACATAAAAACGGGAAAGAAAAGATCACGTACGATGACGTAACATTACGTAGGCAGCAGGAAGTCAGTCAGAAATGGCGACGCTGCTGCAGCCAGAGAAAGTGGTTTATCTCGTCCGAGGCGAGAAAAAGATTCGAGTTCCGCTCTCCCAGCTATATTTTTGCCGATATTGCAGTGAGCTGCGATCCTTGGAATGTGTGTCACATGAAGTAAGTAACGCGGGGTGTGACATTTAATGAACAACAACAGATGTTAGCCGTGCCAAGAGCGAGCTAACAGGCTATTGATGACAGTATTGTACCGCCTATCGGTCCAAGTATAACGAATTTTGGGCCTGTGATTGGCTAGTCTTTCCATCCGTCATAAATTATACTTCAATTGTGTTATTTAATTGGCTGTAGAACCGGTCAGTTAACTTCTGTACGTCCCACTTTTTATGACATTTGACAAGCTAAAGTCTATAAGGAGAATTCTAAATGGAAGGAAAAATCTGCAGTTTGCCTTTATTTACATTATGTGCATATGCAGATTATAAGATGAATAAGGTTCCACAATCAATGTTTGCAGCACCCATTCGTGTTATTTTGAGGGCATAAACACTACCACACCCCGTAAAGACAGATGAAATAGTTCATTATTATTATTACTATTATAATAAGATAATATATTATTATTATTATTATTATACTTTCGCTAAAGTAATGTGTTAATTTTTCCACTGGCACCAGAAAAGTTCCATTTAGCCTTTCTGTACGTTGCAATATAAAAAAACAAACAAATGCTATTGCTTGTCTTGAAAATTGTATTTTGGTGTAATGCCTGTTCTATAGGTCGATTCCCATTTCTGTCCCAGCTGTCTGGAGAACATGCCGTCAGCTGAGGCGAAGCTCAAGAAGAATAGGTAAACCACATCTGTGCTAAATATCTGACAGGCCTGTGGGTGAATAACGGCAATGATTTTAATAATATAGCATCATCTGTAATTTAACTTTTATCATTGCCTAGTAACATGCTTGCCATATTTATAATTTTGAATGCATGAAACTGGCCACTCTTCTCTCTAACCGAGATTTTGTGAATTACGTATATTTAATAAGTTGACTATAATGGTATTACCTTGTCAAATTAATCGTCTTTCCTTGTAAAGATGTTGAGTTCTGTATGATGCATCGGTTTCAGGTGTGCCAATTGCTTTGACTGCCCATGCTGTATGCACACCCTCTCCACACGGGCCACCAACATCCCAGCACCACTGCCTGATGACCCCACCAAAACCACAATGAAGAAGGCCTACTACCTGGCCTGTGGATTTTGTCGCTGGACCTCAAGAGATGTAGGCATGGCTGACAAATCTGTGGGTGAGTCCTGGCACTTCCTAACGTGGACATGTGTACCAGTGTTGTTTTATCAGTAAACCTACATGATTTACTCTGTAATGTATCCCATTTAATCCAAGAGGATTTTTTTTGCAATAGTTGAAGTGCTTTAAGATCATTATTATGTTGCATTTATGTTGGTTAATTTTACGCATACTATAGACCTGTATAAACATCTGGTAATATTCTGACAAGAAGTGATGCAACAGATTTCCTGAATCAAGTAATTTTACTGGCCACACTCCATGTGAAATACTGCAAAGGATCATAATTGTAACTTATCACAGAATAGAATTTTTTTTAATAATTGGGATTTTGGGACAGTTATATTTCACTCTGGGCATGAACATAACAGAGATAGAACCTGGTTAGAACATTTCAGTCTGTATGCACCACATTGTAATACAACTTTGCTCTTTTTTTTTTTTTTTTTTAGCCAGTGGAGGATGGCAGGAACCTGAAAACCAACATACCCAAAGGGTATGTGCAAAACCAACTGTCCTCTTATTACATTAATATTACATTTTCAATATTATAATATAGTTGACAAATCAGTTATGATTTCTGTATAGATCAACAAACTGATTGAGTACTACCAGCAGCTGGCCCAGAGAGAGAAGCTGGAGAGAGACAGGAAGAAGCTGGCACGAAGACGCCCTTTCATGCCTCAGGCGTTCTCGGTACACATTCACACCACTGTGTCTAGAAACACCTTCCTAACCTAACATTTACATTTCAGTTAGCAAGCACTAAATGGGTGTGGTCTGTCTTGTCTAGAGGCTAAACTTTGGCTAAGTTTATTTGAAAAACAGAAGAACAAAATATATACAGTAACCGTACTGCTATTTTTTTGTGTGTGCATTATTTCATTGTAAAAAATACTAATGAATTATACATTTTAAAATATAAAACATTTCCTTTAAATATGCATCAATGTTGATTAAGTCAACTAAACTTAGCAGAGGCTGAAATGTGACTACATAATAATTTTCCTAATGTTTGCTGCATATATACATTACCATTTAAAACTTAGGGTAAGATTTTTTTTTTGATAGATACTATTATTCACCAAGCATACTTTTAATTAATCAGAAGTGTAAGTAAAGACATTTATAATATAACCAAAAATTCAATTTCCAATAAATGCTGTTCTTTTGAGCTTTCTATTCCTCAAGGAATCCTCAAACAAAATGTTTCACGGCTTCCATACAATAATAGTGATAAAGCAGCAAAACCGTTTTTAACATTGATAATAATAAAAATGTTTTACTCGAGCACCAAATCAGCATATTCGGCTTTGCCATACGCAGTTATTTTAAATGTATATAATATTTCACAATATTACTATATTTTTGAGCAAATAAAATGCAGCCTTGGAAAGCACAAGATACTTCTTTCAAAAAATCTTACCAACCTTAAGCTTTTGAATGGTAGTTCAAGAAATAATAGCTTCAGGTAGCTCATTTCTAACCCTGTAATACATGACTGGGTACTTTAAGCTGCATGTCTTGTTTACCAATGCAATCCTTGTTTCCTTGTTTTTCAAACTGCCACTTTAATGTTTGCTTGAATGCATTTGTTTCACTTGATTCTGTCTCTCTCCTTTTTTTTTTGCTTGTGCACGGTGATATTTTTGGTTTTATACCCCTCTCCAGCAACACACTATTCACGTGGTGGTGAGTGGTATTTTTTCCCCCCACACAATTCTTACAGAAACACTAAGAAGTTCTTTCTTTTCCCCCAATTCTTCCATCAGTTTAGCATGTCTAATCTGTTACTAAATGACTTTGCTGATCACATGAGCTTCACTATTGCTACTTGGAATTCTCTGCATAATCGAATCTTTTGTATTTTTGGCAAGCGATATCTTTAATGGGACAATTGTTCTGGTTTATACATGTATTTATGTTTGGAGATTATTAATGATGTTTGAAGTTTAGCTGCAGACCTATTTGATTATAATGACTAGAAAAATAATAGTGTTTCTGTAAATTAAAGAGGCTATCTTATTTCATTCATAATCAATCAACCAGTTTCTTGGAAAGCAAGCTTTTGGATAACATTTTTGCTTAGCTATGTTTACTATTACAACGTGTACCATCACCGCAATCACTATGATGCCAACATTCATCTATTAATAATTAGCTTTACCTTGAACTTAGAAAAAGTCTACTGTCTACAAGATTAGCATGAACTGATGTGGTCTATGTCTAAAAGGAGAAGTATGGACTGGGAACCAGACTACAGCGACAGAGATCTGGAGCCCCAATCAGTGCCCTGTATGGCCTTTCGTAAGTATCACGTTTCTAAAAAATTTACTGCTTGGTGGATTTTGTTATGGCAGGGATAACTGAGATAATTGATGCATCACATTTTGTCACAAGTGGCCCAATTTTGCTTTTTCGAATATAACCTTTCATGTAGTGTGTAATATAGATGTTTGTGAATGCAAAAGATCAAAGTGCACAACAAATAAAGTTATTGTCTCCTGAAAGAAAGAATCGATTCTGAACTGCAGAAATGAGTCGTCAGCTGTTCCTTCTCACTTACTGTTAAATACCTATGTAACAAAGTAACATGTGCATAATGTCAGCCTATGGTCTTTATTGGCTGCCTGCGAACAATGTCTATTTTGACCCGCCCTCCAACACTATAGTTGTAGCTGAGGCCTGGAAGAGTTTGGCTCTTGTTGTCAACATGTCCAGAAGATGCTATTTTCAGCACTGTGAATTCACTTTGCATGCACTTAAAAAGGATGAGAACTTGTGCTGGAATTGATATGGAAAAACCATCGCCTCCGGGGCTGAAATTCAGAAATGGTAATGGCCAGCTTGTTTCCAAAACGCTCTGTAAGCGGTAGACCAATCACAATAGACTGGGCTATCTGACCAATCAGAGCAAAGTAGGCTTGTGGAAAGGTGGGGTTTAGAAACACTAAATCTCTTAAAGAAATGAGGTGAAATGCAATGTATATTAGAAGTGTTTTTTCACCTTGGATGCATGTAAACCTATTGTATAAGACCTCTGAAACAAAATTAGGAACCTTAAAAAATTGCATTATAGGGATCACTTTAAATGATTGTAGACATTGTCTATAAGATACTATATTGTTTTCAGATTAAAAGAAGGAGAGGACCAGAAGGAGGTCACTATAGAGCCAGCACAGGCTTTGGATGAAGTGGAGCCCCTGCCTGAAGACTATTACACCCGCCCTGTCAACCTTCCTGAAGGTTGGTCTCATCCCTGCTTCACCAGTAATACTACTCAATCACTTTCTTAATCCAACCCCTTTCTTAGTGTAGTGATGGCAGGTACAGCCACGTAGATCCATACTCACAGCTGCCATGGGGCATTTTTGGAGTTCGCATGTTCATGGTTACTTTTACTTGAGGTCAAATGTGTAAAAATGTTAATTTATTTGAACCACATTAGTCATTCTAAGGCAAGATACCTAACCTCACCAAATAAATGTTTTTTTATGACTAGATCTTTCTTGACTTTTGTTGATTATTTGATGCATATTTTAAACATGGCTTGTGTTTCCATGCAGTAACAAGTCTTCGCCAGAGGCTGCTACAGCCTGATTTTCAACCTGCAGGAGCTTCACAGCTGCACCCCAGACACAAACACCTGCTAATGAAGCGCTCTCTGCGTTGCAGGGTACGTCAACACATCCAGCTTCTTTCACTGCAAAAAAAAGCTGTTCAGGAAGCTGCCGTTGAATCCCTGCGCTAAAATCTTTCAGCCTGTTTTCTTTTATATACATTAGCCTTTATTTGGATTCGTTGGATTTTTTTAAACATAGCAATTAAAATTTATTTGGAATAAAACATTTTTGTAATATTGTAAAAACCTTTGTCACTTTTGATCAATTTAATGCATCTTTGCTAAATAAAAGTATTCATTTATTTCATAAAATCCTTTTGAAGGTTTTTATATATCAAAAGTTTGTTCGTTTTCATATTTGTATTTGATTGCCGTGAGCTAAGCTGCAGATCTATTGAACAGTTTAAAGTGCTGTTAACTACTGTTTTTCATTATTTAATTTCAGAAATGTGAGCACAATCTGAGCAAACCAGAGTTTAATCCAACCTCAATAAAGTTTAAAATCCAGCTTGTGGCAGTGTAAGTACTGTTTGTGCTCTAAATTATTTTAGTTTGTTGTTCTTTTCTGTTTGTTGTTCTTTAAATGTTTATTTACTAAGGGGTCATTCAATGTCAAATACACAACATTTCTGAAGTTTCCCTGGCTTAAATTTTAGTTGTTGCTAAAATTTCTGAAGTAAAAAGTCAAACATAAATAGTGATGAAAGCCTAAATAATAAATGTCATGAATGTAAATTTACTGAGTAATCCACTATTTTGTAGGGGGGTGTCAAAATGACAATTTTCACCTGAGATTTGGAGCCAAATTACAGAGGGGGAAAATTACTTTTAAAAAGATGGCAGCATCATTATATTTTTACACGCGAGATTGTTGAAACTAGAATTATTTGTTGTTAAGATATTTCTCTTAAAAGAACAAGTATCAGCCCACATTTGGTTTTCAATCACTAAAAATGTATACAATTGACCAATTTTCTCATGGAGCCACATTAGCATGTCCATATCTCTGGGATTGAACCATAGGGGGCCTTTAAAATGAAGATACAAAAAAAAGTTTATTAAGGACCAGAATCTTAAAGGATATTAAGATACTTTAATACTCTACTAATGTAGAGTTACAGGCATGCAAACTTGAAAAAACACAAGTGCTTTTCCCCATTTTTGAGGGCACTGTTGGCATATTTGTTGCAATCTTTGTTGCACTATGTTTACATTCATGACATTTAATACTTTGGCTTTCTTCATAGATGTATTTCTTTCACCAGAAAAAAAGGATCGAAAATTTGAGCCGGGGACCTCTGGATTTAGTTGACACGGAATGATGCTAAAATGAATCAGTTAACGGTTGTTGTTCTCCTTTATAGGAGCTACATTCCTGAAGTGAGAATCATGTCCATTCCAAACCTGCGTCATATGAAGGCAAGCTTGGTTCATGCTGGAACACTTGAATGAATATATGCTATATATAAAATAAATGAATAAATAAACCCCATTTGTCTGGTTACACTTCTTTGAAAAAGTTATAGACCTTTTTACTTTTGTAAATAATTGTTGTATTTTGTTTTAATTCAGGAGAGTCAGGTTCTGCTGACCCTGACCAACCCAGTAGAGAACATTACCCATGTGTCTCTGTACACTTGTGAGGAGGAAGACCCAGATGACATTAACAGCAATGCTAAGGTAAAACGCCACAGCTGAGCTTCTCTCTAACAGTACAGATGAATTATAGTGATACTGTATAAATGAATCATCAGCTGTGTATTTGTTCAATAATGATGGCTGGTGGTTGGTTATTGAATTAGATAATTGTCCTTATCTGGCTTGAGTTGAAACATAACTCTAAAAACAAACACTCAGTTTAGTCTCCAGACAGATGTTGTTTACCTTGAGTGGGCCACTACTGAGGAAATGATGCAATTATAGCCACACCATCACTGCCCCACAGTGCTTGAATTCACTGGCAGAGCCTCTTCATTGCCTTGTGTTGTGTCCCCCTACGGTTTGATTTATAAAATATGATTTTTTTAATAGGTGCTGGTGCCCTCAAAGGAACTGGTCCTGGCAGGGAAAGATGCCGCCGCTGAGTATGATGAACTGGCAGAACCTCAAGGTTTTCAGGATGACCCAGAGTAAGAACCACTGTTGATGATGATACTGAGAGCAGATAAACAATTGAGCTCATAAATTATCAAGAAGATGAGATTGCTGTAATACAGAGTCAGAAGGACAGACTTCGAATAGGTTATTTATTGATTGATGAGAAGGTCTGCATGGAATCTGCTTTGAATTTGAACGTCATAGTTTATTACATCCAATTTTTTTATGAAAAATGTTGGCTCTTTTGATAATACTTTCAGGTACCATTAGGAGTATAATAGTACTTTCACATCTGTTTAACACATTTAACTGTATTTAAATGAATTCCGTGGAATTCTACAATTGCTTTTCAGTGTGGAAAAGCTGCACAGATTCCACGTGAGCCTATATATCTTAGGTTATATGCAGTTAATTGCAATATTGAATTTAACATGGATGAAAATGAGGCTGAGGGATAGACTTACAGTCTTTTCAATGGCACACACTGTGTAAAGGTCCTAGATCGTGTAATTTTCACAACTTGTCTACTGAAAGTTTTTTTTTCTTCCATTGAACACACTGTACTTCTATCACTCACATCCTTGTTTTCATTCCTGTCAAAAAATAAATATGGCTTTACCCTGGCAAATGTCTATTAAAGATCTATTAACAGTGTTGATTGATTACCACAGAAAAAATATATTTTTTAAAGCAAACTTAAGGCACTTACAATGGAAGGTAAACTGGGTCAGTATTGAAATGCCTTAATGTAAGAGGTTTGACACAAATATGAGCTTCACATTAATTATTCAGCAAAACTTAGTTCATAATCTGAGCTCTAAAGTTACCTCACCGTTCTTTTTTTGAAGTGGGAATACTTCTAGGTGAATGAACTTCTGTTTATGCACTACAGAATTTATTCCTGTGCAAGTGCTCTATACTTAAAAGCAGCAGGTACACGCCAAAAATGATTCTCTGTGGTAATCATTATTATGATTGAGTGGTGTTAATGTTGAAGAACTTGCATTAAACATGAACGTAAGTTTTTTAGCTTAAAGTTGTAGGCAGTAGAAGTCAAGAAAGCTTGCATTTAAGCCATTACGTCTACTTTGAATCATCTAATATCATTGGTTCTTGTGTTTTTACCCTTCATTAGTAACAGTCTGCTCTTTTGTTCAGTGTGGTGGCCTTTAGAAAGTCAAACAAGATCGGCTTCTTCATCAAAGTGATTCCGCAGATAGAGGAGGGTGATGTCACTGTTGCTTTCAAACTCCGACATGACTTCCGGAACCTCACTGCTCCGATAAGACCCGCTGAGGAGGGAGAAGCCACCAGTCAGGCCATCTGGCTCACACACCATGTGGAGCTTAGCTTGGGCCCCCTGGCAACTTGAAAACATAACACACTCGAACGCAAGTAAAACATCATGTGGCACTAAACTCACTCACTAACTTACACAATCTCTCTTACTCATAAAGATGTTCATCATCTTGGTGAAGTGAGTGTAAATGTTATCACGCATCACTTACAGGAAAACAGTTACTTGGCAGTACACACACACTACTCCTACACATGAGCCAGATGCTTTGAGCAGTGATATCTTTCTCTCTTTCTAGCGCCCCCTGCTGATGTATTTAAATGCATGTCATTACAGTGACATCACCTACTGTTATATCTCAGCTTCAACTGCAGTTATTCTCAGTGTTAATAAAGACATTTAGATTAATGCTTCGTCTACTTATTGTGTTAATTTAATATTTTTTATTTGCTGCAAAACAAGCAAAATGTACTTGCAGTTGTGTGGCACTGTTAGAAAGTGAGACAAAGATATTGTTTGTGAAACATGCTAAATGTTGTGGTAATTCAGAGGATGAACATCAGTGCATTCAGCTTTATTTATCTGTCTCATATAGTAGCTGGAAGTCCTGATTTAGTTTCTAATATAACAGCCTTAAAATGTGGTTGAGCAGTCTTATCAAATAAAATACAACAAAAGTGATGGGTCTTGGCGTGCTTTATTTTTATCATTATTAGTAATGGCAACATAATATTATTAACAATATTATAATTATTTATTTTCATTAATGGTTAAACAGGGCAATTATTAAGATATGCTTAGTAAACCTATAAATACTTAAAAAAAGGAATAAAAAAAGCTTTTTAAAAACTAATTTAAAACTTTACAGGAATATCCTGTCTTTTCAATGTAACAAAATAACTATTATTAAATCATTATTTATGTATTCATCTACATTGCTTATTTTTCTATGGAACAAAGAATGCTACTTAAAATGTTTTATTCAATTAATTTTCTGAATACTTACCTAAATTATACTTATCTGAACACTTAAAGTATACGCCTTTTAAAACTGTACAGGAACAAAAGTTTTATTTTCATTTTAATACATATTAAATAATTTAATTACTCTTCAACATTTTGCTTTCTATATTTTTCTACGGAACAAAGAATGTCAGACTCTCCTACATCGAACACTTTACCCTTGTGACTTAATTATGCCGTGAATTCGGTATTTTCACAGTGCATCTTGCTTTATTAAAGAGATACTTCAATCAATGTAATTCTTTCATTCATCATTTACTCACCCTGAAGTGGTTCCAAACCAGTATTTCTTTATTCAGCTGAACACAAGGGAACAAATACTGGAAGTCAATGGGGCCAATCAACTGTTTGGTTACCCGTCATTCTTCAAAAGACCTTCTTTTATGTTTAGCAGAAGAAAGAAATTCATACAGATTTGGAACAACTTGAGGGCGAGTAAATTATGGCAGAATTTAAAAAATTTGGGTGAACTGTCCCTTTAAGAACACGCTTTAATGAACAACATTTCACGAACTCCTTAAATCATCTGATGTCCTTTTGAATTGGCTTTTCAATGAGCAACCATATTTCGTTTCATCTATGTTTTCTTGCGTTCTAAGAAAGAATAACTTAAAGGAAATTGGGATGCCGATGCACTATTGTTGAAAAACGAGAGACACCCCAAAACGCGGTCAAAGCAAGCAACAGTTAACAACTCACTGAGGAACGATTATCAGAAGTATCGGTCTGTTTCTCACACAAAGCAGTCGTATGACTACCGAAGACTTGGAATAAGCTTACAACTCTAATCGGTTACTTTTATAATATTATTTATGATATTTTGAGTCTTTTTTTTAAGCTTGACAGTCCCAGCCAATATTCACTGTCATTATATTAAGAAGTGACCTGGATATTCTTCAGACATTCACGTTTTGTTCCACTGAAGAAAGAAAGTCGTACGGGTTTGGAATTACATGATGGTAAGTAGTAGTACATAATACATTAAAATGGTTAAACTTTTATTTTTCTTCATTCAATATTTGAGGCCGTCCACTAGATGGCAGTCTTTCCCCAGGAAAATGTTTGCTCGATATTTTTTAAATTTCGCAGTCAACATATGCCTGTCAAATGATCTGTATTTTACTTTACACAATCTGTTATGAATTGTTGTTATTATAATTCATTATCAAATTAAAAGCTTCAGATGTTGTTGAATGTCTTTAGATGTTTTAAAAAAAAACAGCTATAAAATGTGTTCTTGCAGTGTTTAGAGGTCCGTCCATGCTAGAAAATACTTTCACAGGCCTTAATGTGCACTTAAAGCAAAGCCAAGAATATATTTACTTGGTTAATGGATCGATTGAAAACTGTGAGCCCGTACTGTCTGGGAAAACATTTACCAGCCTGTGTTTTACACATTACACAACATCCCACAGTGTGTTCGGCATGATGTCATAGTTCTTGTGCTCTTACTAAACAGGGTTGCCTGAACTTTAATGCACACAGTTACATTACAGCACACCGGATTATGATATTTTACAATGGTGAGTCGGTGACAAAGTACACTCCTAGTGTAATGCTTCTAACAGTCTGCAATTGTGCTGGAGAGTCTGGATATAAAAATAAAGTGATCTTAAATGGTAACTGGCAGACCTCCGTGTTTCTCTGTACTGTTGATATTGGCATACTTGCAGTCGCAGTAGATGATGTGGATATGGAAATTTAGACTTTTTTATGTTCATTTTTTTGGAACTGTAACCAGATGTGTTTTGTCTCCATGCTTCACAGATAATTATCTTAAACTATGGCTCTATTAAGAAAAGGAAGCTGTTGCTTCCATGTAAGACGCATGAATTTTTCTTCATAGGCATGTCTGCCTACGCCAGCAAAGCCAAAACCATTTATATGCTGATTGTTCAGTGTCTTTAGAGGAAGATAGATTAAAAGTATACCCTGGTATTTCAAAAGAAGTTAGAGAAAAGAAAAGTTTTATAGAGTTTATGTTGGGTCACCTCTATGTCAAACATACAGCAAATAAATACTGGGTTTATGCATGATAGACCATTGATTACTGTTTTTCCTGGTCTTTGACATCATAAGTTTTCCAGCTTCATGTTTCCATCAGTTGTGTAGTTTTTTTTTCTTATTATTATTATTTACAGATGTGGGTAGTTGACACACAACATGTCCATAAACTTTTTTAACTAACTATCAACATCATGATTTTTTTTTCTTTTTTTTTGTTGGCGCTGTGACTAATCATTTTATGATTAAAAAATTATATGGACATGTTATATATATATATATATATATTTATAAAAAAGTACAAATATTCCATCTAGTTGCATCTAGGTCATATAATGCTGTTTAAATGTTTAAAATAGTTTTAATTGGAGTATAGCACCTCAGGTCAACTACGCATGTATGTCAAATCATCATCATGTTTTATTCACAATGAAGTGGCAAATCTGCAGCGCACATCATCATTGTAAAGCCTGGTGATTTGTTACTTTATTTATCCTTCATGAAAATACCTTTTGAGAGTCATTAGAGGCCAAAATGCCTCTTGTGTTCCCTATTTCTGCAAATGTGCTACAGCCTAATTATATGTACAGTGTCTAGCGCTGATACTCTAAAGTACAGCCAAACCTCATAAGTAATAAAAGTCCAGAGTAGAAGTGAAAACAACCACCACAGTAAAAATCTCCTAGACTCAGGATGTTGTCAAAAAACAAAAGCCTGGTTGTCTTCTTTTCACTGGATTGATTTGTAATCGACCACCTCATAGAGAGCTTTGATAAACGATGTGTCAGAGATCCTCTCCTGCTCTGTGTGTCTATGGCCATGTAAATGATAATCTGGAGAATGTTTATACGATAGGAGATGCCCTGGGAAAGCTCACTAATGGTTCCTCTGTGCAGGATTAGCCACCTCCGGTTGTTTCCCATTTAGGGAATTCCTTTTACTGTTAAACCTATATGTCATGTTACTGTATACTGCACGGTTGAGGTCTTTCGCTGCCATTATGGTGTGTTGGAAGGCCTCTTCTAATGGAACTGACACATATTTGTGTAAAGACTCAGTTCCGGCAGCATCTTTCCACTGGTGTCCTTAAGCGCTGACCTGTGACACTGCTTTGGGTGATTTCGAGTGCACATTTTAGGCCAAACAGAATACTTTCGCTTTTTATTTTCCACACAGAAGAAATGAAGCTTGAAATGATTTGATGATCTTCACCTGAAGACCTTCGAGAGATGTGCAGGATATGAAAACACTTTGAAGTCATGATGAAAATTAGGATTCCAGCTTAATGCTCTGACGCTCGAGCAATTCCCTCAACTAGTGGTGATTACATGATTGATGATTACATAAAGATTTCCCCACATTTAAATGCCTACCTTATGTATTTTCTTATGAAAAATAATGGTAGCTCCCACCTTGCAGTTGTCCAAGTCTGTGATGTCCTCGTGTTGTTTTATCTTTAGTACAAGCACAGGAAGATTCCACATTAAATTGTGGGGCTGACAGATGTCTGGACATTTCCACCATGACATCATCTACAAAAGCAGTCTTAAATTCTGAACTGACTTCATAGCTGTACGGCTCAGAGGCCAGCTGAGAGATAGCATGGGTCGACGAACACCCCAGTTTAATACATATATCAGAAATTGAGAATTTTGAGATGCCTAGACGCTGATAGTATTGTATGTGCTGCACTCCTGAGACTCTTTAAAAGCAGATGCATTTTTACTGTCTTATTTCAAAGCTTTCATATGGGGTGGATTATATTTCCCTATAAACTGTTTTAGTCGTAATCTCTGTATAAAAAAAATGTTTTTTTCTGTTAACCTGCATACAAAAAAATTAATTTGAATTTAAGTGTCAGTATGTGATAAAGTAGACACAATTTACTTCGGCCTATACATTTACATATATTTTAATGTTCCAATTTTTGGTTTTTATTTGTATATTATTTGTATATATTACCGTTCAACAAAAAATATTTTGTAATATTACTGTAACAAAAGATTTTTATTTAAAATAAATGCTGTTCTTTTTATTCATGAAAGAATCCTGATAAAAATGTTTCCACAAAAATATGAAGCACAGTTGCAGGCAGCACAACTGTTTTCAACACTGATAATTATATAAAATGTTTCTCCAGCAGCAATTCATTTGATATCATATTACAATGATTTCTGAAGGATCACGTGACACCGAAGACTGGAGTAATGATGCTGAAAATACAGATTTCCATCACAGGAATAAATTACATTTTAAAAGATAATAAAATTGAAAACAGTTATTTTTTTGAATTTTATATATTACTGTTTTTGCTGTATTTTTAATCAAACAAATTATCAAATAGAGCCTATAATAGACACTTTCAAAAACAAACAATCTGGCTAAATAATAATTGTATTAATATATTATTATATACATTAGTTTTACTTTATAAATAGATAATAGGGGCAGTTAGAGATATGACAATAGCAATAATAGCAGCGTAGGGTCAGAAAATGCTGCAAGTACTAACTTCTAGGTTACAGCTATGACACAGTTCCTGGCTTTTCACTCTGTTTGTGCCTATAAGCTGGATGTTGAAAACACTCAATTAATCACTGTTTGACCTCTATTCACCGGACCATCATCTGACTGATTGCAGGTAGTTGACCATGGCTACACAGATAGACAAATGGCTTCAGTCTTTGAGTCTTGAGACACGGCCAGGTCTGTGAAATCCATGCTTTGCACATAGTTCCAACAGCTCTCTCTCTCTTCCTTTCGGCTTGTGGTGGAATGTTGATTTTGGAGAGTTTGGTGAAAATTAACACTCTTGAGAAAGCAGCCCCGCTCCGCTCTGCCTGAAACTGACATATATGCAACCCGTCGCCCTAGACCCTTTAGAATTTGTCTTTTAATGTGTGTATTATATGTGTGCAAGTGAAACAAAAACTATCCTACAATACTTTATAGAACCCCTCAAAAACATACTGTAAAGTCCATAGCTGTGAGTTTTTCTAGTGGTGAGTCTAAGAGTCTAAATTTTCCCAATTTTTTAAAGTTTCAATTTGCACTCAGTCCTCCATATAAAGAGATGTCGTAATTCGTGCAGGCCGGGTGCTGTAGGTTCATGTTTCTTTGTTGCCGTGGCTCACTGGGTGTTGAAAGGAACCAGAGGGTGTGGAGGGATGCTGCCGAGATGCACATCCTCCATTGCTCCCTGCAGGCTGGGTAGTGCCCAAACCAAACCACGTCCCTCTATTATTGTTAATGAGGACTGCGGTTTATTGTGGGGTTTTAGACAGGAAGGTATGTTTGAATGCAGGACACGGTGTAACATGGAATTGGAACGAGGTTGGACTCGCCTTTTGAGCTCAGAAGAGCAAAAAAGGCAAGATGGAACAAACAACTTCATCCATCAGACTGCATAATTTAGCATAGTGAGCAATAAACATTGAGATTAACCATGTAAAGCCTAGTGTATCATATTTAATATACAAATTTCCTAGGCGTGATCAGACCTTTGCTGAAAAACTTATCTACTTTATGCCTGTCGTCTGATTGATAGTTAGATTGATAGGTCATGGTACAAATCTATGAAATATTTACTGATTTTAATTATGCAAACATAACTTTTATATTGTTAGTAATATTTCAAGATTTTCTTTTTTTCTTTGATAAATCAGGAGTTTGAAATATGATGCATTAGGCTTTTGATGATCATTTATCCCTCAATCATCATCGTATTGTATTGCATTATGTTTTGCCACCACCATAAAATCATCGATATGTGGTTGGTTTGGTTAGTCCACCAGCACCAGGTCTTGTGTTTTTGCCATATATACAGTCTATGCAGTTTTGTTTCATGTACAATCTGGATCTTCGATTGAGGTTGGCCAAAAGAGACATGCCTCTCATGAGCAAAGGCCAGTTATGAGATGATCCACATGTGGCTTTCTTTTCTTCAGCAACTTATTAATAGCACTGGAAATAACAGATTGGAGCCGAGAACCACGTGTCTGGGCTTGATTTGATAACCTGTTTGCTAATAGAATGAGACACTTGGATGAAAAACAGACTGAATGTGTGCCTCATAGTTTCAATATGTTAGCTTACTGTGAGATTACCAAAGCAAAAATGAGGAGGGTATCACCAGAGATGGAGATTATTGAAGCAGGCTGGGTCATAATAGATATAGGCGCTTCTCCAAGCATGTGTTCTTTAAACTGCAGATATTTTGGGAGTTGATCTCCAGGCAGGCCCCTGGAGAGTGTTTGAGAGTGATTGTATGAACGTCCTATTGAGTTTCAGATCATTTGGGTCTGGCATTAAGGAATGCATGTGCTTGGTTGAGCTTTTGTCTAAAACCATGTTGTTCTGTTTAATTTCCTGTCAAAGTGGCTCACAGATTTGATTTCCTGTGGGTGAAACATTATCTGGCCTGCTCTATCTCAGACGACTGGCCTCTCTTGTCATTTTGAGATGGGCTTCCGCCCGGTCTCTGCTTTGAGTTGTCTGGGCTACGAACCGGACTGAGTTTGTCGATGATGACATGTATTGGGTAAGTGGAGGATGTGGGTTTGAAATACCCTTAGAAGTAGGTCAGATGACTGGGGTTTGTAGATTAGGGCGAACTCAGAGTCTGGGATAAGTTCTTATTTTTGAGGCAGTCAGACCAGTTTCCCATTAAAGTGCTGTTTGTGTTGAGAGGGGCTTTGTTTTTTCCCCACTGCAAATGTTTTATCTTGAATAAAGTTGCTTTGCAGTTTCTAGATGTTCTATGGGGTTGGAAACACAGAATATGCTAATCATGACATTACAGTGTAGCATTAAACATACAGCACATCCAGATTAGTGTGAATCCTACACAAATAACACTTTTTCAGTTGTTTAAAGAATAGCACAATTAGTATAGTTCAACTGATTTCTAAACAAATGACTCTTATGAGTAAATTCTTTTTATTGAATCAAAAATACACAGTGCGACAAGTATGGTTCAACCATTTTCGAGGCGATTTTTTTTTAAAATCAAAACCTTATATCGTAACTAACATTGTCCAACCAACACTGTGATCAGTGTATTACAATATTTTCCTGAACAAATAACTCTTTATTAGAAAAAAACTCTTAAAAGGTTATTTTTTGTGTGAATCAAAACCATAAAGCGTGAACGATGTAATCCAACTGATTCCCGAACAAGTATATCTTATGAGCTGCTTTTTTTTTAATGAATCAAAATCATATAGCATGACCAATATGGCCTAAAACCCATTCCTGAACAAATTACTTTTATGAGCAGATTATTTTTGTGATTGAAAACCATACATTGCAATCAGTGTAATCAAACTGATTCCTTAACAAATGACTCTTACGAGCTGATTCTTTTTTTTTGTGAATCAGAACCCTGCAGTACAAAAAGTCTAATCGATTCCCAAAGAAATAACTCTTATGTGCTGATTCTTTTTAGTGAATCAAACACATACAGCTTACAACTATATAGTATATTGTTCTTAAGACTTTAGTCTTCATTGTTCTTACTGGTTCCAATAATTAAAAATCCTACCTGCTTATGTTCAGCAGAGCTTGCAATGCAATGTTAACAGGAACACATACCAGTGAATGACAGCCATGATCCGTTATTAAAGTTTTTTTTTCTTCCGTGGTCCACTGAGTGCATAAATATTTTCATGCAGAGGGTTATCATAACATGACCTTTTGAAACAGTGAAACAAAGCATTCCTTCTCCTTATGCACTCAGAATAAGGCTCTGTTCCAGAACCTAGTGAGCTGTGTACAGCCTACATAGGCAACTAGTTCTAAGGTATAGCCTCCTAAATGGAATAGAACCTCATAAGTGATTTGATCTGTAACATTCTACATAGGCAGTAACTCCACACATCATAGTGTTCTGTAAATGAAGCGCATGGTAGATGCTCGTACTGATGCTAATGCCACATCTGTGCAAAAATACACATATTAGGGGTAAAATAGTTCATTTATAATACTTTTAGATTTATGTTTTAGGCTACTTTTTGCAATGACGTTAGCCAATCATAACAGTGGCTGTTTACTGACAGGCCCTAAAGGAACCACCCCTTAAAAACGGATCATTTCAGACAGAGGGTTAGAATGAAGGTTGAAAATAAATGTTTTTTTGTGTGTGCAAAGAAACTTTATTAACATTATTAGTGAACCTCAGGGAACATATTAAAATAATATAAAATCAATGTCATGACCCCTTTAAATTGTAATAATATTTCACAGTATTACTGTTTGTATTTTAAATCAAATAAATGCAGCCTTGTTGAGCATATAGAGTCTTGAATGGTAGTGTACATCTTGATTTTCTTCTCTTCTTTCTCTTGTTCACTAATTCATTCAATTACTCCTTTATTTCTATTTCCTTCCATTGCCCTTTTCTTTCCACCCATTAATTAAAGAGAGGTAAAAATAAAACTGAAGTTGCTAAGCAGTTCTGCAGCATAACAAGCTTGGTTTGCTTCCAGACGAGTGCTACGGAGTGTGTTTGTCAGCACGCATTCGTATGTGGGTCAGAAAACTGAAACCCTGGGCAATCGTTCCCTCATCCACCTGTGAATAACATCCCTCTAGGGAGAGCCATTGACCATATGCTATTCTGACACCTTAAATCAACACTCAGGTTTACCCCAGCCATCTCCAACCACAAGCTGTTTTGACTGAAAGCATTACAAGTTGTCACCCAAGGAAGGTGTTTTTTTTTTAGATGTGGCAATGCTCATAGAGTTCAGGGACAGAAACAGCTCTGGAACTTGAATCAGTAATGCAATGTGAGAGGCCCATATGACTGCAGGGTTGCTGTTACTGTGGTTTAATGAGACGACCCTGACGGCACCGCATGACAGCCATTGCCCTGTTTATTTCTGCCTGTCTAGAGAGATATCCTCATTCTGTGCAACACACGCTCCATAATGCTGATTCATTTTCTTATGTTTGCAAACACTGTCCCACATAAGTTTGCTCAGTAGCTTTAGGATCTGGTTATGCAACCATAAATATGTTTAGTTTTGGTTTAAAACTGGGGCGACAGTGGCTCAGTGGTTCATGTGGATTGTCTACAAACCGGAAGGTTGGTGGTTCAATTCTTGGTTCCACCTGACCAAGTGTCGAGGTGTCCATGAGCAAGACACCGAACCCCAGCTGCCTCGACGAGCTGGATGGCGCCTTGCATGGCTGACACCGCTGTCGGTGTATGAATGAGTGAGTGAATGGGTGAATGGGTGAATGTGAGGCAAAATGTAAATCGCTTTGGTGGCCCAGTGGGTCTGTGAAAGTGCTATATAAATGCAGTCCATTTACCATTTTTTTACCATTTAAAACCGACCATTTGTTGTTGCTTTATGTTGCTTCATATACATTTACAGTACTGTTCAAAAGTTTGGGGTCAGTAAGATTTTTTTTAAGGAATGTAATACTTTTACTCAGCAAGGATGCATTAAATTGATCAAAGACTTTTTTTGTTTGTTTTCTAACAAAGATTTCCAAATGTTGTTCTTTTGAACTTTCTATTCATCAATAAATCCTGAAAAAAAGTGTCATGGTTACCACAAAAACATTAAGCAGCAGAACTGTTTAGCTGTGATAATTATAAGAAATGTTTCTTGAGCACCAAATCAGCATATTCAAATAGAATTGTGAAGAATCGACATTGAAGGCTGGAGAAATGACTGCGGAAAATTCAGAGGAATAAATTACATTTGAAAATATATTAAAGTAGAAAATAGTTATTTTAAATTGTAATAATATTACTGTTTTATTGTTTTGTTTTGTTTCATCAATAAAGATATAGCCTTGGTGAGCGTAAGGAACTTTTTTACACTTACAAACCCCAAACTTTTGAACAGTAGTGTATTGCAAAAGATTGTATCAAGGAATATGTTTACAATGCATTTTTAGTATATTTTCTGCAAAGTTTACAGTGTAAATTCTGTATCCAGTAAATATGGAACACTGCAGATGTATGAAAGGCCTTATGGATCTGAGTTTGTTGAAATCCTCAAGCATGAGCAACAGTAAAAGCAAGCACCAGTGATTTGAACAGTTGGGTAAATTACTTCTCATAATCAGTCACACTGCCAAAGAGAAATAAGAAATCGGATCCTAATTACAGTCACTTTTTTTCTTTGATTTTGTTTTTGTGCTCTTTTTCTCTCTCCCTCTCCTTTTTGAGAATTGCTTTCTCCGAGTTCATGCTTTGTAGAAGAAACTTTAACCAAAACTGGTATTTAACATCTGTGTAGCTTCTAATTAGGCTTTATATGGTTAGAAACTCTGGCAAAAACGTTAGCAAGGCAGCTCTTGGACACAGAATATTGTCCAGCGCTTTGATTTTCAAAAACAATAATGATATTGCTTTCTTCCACTGAATATTTTTTGACTTACACTCGATTGGCTGCGTGTCTGGTTTCTGGCACATCAATGGTTTTATGGTAGAGCTGCCACTCACAATGCAATAGAAGCAAAACTGCAAAACAACTTACTCAACTATTAACATGACTCAGGAGGAAGCTAAGTCCTGAATTGCATGAATTTTAATGTGTTTTTGGACACTTATATCAAGAGTCTTTCCTTAGCAATCATTAACTAGCCTATATAAAAATCATTTTTACATAAAATAAGTTAACTAACAAACTACAAATGTTACTGAATGCCACTCAAAGTGAATCACATATGTGACATCCTGTCACTGAAATATGGACATTTCAGTGGCCTTTTTTGGCTCTATTTATAATGTTGCTTGTCTAACCATGTGCATACATCCAAAAAGAACAAGTTGGACTATTTATTTTTGGAATGTGTCTTTGTGTGTGTGTGTGTGTGTGTGTGTGTGTGTGTGTGTGTGTGTGTGTGTGTGTGTGTGTGTGTGTGTGTGTGTGTGTGTGTGTGTAAAAGGTCAGTGTTCTGGTGAAATGAGGCCTGGACACACACACACGCTCATACTGGCAGCTCTGAGTCACCGAGGGGGGATTTCCTTTCGCTTAATGTGGCTTTCAGACCTATTGAAACAGCATGCCTGAGTTCAGCATACTGAGAGAGAAAGTGCCCCGACTCGCAAAGCACATGGCTTTGGCTCTTATAAAACAGAGTAAGAGACATACTGTACACTTTAAATATGTGCACATACATTGAAATGCAGCACATAGTAGAAAAAAAGTGAGTCTGGTTGTGTTTACTTCTGTAATGTAGCCTTATATATTTCTGTTGAACAAGGGCAAAACATGGGATATGACTTAATTTTAATTAATGTGCACAGATTAATCATGCATATATATATATATATATATATATATATATATATATATATATATATATATACAGGTCCTTCTCAAAAAATTAGCATATTGTGATAAAGTTCATTATTTTCCATAATGTAATGATAAAAATTAAACTTTCATATATTTTAGATTCATTGCACACCAACTGATATATTTCAGGTGTTTTATTGTTTTAATACTGATGATTTTGGCACACAGCTCATGAAAACCCAAAATTCCTGTCTCAAAAAATTAGCATATCATGAAAAGGTTCTCTAAACGAGCCATTAACCTAATCATCTGAATCAACTAATTAACTCTAAACACCTGCAAAAGATTCCTGAGGCTTTTAAAAACTCCCAGCCTGTTTCATTACTCAAAACCGCAATCATGGGTAAGACTGCCGACCTGACTGCTGTCCAGAAGGCCATCATTGACACCCTCAAGCAAGAGGGTAAGACACAGAAAGAAATTTCTGAACAAATAGGCTGTTCCCAGAGTGCTGTATCAAGGCACCTCAGTGGGAAGTCTGTGGGAAGGTAAAAGTGTGGCAAAAAACGCTGCACAACGAGAAGAGGTGACCGGACCCTGAGGAAGATTGTGGAGAAGGACCGATTCCAGACCTTGGGGGACCTGCGGAAGCAGTGGACTGAGTCTGGAGTAGAAACATCCAGAGCCACCGTGCACAGGCGTGTGCAGGAAATGGGCTACAGGTGCCGCATTCCCCAGGTCAAGCCACTTTTGAACCAGAAACAGTGGCAGAAGCGCCTGACCTGGGCTACAGAGAAGCAGCACTGGCCTGTTACTCAGTGGTTGCATGTCATTCAGAAATCAAGCTGCCAGAGTCTGGAGGAAGACTGGGGAGAAGGAAATGCCCAAATGCCTGAAGTCCAGTATCAAGTACCCACAGTCAGTGATGGTCTGGGGTGCCATGTCAGCTGCTGGTGTTGGTCCACTGTGTTTTATCAAGGGCAGGGTCAATGCAGCTAGCTATCAGGAGATTTTGGAGCACTTCATGCTTCCACCTGCTGAAAAGCTTTATGGAGATGAAGATTTCATTTTTCAGCACGACCTGGCACCTGCTCACAGTGCCAAAACCACTGGTAAATGGTTTACTGACCATGGTATTACTGTGCTTAATTGGCCTGCCAACTCTCCTGACCTGAACCCCATAGAGAATCTGTGGGATATTGTGAAGAGAAAGTTGAGAGACGCAAGACCCAACACTCTGGATGAGCTTAAGGCCGCTATCGAAGCATTCTGGGCCTCCATAACACCTCAGCAGTGCCACAGGCTGATTGGCTCCAAGCCACGCCGCATTGAAGCAGTCATTTCTGCAAAAGGATTCCCGACCAAGTATTGAGTGCATAACTGAACATAATTATTTGAAGGTTGACTTTTTTTGTATTAAAAACACTTATTTTATTGGTCGGATGAAATATGCTAATTTTTTGAGGCAGGAATTGAAATTAGCTGTATGCCAAAATCATCAGTTTTAAAACAATAAAAGACAACAATAAAAGACCTGAAATATTTCAGCTGGTGTGCAATGAATCTAAAATATATGAAAGTTTAATTTTTATCATTACATTATGGAAAATAATGAACTTTATCACAATATGCTAATTTTTTTAGAAGAACCATATATATATATATGAATGTATTAATATATTTTAATGTGCACTGTGTACTAATTTTCTTTTTACAATATTTTATTAATTAATTCATTGGTTAATTTTATTGATTTAATTTTAAATGAATGTGCACAAATTAAACATTCACAGTATTTTATTCATTTTTTTATTTATTTTTTATTAATGAGCACAAATTAATCATTTACAATAAGACCAGTGACTGGTTGCATAAACTGCTTAGACTAGTCTTAAAAAGTAAGTCATCAAAATCTTTTCTTCAAGACTGATCATCATTTTTTAAAGTCAGTTACGTAAAAAGGTTGGGAAAATTAGACAGATAACCCAGTCAAACTAGTTAGTCAAACTAGTTCTTGAGACAGTCTTAACATGGAGGCACTTAACATAGGTTTATTCAACTTGCACAAGGAATGTGCTATAAGTAAGTAAATAAGATAAAAACATTTAAATAAATACGGCAAGGATGTGATTGTCACCTGTTTTCAAAAACAACAAAAACTAATTCCCACGGTAATGTGCTGACATGCTGACGTTCGTGATGATGAATACACCGCATTGCAGTTTTGCATCAAAGTAAACAGCTCTTGATATCCGTCCTCTTTAAAGCCTCACAGTTCATTTCCCTCAAAGGGTGCCATGCATTTAGCAAATCTCAATGAATCTGAATTCTTTTCCTGTGGCTTCTTTGAAGATAATGATATTAAGCAGTTTGTCTCAAACTTTTAGAACACTTCAGCGAAACAGGATTTTGGGGTTTTCTGGAATGTTTAATTCAGAATAATAGTTCTACTGTAATAAGCCCATTGTTTTAAGACGTTTGGTGGTAAGGGGGTAAATAAAATACCATAATAAAACAAAACGACAAGAGAGCCTATTAATGATGGTATAGACAGTTCCCCAGACTGCTAACAGACGTCAAGCATCTCTGTGGTAATATCTGTTCCTAATCAGAGTCACACTTTAATTCCTTAATCTGTGCTGACGTCCTTAATAGCCCATGGGTTTAACTGTCTGCGAGCTGCTGGCAGCTGTTCCTACAGAAGCTGAGGGACTGATGTTTCGGAGAGGAAGATCTCAGAGGGGTTGCGGAGCTGATGAAGACGCTGAAAGGGAAGATTTGTAACCAACGTTCAGCAAGTCGGCCGTAGTGGTCCCTCCTGCTCGGGCACATCTGCAGCTCTCCACGGGACCTCTGATGGGGAACAGAGCCAGGCATTGTGGGGCCCCTGCCCGGCGCTGCCACCACCAGCCAAAGTGGATTAACTGCTGTCACTGAGGAAAACCCAATCCAAAGAGCTCCACTGGGCCATCAGGACACTAGGAGCGCTACACAAAGCAATCCAACAAGATTGTGCAGCTCCACTCAATACCTGTTGTCTGTTTACAGCCAAGTGTAAAATCCACAGCGTGAAACCCTGTGTTCTGCTCTTAGGATTTCCCAAGGTTTTAAAGAAGAAGAAGAAAAAAAGAAAACAGCCAAGGCTACTCAAGGAGAGAATGGAAATATCTCCGGATAGAGCTGAAAGCTGTATCTTAAAGCTAGTTTCCTCTGTTGTTTTTAATAAATCAATTTTGATATCCTGTTAAAGTATTAGAGGCGAAAATCGCATGTTTATTTTAAGTGAAAACATTATCTTAATCTGATTAATTGTTTCCCATTCTTTCAGTGTTGATTTTGGCCAGTTCCACCTCAAAGGTTGCGACCTTCTTGACCATTAAAAAATAAAATAATAATTAATCAAATATTATTTACTTATTAGTAACTATCAACCAGGATTAGTTCCCAAAGTAAAATATAACTATTTTTTTATTTAATATTTTATTGGAAATGTCATTTAATGTTAATGTTTACAAAAGCAAACAAACAAACAAACAAACAAAAAACACAGGAATTAAAACTAAACAATTTAGGCCTGTTTTGACAGTCAGGGTTTAGATTAAGCCAGGATTGGGCCTTAGGTTAATTAGGACATTTAAGCAAATTTTTTTTAATATGCCTTAGAAAAAAAATTACTGGTGTGCATCTTGAGACAAAACAATGGCCCTGACATAAGATTGTGCTCAAACATGCATTTTAGTCTGGGACTAGACTTAAACCTTGTCTGTGAAACCGGGCATTAGTGTTTAAAAATGGCAAACCTCATTAAATAGTATACATGTTTAAAAAAAGGCTTAACATCTTGACGTTTGCAATCAAAATTTTATGAAAAATATTGCCTGTTTACTTAAATAATACCTAGGCCATACTGTTTTATATCCTGTCTATCAAAAGTATCTTTCAGCAGCATTAGTACAACATGTCATTCTGTAAATGAACACAGGACGACCGATGCAGTCCATTGGGACAAAAACAGCTCAGGTTACAGCATCTATCACTCCCATCACTCTGTGTGCCTCTGCTCTGAGAGGTCAGGCCTTTGAAGTTCACGTCCGTGCTGCAGGGACCCCGTCAACCCTCGGCTAACTAATCCCAGACTTTGGCTCCTCTACCCCCATTCAGCCCCAGCTCTTTGTCAGCCTGTTTTTACTGCGAGCGCTCCATGGCCAGACCTGTTTGCATTGGTGCAAAGGGAAATGGGGCATTGTCTGGACAGGATCTCGCTCAGAGATCATGCATTAGATTGGGTTGGCGTTCGAAGGGCAGGACTCCAGCGACTGACGTCAGCTGTGTTTTATTTGGACCCGGCAAACGTTCAGCTAATCCAAGAACATGGACAGACATCCAGGAAGAGGGGACTTGTAAAAACAAGCATTGTGCTGAAAAAAAGTCCTTAAAGTTATTATCGTCAATGCCTCACTTAAGAATGATTAAATATCGTATTTGACAAGCTAAGTGTCACACCTTCTTCTGTGGGTGGGCGTAAATTGAAATGTTTATAAGCTGGTTTTAAACAGAAGACAAGGAACGACTAAATACTTATAAATCGTTGCTTCGCATAGCCTAGCAAATCAAGAGACTTAAAGCACGTTCACACCAAGAACGATATCTATAAAGATAACTACAAACCCAAATTGTAAAATGCAATAAAATCAAGAATCTGTCATTTGTTAATTCTCCTTAACCTTAATTCAACTAAAACACAGTGCCTTTAGTGCATTCTTGGTCCACATGCAGAAATAAAAGTTATAGCCAACACAAACTGTATACATAATGTACATGCCTCAATCAATGTGTAAATGTCTGTGACCCAACCATTTTTTAAAAATTTTTTGGTCAAAAATGACTTTCTCCCACCACAGACGCTGCCACATTTGAATCACAAAGGTCGGTTACAAGTTGTTTTCTCACTAAGCAACGCAAATGTTTCTGTCTGCGGAGGAGAGCTCTCTATTGAAAAGATGCAAGCAACTAATTTATGTTTACTGCCTAGTGCCTAACCAGACAATTAAGGCTTGGCGAAAGGCTGAAATTACAACACGCATGAGCTGTTGCGGCCTGCTTGGTGGGGCGAAAATATAGGAGACGTCTCTGTTTTCGGGTAAGCGCTGATGTATGCGGACATTTAGCTTGTTGAAAATTGGGTTTGGGTGGTAATACAATCCATATGTCCCTTTATACTTTGATCAATCCTTCTTCTGTTGTGCCTTTCTAACAGCCGTCATTATTAAACTAATACTATTTTGGTATTTTACACAGTAATATATTTGTCAAAGACACTGAAATTGCTGTTAGAAAGGGTTTTATTTCACAATCCAGCACCTGCACCCAATCTCTGGAGGCCATAACTTCTCGTATTCTCACCATATTCTGAGACAGGCATTCAACCAACCCTTTCTTTCCGGAACACATCATATCCATGGAATTGAGTGCCGTGTCAGACCCACGCAGCGGGAGTCCACAGCGCAGAGCTTGGGTTTCTGTTGGCTTCAACAACCCGCTGCAATTTCCACTGTGTCATTTCCTCCCAAGGTCAAAGAGAATCATGGCACTTCCCATTGGTTTGCCAAAAACTGGTCTTCCTCCTCCCAGTTTCCACCAATAACCTTATCCTGTTTGCCATAGAGTTTGTTCCCATGCTAGCAGGTATTCTCAGTGAAAAGAGTGAATGGAGACAGCAAGGATTTGTATGTCAGAGCATCTGGAGTAGCTTTTAAGTGGAGATGACATAACAAAGATGACATCATCCCCTGTGAATACGATTTTGCTCCCTGTAATTAGCGTATCGTTCTCAGTACAGAGGCTTGTAAAACACGTACTTAAGTCCCAGGCGTGCAGATGCAACTTCTGATCTGTGCAACAGACTGTTATATGGCAGAATTTAAGTGGAAGGAGGAAGGCCCGAGCGACAATAGCAGTTTTATTGCAATAAACCTGTATTTAAGTATGATCGTTTCAGTCTGAAGCTTATTCATTTCACTTTTGTTGTGAAAGGGCCTTTAAATTTTATATTATTTAATATTATTAATATTAAAAAACAAATAAGTAAGCCCAGCCCAGGTGAGAAAAAGTAACACTAAAGTTATGTGACGTTTTAAATTAACTTAGTAACACAAGTAGTTTTTTTTAGGGGAAAAACACAATAAAACAAAAAAACTTTTGAAGTTAACTTTTATTTTGACCACGATTTGGCCATCTGGGGGGGGGGGGGGGGGGGGCAGAACTGGGCCCTCATTAAATTATGGAATAATTGTTAAAAAATAAATAAAATAGGCATATTTGTGGGAAAAAAAATTAATAATATTTGAGTTACATAAAAGCTTTTTATTTGTTTTCTTCCTAATTGTCCTTGAAATAGTGGTAAAGAACCCCCCCCCCCCCCCGACCCCCAAAACAAAAATGGTTTGGCCACTGATCAAAATTTGATGTCATTTGATTTGAAGTTCAGTAGGCTAACGTTACGCTCAAAAAATGTCCGTTCAGCACAAGTCCGGTGCTCAGGAAAGAGAAGAAGCAAATAGAGGCCTTAGAGATGTCCTAAACAAATATTTTTAAAAAGGTGGTGAGTCTGGTGATGGTGAAGCTGAAACTAACGTTAGTATTTGTCAACGTAGAGCAAGGTAAGAACAGCGCAGCCAACGTTTATGAGTGTTGTCAAAGACCCGTTACTTCGGTAGCTGCTACCAAGTCGGTACAATTTTTTTTCCCAAGCGCCCTAAGTTCATTGTTGCATAGCAACGACAGGACAGACGCCACGGGAGAGCAAGCGCTCGTGGAAAGGAGAAAGCGGTGCGAACTGCGCTCTCCATGATGACGAGGAAGTATCAGCAAAGAATTTATTGATTTCTAGCCCTTGCATTAGCTTTACTACTAGATATTTATGGAGATGAGAAATAAAAAGCCGGCTGCTCATGCTTAATTAAAAGTGAAAGCACACTTTTGATGGACAAAAAATAAGATTATCTTGTCCCGGGCCCAGGCAAGACTGTCAGCTGGTATGTTCTTATGTATTCATGAATGAACCGGTCTACTGAAATATGTTATGACATCCGCTTCAAGTTCAAAGACAAAATTCTAAAAATGGCTGCGCGCTTGTTTCTCTGGTGCATAAGGTCAATAGGAGCGCAGAACCTAATGAAGCAATTAGTGAGACAACAACAAACCACTACCCGGCAAACACATTTACGTTGTGGCAACGTCTGTGGCACGTTGCATTTCTGCTATGGCAACGTCGCTGTGTACGTGCTCGCAACATTGTAACAACGTAGAATTGTAAGACGCGACAGGGCTGTAGCAACGTTGTTGCGCGACATTCAGCAACTGAGAGACGACGTTATGACAATATTTTTTTTATGATATATAGGCCTATAGATATCCCCGATTTAGCATTTTATGTTTTGAGGTTAATTTTTAATTAGTCAGATTATATATAGGCCTAATTTTTAAATATCGTTTATCCTTATTATTATTTAATGGGGCTATCAGTAGGCTAAATCCTAATTATAATCAACACCTGAAAGTGTACACTTTGAACAGTAAAATTGACAGAAGTTTACGTTAATTCAACTTTATTACAACTGCATATGGCAATCAAATTGCTCTTCCAAAAGTCATACATTTGTGAAAAAAAAGAAATAAACGAATATACATTTTTTTAAGTATAATAAATGAAACATAAAAAGCAAAGATCAGAACATTTAATGAACAAAACCGGGTTCTGTACACGGCAGACAGTAGTCGAAAGCCGGGGGATAAAGGTTCCTGTAACTTAACTGGGATCAGTCCAGGAAACATCCACAAAAACAGAGGAGCAAAGAAACGAATGAGACTATATAGCAGACAAATCAAATGAAAAACTAAACAGTGCGAGCGAGGCTACATTAGTCACATTAGAAAATAAAGTTGTAGGTTGTGTTTGAATGATTACTTATCTTATTTAGCTGAGGTAGGCTAAATTAAACGCAATACACGTATCCTTGCTCGATGAAGAATGAGACACAATGAGGGTTGAAATTTAAAAGGCTGATTTTCGCGCTTCAGGGCAGTGACGAGTAGCCTACACATGTCGTCCACTGATCTACATATTAATGACATTATCATTATATAATCAGTGATGTAGTCCTGTAGTTGTCAAGACACCATATAGGCACAACCTTAAGCAATGGCCCTGAACAGTGGTTTAATGTCAACATTGTACACAACACTGTAACATGGTGGCAGGCAGTATTATAGGCAACTTGGCTATTTATAGGCAAGACAAGTAGTTTGTTTAGGCATGATTTGTAGGGAATTACAAACCTGCGCACATATATTCAAACGCACATAACTATAGAATCAATTCTTAATGCGCATGTAAACACCATCAGCGTTTATCACAGAAAGTTGGGTACGTTGTACTAACGTTCTGTGTTTGCTGGGTACTTGCTCCACAGTCCACACCACACACATCATCTTTGTTTTTAAAAAATATATATTTTCAAGATGCCATGATCAAAATTAACTCTAGAGATTGTTTTTGTTTGCTAGCCACCATTTCTATCCCGCACGTAAATGCAGCTCAGGTCACTGAACGTGTCATGATGATGTAAAACTCCTTAGGACTCTTCTTGAGTGCGTCCATTTTTAACGCGTCTTGACCGTAGGCCAGTCTGACATTAATGACAACTGAGATCCTACAGTGTGACATGGTTTACAGCGGGGATCATGTTCGTGCAGTCTGACAAGCAACAGTTGTAAAGGACTATTATAAATCATACAGTATGCACCCGACTTAACACTGGATTAGAATGTGCTTTGTAGCTCTACATTTCTGTTCACATTAAATTCAAGTTTGGTGTCTGTTCGAGCTCTTGTCTATAACATAATCTAAATGTCATGGCAAGTGTTAACAAGAACATCATTTTTTTCTTTGGTCTTTGCAATGAAACAGACGCTTCTTTGTCTGAATGGGATAAAATATGACAGTTGGCCGATGGAAAAAATAAAGATTTCCATGCGTAATGGGATTCAGCTGTGGTTCTAATCAAAGGAAGATGACAGGAAATGTGACAAAGCTGAAGCAAGATGGTTCAAACAATAGCTACAGAACACTGTCTTTAAACAAACCTTCAATCAGGCTACTTTTATTCAGTCTGTGATCTCTGTCTGTTCTCAGAAGAGAAAAAACTTACAAGGAGACCTGGAAATTATACAAACTGCTGCAGAACATCAAATAAGACCAAAATAACTTGGCTATGACAAAGACTTCTCATGCTGCTTTTACTACCACAATTCTCATTAATTTCTCTGGTTGTTATTTTAGGCATGCTGGGAAAAAGCCTGAGAGTGGGTTCTTCCGTATGTTGGACTTCCATGGTGGGCATCGCTTTAGCTGCTGCTGCATGGAATTGTTTATTACAGGGGAGGCATAATGGTAAGTAGTTTCAACCCCTCAGACACATACCAACCTATCATCTGCATGACCAGCCACTACATGAATATCACTGCATGCCATAGACTTAATGTGCATCAAAACCGATGATCCACTTTATTCTGACAGTCTTGTGCGTAAATGTACGAAGAACATACTAGCTGGTTAAAGGTGCAGTAAGTGATTTTTTTTTTTTAGAAACACTGTTGATATTTGAAATTGACACCCAAACAAACACACCTCTTCCCAAAAGAAACAGACCCCTCCCTTCATTGCTCCGCCACCCAAAACAACAAACACGCCGTGTAACACCGGCAACCACTGGCAAGTATGGATGATTCAGCATTGATTCAACAATAACAGCATATCTTGGTTCTATGAAACAGCAAAACTAATGTTACTCACGGAGCCGCAACCTCTGTGTCCGTTTTCAAGCTTTCCCGCTCTCTTGCGTCTATCTTTCCAATATTAATGCAGGTCCTAGCTCTTACCTGATCAAAACAATTCTTATGCCCGGTAAACATTGCACAATTTTGGGCTGTCCCAGAGGAAATATTTCTCTGGTAGTGGCAGTAAAAGAGATTCAAAGATGGCCATTGGTCACAGTCTTGCGACCAAAGCCAGCGATCATTTTCAGACAGTGTCATTAATTTGATCATCTCACAGTGTGTTTGGTGCTTTGACCTACACGTCTAATGACTAGCTAATAAAAATACAACATGAAATAGCATATTTATCAACACGACATGACGATAAAATTTAAAACGACTTACCTTAAGTTCCACTTACAAAATTGGCAGGCCAAGTTGGCCTCTTTTCCCTAGTCATGACCGCTTCTATATTCTCCTCTTTCGCTTCCTCCTCTTTTTTCAGCACACATAAAAACCACAGTTGCCAAAGTGAGATTCATCTTGCTTTATTTGTTTACCAATAGTGCATGCTAATGACGTTTTATTCTTCTATACTTATTTTTATAAAAGACAAAAGACAGAGAATACCTGTTTTTCTTTTTGGTGATTATCTGATTATATTTTAGCAGAAGACATGCAACTCTTTGTCAGGTAATGGAAGGGATGATGTTATGTTGAAGATAAATTGCAAGGAATGTTTCTCATAAGAGTATTGTGGTCTGTTTTTATCTCTTTTAAATCCCAAGACTTTCCTGTTACTGGCAGTCAAAACACTCACCACAACAACCTGCTTAGACTCAAACCACATAAAGAAATAATAATAAAAAAACAACCGTTTGGAAGTGGGAGTAATTTGTCTAAGGTGCTTGGACATGTACATGGGGGAATATTCTTTTGTTCGGAAAATGAAGTGATGAATAGAAAGATGAGATAGCAAAAAAGAATTTGGCTTTATTTAGCTTTTGGATGCAAATAAATGCAAAAACCCCCAAAAAACTAGGGACTTTAAGATTTGGTTTCACTGAATATCATTTTCTCTGGAATATTTTAGGTTCATCAGTGCCAAGAAAACATTCCAGTCATCTGGAAATGTCACATTTTAAAAATATGATACATTTAAGAAAGTAAAGCAGTATTTTTTTTCATTTAAAAGAAACCATAACAATATAATATGTGAATTTTTGTTAGTTCATTTGTATTTTCTCTGAAGTTAGGTACTCAAGAGTTTTGTCCAAGAATAGCTTGTTTGGATTCATATGGTTATTGGTAATTTAGTCATTCCACATTCCTCACAGAGATCAGACTGCCCCGTTTATCTTAGCTGAAGCCAAATCCCTTTCAGAGCCTGTTTATAACCCGCCATCATTCAAGCCACTCATGGATTACTGTGTGATTCATGTAGTGCAATATTATTATTTACAGAAATACAGCATATTTTGGATGTAATTATAGACTGTAATTACTGAAAAACAGCCTTTTCTTTTAAAATACCGATAGCAAGACATTTTTGAGTTGAATGAGGTTCCAGTGAATCATACATAATAGTCAAATGTAAAGAAAACAAGGGTCGTCTCATTGAGGATTTAACAAACAAAATTCTTGAGTGCTATAAAAATGGTCACCAAAAAGAAAAAAGTGGTATTGCACAATCTTTTACATTTTATAGTTAAACTAAAAAAAAATCAATTAATTCCAATCATCAAAAGTTTGGGCTCAGTTAGAATTTTTTTCTTCATGTTCTTGAAAGAAGTACCTTATGCTCACTAAGCTTGTGTTTAGTTGATCATTAAAAGCAGTAATAATGTGTAATATTATTATTATAATAAAAAAAACTGTTTTCTATTTTAATATATTTTAAAATGTATTCCTGTGATGCAATGCTGAATTTTCAGCCTCATTATTTCAGTCTTCAGTGTCACATGATCCATCAGAAATCATTCTAATATGCTTGATTTGGTGCTCAAGAAAGACAGTGCTGCTTAATTTTTTTCCAGAATTCTTTGATGTAGAAAATTTAAAAATACATAATTCATTTGAAATGGATTTTTTTGTAACATTATTAATGTCTTAGCTGTCACTTTTGATCAATTGTAATTCATCCTTTTTTGAATAAAGGCATTAATTAAAAAACAAATTCTGACCCCAAATGTATTAAATACATTCGTCAAATTGATTAATCGCGATTAATTGGATCTCACAAGAAAGTTTTTGTTTACATAACATATGTTTGTATATATATTATTATATTTATATATATTATAAATATGTGTGTGTGAGTGTGTGTGCGTGTCTACATATATATATATATATATATATATATATATATATATACTGTATATATAAATGCACACACACAGACACACACACACACACATATATACATATAATATGTATAAATATAATAATATATATATATACAAAATACATATGTTATGTAAAAAAAGACTTTTATGTTAGATTGACAGCACTAATAAAAAATATATTTAATTTTCAACTTTTTTTTCTCTATGGACATGTTCTTTTAAAGTGGGCTGCCATCTTGGAAATGACATCCAATGATGCCGGATGTCTGACCTTGAGCACGATTCCAGTGGTTGTTTTAAAGAAGGAGGTGGGAGAATTCCTAGTTGTTTGGAACACAGCATTAGAGAAACTATGGGGGTGGGTGAAGTTTTTGCACAGCCTTATGGGAAGTGATGACATATCAACCTCAAAGGGCAAGTCTGGTCCAGCCATCCCGGGTGAGGGCATGTCTGCGGTCTTTCTTTTGTGTTCACGCACAAACACGCACACACGCGCACGCACACACACACACACACACACACACACACTCACTCACTCACTCACTCACTCACACACACACACACACAAGAACACACACACTCACTCACTCACTTATACACACACACACACACTCACTCACTCACTCACTCACACACACACACACACACACACACACACACACACACACACACACAAAAACACACTCACTCACTCACTCACTTATACATACACACACACACACTCACTCACTCACTCACTCACTCACTCACTCACTCACTCACTCACTCACTCACTCACTCACTCACTCACTCCCTCACTCACTCACACACACACACAAAAACACACTCACTCACTCACTTATGCACACACACACACACACACACACACACACACACACACACACACACACACACACACACACACACCTTACTCACACAAAACGAACCTGAATGCAAGGCCTGTGTCATGAGAGAAAATAATTTTTTCTTCCTTGCTGGACTTGAATAAGAAGAGGGAGGCAGAAATCTCTCCAAAGACATGTTGACAGTTTTGTGTCCCTTCTTGATTGAATTATTCATCCAGAACAATAAAACTTGACCTTGAAGTTTTGCTTTACCAAAAAGGTTTTCGTTTTATGCACTGTAGAACAGTAAAATGAACTGGAAATCATGTCCTCTGCAGAAAATATTACTGTCGTCTTATAATATGCTAAATGAATGCCCGCTCTTCAAATGCAAGGATGTTTTTTTGTGTGTTTTTTATGAACAATTTTTATATGTCTACTGTGGTTTGTTATTTTATAGTTTGTCTTTTAGTGATTCTGGGTGTATTTACTGTAGAAAAATGCTGGGAAATGTTGTGTAAGTTATATAACATTTTCAATAAAAGAAGGAATAGTTTGTGCACCATAATGCAAGGGTGTATTATGGGAATTGCACTGTAAAACAAATAACAAGGCTTTGAAATCATTCCCCGTGACTTCATACGATCACACAACAATAACCCAACTTAGAACTGAGACCTATAAAAGAAATGTAGTTTCAGTGAGGTCACACACCCCAATGAATCACATCGATTTTAGAAAAGGCTGTCTTACTAAAAAGGTAATGTCAAATTGGCCAGATGTCCCTTTCTCTCGCCTCACGTTTCCTTTGAAACAAAAGAAATTCTTTTCCCAGCTCCAGTTCGTCCATGCATCATATCTCAAAGACAGTTATGTTCTGATAGTGCTCTGTCAACCTCCCCCCATTAAACACCTGGATGATTGTACGTAAGGCTGTTAACAACTCACAACAGACTTTCCATTAAATGATAAGCCTTTCTTTCAAGGCTGGACTAGCAGGGGACACACAGATAGTTGACTTTTAACCCTGTCAAGTAGCCGAGAGAGCCAGTAAAACCACAGGGAGTTATGCATGGAATAAGCATCAAAATCCAGCTTCCTAGAAAGGATTTTTAAAGAGAAAAATGCAGAGGCAAAGCACAAGAGCGTGAGAGGGAATAAACTAACATAAACCCTAATCAAAAACCCTGTTTAGTCTGTTTTCTATATTTGTTTTGGGATGTCTGTTTACTTGGAAAGGGAGGTCATTGTTAAGCTGCGAGTGTGTTTGTGAACTTTACTGCTGGAAAGCCCTAGAGACCCTTCTGGATGCCATGCTGATGTTGTTAAAGTTATACTGAAGTTCACCTAAAAATGAAATTCTGTCATTACTCACCCTTCTGTGAACTGGATTAAATCCAGCTCAACAGAATGATTCGTTCAAGAATCACTACTTTAGAAGAATGTGCTAAACAAGTGCTAGGGTGGATGTAAAGATTTTCAACTGAATAACAACTAAATTTTCTCTCATAAAAGCTTTTTTATGGCCTCAGAAGACTGATTGTACTGTGAGTGTTGTATGCACCATTTGTATCTTCTACATAATTTTTTGATTGAACTTTGAAAGTGCACATTTATTATTCGTTCTTTGCAATTACAGTACATTTCAAACTCATCCTTTTGTTTTACAGAGAAGAAAGATCAGGCAGGTTTGGAACAACGTCACGTGAGGGTGAGTAAATATAATGACACTGTTTTAATTTTTTGGGTCAACTAATCCTTTACTTAATGGTGGAAAAATTTAATTAATTCATTTATGCACCCTGTTGTTGTTCCACACCTATGTGACTTCCTTTATTTCCTTCAGATCAGTTATTAAACGATTTGGTGAAAAGATCCATCTCAACTTAAAGGACAACTCCGGCGCAAAATGAACCTTTGGTCTAATTGCACATTGGTACATAGTCAACCGTTCTCTGAGATTTGTTTTCATGATTATTGAATGTAAAGAGTTTATCTCTAAAAACTTTTTAGCTTATAACACTAGTATATAGGGCATAGATTAATGAAAATAAAAATCGCTAGTTAATACCACTAACAAGGCTCAAAATAGCCCAACACTAACACGGTAGCATAAATGAGGATCCCTACATGCAAACTGAAGCATTGAGAACGTTGTAAGTGTACAGATAGTTTAATAAGAAGATATTTAATAAAGACAGTCCACTTCGCGTATACAGGCAGGAGCCATCTTTGGAAAACAGTCTCGACCAGTCGAATCATGAACGCAGAGCCAAGTACGCTGAACTGAATGAGATTCCAAGACAGTTCAGTGCACTTGGCTCGGAGAAATCTCAGAGAACAAATCTCAGACAACGGTACCGTTGACTATGTACAAATGTGTAATTAGACCAAAGGTTCATTTTGCACCGGAGTTGTCCTTTAACTGATTCTTACGAGAATCACTGCTTCTCTTACCAAAGTGTTTTTAGTGAATAATGACTATAGTTTCTTTCACAAAACTTTTTTTTGGCATCAGAAGACAATGGATGTTCTTTTATCGTGCTTTTGCATCATTGTTGAAGCAAGTTCATATTTATTTGTCATTCTTTTTCATGCAGTTACAGTATGATTCTTCAAAATCCTCCTTTTGTGTTAAAGGGAAAAAAGTAAGTCATATGGGTTTGGAACAATGTGAGGGTGAGTAAACAATGAAATGATTTAATTTTTGGGTCAACTTATCCTTTAACTGGCGGTGAAACCAATTAAACAACCCAGGTGTAACAGTAGTCCTAAAATTACTGTCACCCACAAGTTCGAGCTTGAACCGACTCTTGACGTGCTGTGAGCGCAGACAGCCGCTTGCGTTTCAACAAGGCATTACACGGATTCAGGAAAATGTATGCACTTGTATTCATGCACATCCACATACGTAGAGTTGAATAGGGTCAAGAAAAGCTATGTGTGCAAAAATATACAACTACAACTCCAAGACATGACATCAACGACTTGACATTCTCCTTTCATCTCGTTCTGTTTGACTGGGTGTAAGAGGCAATGTAGGCCTGTTTATCCACTCTCTTGCATGGATCATCCCAAGAAAGCGGGGTCATCTCAAGGACCACGATCAAGGCATCTGCCTAACAGCTGCAGGACAGCTCATTGAGGGGGTGGAGGGTTGTCCGGGCTCATGCCCTGGAACTCCAGCGCTCAACTTTGGAGACGGTGAACTTGAATGAGCCCTTTCTGCCTGTTGAAAGGCTTGGTTTTGTGCTCATGGCCTGAGGCACTTTGCCTTCCTCGAAATGTCCCATTTTCCACAGCACGGGCAAGTGGAGAACCCTGTGGTTAAATTAACTCATATAGTGCGCAGTGTAAAACTTTTCTTATTCAAGGCTTTCCCTGAATCCTAGGATCTACTTTTATGAGAGAAACCACAAAACTGTTCTCCAAACAGCATCATGGTCAGGTTTTACCATAGGAGAGAACCAGGCAAGGGTGAAAAAGTGCCTCTTTGAGTGCATTAAAAACAGTCCGGCTGAGCCAGGGAGGAAGCTTTCATCGGTAGCTCAATTCACACATAAGGTTAGATCATTATGTAATTATTCAATATTCATTTCCCCTTTGAATTTACAACAAAAGAAATGACATGAAATGATTACTGAAAGCCAGACAAGCTGGTGACGGAAAATATTTTAAAGAAAGACAAAAGCATTCCAGTATTGTTCAAATAAAAATACCTTAAGTCATTGAATGGAAAAGATATGAAGGGGGGTTGTTAAATCAGAGAGTAAGAATTTGAGAAGCCCGAGCACATATGGCTGGAGTCATGGGGCGTAATTGCTCCCAGGCCTGTTGCAAAAGGAGGGAAGAGAGGTAGCTGTACAAATAGCGCTATGAATCATGGGATTCATATTTTTCCTAACAGGCTATCAGACTCGAGCACCATATTTGGACAGTCTGAAAAGCCCTGAGAGTTGTCTGGACACTTGAAAACCTTCAAAACGTCTTAATTAAAAACCTGGAAGACCGAATGGAGCATTAGCGCAGAAGTATAGATAAGTTTATTGACATACAATGGATCAAGGCAATGGATTTCTAGTAAATGTTGACACAGCCCAGCGTATCTGCTCTGCCCCTAATTGCTGTCAGTCTCTAGTGACCAAGTGAAAAAGAGAGAGGCCTCCGTACAATGGACATGAGCCCCTGCTCATTACAGCAGCACTAGCTTATATAACGAAACACACAGTGCAGCACAATCACATTGGGGGCCACTGAGTCCCTGGAATGCTGTATTACACATCCACAGTTAGGGAAAGGGTGAGAGAGAGACAGAGAGGGAGAGACAAAGATTGAGATTGAAAGAGACAGAAAAGCCAAATTCTGATATTTCAGCCTCATCGGCCTAATGTCTAATTGTACAAAAACGTACAGTGTGATCAGTGAAGTCTGGCACCTGAACAAATGAGCATGGTTTCCGAATGATCAACCAATGAAATATTTCATTGTTGAATGAAATATCATACTATATTTTTTATGAGTGTAGTTAAGTATTATTAGATTGCATTTATGTTGCATCCTAAAGATTTGTGTAAACACATTTTGTAATTTTTTTTTATTTTTTATTGTCTCATCATTTGACAACAAAAACGTAAAAAAAAAAAAAAAAAAAAAAAAAATGCATTCCTTTACATTGCTAAAAGAACCGGAACAGTTAAGAGAAATAAGAACCAAAACTGTACAATTTTTGTATGATTTCCTATTCCAATGCAACAAAAAATAGGCATTTAGCTAACAATGAATTATGCTCTAGCATTGTTTATTTCTGCTTGTTTTAGCGTCAAATTCAATAAAGGAATTATGCAAACCAGGTAACAGCATAAACACAGATAAAATATGCTGACCCTGTATTGCAGGCGATTGGTGAAAAGGTTCAGGGTTTTCAAATGAAATTTGGTATGCAACTGTTTAGGTAGTTCACCCCAGGTCTTTGAGCACAAATTCAGCTTGTTTCTAAGGTATTTTGTTTATTTGCATCTTGGAATGATTTTGATTACAATCTAGGGAACGGGGATCAAAACAGGCCGAGAGGGAAATGTCTGTCTCACTCTGGTTCTCATCGGTGCTTTAGTTTATTCCCAGGGCATGTTTAAAAACAACCCATCATTTTTCTTTTTGTTCCAGTTCATCCAGAGATTTTTGCTTACCCTGTGTCTAAACACCATCACCTAAATGTGTACAATAATTAAAACAGGTGGATATACACTAGCATAATAATAATAAAAAAAGCATCCTAAGTATTTTATTACAGGGTGTATGAGCAGTATGCAGCCATTAGTTACTTACTGGTCATCAGTGCTACGTAAATGTGAGTGTTTTGCCAGGAATTCAGAGGTGTCTGTGCCATTCCGAGGAAAAGCTCCCACCCTTTTCCTGTCATTCTTTCTCATATTAGCATCATTAAGACGCATAACAGTGCTGGTAGTCATTCCTCAATGCCCTGTAATGCTGTGTACATTATCGTAGCTCTGTGCACTGCATGCACGTTTTCTTGAGAATTAATTTTGGAATTGTAGCTTAAGTCAGAAAGGAGAATGGTCTAAAGGGGACAGTTCTCCCAAAAATGTGAACTCTGCCATCAATTACCCTTGTTCTCAGTCGATTGTAAACGTTATCCATTTGAATCAAGTGGATTTATCCACGTCTTGTAAAGAGACACGATCAATTTATTGTATATGATGATGAACAGATTTAACTTTTATTTATATACAGATGTTGATCAACGTTCATACATAAAGCGCATCAAATGTGGTAAACGGAAGCTCAAAATTTCTTGCTAACTATGTATAAAGAGGTTGTGTCTCTTCAGAAGACTTGGATTAAACAGCTCGATTAATTTATATTTCTTTTACGACCTCTTAATGAACCTTTTGAAGCATCAAAGTTTTGATTAAATTAACTTACGATGGAGGGACAGAAATCTCTCAAGTTTTATTAAAAAATCTTAATTTGTGTTTCCAAAATGAACTAAAGTCTTATAGATTTGTAACGACATAAGAGTGAACAATCTCTTTTAAAAGGGATTTTGTAAGAAGAAACTGAGTTTTTTTTATTTATTATTTTAATATGTTCCTTGAGGCTCACTTATAATGCTAGTCAAATATTTGCCATTATTTTCAACCCACATTCTGTCCTTCTGTCTGAAATGATTTTTTGAATGGGCATCATTAGTTTTTTTATTATTATCCAAATAAAACTGTTATTTGTAGACACTGCAGCAGATGGTATCTTCATCTTTAAATGTAAGTTTCTTTCCAAACTTTCCATTACACTGTGCATTGTTTACACAAAAATCTCCAGTCATATGCTCCTAACAAACATAATTCTCTGACATGATCTGGGACTGGATGCATCAAAGAAAATGTTGCTTTACTTTTCTATTTGTCCTGTTGTCGGCAAACTGATGCGGTTGGAGTATGTCCGAAATTGAACAAGCATCTGTACACTGTATTTAGTACAGAGTCAGTGTCAGTAATTATTAAAGCAATACGCCCCGCAAAGCCGTGTTTTATAGAGGATTTAGAACAGCTAAGGGGCTTTGTTAGGCACGACACGGAGCGGACTTTGGAACTTTGTAGTTCCAAAGAGGTTGCCAAGCAACACATGCAGCAACAAAGAATCACAAAGGCAGTTGCACAGTAATACTAATGTAATGCGGTCACAGGTGTATGTTTGTTGAGTAATTTACAACGGCTTCGAACGCGGCTCAACCAATTAGAATCAAGGACCGGAACTATCTGTTTTATAAAAAGGACTCTTTGCTTTTGATGCAATGTGATGCTCACGTTTTTTGTAGACAAGTGTCAGCTATTAAGCGAGTAGGTGGGGCCTACAGTGCGATGATGTAAAACTATTGGTTAATGTCGTGTTCTAGAGGCAGTCAAATGGAAATGTCATAAGCCGCGTTTCCACCGCATGAAATTTCCCCAGGAACTCGGGACTTTGGGGTGCTACTCGGTGTGTTTTGACCGCAGGGACCAGGGTCTAAATGAAGTTCCGGGTAAAAATTTACGACGAGTCTAAAAAATACGACCGATGGGCCGACAATGAGGTTCAGGCTTTATTAAGCTTATTTGCGGAGGACGAAATCCAGCGGGAACTGGAACGTCTCTCGCAGTCCTATGTCACCGGATTAATTTGCCTAAACTTCATGGTATTTTAGACTGCGATGGAAATGCAGACAGTAACAGGTCTGGGGGAAAAAGTTCCTAGGACAAATTGTTCCAGGTCATTTCGGTGGAATCACAGCTATAAATCCTTTTGAGAAGACATTTTAATATTGTAATACAAATACCTGTCAAAAGATCAAGGAAAATGTTATATATCATGTCATAGCCACTTTAAACATGCATGTGGCCTTAGTTTAGAGAATAAGAATAAATTCTAGCTTTTTGTGTTTGAAAATTACATTTACAAAGAAGGTAAACTCTTGTATCATGAAGATTTATTGATCGGTGGGAAGAAGTGTTCGATATGAGATGTTTCAGAGTTTCCAGGTGCTGACTCTAAAGTGCGTTGGAAAATATTTCCACAGCATTAACATTTCAGGTGCATTCGCCTGGAGACTGGCAAACACACCTGAGATTGGCAAGATGTGTGGAAAAATATTGCTGCAACCATAAAAGGCCTGACTCCTAGTTCCATTTATTGCACAACGGATTTCACGGCCATATCTGCCGTTTGTTTGCGTTGGCCCGTGTACGATCATATCTTGTGTGGTGATGGATTACGCAGCGGAGCCAGAATGTGTCATATTAAGCAAGCTTTCAAAACAGCACTAGGTAAAACCAAATAGCAATGAGTGTTACCAAGTGTGTTTTATGATTAATCCAGACTTGCTGATTCATACCTTTTAGGAGTTTCTCTTGCTTTGCAGGCAGAACCAGCACCAACCGCTCTCACCTTTTTTGCGGTCTGGATGGATTCTCTTCAAGGCAGGAGCCCTGTAGTCTAAAGAGGGATTGGACTTGATTTGTTCTTCCCTCTTGACAAATGACATAAATACACATTAAGCAGTGAAAGCGTTTGTTTTAGGAACTCTTTTAAAACATCTCCAGAGGCCAAGAAATGCTCCATAAAACAAAGAAGTTGTAGTGCTTTTCAAGCTAGGATGGGGAGTGGGGTGTAGAGGAATGGAGCCTGATTGAGGTTTTGGAAGGGAGTGGAGGAGCTCTGGCCACATGAAGACGCCCAGTTGCTTGCTCTCAGGGACTTTGACTTTGTGATTTCTCACGTCATTGCTCAATGACACACCCACACCCTTCACCGCGTTCAGACATGCCGTATGATACGCGCTTTGCTCTAGACCACAGCTCAGCGGGCCCTGCAGTGTCTGTGGTGCTGATCGCTCTCTGGGATAAATCAACTTAAGTCATTCTGATGAAGATATAGTGGGAAAAGTTCTTGTAAAAGGAGAGAGGCTGTAAAAGGCCCTGGTTACTAAAACCAAACTAATACGTTTCAGGGGTTGGATAGTCTCAGCCTCAGATGACACAATATTGAACCGCCCACAGTCCATTTGAAACTCCACTTCAGGAGTTTCGAAGTCGTGATGTGATTGGTTGAATTCTACAGGATGTCCGGGTGACGTGTGTGTTGCGTTCTGTAACGGTCGGCCAGGAAACAAATGCCGTGACGTCAAAAACCCCTTGTGGAAAAAGAACGGCGTTGTGTTTAGAACTGACAATGAGCGCTTATGAGGATCAACTAAACGCTTGATTTTCAAAAGTATGTGACATTCGTGGCTCCATTGTTGCAGTAAACTTGCACAACGTTCTTGAATAAATTATTTATTAGATGCACGCTGGTCTGTTATTGTAGGTGTCACAGTTTGTAGCAAACACGAAGACGAAGATGAAGGATCAATAATACTTTTAATAATACTCTTAGGTAACAGGAACAAAGCTCTAACATCCACAAAGCATTGACGAGTCAAGACAACCTGAACAGAAACAGAGACAACTTAAATACAAGTGATAATGGCGAACACAACTGAACTATGAGTAATCAATTTATAACCATGACAACAAAGTAAGGGAAACAGAGCAAACTGAAAACAAAGTCCAAACTGTATGTGTATGTGACAGTAGGAACTGTAGGGACGTCATTATATTTTCACGCCTCTAAACATGATGCGGAACAAAACAAACAGTGATTGGTTGCGGACAATGTCAGTCAAACGTCTTCTTGGGCGGTCCAATATTGTTTGAGGCACAAACACCACTTTGTCTGTGAAACCGACTATAGGCCTACTTCGGATCACTGCTATTTATTTAGTCTATTTTTGTAGAGTTTCAGATCAATCAACTCTTAAATGTCATGACCCCCCCCCCCCCCCAAAGGTTGTCACTTTACATGTTGGCTTCTTCCTGTTTAAATTGGCAGTTTGTGGCTGTTAGCTGGAATGTAGTCGAGACCTTTTGCTGTTTAGTCACGTAGTCTGGCTATGTGAGCTTAGGATATCTGGATAACATTGTTGTCATTGACCTCCTTGAAGTCCTGGACACCCGTGGGGTTTTTGCAATTGCCAGTGGAGCATAATCAAACTTTTTTTATTTTTTTATTTTTTTTTTTTTAACTCTGATGGATTCAGTTTCATCTCTCTAACAGGATTTTGGTGGTCTCCAGGAAAAGGGGGACGGAGAGGTTCACTTGCAGGCAATACGTATGACTCTAATCAGACGACTACTCTGGCCCTCTTTCAGTAACAGACAGACTCAAACGAGTAGAATGTAAACCAGAACACTAAGAAAATTATTCGGGATGAATAGAATGGAGAAGTCAAAGAAAGGAAAGAAAGAAACAGCCAGCTTTACACTGAAGGGTTGACAATCATGCTGGTGTGCACCTCTGTCTTTGTCTGCATGATTTGAAAATCATTGACATCCTATTTGTAATGCACTATGATTTAGGATGGACAGTATGCAAACTGACATTCTTCCTATGATGTGCAAGAATTGAAGTATCTAAATTAGGATTAGCATTCTGCAGGTTAAATTACACTAATCTATATTAGTTTCCCCCCTATTTACTGCTTGAACTCCATTTATTTGGACTCACTCTAAAGTTTGACAAGTCTTATTATTTTTTTTATTGGACATTTTAGTCTCAGAGCTAAATGTAAAGTTATTTCTGAAATGTGAATTAAAATAATAAGCTCTCAATAAACCAAATATCAATTGAATTAATTACATGATGTGCTGATTTATTAATCGAATTAATCATTATTATTACTGTGAACTTGTTTTTTGATACTGCTTATCACAAGTACAAGTACAGTTTTTGCTGACAAACGGCCTTATTCTGTGTACGATACGACCGAGATGGTGGTCTGAATATGGCTGGAGGTCTCAAATATCACCCATGTATGACATTTCGAAACAGAAGCAAATATTTGATGGATCTACAAAAGAGCTCAGTGTTTCAGACAAGAACCATTAGCTGTGAGTGTTTTTCAACTGTGAGAAAACACTAAGAGATGATATAGATCAGAGCTTAGTTTACATAGTTGCACACAACACTGAGATATCAGAAAGATCATTTTCCCTAAAATAACCCTTAAACATGTTCTGAAATCTTCCTGTAATCTAACTATATATGAGCTGCTACAGATACATTGTTTTCCATCTCGCATGTCTTTTCTGAGACAGACTTCACTGTTGGAAGATAGTGGGCTTTAGATTCCATCCCTTTGTGACTTAAGTGTCTTACTTTGCTTCAACATGCAGCTCAAGAATCATCGCTCTCTGTTAGGGTTGCTTACTTCCGAAAAGAAAAATGCGGGACAATCGTATTTTTTTTACAGGAAAATAAGGGACACTCAAAATATTTGTACTGTATCACACAGTAGCCTATACGTTATTTCAGGTTCGTATGTGTTTAAAAGGTTCTCAGACTGACATAAACACATTTGTTTTGCTTAACCTTATGTAGGCCTACAATTTAATTCTAAAACGAATTTTAAGGTCACACAAAACAGTCATATTACACACAAAACATAGTTCAATATAATAACATTTATCTGAAATAGAAAGCTTTTGTAACATTACACACTACATTTTAAAGAAATTAAATAAAGTAATAGCCTACTTTTATTCAGCAAGGACGCATAAAATGAATCAAAAGTGACAAAGACATTTATAATGTTACAAAAGCTTTTTTATTTAGGATAAATCGAGTTCCCTATCAGTCAGTCACTACAACGTAGGTCATGACTGACCAATAGGAATCTCGCTAGAGAGGCCAAACTGCTTCGAGTGAAACTAAAACAGGCCAATGCACATTGGTATGCAATCATTTGGATCAGCTGCGCGGCCTCGTTAGCGCGGGTATTTAACGAGCAGCTGAGCGATTGCACAGTTAGCTTTTTGCTTCGGAGCCAAACACTTCGTTGCCTCTACAGCTACAGTGAAAACTTTGACAGGCTTTTTTAGTTTCTTTTGGACCTCTTTCTTTTCGGTGCTGGGCGTGACAGCACGGCAGCGTGAGCAGCCTCCTCTTAAAGAGCAAACAAAAAAAGCTGCTTTTACGGCTGGTAAGATCTCCCAGCGCACAGTCGGGTGCACATTCCCCTGTGATCGCTGAGGCTGCTCCCCTGCGTGCTTCAGCACCAGTGAGAGTAGTCCCTAAAAAGAGCAAACACAGATAGTTTGCGTCTTTTTCAAGATGACGTTTTATCTTTGTGTTTCTGGATGCAGTCGTTACCTGGGGTGGCGGGATGGTCACGATCGCTGCCTTGTGTGTCTGGGCCTCGAACACGCACAGGCAGCGTTTTGGATGAGTCATGTACCCATTGTGGGAAGATGACCATCTCGGAGCTAAGGTCGAGACTCTCGTTCCTGCAAAGGGGCGGAGTCCCCGTGCCTGCACCTCGGTCCAACCCCCCTTCGCGGGTTGCTTCCGGCAGTGACATGGGTGACCTGAGGGTTACAGTGAGAGCGCTTCCTTCGGGGAACCAACCCCCTAGGAACCATCACTCCTCTCATGCTCCGCAGCCAGTTCAGCTGCCAACGGAACGCGCCGGACCATCCTCGAGATGTGTACTGGTCGTTTCGTTCGGCGCTCCCTGCGAAGACCAGATGTCGATCGCTGCATCGGAGGGTGGGTCAGACCGCTCCGCGGACGACGGCTCGGAGCCGCTGCCTCCTTCGGGTGTGCCAGCTGTGCCCGAGTCGGACCCGGAGATGATGGCCATGCTTTCCCGGGCCGCCAACAGGATCGGGCTCGTGTGGAACCCTCCACCGTGTCCCGAGCCCTCAAGGCTGGATGATTGGTATCTCGGGGTGGCGCGCGCTGGTTGTCAGGAACCCACCCCAGTGCCTTTCTTCCCGGAGGTGCATGAGGAGCTCACAGGGACGTGGACGGCACCTTTCACTGCCAGAAACCGTTCCGGTGGCTCCTCCTCCCTCACTACCCTTGATGGCGGGGCAGCTAAGGGATACACGCGTATCTTGCCAGTGGAAGGGGCTGTTGCTATGCAACTGTGCCCTAACTCCACTTGGCGTGGAGAACCGTGTCCTCCTTTGCGGGCCTGTAAGTACTCGTCGGACTTAACCGGCAAGGCTTACAAGGCCTGTGGGGAAGCTGCCTCTGCCATACACGCTATGGCGTTGTTGCAGGTTCATCAGGCTAAGGCACTGAAGGACCTGCACGAGGGTGGTCACGATCCGCAAGTTCTCCAAGAACTTTGCGCCGCGACGGACCTCGCGCTTCGTGCGACGAAGGTTACTGTGCGGTCTGTGGGTCGTGCAATGTCCACTTTGGTGGTCCAGGAACGCCATCTCTGGCTGTGTCTGGCTGACATGCGGGAGACCGACAAGCTCAGGTTTCTTAACTCCCCCGTGTCCCAGACTGGCCTCTTCGGCGACGCGGTCGAGAACTGCCCAGCAGTTCTCGGCTGTACAGAAGCAGACTGAGGCCATCAGACACATCCTGCCGCGGCGGTCAGCTGCTGCCTCCACCCCACCGCCTGCGGCTCCTCAGTCTGCTCGTCGCCGAGGGCGTCCTCCTGCGTCTGCCCCTGCTCCCGTGCCGCAGCAGCAGCCTCCACCTAAGCGGCGCCGTGGAGCCAGTCGCCACCCGGAGATGGAAGGGACTGCTCTCCAGGAGACGGTGACCGCATCGCTCCCTCCCCCGGAAGAGGGCCGGGTGGAAAATCCTTTTCCATTTTCCTTTTCCGTTTCCTTTTGTTTGTGTTCCGCCGCTGGCCTTAAAACCAGCGGTACCCAAATTTTCAATAAAAGAGCAGTTTCTACCATCTCTGGGTCCGAAGGGGACCCGGAGAGCAATGGGGGGACAGAATCCTCACCACTCTCATCCGCCTCTTCTATCGCCAGTGAGCAGCAGTGTGCAGTTCGAGAACGCCACCGAGCCAACTCCTGCACCTCCTGCCCTGTGGAACCAGGTAAGTGCTGCACAGCCCACACAGACCCCGCTACGGGCCGCCTCCCAGAGAGAGCCCCCCGAGCCGCGTTCCTGTGTTCCACCTCGCTGGCCCACTCCGGGTACGCCTGCGGTCCCTTTGGTCCCGCTTGCACGGTCTCTGGGAGCCTGGTTAGCGCACCTCAGTCTGTCTCATTGGCTCATTCGGACCATCAGGCTTGGTTATGCGATTCAGTTCGCCTGGCGTCCCCCCAAGTTTCGGGCCATCCACTCCACTACAGTGAGAGCAGCCGATGCCCATGTCTTGCGTGCGGAGATCGCAGTCCTGCTGGCGAAGGACGCGATAGAGCCGGTCCCTCCAGCCGATATGAGGTCAGGGCACTACAGTCCCTACTTCATTGTACCCAAGAAAGGTGGTGGGTTACGACCGATCTTGGATCTGCGAGTTTTGAATCAGCCTCCACAAGCTACCGTTCAAAATGCTCATGCAGAGACGCATTTTCGAATGCATCCGTCCCCAAGATTGGTTTGCAGCGATCAACCTGAAGGACGCGTACTTTCATGTCTCGATTCTTCCTCGACACAGGCCGTTCCTGCGCTTTGCGTTCGAGGGTCGAGCATATCAGTACAAAGTCCTACCCTTCGGGCTGTCCCTGTCCCCCCGTGTCTTAACGAAAGTCACGGAGGGGGCCCTTATTCCCATGAGAGAACAGGGCGTACGCATCCTCAACTATCTCGACGACTGGCTCATACTAGCACACTCTCGAGATCAGCTATGCGAACACAGGGACCTCGTGCTCAGGCACCTCAGCCAGTTGGGTCTTCAGGTCAACTGGGAAAAGAGCAAACTCTCCCCTGTGCAGAGGATCTCTTTTCTCGGTATGGAGTTGGATTCGGTCGCTCAGACAGCGCGCCTCACGGAGCAGCGTGCTCAGTCGGTGCTGAACTGCTTGAACATGTTCAAAGGCAGGACGGCGGTCCCACTGAAATTTTTTCAGAGGCTCCTGGGGCATATGGCAGCGGCAGCAGCGATAACCCCGCTCGGCTTGCTTCATATGAGACCGCTTCAGCACTGGCTTCACGGCCGAGTCCCGAGATGGGCGTGGCATCACGGCACTCACCGGGTGGCAATCACACCGGCCTGCCGTCAGACCTTCAGCCCGTGGTCAGACCTTTCGCTCCTTCGGGCAGGAGTCCCCTTGGAACAGGTCTCCAGGCATGCTGTGGTATTCACAGATGCCTCTGCCACCGGCTGGGGTGCCACGTACAACGGGCATGCAGTGTCAGGGGTGTGGACGGCTCCCCAACTGCATTGGCACATCAATTGCCTCGAGTTGCTAGCAGTACATCTCGCTCTGAGCCGCTTGAAAAGGCCGCTACGGGGCAGGGACGTACTGGTCCGCACGGACAACACTGCGACCGTTGCGTACATCAACCGACAAGGTGGTCTACGCTCCCGTCGCATGTCGCAACTCGCCCGCCATCTCCTCCTCTGGAGTCAGAAGCATCTGAGGTCGCTTCGAGCCATGTATGTCCCCGGTATGCTCAACCGTGTGGCCGACGAGCTGTCACGAGCTGTGCTTCCGGGAGAGTGGCGACTCCACCCCCAGGTGGTTCAGCTGATCTGGAGAGAGTTCGGAGAGGCTCAGGTAGACCTGTTTGCCTCCTCAGAGACCTCCCACTGCCAGCTGTTTTACTCCCTGACCGAGGGAACACTCGGCACGGACGCACTGGCACACAGCTGGCCCCGGGGCCTCCGCAAATATGCGTTTCCCCCAGTGAGCCTACTTGCACAGACACTGTTCAAAGTCAGGGAGGACGAGGAGCAGGTCCTTCTGGTGGCTCCCTATTGGCCCACCCGGACTTGGTTCCCGGAACTCATGCTCCTCGCGACAGTCCCTCCCTGGCCCATTCCTCTGAGGAAGGATCTTCTGACTCAGAGACGGGGCACCCTATGGCACCCGCGCCCAGACCTCTGGAAACTCCATGTCTGGTCCCTCGGGACGCGGAGGTTCTAGGTGACTTACCCCCAGGGGTACTTAACACCATCACTTCAGCACGGGCGCCGTCCACGAGACGTGTTTACGCGCTGAAGTGGAACCTGTTCGTCGAGTGGTGTTCTTCTCGCCGAGAAGATGTTCGATAGGGTCTGTGCTTTCCTTCTTGCAGCAGGGGTTGGAGCGTAGACTGTCCCCTTCCACCCTCAAAGTACATGCTGCCGCTATTTCTGCTTATCACGACCACATAGATGGCAAAACAGTTGGAAAGCATGACCTGGTCGTCAGGTTTCTTAGGGGGGCGAGACGATTAAATCCTCCTCGACCCCCCTCTATACCCTCTTGGGATCTTTCCCTGGTGCTTCGAGCACTTCAGGATGTTCCCTTTTGAGCCTCTGCAGTCAGTAGACTTAAAGCTTCTTTCCATGAAGACTTTGCTGCTGGTTGCATTGGCCTCTGTCATGAGGGTAGGAGACCTGCATGCATTTTCGGTCGACGAATCGTGCCTAGAGTTCGGGCCGGGTGACGGCTATGTGGTACTAAGACCCCGGCCTGGCTATGTGCCCAAGGTTCCTCGTAGGTTCAAAGTTCATGTGCCCAAGGTTCAAAGACCAGGTAGTGAAACTGCAAGCGCTGCCTTTGGAGGAGGCAGACCCAGCCCTGGCTTTGCTCTGTCCCGTTCGCGCCCTGCGTATGTACGTGGACAGAACTCAAAGCATCAGGACCTCAGATCAGCTCTTTGTCTGTTACGGGGGCCAGCAGAAGGGAAAGGCTGTCTCCAAGCAGAGGATGGCCCACTGGATAGTGGATGCCATCGCCTTGGCTTACCAAGCACAAGGCGTGCCCTGCCCGCTCAGGTTGCATGCACACTCCACGAGAGGCGTTGGATCCTCCTGGGCGCTGGCACGTGGCTCCTCGCTAACAGATATCTGTAGAGCTGCGGGCTGGGCGACACCTAACACGTTCGCTAGATATTATAGCCTACGTGTAGAGCCGGTCTCCTCCCGTGTTCTCACCCTAAACGGGTAGAAGCACTGAGAGGTCTGGCTCTGTCAGCTTGCTGCACCCCACTGTGCACCCTTATTGCTCCAGAGTAAAACCTGTCGAGTCCTCCAAAACCCCTCGGCCCGGACTTGGCGGAGCGTCCGGCGCCAGGCCCTTATCCGCTGAATCCTTGAGAACCGGATCTGGGCTGGGTTCCATATTTGTGACCCTACGGGGATCCCATATGTGTATATATTCCATGGCTACTCCTATCGGAAGCCCGTGTCTTTCCCTTGGGCTAAGTCACCCATTATTTCATATGCAGTACAGCCTTCGGGCTAGTCCATATGTATTTCCACATAACTCTTTGAAGAAGTGCCTGAACAATTTGCCGAAATCAAAACCCCGCCGGACAGTGAAAGGGATTAGCCATTTGCCGTTAGCCGAGACCGGATCGAACCGGGAGCGACCAGACGGTAGAGGATTCTGTTCGCAAATAAAACTATCTGTCTCAAAAGAACAATTAATTCTCAATTTATAGTTTAGTGGTATGGTCTGATGCCGGTCGGTCATTCTTAAGTGTCGTGTTGCTGTTGTATCAGTCAGATCAGCGTAGCACTCAATAAACGGGATAAGAGAGGTCCCGTTCGGGACAAATAAATTAGGCCCAATAATCGGGACGTCCCGGCTAATTCGGGACAGTTGGCAACCCTACTCTCTGTGTCTGTGAAACTAATCTTCATGGTCCTTTTGTTTCACTTTATTCTCCTCTTGAGAAAACACTCGACACTGGTTACTTTTTATAACTCATAGCAATCAGAAACAAACACTCATATAACGTTTTTAGTGCATGCATATGCTGCGTACGCTTCATTACCCCATTCAGTGTAAAAATCTGAGCGGGACAAAGAGCAAAGAGCAAACACCCCTACTTTAAATATGAAAATATATAATGGTATAATGTGTTCAGTATGCATGCTTGAAGGAAACCATATGAAAAAGGCAGACAAAGAACTCTCTGTGTTCCAACTCCTGCTCGTCCACACCCCCTTTTCCCTTCTTTCTGTCTGCGAGAGAGAGAGAGCGAGAACGAGAGTGTAACTGCATGTGAGACGGGGGGAGGTGGGCACAAGGAGAACCTGAAAAAGGGTTGTACAACTAGCCATCACATACACCGGAGCACTTGGGAGTACAGGTGAGTCTACCGTCAGCTCCAGAGCTTTCATTGAGTTTCTCCAGGTGTTGTGTTATCAGTGAAGAGCTTTATCACCTGTTGAATCGCAGACTACATCCTTCAAGAACCTACTGCATGAGGTAGCCAGCTGCAAACGGAAGGAATGCTTCTGAAGTTGATGTTTCTAAATATTTGGGTTGAATTAATTGAGGAAGTTTACTTCTTTCTCCTCCTGGTGGAGGGATAATTTCACCGGCGATGGGCTTTATGTGTTCCCCGTTTGGCTTTCTTTTGTCTTGCCTGTGTGTGGTTCTTGTAATGATAAATTTGAGCAGCGTGCTGTAACAGTAGAACGAATATCCGGTGCTGGAGTTTCTTAGCGACATTAATGACTTATACATTAGGCAGGGGTTCTGTTTAGTGAGACTTCGTGCTGAGCATCTGTCACTGACCTTTATCTGATCGTAACTTTTATTTGCTAGACTAATTAAGTTGCAGCTTTTAAATGGTACTAAAGTTTTATCTGCTATTTGGATCTGTTAGAAAAATGTAGTGCTAGATTTATTTTTTATGCGTTTATAGATAATTAATGAAGTATATGAGTCATTAAAATTGAACTGAAACACTGGTACAGTAATTTCAGTTTATTGCAGAGTACCTGGTTTTATTTGTTGTCTTCTTTCTTAGTGATTCTCTGCAGACTTTGCTATTGTACGCACATCCCAATGAGAACCTGTACATCTAATGATTTCAATGACAAGTTGTTTTTCTGTATAATTGATATATGTGCCTGCTATATACTTAGTGCCCTTATGAAGCAGGCACCATGTCTCTGAGCCTCATTGAAGTTTATAACTAATGGTGTTTTTGCTGTCTGTCATCAAGCTGTGCAAGCCAAGGCATGCTGGCTATCTGCTGAGAATTACTCTCAAAGAATGCCAAATGTAGAGTGCAACCCCCAAATTATTTTTCAAGCCACTTACAGGTGCTTCAATAAGCCTTTGTACGAAAGAAGCCGAGATGATGTGCAGGTCTCTGCATTGTAGTGTTGCGTACGGTTGAAGGATCCGGCCCTGGAGGGCTGTAATGGATCTGGGAGATTAGAGAGACCTGTCGGGCCCCGGAGGTCTATCAAAACGCTGTGTCAGTCACCGTTTCGTACACTGTTACTGCTCATGTTATCCACTGTAACGGATACAGCCCAAAACACACAAATACTATCTCCCAGTACCTGTATCCGGCGCCTCAGGACTGATAACGCATGGAATGTGTTGGGTCGAGCTCAATATGGTTCATTAGAATGGTGTATGAGAACAAGAATGCCCTCATTGGATTGGAATGAGTCATGAATCAAATGATGGCCAATCGTTATAGATACTGTATGTGAGGGAGCCGTACAGGTAGGCTGGTAAGTCAATGGTGTAATGTAAATACCTGGAAAGTGAAATCAGATAAGATAAGCATACTTTGACACTTTAAAAGAGAATAAGATTTATCATTAAGCTGACTTTTTCCCCTTCAAATCCTTGAGATTTACCGTCAGCTTTCAACTTTCTTTCAATCAGCTTTTAGCCTTCAAGGTGATTTTGTGAGTAAAAGAAATAGTTGATAGCTAATTAGCTGTTAAGTGGATAAGCAACCGAAATGATTAAATTGAATGTTAAAAATGATAGTCTGAGAGCTTCCCTGATGTAATTGACGAGACATTTTTAATGTTTTTGAAAGAAATCTTTTATTCTCACCAAGGATGCATTTATTTGATCAAAAATGCAGTAAGAACAATAATATTAGGCAAATTATTACAATTTAAAAAAAAGTAATTAATTCCAGTGATGCAAAGCTGAATTTTCAGCATTATTACTCAAGTCTTCAGTGTCACATGATCCTTCACAAATCATTCTGATATGTTGATTGGCTGCTCAAGAAACATTTCTTATTATAATCAATGTTGAAAACAGTTGTGCTGCTTAATATTTCTGTGGAAACTGACTATTTTTTCTCTCCAGGATCCATGATTGAATAGAAAGTTCAAAGGAACAGCATTTATTTGAAATAAAAATATTTTGTAACAACTGTTTTTACTGTCACTTTTGATCATTTCAACGGATCCTTGTTACTGTAAATTAAAGTATTATAAAAGTATTAATAAAAAAGAACATTTTACTGACTCCAACATTTTGAACAGTGTGTGTATATATATTTTATTTTATTAAAAGAAAATAGTTAAATGGCTAGTATGCAGTCATATCGGTAAATAATTTTTCTGCCAGTGTGGCAAAATGTATTTGCCTGTCTGTATCTGTATTTGTACCTATATACAGTCTGTACAGCATTAGTTTCTATAATGTATAACATTAGTATCTATCTACATATCAAGTGTCGTCAGAGGTCACATTACTCACTGTAATGCATTACAAAACAAAGCAACTGTTCTTTATGTTCTGTCCAAAGCAGAGTAAGGCAGAGAGCTTGTGAGACGCTTTTGTGGGCGAGAGTGTCTGTGTTGAGTTGATTGTCTTTATTTGAGGAGGATGGCAGGGAGGGCTTGAACAGCGGGTGTCTTCTTTGTAGCCACTTTAAGTCGACTGTTGGAGTGGGCGTTACAAACTCCCAAACATAAACGCACAGGGGTCAAGCTAATCACTCCAAGACTGCTCATTTGTCATAGGTGTTATTAGTTAAAACAGTGTTTGAAAGGGGCTGATGAAGACTAATGGGGTCTTATTACCTCACATGACCCTCGGCCTTGTTGTGGCCTACAGGATGTGAGAGAGACAACACTCAGCTGACAGGGTGATTCAGTGCTTTTGAGACTAGACTGTGCTATTTATACAATTGCCAATTAACACACTGTCCTGTTTCAGCATGCATGTCCGAGAGCATGCATAGACTCACATTTGAGTCAAAGCCTTTCCTATAACAGAAAATTCCTTAATTGACTAAACCGACAGCTGACACTGCATATGGCTTCATGAAACCAAATGATAAAATATAGTGACTCCACACTTCAATCTTCATAATCGGATAGTTAAAAGAATAGTTTTTTTTATTTTTAATTCTGTGATCATTTATTCACCCTCATGTCATTCCAAACCTGTATGACTTTCTTTCTTCTGTGAAACACAAAATACAATTTCAAGTATGTTGGTAACCAAACAGTTTTGACTTGAACTAAAACACATATAAAGCTTAGAATCCTACAATACATTAAAAAAAGAAAAAAAAAGTCTGTAGCCACATTAGCTTTATAAACTTTATAATTGAATAAATATTCCAAATGGAAATCTGTGGATCGTTCTCCTTAGCTTTGTGGCACAGATTTCATGTTTTCAGCTTCGAAAAATATTGACCTTCCTTCCTTAACAGGCCGTTTTATAAAGTAAATCTCCTAACTGGGCAACACCTGTTCCTTTCATTTTCCTGTCTCCTTGATATTAGTCAGGAAGAAAATTAGATATGCATTGTTTCAACATGTAGGAAATGCAGTTCATTCCTCCCACTGATTTGACAATGGGTGGGGTGTCATTTTCACAAATGATATCAAGTGCACAGGGCCAGAGGAAATACCCCTCTATTCATTTGGAATTTTTCCTTTATGATGTTTCTCACCTCAACTAGTTCTGATTGAAAATGCTTTATAAGATGTTTAATGTAGTAGGATATCTGGATGTAATTTGTAGGATATTCTTTATTTTTATGAATGTTTCATAGTAAACTTTGACACATAGTTTGCATTATGTTTCAGGAAATCGCAGATCACTGACTCCTTGGATCCTGGCAGCAGGGGAGGTTCATCCAGTGGCCTTTCATTTCTATGACACAACGTTTAAGACGTTAAGCCCTGTCTGGATATTCCATATACTTGCTCGAGGAGTCTCTCTCAAGCAAATAAACTATATGTCAGCTCTGATGGTGGGTTAGAGATCATATCGCTTGGCTTAAGCTACCCAGAGAGATTTGATCAGTAATACAAGGATAAAGAATGAAAACTACAGAAACCATCTGTTTAGAATACAAATATATGGATTGAGCACAGTAAAGCCTTGTTTGAAAGTTAAGTGATTACAATAGCTGCAGTCAGAATGTTTGGACGACCTTTCAGCTGAATGTGTTTTTTCATGTGCTAATGAATCGACAGGAAAGCACCAAGCGCTGCCCTTCATCTTGACATTGTTGAAACGTTTTAAAAGCAGGGGCTACGCGTGCCTTTAAAGAAACAGTCTGTCTCGGAGGGATTGCGATAAACTCAAGGGACATGTTTTATTTTTAAACTCAAGGGACTCAAAACGAAAGACAAATATCCGGATAAGAGATCGAAAACAGACGCAAATAGAACAGTGGATAGTCTTCCAGCCTTTGCCGCATATGCAAAAGAGCAAATCCAAGTTGTGAAATTTTCTTGGCACTTTTCCATGGGAACTGGTCCAGGGTGCATTGAGAAGTACCTCCAGGGAGGTCTTGTTAGAGTTTGAATAATATTGCGTGGATTGAAAGCAAAAGTGCATCCCTCAGCTCATCTCTGTGCGGTAGCGGGTCCACACCGAAGGATTACTGTGAAGAAAACGTCCAGCAAAATGTAGAGCTTTAATTTGACTTTGATCCTGCTTTTGATCCTTGATTCTTCACAATTCGGGAAGCATAAAACAGCCAGAGGATCCCAAAACCAACTCATACAAGGCAAACCTACGCCCCAGCTGAGAAAAAGAAAGCTTTTGTCACACCCAGGCAAGTGTGTGTGCCGGTTAAGAGGGTGCTAAGCGAAAGAACAGCGTCTCTTACACGAGGACGGAGCTGCACAGCCGGGATGGAGTGCAAGCATGAGCCTGCAAGAAGAGGGGACAGCTGGGGTGGGCCTACCACTACAACATCGTCTACCCTCGACAAGACTGGAGCAAAGACATCCCTGGAGAGGCACAGCACTAACATCTTGGAGAAAGATGACCACTGCGGGGTCAAAGCAAAGCCAGGCTTGACGTCTTGCCAGTTGGAGCGGAAAACAAGTAAATATTTTCATCTGGTTTACAACTTTGAATCTAAAGAACAGGATATGTTACAGTACACTTGTATCACTTTAGTGTTAAATATTTAAGGAATAATGTACAAAAAAAGGGTGATCAAGAACCCGACATGGCTGTTTAATAAATAAATGAATGCAATTCAAATTATTATATTATATCCCAAAACTTGGATTTGTGAGTTGACGAAAAGCTAAGAATTAAATCATAAAAGTAAAACCTAAAATAAATTAAATCTATTAAATGAAAGCAATTCATATAAAACACTACTTTATTTGTTTCCCTGAATATCATATGACCACATCAGAAGTGAATGTGTTAAATATTAACTTAGAATCCAAGGGGACTTCCAAGTAAATATTTTAGGTCAAAAGGATTCAGTTGACCAAAAAGTTTGGGAATCATATTATATGATAAAAATAAAATAAAAAAAGGCAATAAAGACGAAAAACTAAAGCTAAGTTAGGAAATGTAGGTCAATTATAGTAGTGTCATTTTACAGAAAAAAATTACTGCAGAATGTTGTGATTAACCAATCAGAATCAAGTCTTCCATAGAGTCACATAATCAAATTTAAATAAATGAGTCGAGACAAAGTTGAAAAGTCAGATGGTTTTACAGGCCTTACATTCAGAGAGACAAACACCATCAGACAAATGCAACACGCTGCTATCCCATAACTGTTTAGACATCAGCTCTTACTGAACCCTCAATGACACGTTTCCTCACAGCCACAGATGAGCCGTACAGTAATAGTTCTTCTGTTCATTCCCACTGACCATAATGCTCAAGCTGTGGGTAGTATTATCTGGAAAGAATGCATAATAAGGTTTGCAGATGACCAGGCAAGTAGGCGGCAGTTCACACCAGTGACTGTGCGACAGAGGGGTTTTACAGCTCTGCTGACAAGAATTCAGAGCCAGATAGTCCAAAACCGTTTCTGCAGAATTCAAGAGGTTTCTCTGATGCTGTCACAGTTTTGGAGCGTGTAAAATGGCGAGAGGGAAGGATGTGGAGAGGCTGAGATGGAAGAGCTAATTCTGTCACTTTATATTGGTTTCATATTTTTCCTGAAGTAAATGTCAGCGTTTTCTCTTTTTCTTTCCTTCTCTCTCTCTCTCTCTCTCTCTCTCTCTCTCTCTCTCTCTCTCTCTCTCTCTCTCTCTCTCTCTCTCTCTCTCTCTCTCTCTCTCTCTCCTTGTATGGGATTGATGTCTCCACACAGCATCATGATTTGATGAGATGCAGAATGTTGTGCTTGTCATTCTTGCATCTCCAGATGCTGATAGCATGAAATTGGAAAATGATACAGTGTGGTTCAAAAGTCTGAGAGCACATAAGGTTTATATTTTCCCCCATAAAGTTTTAGTGAGTACTAAAATTTAAAATAATACAAAATATTTGTAATTCTACACTATTTCTAGGTCATTCATCAAATAAGCAATTGTGTGAGTTTGAACGTGAACTCCTTTACAAACAAAAATGTTCTTCTATTTAAGCACAATATTGTTGGAGAACATGATCATCAGCTTTTACTCAAACTTGTGGAGTTCATGCAGTAATTTATGAAATTAGAAAAATGAAATACAGAAGCATTTTCAATTGGGGCCTAGGACTTTTTTTTTTTACCCCGCTTTATATGATGAATGCATTTGAATTTATATGATGAATTTGTTCTTAACTCGATTTTTTTAATGATTTAGAGCTACGATTGTGGTCATAATTAAGTTTACATAAGGGGTACATTATGTACATTATATGCAGAATATGAAAAATGTTAATTTATTTAAATAAATCCCTTTTATGCTCCCTCTTATTCATTTTCTCAATTTAATTTTTATTATCAAGCTCTTTCTTGCATGTACAGTGTTCAAATGGTGTGCATAACATTTTGTTTAACTTCTATATTCACAGGAAAAAAAAATATTCACCAAAACACAACAGAAAAAAACAGCAATATATAAAGAACAATAACATTGGATGGGATCCTAAAATACAAAAGGAGACCAAGTAATAAAGTAAAAAGATATTTAGCAGGCTAAGTATTTACCAGGCTGTCTATCTGAAGCCAGAAATAGTACAAAAAAGACTTCTATATTCAAATGAATTACCCCCACACCCAGTTTCTTCCATTAAAGGTGTCCGTATCTCCATACACTGACTCATTTGGACACTTAAACTATGTGCTGTCTTTTCCATCACATAATTATTTTCTTTCTTTTTTTCTTTTTTCTTTTTTAAATTATAGACATTTTGCAGCTTCTGCATGGGACATGTAAACTTAATACCACAACTGTAGTTTTTGCAATAATTTAGCAGCATTTCTCTGGATCAAAATGGATCTGTAGATGCTATTCTGTGAACAGCCCTTAATAGGGCTGGGCGGAGTCTGTATCGGGTCTGTACAATATATCAATATATTTTTAGAAACTATGGATTGGTAATAGAGTGTTGCAGGGATAACTTCAGAACCCAGAATAGTCATTTGCCACTGGTTCCCTCGAGATTTTCCTATGGGGTTTTATAATGGGTTTTTTCTATATATGAGTTAAATAAAGCCTGTGGTAAACATAACTTGACGATACTTTAGTACAGGCTTTATTTAACTCATAAACTGAAAAACCCATAGGAAAATCTTGAAGGAACCAGTGGCGAATTAGTCTTCCATGTTCTGACGTCATCCCTGCACCACTCTATACTGTTTATATCGATATACAGTAGTTTGATATTACAAGAGCATCTGAAAAATAGCAGAGGACACAGAGCGAGCTGCTGAGCGGAAAGTGCATAATCCAAATTGTCCTAAACATGACACATGCTTTATATTAAGGGCTTCAAAATAACTTGTAAGATATAGTTAATGTAAACGGTTTGCCACGTCAGATAATCTGACATATACATTTTGCTAAAATATTTGTTGTTAGACATTAAATGTGCCATATTGGATTTTTATCCAAATAGGAAAAGTAGAAAATACAGAGATAAATACCGTATATTGCCATTCAGCCATATATAAAAAATTTGTCTATATCGCCCAGCCCTAACCCTACATGTGAGTAAGAAAGAGTCTCCTACAGGTTTTCTGGACATTGAGGTGTAATTGCACATTCATGGTTTTTTAAGTTCTTAAACAGCTCCAATCTCATCACTCCACACTCGCTCACTTTTCCCAGAGGAAAAGTGTTATTTAATCCCATCCTCCAAATGGACAATTACATCCGACAGGGGAATCTGACCTTTGATATACAACCCCAGGCCGGCCAGGTCCCAAAATCCTCAAGCTGTGAGGGAGTTTCCCTCATCCGTCTGAACTAAGAGCCCACATATCACCGGCAGCTCAGTGCCAAGGAAATGGGAACATTCCTTCTTTCCGTCCATTCCTACCACTACTTTTAAGGCTAGAGGGAGTTCCTGTCTTTTTCTTCATGTTAGTGATAAGTTAAGCATAAGTGATATGAGTCAGGTAGTGATATGAGTTCAGCTAAGCAAGCAAACCTCTGCGGTCTAAACTGAACTCCACCCTTGAGGCTCAGGTGTCCATCCACCCAAGCGAGTGTGTTCGCCGAACAGCTCTCCCCCTGAAACCCAATCCTCTGAACGAGCTGACATATTGATTCTATGCATGACACTGCTGCAATGTGGCCACTTAATTTGGCTTAGACCAAAATGTGCAAACTTACATGTTCTGTATGATTATTTAGGTGTATCCAAGGCCATAGCAGTCATAACTTGTAAAATTTGGTGCTCATGCTTCTTTGTAAGAATGCTTTTAAATCGTTGCGGCATCCATGGTCTCTGGTAATGAAAACAGCAGTTACCATAAGGGTTAGTTCACTTAAAAAATGAAAATGTTGTAATTATTTACTATCTCTAATGTATTTTGAAACACACATGATTTTCTTTTGTCTGTAGAAGAGAAACAAATATATTTGGCAAAAAGTCAGGGACTGACAGCCTCAGTCACCATTCACTTTCATTGCATATTTTCCTAATTTAATAAAAGTGAATGGTGACTGAGGCTGTCATTCTGCTTCTACTTTGGTTTTCCATAGAAGAAAGAAATGGTTTTCATGATCATGGGGGTTTGGAACAACATAAGGTTGAGTAAATGATGACAGAATTTTCATTTGTGAGCTATGCTTTTTAAATGGGAAAGGTTTGGCATAGAATGTGAAAACGTACATGCTGCATGTGATTATTAATGTAGGCTAACACACACACACACACACACTTTTGCGTTCATGATTTAAAAATAAAATTCACATTATGCGGTCTCATACAGAGAGTTTAACCATACGTGTTTAAAAACAACCTAGAAAACCACTGCAAGAAAAAATACTTTTGGCTCAAAACCTCATAGTTTCTGACTAGCTCTTGTGACAACTACCCCGCGTGACAATATCCGCGCTCTCCAGGTCTATTCGGTAGGCTATGCTGTCTGTTCTGGTTCTTCACTGTTAAATTTGGAGAGTAACCAAAAAGCAGAGCAAGAAAAGTCAGCCAGGAACTTCAAACAGCATAGCCATCCTTAAAAAAGCAAAAGGGAAGCGCAAACCTCGTCCAATGCCCCAGCCTGCCCGCCTTGATGCGCATTTGGAGCTAGCGAGAGATCATCACTCGCAAAGACACGAAATCTGATCCAGGCTCGCGCTGTTAAAGGGGGAGTGGAGGAAACGCATGAAGTTAAATTAGAAAAGCTCGCGGAGCAGCAACAAAAGAGACTGTATTCAGACAGAATGAATTAAGGTAAGAGAAGTTTAGTTAGACTCGACGTATTTGTTGAAGTTTAAAAGCTTTATTTGCGTTAAAAAGGCATTGCTTGGTGAAAGGCATGTGCTGAAGTACTGATAAATATGTTCTGAGGTTTGATTACATAGATCGTTCAAATTATATCAAATAAAGTAAACTTCTGCATTAAAGTGGTGACAGGAGAGCAACATTTTGTAACGAATCCATGCTGTTTTAAAAGAAAAATCAGATTGGTTGCTTTGGGTTATCTTTAGGCAAGTGTTTAAATGAAGAGAAGGACATTGTTTTGAAGATAAAGTGACAAGTTGCTCAGTGGATATGTCAGGCATTGTGTATTTTAACAGTTTGGTTGTACGTTTAGGCTATTTTGTAATTAATGTGTTTCATGTGGTAAAATCTAAATTAACTGGTTTTATTCTTAAATTAAAAAAAATGATTTAAAAGACTTAACCTGGATACTTACACCAACAATTTTTTAATTGTTATTATTTTGCCAATATTAGCACGTTTTATTGTTATTTAAAAAGTAGAAGCCACAGTAACTCATAACAGAATAAATGCTCTGGACAGGAAAATTTTATTATTTTAAAAGAAAAAGGAACAAGTGTAAACTGTGCATCCGATAATTTTATAATTTTCTTATATAGGTTAGGTTATGTTTAAAGAAATTATTCTTGAAAGATAAATGGGTTGACCTGGGAAACTTGCAAATGAAAAGAAAAGAGAAATGTTGCATGAGTGTTTCTAGCTGATTACTGGATTTTGCTCAAGGTTTTTAAAAGGGAAATTATTTTAAATAAAATAAATATGAATATCTGTAAAGAGGAAAAACGGAAAGTTTTGTATCACAGTGCTAGAGGTTGTGTTGCATAGCTTGACTAAATAAGAGGTGTTTTTGCTGGTGGAATGAAAGGCAGATGCGCATTATTCATGCTCTATTATAATTTTATTTAATGTGCTATGAAACTTGCACATAAAACAAATGGGAAAGATTTAGAGCTGTTGCTTTTTTACTACCTTTTTATGTTTTTTTTTTTAAACTCAAGATTATGACTCTGGCAAGAAAAAGACCTACCTGCCTGGACGGAGAAAAAAAACCCTCAAAATTGTTTGCAAGTTTTGCTGCAAAGTCTGGGGTTGAGGATAAAAGCTGAAAACCACCTCAGGGAAACCTTGAGTGATTAATTATTCAAAGGTCTATTAGGGAAACAGATTGTGTTTATGTTGCTCAGGTTAACCACACTTATATTAATTGAGTGAAGCCGTTCTGGCAGTGATGTAATTGTTAACAGTCTGTTTCTCAGGATGTGATGGTCTGGTATAAGCTGTTGAGGGTTTGTGTTTTAAAAGTTCTGTTCCTTTCCTGAGGCACTCATTCTTTTGTAGGCAGGATCTTCAAGCACGCTTGTTTTATTTACTAAAACTTTGATGCCACAGTATGTCACTGCAGGTCAAAGTGCAAGCATTTAAAAGTAGACTTTTTCTTGTAGGTGATGATGGAAAGGCATGAACCTGTCAGGATGTCAGCATATAAACCAATGACTCCTGTGCCTTAGAGAGATTTCACAAGGCATGCTGCAGTCTCAAGAGGGAATTTTCTCGGCAGTTGCGGAATGCTAAGGGAGGGACTAGAGCCCATGGTGAAGGAAATACTTTCTCCAGCTCGGAATGAGGCTTTTTAGCTCAGTCAATAAACCTTTGCCATTTTCAACAAATATATGACTGTTTTAACATCCATCTTTGCCAAACTATGGGTAGAACTGCAAATATCAGCATCTCAATTTATTTACAGGAGGTTCTTAGAACTATACATGTGTGAAAACGTTATGCGGTCTACAAAAGTTTGCCAGCAGGGATTGTGAATCACAGCAAACTGTGAAAATAATCAATTTGGATGAAAATCCTTGAACTTTTGTATGTCAGCATTTTTTTTATAAGTCTGTCTGCAAAAATGACTACAAACTAATGATTCATCTTTTTAGTAGGGTGACTCATGGAAACTAGAATTACTTGAAAGATATATAATACTCTTGACTTTTAAGATAATTATATTCCCATTTGAGCACATTGCTACTATAATCGAAACTTATATAGCACCCAAATGATTGTGACAGCAATGGTGAGATCATGAAATAAAATTTAAAAATCGGTTAATATTTGCCAAATTCTTTCCCATCACTCTCTCTAATAAAACAGGCCTGTGATATTAAATGCATCACCCTTTGTTTGTTAGGCTGAAACAATGAAGTGCATTTTCAAATTGCACTTCCCTCATAAGACTTGGTGGTATGGGCTAAAATTTACATTTATATGCTGAGTTGAGCAACACTTTGCTTGTCTTTGTGAACTGAAAAGCTTTGCAATTGCCATAGCTGTGAATGTATTACATAGGCTAATTAAAATTTTCACTTGAGTTGATTATTGTTTTATTCTACCATTACAGACCTCAGCAGAAGTGCCAGTTTGTCAGAGAAGGAGCTGAAAGAGGCCCGTACCAAGAGTCAAATCATTGCTGCTCAGCTCCAGGCCAATTCCAACTCTAAAGGTGTACAACTTTTCAACCGTCGCAGACAGAGAGTGAACGCTTTCACACTTGTGAGTGTCGGAGGAGGGGGAGCGGAGGCATCTGAGAATGTAATTGATTTATCTTCTGAAAGTCCACAGACATGGGACAAACAGCACTCGACTGAGGACCAGCACACAGAGTTGAATCACAGGAACCTCAAGACAAGTCTGACGTGGTCGACTGGTAGAATCCGCAGTACTGGTTGTGACATGGAAGATGTTAGCAAGGTTACGCGGGATGATTTAGCAGAGGAAAGTGGCCTAGAAAGACACTTTCTACCCGTTAATGAGAAGGATGAAGAGCTCTCAGAAGACATCAAAGAGGATGTCAAGGATGAGGTCACTCTTAGACGTGACAATGCCCTTGTTGTCATGGACAGAACTGGTCAGGATGAAGCTGAAACCAATGGAGCGCACAATAAAGAAATCGCGAATGGATACAGTATGCAGTGCAATGGAAAAGCAGCCAAGACGGTGACTAAACAACCCACGATCATAAACAGAACAGCTCGGCCATTTTTCTCCCCGACAACAGTTGGATCCTCTAAAGCTACAAGTCCAGTCATGGAACTCCCTCCAACCCCATCCCATGACTCCACAACACACTTTGAACCACAACCTTCAACTTACCGAATGCACGCAAGACCAGTTTTCTCTCCACCACCACCTCCACCTTCATATCCAACTCCTCCTCTCCCTAGCTACTCCAGCCCTCCTCCACCTGACACAGCCTATGCTCCCTCACCCCAACCTTCTTCCTACTACATCCGCCCATCTGCCCCCAGGCCTACATTTGTCCCTGAACTCTTGAGTGAGAAGAGATCCTCAACGCCTATCAAAACGGGTATCCTCGATGAGGGCCGGTCTCGCCGAGCAACCCGTAAGTCAATGTTCACATTTCAGGAGAAGCCAAAAGTGGCTCCGAATCCTGAACTCCTGTCCTTGGTGCAGGGTGCAGATGAAAAGAAGAAACCGAGACCCCAGCCAGATGCAGCCCAGGAGGAAGAGCTGCTAGCTCTTGGGGCCGAAGCCTCAAACTTCCTGGCCAAGGATGAGGACGTTCACAAGGAAGCTTTGGTGCCACAGTGGGCCTCGAGTTTGAAAAGCTCCAGGACGCGTGACAGGGCAGAGCACAAGCCTGAGCAAGCCCTGACCAATGCTTCAGGAAAAGGAGCTGAACTGTTTGCCAAACGCCAGTCGAGAATGGAAAGGTACGTCCATGGCAGCAAGGAGCTGAGATCTCCCTCTCCTACCATGTCCTTGCCTCCTTCGTGGGTGTATCCATCCAACATGCCCGGTCGAGTAAAGGCCATAGTAAACACCTCCAATATAAGTGTGCAGATTTCAAAGACACTTCAAGCTCAGCAGGCCACACAGAAAAAGACTATCCCTGCCAAAACGCCAGGACCCGCTCCGGCTCCACCACCAGAGATACCCTTGGAGAACGGTTGCACTAAAATCGAGATGGAGCTGTCAAGACATCAGCCATACCAGCTCAACTCATCCCTCTTCATCTTCAACCCAACGAAAGATCCCTACTGCACTCTTCCCAGAGCTACCCCGGCTCCTAAACCTGTAATGACAGCCCACTCCTACTCCAGACAATCATCCCTCCCAACAAGCCCATTGCCATCACCGTACAGCCCGTCTGCTGCCTATCGGTCAGCCCATTGCTTTTCACCTCCCATGACGCCTCTCAGTCCCATCACAGCAGGCAACGTCAGTTCTCCAGTGTCTCCTTTAGCTCCAGGACGTGTGGCTTCACCTCGCTCTGGCGTTCAAGCTCCACGTCCTACGTTCTCCGCCAAAAAAGCTGGTATCACCCCACAGGTGTGGAAACCATCTTCATTATTTTAAACCTTTCCATTTCTGCTCTTCTTTGCTTTATGTACTCTTCAGACCAAAGAATATTGGAAGGGAAGAAAAAGGGACACATATTGTCTGTCCATTTAGAAGTAACAAGAGAGCAGTAAGGTACAAAAAATAGCTCTACTGGAAACAATAAATCTAGCACTGTTGGTTTCATGCTCAGATCGGTTTGTTTCTTGTTTAATTTTTGAGTTTTGCATGCAGAGGCAATAAATGTCAGGTCTCACACTTACTCTTACAACTGATTAAATTGTAATTCATGAACTGGCCAGCAGAGGGCCATAAATTGAAACTACTTGTATTCTTTTAATCAAAGACATTGTAATTTAGTGCAGCTGTGTGTTTCAGAACTAGAGTTTATTCAGTTTTGTGCTCATGCCAGATATATTTTAGGCACAAAAGCAGTGTGTCTTTTTCCAACGCTTGCCTCCAAGTTTTCAGGTTGGAGTTGGCACTGTCTTATAAAACACTTTAGCAGATGGCGTCTTGCCTTTTATGATCTACAATATACAATTTAATATGACTAGGAAGATATGAGGGCCTCAGTACTTCATAGCACGGCACCTGTGCTGTTCTCTTTCTTAATTAGTCCTGTATGTTTCTCTTTAATTTATAGGCGTAGTTTACAGCTTGCATGCTGTGTGACAGTATGTACTTAATGTAGTGTGCAATCACTGTTACACTGTATACCTCTGATTCAACAAAGCCATAATTGAGTTTAATGAAGTCAGCTTACTTATCGCTACACCCAGTATGTGGAATATATTTGTATGCTGGTTGTTTTCAAATGGATTGTTTTCCTTCTGGCTTAATCTCTTTCAAATGATTTTGTCTACTCTGTTTCATTAAAACAATGAAACACTCCTTTTCTGATCTGTCTCTGGTTTTCATACTATATTATCTTCTTATCTTGACTAATCTGCTGAATTTCCTGTGTGTATTTCTTGTTCTATTTTCAGCATCCCCTATAATCAGTTGTTTCAGTTTTTTGGTAGTATCCCTCTTTTCAGTGATGAGAATCCCAGGCAAGTTTTCCCACACAGATAGTTATTTTATCTATACACTTGCAACAACAAAACAAAGATAAGTGTATCAGAGCCACCACCGCATGGGGCTCTGACCCAAAATGAAATTAGAAACCTTTTTTTTTTTTATGCTGACTGAATATATATGTGCCCTGCACATTCCTGGCCTGCCCCTAAAAATGCACATCTGAGCCGAAACAGGTCCCTGTGGGCTTGAGCTTTAGGCTAACGGCTTGACCTCTGGCCTCCCTCATGCTTGGAAAAACACATTTGCTGGAGGTGAAAACATACCCAGCAGCCACAACAGTGCAAATGCATATCTCAGTAAAGGTTAGTGGTCTTGGCAGCGTGTATGCAAGCGATCTGGAGATGGCATGATATCCTGGTGTGCTGGGAAACTACTCAGACAAGAATAAACAGCACAATGTAATCATAGGGTGCATGAGAAGGCCTGATATCGATAACCTCACATCTAAAGTTGCATGCAGTGCAGCAGGAGGTGTTTTAGATGTGTTTCAAAGCCGTGTTTACAGGTTAATCTTACTCAAACGTGGGCACGGTCCTGGCAAGAATTTGGGGTTTTGAAGAGATAGTATGGTGCTATGATTGGACCCAGAATTGTTCTGCTGTTGTAATACCTGCATGATGATATCTTTGTTTCTGTGCACTAACATTCCTCACTAACTGCATTTAAAACAAATGTTGTCCATAAGAAATTAGTCATAACATGTTACGGAGTGCTCAGCAATAAGGATTGTATGCTGGCCCAGTGTGAGTTTTGGCTAGTTGACTGAGCTGTCACATGTCTTATTAGATCAGTGCTATGAATATATATATATATATATATATATATATATATATATATATATTTTTTTTTTTTTTTTTTTTTTTTTTTTTTTTGACCATGTACACACATTTTTATTCCTTCCACAATTTATGCCTCGTTTTCTGTGACATTTGGTTGCGAATTATGCCTGTCAACTTTTTAACCTTGTCAGCTAAATAAAATTATCTAACGTGCTGTCCAGGATTTATCTGCCCACTAAAAGTGTGTATGAATTTTATTGGACTTTAATATCTAATAATGTCTAGCTATTATATATCTGGCTAGCAATTTAAAAAATATATATATTATAAAATAAAATAAAAATATAAATGTTTATTATTTTTAGTAATGTTTATAAAATATAAAATGTAAAAATAAATATTAACTTAAGTTCTACACTTAAAAATATGACTTTTTATATTATAAATGTAAATCTAAAAGGATCACTATGATAATTATTCATTGATAAATTACAATTTGATTTGATTCCAGTGAAGATTGTTTCCAAAGCAAGTAGAAATATGAACAGCAGAAAAATCCTTACTCTTGAGCCCTTTTATTATCAATGTTCAGTGTTTTTGTGAGTGTATTTAACAATACAGACTAAATCAAAGTGATGTCTCACCTCTAAAACTAATCTTTTCTAATCTTCTGTTAGATTAAGGAAGAGACCCCGGCAACAGTTACCAGCCCCGGCTCCACCACCCCAACCTCCAGGACGCCCAACCTCACTCGACGCTTCACCAGCCCCGAGGTGCTTTCCTCTGCTGTCTGGTCCCCCAGCAGCCCTCTAGTGACCTCTTCATCATCCAGCCACATCTACAAGCCCACACCAATCTCCCCCTCCCCCCGACCCATCCACAGGCCCGTCGCGACATGCCCTTCCCCAAGACCCATCCACAGACCCATTGCAACCATTCCAGGTACCATCTTCAAGCCGACCGCCACCTCTCCTGTGTCTCCACCCTGGGAAACCAGGTGCCAGTCCCCGGCCGCCATCCAGGACACCAAAGCCAACCATCGCATTTTGGCCAAAAACATCATCAATGCCGCCAAGCGGAAAAACAGTCCGTCTCCCAGGACGCTGAGCGGACGCAGTCTGCCCATCTCCCCGGTGAACGTCGGGATCTTGCCATATGAACACAAGCCCGCCAGTCCCTTTCAGCCACGGATGCTGGGGGCTCAGTCGCCCACCCTTACCAGTCCATCGCCCACTCGCATGATCCACTCTCCGGTGCGTTTGTACAACACCCGCTCACTGACCGACTCCGACGCCTCGGTTGAGTCTGAGGATTCAGGTCTGCGCTCTCCAGGAGTGCGCAGCTACAACACCTGCCCCCGTGGCTGGACCGGCGGTCTGCAGGTGAAGAGGGGAGGCCTGCCTGAAGATCTGTAGGAAGCACTTAAGGATGATTTATACTTCAGCCTGATTTCGTGGTTGACCAAAGTGTCCCTTATATATTGAATGTAAAAATACAGCACTGTGGATTTGCAGTACACGGTTAAACATTGCATACAGTTCACATGTTGACTGTGTGATGGAATCCAAGATAAGAAATACACTATCCTTCAAATGTTTAAAGTCACTTTTATTCAGCAAGGATGCATTAAAATGACCAAAAGACTTTTACATAGTTACAAAAAATAAATGCTGTTCTTTTGAACTTTCTATTCATCAGAGAATCCTGAAAAAATGTATCATGATTTCCACAAAAATATTAGGCAGGACAACTGTTTTCATTGATAAAAATAAGAAATGTTTCTTAAGAAACAAATGTAGCTGAAAATTCAGCATTGCCATCCGATGAATAAATTCGATTTTATAATATATTAAAATAGAAAACAGTTATTTTTAATTGTCATAATATTTCACAATATTATTGTTTTACTGTAATTTTAATACATATGTGTTTAATACATTAAATACATTGGGGAGCATAAGAGCTCATTTCAAAAACAGGAAAATCGTACCAGCCCCAAACTGTTGAATGGTAGAGTAGATCACCCAAAATAAAAATTCTGTCATAATTTACTCACCCCACATGTTTACTTAAACCAAAATGACTTTATTTCATGGAAACACAAAATGAGGTGGTCAACAGAATGTTATATTAAATTGCAATATTCCAAATATTCTAAAGCCATCTGATTTACTGCTGAAAATGTTCCCCTCTATTTCAGATGAAATCATAATAGATCAAATTGCCTGCTTTTATGGTGCACATTGTCATTGCTGGAGCCTGACAGCATCTGTGCACATTCACTTTCATGTTCTTGTTTGTTCTATGGAAGAAAGAAATATTTGATCAAGGTCATGTGATTTTGCAACAACACGAGGGTGAATAAAAGAGGATTACATTTTCATTTTAGAGTGAACTGTTCCTCTGTAAAGTCACATCTTGGTCTCATCTATGCAGCAGTCTGTAATCTAATGAAGAAGCCATTACATGGACTTAGAAAGGTGTACCAAAGAACTTTGCTGCTTATTACCAAAGATAAAAAGTAATGTGCGAGACTTTTCAAAGCAGTATTAGTTATTAACCTTTTTTTTTTTTTAAATCGGCATAAATATAAAAGGAATCGACCCTTTTGCTTTTTGTACAGTATGTTTTGACAATGTGTGAGAGTATTGGAATGTGACACTATTCGTAGCTCCGACTCAAGTCAAACTTGGAAGGAACTGACTGCTTATTGCTGATTGTGTCAGTTTAGATGTAAAGGCAGAACGACACAGCAAGGTTTTTATGGTAAAAGGGAGAGGGTAGGAAATTTACTACATTACATACTATAAATGGAAGATGCTAGTGATTTGAAATCCAATGCGGTTTCCATATTATTAGTGCTGACATACATGACAGAAACAAAATAGGTTGTCTGATGTATACAGACAGAGGAGAGGTGAAGATATAAAGCATTAGGACAGGAGGTCTGTACAGTGTGATTTCACGTGAAATAGGAATAACATGATTGAACTGAATTTCAGTGTTCATTAATGCACCTTGCTTTAGTAGTTATATTTCAGTTTCCTAAGAGGGCAAAACAGGTGAAAAGAGAATACTTGCTTAGGTTAACTGGCAGTATATAGTACAAGTTAATGTTCATTTCATTTCAGAATATCACATATAAGGGACTGAAGTAATTCTGGTTTTAAGGGTGACTGCGTACTCTGTTGGTACAGTAAGGAGAGATAGTTGCTTTTTTACACATTCCACAGAAAAACATTTTATGGGTCACTTGTAAGGTTTATCATATATATACAAACACCTCTGTCAGACTGTCTACAGCATGCATTACACTTGACTGCTATATTTCTAACAGTACATTCTGTATATGTATTAAAAGGTAATTCACACTACTCAATACCAAACGTTTGTCTTTCATAGATATGAAATTACATATTGAAATCTGTCTGAGCTGAATACCAGCACTCATGTAAGGATTAAGTCTCAAGGGTCATGCATGCCAAGTGTACTCATGTTAGGCTGCGCTCAAATATTGAATCCCTGCACATGAGAAAATGATTCTCTGCCTTGGTGCATCAGCAGCTTTTTTGAGTATTTGCATATGGATCATTTTGATTGACAGGGACATCAGCTGTAAAGTGACTTGGCACCTTTGGTGAGAATAATCGTATCACTTTCAAGGATGCTTTACAGCCCCTGTGTACTTGCGCTATCCTTCCTTTGGATTATGGGAGAAGTGACGCATTATTCAATTTACATATACATTTCCTTTAAGTTTGATATCATGTCTGAATAACCAGCCTCAATATTATCTCTCTCTGTTCAGTTCTTTTTAAATTAATTGAATAAACACAAATAATGTAATCTTGGATAAATGTCTTCATTTCTTGATATCTTTTGACACTGAAAGCACCAACTATAATTTCAAATGTTGTGTCAATCTTGCGATTTCCTTCATATTTTAGAGAGAACACAAGATACTTTATTAGTGTGATTAGGAATATATATATTATGAACTCTGGTCCTGGTAGATGTGGCATTTATGGGACATGAAATATTTTACATAAATGAATGTCACCATTATTCATTATCATTAATCATTATCATTATTATTTTGCCCCAAAATTTAATACAAAAGTCAAAACACACAGACAAAACTTATTGGCCAGTAGACAAGCTATTAGAAATCATATATTCTAGTTTATGAATTGCATTGATATAATAGGATTAATACAAAATAAAAAAACATAGTCGGGCCTAATATTTATTAAAGAGATCTAGTCAGAAAAGACCCCAGATGCCTGGTCAATACTGCCACCTACAGGACTAAAATGGTAATTCTAATTGCATCCATCACTGCAAAGGGTAAACTCGTGAATCAGGATATACGTTTAAAATAAATTATATAATATGAATTAACGACTAAAGCAAGCAATTCAACATTAAATGAAAAACTCCAAAATACAATTGATAAAGACCACAAATGTGCTGACATTATGCACTGTGAATTATAGTATTCAATAAATATTAATTCATTATTACTATTTAAAAGTTATTTTATTTTTTAAGTTTTCTTTAAAAAAAGAATGATTTTGGGGCTTAAAAAGGATTAAATAATAATAAATGTTGTATTATTTCATCAGTAACGGCAACATGGTCCTCAGTGACCATGTAAAGTCTCTTCATGATAGTTAATAAAAACTGTTCATGAGAAAATCAGCTCTAAGAGGCTGTTTATATTCTGTTTAGATTATTTACTCATATTAACAGAGTAACATGCTTTACATTCTCCAGAGAGACCCTCAATGCTGCATTGATGCTGCATGAGAACTGCTCCAATGGCAGCAATAAGCGACAATGAATAATAATAATAACAACAACAACCGGAAGTGACAAAATAAAATAACACGTCCACTGTCTGTAGGCTACTATATGTGAGTAAAAACTTTTGACTTTTTATATAATTCTTAGTAATATTCATATATAGGCCTATGTGTATTTTTAAAGTGTCATTAATGTAAAACACTAAATCAACTATATATAGTAGTTAAAATTGAATTTGACAATTTAGTCAGACAAAGCAGAATCCCAGTAAAAGAGATTCATCTGAAAGTTACGTTTATTCTGTGACTTAGCCTATATATGAATATGTATATATTTACTAGAATTACTAGAACTAGAATTAGATCAATTGACCTCAAAACTGGTTCGAGCAGCTGACACACACACACACACACGCACACGCACACGCACACGCACTCACACAGCAGACATTATTTTTGTTTTATTCAATTATTATAACACATGATTGTCAGCATTTACAACATTGCCAAAGTATATAGGCTATTTAAGTGGAATGGACAATAAAGAAATGAATTACAGAAATATAGAAAATGAAGGGTAAATCAAAATCAATTAAAAAGAAAGGGAAAAGGTAAAAAAAACATGAATTTGATTGAATTTACATACAAGATAGGGAATATGCAAAATACAGTTTACTTATGCAGGGTGGGAATTACAAGGTTGTTAGCAGGACATGTAATATACTAAACAGTAATTGTAAAAATTATCAATAGATCTATTAAATTAAGGATATAAACAAAAACAACAACATGCTTACAAATTCATTGTAAAATAATTATTTCTAAAGACTAACACAATAGATTTCGAACCCGAATTTACTTATAAGAACCGCTATAAAAAGTTGATCACGGTGAAAGACATTGTATATTTCACAACTTGTTGGTTAAATAAATCATCAATGTAATGGAGTCTGTCGCTGACAGGACTTTTACTATGACAGCTCGTTCACTTGACAGTGAGCTCTTGTCATCTGAATGCAGTGTCACGCTTCTCTATTCTTACTGGATTGTTAGATTGCTTTGGATTGTTTTCTCGGGACGTTCACAACAAGGTTAAAATATCAAAGATATCTCATGACACTAATCCAAAACGAGCGGGGTTTATCAGGGGGGACCTGGAGCTTTAATTTCCCCACCCATTTACCCCATTCACCCTTTTTATATGTTAAAAACTGAGGAATTCAGCTCTGTGGAAAAAGCGTCTGTTGATGGTGCTGTGTTGTGGTTTGCGATGTATTGCTGGATCGCAGCCTCGGCGGAAATGTAGATGGCTGCATGCGCATGAATCGTTTTCGAATCGAATTTTTGCCGTTGCGTTTATATTTAACGTTAGCTGATCTTCGAATCAACACAACAGCGTTAGCTTCCCTGGACAAAATGAGCAGAAAACAGCATCATTTTAAAGGAGCAGAGGTCAGCTGCTGTGTTAAATACTTCCTATTCGGATTCAACATCATATTTTGGGTAAGTTTTGTGCATCTGCAGTTCATTTGCTTATTATTGTGTCTCTCAAAATCATTTATTGCCTCCATAGTCTTTTCACTGTCTTTCTCCAACATCTTAACAAATCGTTATTTCAAAACAAGTTTTGCGGGATAGATAATTAGTCTAACCTTACCTTATTAATTTCACAACATGTAACAAACATGTAACGTATGAGTTTGTATTAATATTACGTACCAGTGTTCATATTTTTATTTATTTGTATAGTAAATTATCTTTCTGAGGTGTAACGTCATGTTGCTGGATAGATTCTCAAATTCCCATCCAGGTAGAAACATCACCTGTTTCCCATGGGAATGGATTAGGCTGGTTTTGTTGGATCTTGCTTTTTCAGTACCTTTCCAGGTCTGGAGAATGCATCCCATGGAGGATAAATAGGATTATCCAGGTCTCATTAGTTGGGCGATCTTGGGTCAATTCACAGCTTGGGTCAGTCAATTCACAGGCTTAACAGAGATTACCTCACACCATTCAGTTTCCTCATGTCTATGTAGGAAATGATACATTTTTTGGCATTTTTTAGTCTTTCTCTTTTCCACAAATGGATTTTCCATGTTCTTGTAGTGATTTAGAGTAAACGTGATTAATAGTTGATTAATAAAATTGAGATTAAACCACTGGAGTCACATGGATTACTTTAATTACGGTATGTCTTTACTACCTTTCTGTGGCTTGAAAGTGGTAGTTGCATGGACTGTCAATTGAGGGACAGAAAGCTCTCAGATTTCATCAAAAGGATCTTCATTTGTGTTCTGAAGATGAACGAATTTCTTGCCGGTTTGGAACGACATGACGGTGAGTAATTAATAGCAGAATTCTCATTTTCGGGTGAACTAACCCTGTATGGAAATTTGAAATATAGGAAATGAGCTGTATGGATGACTGTTATTGTGCTATTTTTGATCCTCCTTGAAGCTTGACAGCCATGTTCACTAATGGTATGGAAAATATCCAGTTGGGTTTGGATTGGAACAACTTGAGAGTGAGCAAATGATGATAATTTTATTTTTTGGGGGATAAAATCTCTCTCTTAAGTGACTCTTAATTCTTAAATATGGACATTTCTGCATTACCTCATCATTGAGGACCAATCACTCCACTATAGTTTTCATGGAAGGGAGTGATAAATTGTGAGATAAAAGTAATCACTTAGAGCGGGAAACTTCCATGAGTCATTTCTGGGGTGAACACATCGCCTGGAGCATGATTCTCTTAAGCTTCTTGATGTCATAAATTCCAGCTTGGTTTCTCTTCATTGGTTAGTATTGAATGGGGCAGTGAAGACCCCTCTGGAGGACGTGATGGTAATTGGTGCCCCCTCATGCTTTAATGCTGTCCCCTCTGAAATGTTAACCTTGCATAATGTTCCGCTGCCCTCTGTAACAGCTAGCCCTCCTACTGCCATTGTTCCCACGTTATAGAGAGCCTGTTGTGTTTTGTTGAAACTTAGACGCCAGTGTTTTCACCAAATTGTGTCCAGAATGTCAGCCTATACTCCTGGAAGCTGAAGTCAACACTCTCTTAAACATTGTAGTTAAATTAAACACATTACTTAATCTTTTAAGGTACAGTTCTCTGTAAGTCAAATCTAATTCTTAAAGGTCACATAAAAATGCAAGTTTTGTCATTATTTATTACCCTCATGACTCTTTTTCTTCTGTGGGGCACAAAAGAAGGTATTTTTAGAATAGATAGCTTAAGAAGTTTTTTTTTTTTTTTTTTCATGCAGTGAGCAATCATCACTGGGGTCCGGTGTTGTTTTGACTTTCATTGAATGGACGAAAACACTTGAAACTTTCTTTTCAGGTTTGCAGTGTTGTTATTGTCAAACTAAACCTATAACTAATATTTTCATTAGTTGAAATAAAGCTGAAATAAAAAAAATCTAGCATAAATATTAGACATTGAACTTGTGAAATAAAATAATACAATTAGATGAAGTATTAAAATGACCAAAACTGGAGCTAAATTACTACAACTTAAAAAGTAAAATGAAAACTGAAAGTATAGAAAGTAAAAGCCAATTCAGAATATTAATTAATACTATAGTATAATACTAAAATAACACTGCAGGCTTGAGGTTTCATTTTTTTCCTATATATATACATATATATATAACCGTTGGACTCGCACATCCACCATGTTTGTAGCTTTTTTTTAACACTTTATGCGTGTTTGTAATTCTAATCGAATCCTTGAGCAATGTGCAGTGGGCTGTGGGCAATTTTAGTCGTTAGCGTGTGCTTGGATCTGCACTTATAATTCTAACCGGAAAAAGTCGATGATCCGGGTATCTTTGGAATACTCATTTCAACATACTAAAATTTGGGACACACTAATTCTAATTTCGCATACTATTTAGGACTGATAGTATGCGAATTGTGACTCAGCAATTGTTTATCACGCATCACTTGCAAACATTTGAGCTTCTTCTTTTCCTTTCAATGGTGGTTGACAAACCCACTGCATACCGCCACCTTCTGTGTGACTCCTGCGTGACAGCTGACGTAAAGATCAATTAAAAATGCTTAAGGAGAAAATTGTACATCTTAGTCTAACACTTAGAAAAGTAATAGAAAATCTCTTTTCAACAATTCTCATAATTGGAGATATCACTCATGTCTGTAGCTTGAACCGTGCAGGAGGAGTGCTTGTTTTATGGGTACGTTCAAATCCCTAACTCTAATTATGAGCAAAAGCATCAATAATTAAGTCTGATTTTTATACTTCCTTGCATTTATTGTCCCCTCATCGTGTCTGAAAGCCTTCCATTGTCTCTCGACTCCTTTTGTCTTTGCAGACTGTTTGACCCTTGTGTACCCGTACTGTCTAATGCCTGTCTGATTGGTTTAAAGTGGAGACAGTCTGATCGGTCAGAAACCTACCTGATCCCAACAGAGCACTCACTTCGCCTGGCTCAGACTGGGCCAAGTTGATGGCCTGTAATTACAGACGCCTCGCTCTGTAATCGCAGTCTGATATCTACCCGGGAGGCTTTGCAGGGACATCTTAACATTCCCAACACCCCCCCCCCCCCCCCTTCCACCCCAGCAGTCTTTGATTTCATCCTCTCCAACTTTTCCTCCTCTGTTCCATTTGGGAGCCTCGCAGCCCCTTGTCTTGTATTCAAATGAAGATGTTTGGGGGTGAGCAAATGGTGTGTGTGAGAAGGGACGTGCAGTTCCCACAGCGTCTGAGAGGCCCGAGTGCGAGCCGCGGCACTGTGTCTCAGTGAACCCCATTCATCCTCACGCTATGGAGCTGACGGGGGCCGTGCAGCTATTGTCACACACACCGCCCCCGATGCGACAAAAACATTTGACTGATGCATTTGTTTCCACGCTTGATGTGTCTGGCTCGTGAATTGTGTACAAACAAAGCAAGGCACGTTTCTGATTTCTGAGAGAAACCTGAAGAGTTTATTGTGTGTGTTTGTGTCCTTGCTTGAGCTCATGCTGAGAACATGTGTAGCCCAGTGTTTTTGTATGTTTTTCCCTTTCATATCCTCCAGGTTCATATGGCAGATGGGAACCACATGTCCATTCTCCCTCTTCCTCTGTTGCTCTGCGAGGGAGTTTATTTCCATGCCATTTCCCAGCAGGCCCCACTCTCACTCGCACACATTGACTCATTCTCACTAAAACACAAATGAATCAAGCCAGAGTCATTCTGTTTCATCAAATATGAAAAATGACTCTAGCACTGTTTTTGAGGCAGTGCTAACACTTAGCAATTATGTGGTAATAAGAAACATGTGGTAAAATAAAACATTATTTTAGAATTTTTGTTGTTTTGAAATAGACTAAAGTATACAGGTGAGATTCGTCCCCTTGATAAGGCCTAGAAGTCCACTCTTAAAGGTCCAGTGTGTAATATTTATCTATTGACAGAAATGCAATATAAGATCCATAACTATGTGTTTAGTGGTGTATAAAGACCTTACTTAATGAACCGTTTAGTTTGTATTACCTTAGAATGAGTCATTTATATCTACATAGGCGCGGGAATCCCCTTCTATGAAGGTTGCCATATTGTGACGTCATGTTTCTACCGTAGCCGACAGCGAACACACAGTGCTACAGAGCGAGTTTCGTCACTACCTTGAAAGAGAAGCCGCAGAAAGCTAGAAGCCAGAACCGTGAGTAGTGACTTTCCCTTGTCAGTGGTTTAAAATATGTAGTTGGATTGTTTCATGTAACTTAGTTCTTCTCCCTCGCTGTGTTATGGCTTTGCTATGTGGGGACAAATGTGCTGGTTGTGTTCGTGAGACAGCTGAGTACTCTTTTCATTGACCGTAAAACAGTATGTTACAGGAATCACCAACCCGTTGATCGAGACAAGTTGATCTTGGAAGCATTTTAAGTCATTCGCGAAGAGTTTTCAAAATCAGAGAAAAAAAGCCTATTTTATGTATTAAATGGTGTCTAAGGGATGCGGAGGCGCGCGCGCTGTTACAACCATGTCATTTTTGCCGCGCGCACCTTTGGGCTCATGCGGAAGCGTCGAGTTTAAACAAGGCTTTACACTTTAACCAGCTCAGCCACAGTAAGCTCATATTAGCCAGGTAAACTTTTACTACCCTGTTAGAAAAAAATATAGTTGCATAGTTTCATGTGGTTCTTCTCCCTCGCTGTATTATGGGTTTGCTATGTGGGGAGAAATGTGCTGATTACTATTATTATATTATATATTAAGACCCTCACCTGAATATGGCTTTGTAAACTTTATCCATGATGTGGTTTATAATGGACTGTGGTACAGAAACAGTGACAATGTTACACACTCTCGGCTTACTCTGGCTATTCTCTGCTGTCTCAGTCGACGATATGTTTGTCCCGTTTTAGCCACCGTAGCTTCTTCGAAAGGGAGGGGTGAGCAGTGGGCGGAGCCATTAGTGCAACTCGCAACTGAACCGCTAGATGTCGCTAAAAATCACACACTGCACCTTTAACTCATCTTCGGCGTCCTGTTGGAAATGATGATCTTGTCAATGTTTCCATTTTACAGGCCAGAGAAAGATATTTTCTAACCAGTTAGAACCATAAACAGGCTCCCGTAAACCTAATAAAAACGTTATGAGGACAACACTAGACTTTTATGTATTCTGAAGAAAATGGTGGTGTTTGTTCTTGTGCCAGGGTGTTCCAATGCAGTTGCTAAGGTTTTCTGAGTAATTTTAATGTGCTGCTATGTGGTTGCTAGGTGCTTGCTTAAAGGGATAATGAACCCAAAAATGAAATTTCTGCAATCAGTTACTTGTTGTTTCAAACCCGTATGACTGTGTTCTTTGGCCATACAATGAATTTGTTTTGGACCCCATTGACTTTCATTGTATGGACAAAACAGTTGCAACATTCTTCAAAATATCTTCTTTTGTGTTCCACAGAAGCAAGAAAGTCATATGGGTTTTGGGCGACATGAGGGTGAGTTTTATCACCCTCCAGGTGAAAATCACAAGTCAGATAGTTTAGAAAGGTTATTGTACACTTTTGGTGTGTTCACACTTGGCAGCAAAAATTAAATGTTAATGAGAAAGTTAGCTGTTTGTTCAAAATTTCTTAGCGAGCAGTACTAATAAAGCCAGTAATGCTACTATGTACTGAGTCAGACTTTCCATAAGCATAAGTTTCCATGGTGATGCAGCAGTTTTTTTTAATCAAATAAAGATAAATATGTCAGAAGATGAAGGAAAGCAAAAGCTGTTCTTATGGCTGTTACAGCTGGTGGAAAAAGTGGTTCTGCTCCCTGTCACAGCTGAGAGTTTAAGCCAAGAGTTTATTTGGCTGCCGTTTGTGATAATACAGAGATACTGTATGTCTAATCATCCTACTGTGTGAGAAAGCAGCTCTCCTCTGGTTGTCCAGAATTACTAAATAAGCTGTTTAAGTGCTCTACAATGCTTGATTGTGTCTTAATCCCGATATCCATGTGGGCGTGACACAACACAGGCCTCCCCTGGATCAAGACCGTCAGAACTGGGGGAGATATACTGATATCTTCATGATAGCGATGAGTGGGAATCAGTGGTATGGATTGACAGAGAAAGTGTGTGCAGTGGATGACTGGCCCTTAGCTCTGTCCCATCCATCCATTGGATTAGCCGAGACCACAGGGAAATGGGATTATGGGATTTGCGGCTGCTGATACCCGACCTCATACTCTCACCTTCCCGCTCTCACGTTTCCCCTCACACTGGGATTGCTCTAACCTGCAGTCAAACACACAGCTGAGAGAGCCCAGCGGGAGTTTGACAGGGAATCTGTAGATTTGATAACACTTTAGACAAAGAAGGTCAGTCATTAAATCAAAAATCAGATTTTTTTTTTCATTGCATGGTTTATATGGAGCTAATAATATGACAATGATTTCAATTTGAATTGTGCAAATTTGAATTATTTGCAAGTGTAATCTAACAAATTTGAATTTTAGGTGGTAGTTTAAATATTTCTGAATTAGATTTTTTTTTAAACGAATATTGAACATTTGAAATGTAACTAATTGAAATGTTTTTTATGGCAGAATTTTATAGACGTGTTTTCAAACAGCTTTATTTGTTCTGAATTATTATACCAAAAATACAGATTCAAGTTTTCAAGATGAAGAAATTCGGAACTTCAAATTCAGTTTTCTAAAATTCTGTAAGATCTGAATTTTTGAGTTTGAATTTTTCAGATTGAATTTTAGAAAACTGAATTTGAAGTTCCGAATTTCTTCATCTTGAAAACTTGAATCTGTATTTTTTTCAAATTCAGAACTATTTAAACTACCACCTAAAATTCAATTTTGTTAGATTACACTTGCAAATAATTCAAATTTACACAATTTAAATTCAAATCATTTTGTCATATTATTAGCTCCATAGGTTTAGCCCAAGTAAAACTGTACTGTAGTTGGTTTCATCATGACCTAGTAGTGCTTAAGACATGTTGAGCTGTGGTGCAGCAGATCTTGTTTGTGTGTGTGACGGACGGATTCTTCCCGCTGTTTTGACTCTTACACATTTTATAAGCTCTTCAAGAGTTATCAGCTCCATCAAATGCCATCATACTCACACAGAGCGAGCGCATTAGCCCTGCACACAGCATTGTTTTGGATTTTTCGTTGCACTCGCAAAATATACGTCATAAAAGCATCTTTAGGTTCGGTGTTAAGAATGACAGTGTGAACCAGGACTAAATGTATCATTTTCTTTTTTGGTCCAGACCAAGAGAACCGAACTATAAGTGTGAACATGTCCTTAGTTTTTGTTTTGTCTACTGAAAGTTTTTAGGATATTTAGGATTTTTAATTATTGGCATTGGCTGATAAATTTTTCTATTTGGCAGATGTGTCAGAAATATGACTCTTATTTTGATGGTGCAGGACTCTTATTTTGATTCTTTTTTTTATTTTAATTTTCAAATGTAAATATGAAAAATCTCTATACAATTAGTTGTAGCAATTGTAAGCATGTGTTTTTACAATCTTTAAATTAAATATGATATCAGACATATCAGCATCGGCCAAAAAAAAAATCAATATTGGTTTACCAGTAAAACGATTGCTTGGTGAAACTTGTGTGGTTATCCACTGAGAATATCAATAACATATCTTTTTCTGCAGAATCTGGATAAGAAATTAATGAAATACTTTTTTAGTGAACTATACTTTCTATACTTAAAGTGTGATAGTCAATTTAGAATCTGATTTTCCTCGGATCTTGTTGGGTAGAAATGCCAGAACAGTAAAATTAGTGAACCATTAACCTCAATGTAATAAAACAAGTTCCTGTAAGCAGTGTCATCCAAGTGATTCTCTCATTCAGGTAAAAACAAGTCTTGGCTCCTTCTCAAGGAAACTTATGCCAAAGATGGCAGTGCATGCAGGGAAATTGCTATTTTCTGGATCTTTGATAGAAACTCGACCAAGTTTTTCTTTTTCAGATGGTTTGCCCTCAGATAAAGAGAGCACAGTGCTGTCTGCACATAGCAGTAACCTCATGCCATTATGGAGCGAGAATTAATCGTTTAAGTGGTGTAAATGTGATCAATTCTGTTGTGTGTTGCAGTTGCTGGGAGCTGCATTCCTGGGTATTGGACTTTGGGCTTGGGCAGAAAAGGCAAGTTTGAAACACAAATACAGAGTAACACAATGGTGACATGCCTCAAATTCCTAATATTATTATCCATGTGGTTGCCAGGGCAACATAATCATAGACATAAACAGAAGAAGACAGCACACTTTAAAAGTACAAACTACCTACAAATACCCCGTTGTTTCATTCGGACTGCCTGTTAAAGCATCAGAATTAATGTTTAACATCTTTTCCTCTTGGACTTCATGCTTTATTTTATGAAAGGTTCTTTTTGCCAGATGTAAGGACGTTTTGTGAATCCCCCATGTTCCTCCTTTTGATGTCGGAAACCTCCATTAAAGCCTCCTTAAACCATGACATTTGAGAGCATATGGGTGGCATCTTTTATTTATTTCCATGACAGTTTAATGACTGTTATATTTTTGTTGCAGGCCTTTAACCATGCTGCATAGCTCAATAAGGCTTTGTATTTATTGTGACTATTCTCTACGATTTGTCGTTCCCTCTCGGAAAAGGTCACCCTCACTGTTATGTATTCATGCATGAAAGGTGAATGTAATTTCTTCACACTAATTTGAGGCGACTTAATGAATCTAGAAGTCAATTGGCTGATTAATAACCTGGAAATTGCTCCATTTCAGTCGTTGATTGTTCTGCTAAAAGACACGTGTAGGCCATATGGCACTTTGTATTAATGTCAGCCAATTATGGAACATCTTGGTAACACCATGTAAATAATTAATAAAGGGTTCATTTTTACATTTGCTAAATGTTAATTACAGAAACAAAGCATTTAGAATCAGACTGAGGGTGTTGAATTTGAAATTGTGATTTTAAATAAGTGTTCAAGTGAATTTCAGAGCCGCCTATTCTTCCGCCATCATGACAAAGCAAGCAAGAACACACGAAAAAGAACCTTGTTTATATTCACTGTCAGCATGGTCTAAAACCTGCTGTTGGTTCAGGGATTGAACTGAAATTCCACCCTGATGTGGAAATCCAAATGTGTAAGGCATGAAACACCGTGGAGAGTTGCGAGTGGTGAATGATTTTAAGGTCAGGATGTGAACTTACAACAACTCTGTCTGATGTGTCTGTCCCACAGGGAGTGCTGTCAAACATTTCCTCCATCACAGATCTGGGCGGCTTCGACCCTGTCTGGCTGTTTATCGTAGTAGGAGGGGTGATGTTCATCCTCGGATTTGCCGGATGCATCGGTGCGCTCCGGGAAAACACGTTTCTGCTCAAATTTGTGAGTTCCATCCTTATATCCGGCCTGCGAGCCCTGCCTCCCATTTTTCTGCAACCTGTTTCCCGGTTTCTGATTTCAAGGCTTATTTGTTTCCAGATATGGACGTTTAAATGAAATGAATTGGCTATAACACAAGAATACACCCAGAAGTAATTGAAATGCCTCCTGGAGGAAATTTAAATGGCAATGATTTTATTGAAGATATATTTATCTTAAAAAAATCACTGAAAATGATTTACTGAGATTTTTAGGACAATGAAGTTCTGACTTCACTATCTGTGTGTTTTCTAGTTTTCAGTGTTTTTGGGCCTCATCTTTTTCCTGGAGCTCACAGCTGGCATTTTAGCCTTCGTGTTCAAAGACTGGATCAAAGACCAGCTAAACTTCTTCATCAACAGCAATGTTAAAGCATATCGGGATGACATTGACCTCCAGAACCTCATTGACTTTGCTCAAGAATATGTGAGTCAGCACTTCTCTTCCCCTCTCATTTTCTGCTGTGCTGTGTTATATATTTTGAATGAGACTGATGGTATGTAAGTGTGCACTAGAAAATTTGAGTCATCATGCATTTTTTATATGAAAAGTTGAACTGTAAATTACAGCTGCGTGATGATAATGGTGATGTTATGTATCACATCAGTGGTCGTGTTGTGGTGCTCATGGACCGAATGACTGGAACCTGAACATCTATTTCAACTGCACTGACTTTAACCCCAGCCGGGAAAGCTGTGGCGTTCCCTTCTCCTGTTGCGTCAAAGACCCTGCTGTGAGTGCCAGAAACTATCATTTCATCTGTGTGTTTACCACTTGCTCTTCCCTGCTTCTGTTTCAGCAAATTAACTGTTATCACAATCTTAAACGTTTTCTTCTGTTCTACATGCTTTGAACTGAAAATCCTGTGTATACACTACGAAAAATATCCGGTCTAATGTGTTTTCGACTACCTTTGGAAGTGGTCGAAAGTGGACAAGCTCAAAACTTTTTAGATCCCATTCACTCCTGTATTTAGTGATGCCCACTTGTTATCCGATCGACCAAAATCCATCTTAATACATGGTATAAACCAGGCCTAAGGGATATAGCTCATGGGAAGAGTATGTGTGAGGTTTTGCATTTTATTTTTATTTTCAGTGTAGCTAAGGATAGCTAGATTATAAGTCAACTAGTTGTTTTTTCCCCTTTTTTTGTAACAATTTACACTAAGGTCCTATTAGTTAATTATTAAATAATGCATTAACATTAAATAACAATGAGCAATATATTTGTTACAATATTTATTTATCTTTGTTAACGTTAGTTAATAAAAATACAGCTCTTTATTGTTAGTTTATGTTCATCTCGGGTCCATTAAATAATATTATAACTTTTGATTTTAATAATGTATAAGTAAATGTTGAGATTAACATTAACTAAGATTAATAAAAGCTTTAGGGGTGTTTTCATTGTTAGTCCATTTTAACTGATGTAGTTAATGTTAACAACCCTTCTCATCTTTTTTTATATTCTCTTCGGTTGGGTGCTTAAGTTTTTTTTTTTTTTTATTCAATCCTAACAATTTTTTTCCATGTTACCTTAAACAATATATTTTATTTGAAAAATTGTATTCTGTACTTTTATTCTATTGTGAAGTCTGAGATAAAAAAAAAAGTAAATAAATTGAGCAATGTTTTCTTGTTCTCTCTCTAGGAGGATGTCCTGAATACACAGTGTGGCTATGATGTGCGGCATCAAGGAGTGAGTGTGTTATTACTTGTTAGAAATGTTACAATTGCACATCTATAATATATTCTTGGTAATACTTTACAATAGGATTTCATTTGTTAACATTAGTTAACTACAATAGTCTAAATAAAGTAAGTAAATGTTTTAAATGAAAACTTGTATTTGTTATCATTAGTAAATGCATTATGAACTAACTTGAACAATTGTATTTTTATTAACACAGGCAGATTTTTAGATTTTGTAAAAAAAAATATATATACTGCTTCCTGTTAGTTCATGTTAGTTAATATATTAACTAATGTTAACAAATGAGACCTTATTGTAAAGGTGTACCATATATTTAATGATGAAAAAACATGTAATGTAGTGTATAAATCGTGTAGTGTCAGACCACCCTTTGAAAAGAGCACAGAAGGGTTAAGCACATGAGAGATTCTGAGAGCATTTGAATTCATCTTCTTCTCCTCCTTAATAACAGTTTAAGCCTTTAAAAGTGATAATTAGTTTCTAGTTTTAGCCACGGGAAATTGTGGAGCTCTGTAATTGGGAAGTCAGTGGCTTATGCCAGCATGGGTGGAGTGACACTGCACCCACACTTCACCACCGTCTCTCCTGTATCCATGGATACTCTTTCTCTTACAATTCACCCTCTAATAGGTTTTATTTGCTGTTATGATGTTTTTTTTTACTGACTTTTTATTTTGAGCTGTAGGTATTAGAAAGACAATAAACCAATGTCTGCTCAAAGAATCATACTTTAAAAAATACTTTGTTCAACCATTTTCCACCTTTCATTGGCTTTCTCTGAATCCCACCGACTTCCTACTGGTTTGGCGTTACGTTTCTGAAGTCTTTTGTGTCCTCTTTCCTGGGGGGGGACAAAAGATTCTATGGAGAACAAGTTTGTATGGTTCACAAAAGCTGGATTGTGTGGCTTTCTCTTTCTTCACCTTCAAACGTCACTAACAGCCCCAAATTACACCTTTTCATCTCCCTTCCTTCCCAGAATCCGATAGACAGTAGTTAAGACATTCCTGTATGTCTGTGTAATACAAACTGGATCTTCCCTGTGTCAGGTTAAATGTGGTGAGCTGTGTGACATTTTGTCTACTTAGCGTGGGAGTGAGTTCCTCCAGTTTTCCAGAGAGGATATTTGTTCTCAAATAGATTAATGTGCAGGTCCGCCCAGGTGAAGGCCTAATTGTTTATCCTGGGCTTGTGTAAAGATTAAAGGTCAACTCGGAGGAGCGAACACCAACATGACACTCCGTGCACTTAAATGAAGATTTAGTTTCTTATTTGGATCTGACATTTTCCATTAAGTGATGTGCTGTTTTAAATAATCTTTTTAATAGGAGTTGGATCAGCAGAAGTACATTTACACCAAGGGCTGCGTGGGACAGTTTGAAAAGTGGCTGCAGGACAATCTGATCATTGTTGCTGGGATTTTTGTGGGGATTGCATTATTACAGGTAAGGACAATGATAATGGAAATGCTTCAAAGCATGCAAATATCTGTTAAAGATAGCTGATAACTGAACAGATTTGCTTGAATGGGGCCTGAGAGGTAAAATGGTCACACAAGAATGAATGTCATGCTGCCACCTGCTGGTTGAACCTTAAAATACAGCTTTAAATCTAGTTCCAACATTAATTGATACCAAAGTGAATCTTAAAATGTCTGGGTCACATTTCACCCCCAAAATCAGAAGAAAAAATATAAAATGTTTTTTTGCATTGTGGTATTTTCAGATCTACAATGTACACCACAGTTTAAAAGTTTGGGGTTGGGTTTTTTTTATGTTTTTGAAAGATGTAGCTTCTGCTCACCAAGGCTGCATTTATTTGATCAAAATGCACTAAAAAATATAATATTGTGGAATATTATTATAATTTAAAAAAGGATTTTTATTTTTGATTTTGGAATATATTTTAAAATGTAATTTATTCCTGTGTTGGCAAAGCTGAATTTTCAGCATCATTCTCTTCAATGTCACATGATCCTTCATAAATCATTCTAATATGCTGATTTGCTGCAAGAAACATTTCTTATTATTTTCAATGTTGAAAAAAGTTGTGCTGCTTCATATTTTGTGGAAACCATGATTTAAAAAATTCAGGATTCTTTGATGAATAGCATGTTCAAAAGAACAGCATCTATTTTAAATATAAATCTTTTGTCACATTATAAATGTCTTGTGCATTTTGGTCAATTTAATGCATCCCTTGATGATGAATAAAAGTATTCTTTTTTTTAATTTATTTTTATCTTACTGACAGCAAAGGTTAGTGTATAATTAAAAAGATTTACTACAAAATTTAAATATGTTATTATTTCATAAAGTGAATTATATTGCAAAGACTTGCAATTAAAGGGATAGTTCACCCAAAAATGAACATATTCTGTTAATATACTCACCCTCAGACAAGATGTAGGTGTCTTTTTTTCCTTCAGTCGAACACTAAAAAGATTTTTAGCTGAAACCGCGGTCCTCTGGGATTCATATTATGCAAGTCAATGGCTACAGTCACTTTGAGAGTCAACAAACATACATGCAAAACATAAATAATAAACCCGTGGCTCTTGGCGAAACATTTAGGTCTTATGAAGCAAAAATGATCTAGCTTGTGATCCACACTATCGTGAGCGTGCTCAAGACCGTTTACAGAGGCTGCTTATGGGTTATAATGCTTTAAATAATGTTCAGTTTCTTGCACTGACTAGTCGCTTTGCTTTATAAGACCACAAAGTATCACCAGGAACCATGAGTATTCATTTTGTTTTGCCTGTATGTTTTTTTGACTCTCAAAGTGAGGTAACCATTGACCTTGCATCTTATGAATAACGAAGGGCCACGTTTTCAGCTAAAAAAGTTCTTTACTGTTCTACTGAAGGAAAAAAGACACCTACATCTTGGATGGCCTGAGGTGGGTAAATTAACAGCAAATTTACAGTTTTGGGTAAACTAACCCTTTAAGGAAGGGCGTGAAAAAATCCTAATGATCATAAAATCAGGCTTTATTTTCTTTATGCAAAATAGGTTTTATTTTATTTTAAATTATGACCCTGATATTTCTTGACTGTTTCTGTATAATACATCTGTAGAGTAGTAGAGATGTTTCAGCTGTTCGGGTAGTAAATAATGAAACCGAGAGCACTGAATGTGTGTAGTCATTTTTCTTAAGCTATTATTTTCTTTTCTCCTCTATGTCTTCTTTTTAAATATGTTTCAGATTTTTGGGATATGTCTGGCTCAGAACTTGGTGAGTGACATCAGAGCGGTCAAAGCCAACTGGTGACCCTTTGCAGAGGGCGACAGCTGACAGTGACCTTTGTGATTATGGCAGAGCTAATTGCAAATCAGCACAGTTTACACACCATTGAGCTGGGAAATTCTGACCTTTTAACCCTACGGACGTTGTATGTTGGCTGACTTTACAAAATGGACTTTCCATCTATGTTTTTTTTTCTTTTTTATGGTTCCTTATCTGAAAGCTCTTATGGAGGGTATCCAGATGGAGCTTAATGTGAGATGTCACACCGAGATGAAGCTATCTGCGATCTTGCAGCTGTCTCTTGATCGAACACTATTTTCATTTGCCCTTATTAAAAACATTCACCAGACTCTCCTTCGCGTTGGTGAATTAATGTCAAGCAGAGGGTGTTTTCATTAACCTGTGGATGACTTGCTTTGGAGAAACACACAATTCAACCACTGAGACTTTAAACAGAGGAGCCATGAACTAAACAAAGCCTTACAGCAGTGCATTTCTCGATACACTTGTGAGGATTCAGCTTTTTACATGACATTCTGTCTGTCATTCATTCGAGCCAATGGACAGTTGGACTCTTACCTCTGATTGGCTCTCTGTTGCACAGGTAGCCAATCAGTACAACATACTTGATAATTACATGTATGCATTTATTTTTCCATTATAGTTCCACCACTTGCTGGGGAGGTGATCTGTTTTTTGTCTGTATAGCTATATTTTATTCTCATTTTCTCTTCGTTTTTTTGGTCGTCTTCTGTGAGTATGATTTGACTTGACTGCTGTGCCAAACTTGCTTATGAATCTTTTTGTTTTCGCTACTCTGCTAGATAGTGATATGCTATAGTGACACTAATAATGTATTATTATAAATATGCTGCTGCTTTAACTCAAAGAAGATATACATCGCTATACTAACCAACTGAACTTTTTATAGAAATCATGAGGTATGCATTCCCTCTGGGAAACTTCAGATCACGCAGAGTGCTTTGCGAAATGAATCTGACATGTGTGCACATGAAGTGGACAGATTGAATCAGCTTTGCGTATGATCACATGCCTTATTGAGCCCTATAAAGATAATAGCTGAAACCTCCGGCAGTTACGCAACACATGGACCTTTAGAATGGCTTTATTTACTATTCAGTTTCTCTTGCTTTGCGCCACATGCATGCAATCGTCTATAAAAAAAAAATGCATGGCAACGCAGATCTCTTTAAACGCATGCACACGTGTGTGTGTGGATGTGTGTCCATTCCATTACGACTACCATACCAGTGCGTGTTCAGAAGGTGCCTGCATTGAGTCATGACCTTAAAGGTAATAATGTGCAAAGTAAGATAAATGCCGTACTGTGTGTGTAGAACGTGCTCGGATGGTTTTAGCAGTGTCGGCAGACTGAACTGAATCATCTGTTTAAAAAGATCTACTGTGTTTCAGGGGTCTATATAACCTCTGTTGTCAGAGTGAATAGTAAAATGTGAGATTTCTCTTCTGTGGTCTTTTTGGGAGATTTGGGAGGGGGTTGCCAACTCCTTCCTGTGTATATTAGAGGCAATTTTTTATGCAGATACAAGACAGATTATATGCTAAATTATGTTTATCTCTCTTTTTGTGGACCTAAATGGATGACTCTCATGAAAGCCTATCAAGAACATGTCTAGGTTGCATTTCTGTATCATATCATTACAATGATAAAAAAAATCACTATATATAAAATGTACATTATTTTAAAGGTATTTATACGTATAATGATCATTTTTCTTGTACTGCCTTAGTTGATGTTGATAATGTGTTAAATGACAAGAAGCTAATTTAACCTAATTATCATTTAAAATAATCTCAAAAGTAAAAACTCCAGAGGCAATAATGAGAATCTAGGAGGAAAATGTGTAACTGTCATGAAAACATGAATGTATATATTCTTGGGTGAAATGCAACCCGGACATGTTTTTATTTGAGATTGACACAAATACAGTGTTTGTAATCTCTCTCCCTGTCATCTTCTTTGTCATGCAATTGTGGCCTTTTTGTCTTTTTCTTTTATTATTTGGCTTTTTTTCTAAACAGAGAACTCTAACATTCCCTTTTGAGGGAGCCTCTTGCATATCATGAATGTAAACATCATCTTTTACTAATGTTATGTCATAAATAACTTATCCTTCAAAGTGCAATGCACAAACATATGTGAATAAAATTTATGTTTGTCTGATTGTAGGCACACAACTGAAAAACATCGCAAATCTGTGTTTGTGTAGTGAATTAGTCCTTGCGCATGCATTGGCTTAATTTTTAAGGAAGTGCATTATGCATTCGTGTGTTTTTTCTGTGCTGGTTCATCAGAAACTGTTTTGATGATTGGTATTGAAACCATTGAGCCTTTTTGCTGGTCTTTCTCTGTACCAGCTGTGGTAGGTTGAAATGTTTGCAAATCTTAAAGCACAGTTTTATCAGAGGAGCTGGACTTTCTAGAACAGTTGAACAGAACAGTTCTGAGTGGATTGTAAATGCATATCAATATGGTTTTTTAATTATTTAAATCTTTTCCCGACATAATGCTTGACATCACACTTGTCACTTTTGATGCGCTTTGAAATATGAATTGCGAAAGCCTTTATTTTTTGTTTACATTCCCATACACATGTCTTCATAGAAATGTTTGGATTCTACCTCATCATGGAGAAATGACTTCAATCATGCTTTTTGGGGAGTTATAACTCTAATGCAGACGTTTTAAACATTTTAGAAGAGTTACAAATAATGGTTGATGTTTTTATTTTTGCAGTCTTAGCTTTTCTTTTAGGCAAACTATAATTTTCTTGACAAGTCATGGAATGCAAAAAAATAATAATGTTGATGTCATATTTGAATGGCTTGTTGTTGTTTAAACTTATCCATTTTGTCAGCACTATTTCAGTACTCGGGTTTCTGCAAACAAATAGTGAAACTGAGGATTTTAACTAGTTTATTGACTTAGTGTTCATTATCTAACAATATCATATTAGAATAACTCAAAATACCCTCTTAAACTGAATCATGAATATTGCACTTGGAGACCAAAAGCATTTCCTGTGCTCTCCATTATATGAGTCTGAATGATCTATAATAACAGTAATACTTACTGTGGATTTTCACTTTCTATTAAAAAAGAAAACTATAGAAAATGATGCTCGTATTTGGAAACAGCCTAGCAATGGCACTGCGTTGCAATAGTTTTGTTTTATTTTATGTTTATTGAAATTCTTGTCCAAAGGTCCATTTATTGGGGGCATCCAATGAACTTTTCCTGTGGGAGATGGTCTGTTACACTGTATGATACAAGATATGCTTTTTCTTTTTCATAATAAAAATGGATTTATGACATTCTGAACTCATTTCTTTCATCTGCAAGTTCTGTCAAACATTTGACTAGAAATTGGTGTTCAATGCTACTTCACAGATGGATCATTGTACAAATGTGAATCTCATTAATGCTGCATTATAGCTAAAAACGCATGATTATTTTTTTTGCTTCTCTCTTTCTTTCTACAGAGTGACGTACATTTCTGTTCCAGAGATTTATAATAATAGCGGAAGATTTAGTAATCTACAAAAGATTAGTAGGCCTTATTACCGATGTCCATTGATTGATATCTATACTTTTTTTTTTCACTCACTAACATTCAGATATTAAAATAAAACGATATATAAATTGATGGGGTGATAGCTTATCTATATCTAAAGCCTAAGTATTTTTCTTCCTCAAACTAACATTCAGATATTAAAATAGAACAAAACGCAAACAATAAAATTAACTAACTAGCTTGTTACCTAGTTAAAATATGATAACAAATAACAGTTTGCAGTATCGAGCAGCATAACGCGATAGTTTTTGTACAGCTAACCGGAAGCGGATGAGACCGGAAGCCTCGACACAATCAAGTCATCCGCGCCCGCTCTTTTTTAAGGTGTGAATATGAATTGTGGACATTGCAATTTGCTTCTGGCCATTTGAAAGTGAATGACGGAAATCAACTGTTGCTAAACACAAAGGTAAATACACTGATGTCATTTTCACTCTGACCACTAGATGGTGACAAACCTTCACAGTTTGTAACAACAGCAAATCCTGTAAATTTACACAAAAAGCATCATCTTGATAATCTCATCTTTCTTTTGTTCAATAGTATGTGATGCTGACACAAGTAAACCAGAAACACTGCTCGAGCGCCTTTTAAGATGCTTTAATGTGCTTTTTGACATGGTCTCTCTGCACATGCAGCACTAAATATTGTGTCCACCATTTGCAGTTTTCAATAAACATATCTGTGTGCGCTTTGTTTGTTTATTTGGTATTTCTATCCAATCGTTTTTTTAATAGAATGTTTTAGTTGTGATGCCTTCAGTAAGTGCTTGTTAACCCTCCTCTGAAGTGTTGTGAAGGTGCCGACATGCTGAATGCCAGTAATCGGTACAGTGACATTATCAAGACCACCTCCTTAAAATGACGACCTCCTCATACAGCCATTAGATTCAATACTGTTTCTCTAGCAGGTTCCACCAATTGAAGTCAACTCAAATATTGATAAAATATTGAGCATATATCACTGGAGGGGATTATTTCTGTTGATGTATGCCTGATACCGTTCAAGATCCTGCATTTGATGTTTTCCAGAGATTATGTTTCTGACAGGACCAGCAGATTGGAGGCGCATCACAGCGTTGCCTGGAGGCAAGGAGATTCCTTGTAGGATTTTTTCCTTAGAAACCTTCTGATCTGTTTTCCCCTATCCTGTGCCCTGTGCCCTGTGCCCTTTCAACATATGGCTGATCCATGACTGGATTACTCAAAGTCTCGAAGCAGGAATGTGACATTTCGATGGGACTTTAGGATGTCTCTGGCTCAATCTATAGCTGTGGTCGTACCTTAAAGAAAGACTAGCTTGATGATAGATTACCTTCTGAAACAGGCCCAGCAACTCCGTTTCAGCATGATGTACAGTTTGACAGTGACTCGTTCTCAATTGACTTTTATTCTTGAAGAGGCACAATTTTATCGATTGCAAGTTTTACTTATAGCTTTCCTAAAAGTCTGATTTTATCAACAATGGCATCTGTATTGGATAAAATTGGTGCAAGATGCTTTAATTTGTTCTGTATCATCAAAACGGGCTTTTACGCTTATGATGTGAGTTGTGACAGCGAGCTAGGCAGCATAGACTTTCAGCACTAAAGCCTAACATCAATGGAGCTTCTCCAAAGCCATGTCATTAAAATGTATCCAGTAAGGTAATCTCAAAGAGAGAAATTAACCATGGTAGTGAACTAGCAGCAAGTACACTCAGGTTTACCATAAAATACTTTTTCCATTTACTACATTCAAGCTCAAGGAATTTTTGATATTGCCCACAACCCCAGTTTTGTACTTGATAATATTAAGTTATTGATATAATATTTATTATTGTTATATTGTTATTCTGTAAAGTCATCTTCATTTATATAGTGCTTTTAACAATGTAGATTGTTTCAAATCTACATTGTTAAAAGCGCTATATAAATGAAGAAGACTTGACTTGACATGTCTCCATTATCTCAGTCTAACGGGGAGATCTTTCCTTTCAAATGAAAAACATTGCTCTGTTGAATTACTCACACGTGTTCAAATGTTGCCACTCTCTTTTAATTATATTTAGAGAACAGTCATGAGTTTTGAAGATATATCAGATGAATCGTGGTTGAGTTCACTGAAAAACAAAATTTCAATAAGATGCTCAATAGGACTTATTTTAGAGATAATGTCTTGAAGGGTTAGGGTTTTACACACACACACACACACACACACACACACACACACACACACACACACACACACACACACACACACACACACACACACACACACACACACACACACACACACACACACACACACACACACACACACACACACACACACACACACACACACACACACACACACACACACACACACACACACACACACACACACACACACACACACACACACACACACACACACACACACACACACACACACACACACACACACACACACACACACACACACACACACACACACACACACACACACACACACACACACACACACACACACACACACACACACACACACACACACACACACACACACACACACACACACACACACACACACACACACACACACACACACACACTTTTTGACTTCTGTACCTGCAGTACATTCCTTAAATTTTTTGGAATAATATTAATAGATATATTAATCAAATTATTTTTTCTTTAAAACAAGACTTATTTCAATTTAAGTGTGTGTGTGTTTAAAACCCTAACCCTTCAAGACATTATCTCTAAAATAAGTCCTATTGAGCATCTTATTGTTTTTTTTTTTCAGTGAAATCAACCACGATTCATCTGATATATCTTCAAAACTCATGACTGTTCTCTAAGTATAATTAAAAGAGAGTGGCAACATTTGAACACGTGTGAGTAATTCAACAGAGCAACGCTATTTTCATTTGAAAGGAAAGATCTCCCCGTTAGACTGAGATAATGGAGACATGTCAAGTCAAGTCATCTTCATTTATATAGCGCTTTTAACAATGTAGATTTGAAACAATCTACATTGTTAAAAGCGCTATATAAATGAAGATGACTTTACAGAATAACAATAATAAATATTATATTAATAACTTAATATTATCAAGTACAAAACTGGGGTTGTGGGCAATATCAAAAATTCCTTGAGCTTAAATTTAGTAAATGGAAAAAGAATTTTATGGTAAACCTGAGTGTACTTGCTGCTAGTTCACTACCATGGTTAATTTCTCTCTTTGAGATTACCTTACTGGATACATTTTAATGACATGGGTTTGGAGAAGCTCCATTGATGTTAGGCTTTACAGTGTTGAAAGCAGCTTTACAGAGATAAACATGTAGTTTAAGGTAACAGAGATTGTTTTGGCTTTATAGCAGTTCTTGAATAATGTTATTTTCCAGCTAAAGGTAGTTTTGATTGATTCATTTCCGTCGAAATGATCAAATGATCATTTGTTATAAAATTAGGGGCCGATAAGACGACACCGTTCTCTCTAAACAGACTTTAAACATGAACCTGTGATAAACGCTGATGGCGTTCACATGCGCATTAAGAATTGATTCTATAGTTATGTGCGTTTGAATATATGTGCGCAGGTTTCCCTACAAACCATGCCTAAACAAACTACTTGTATTGCCTATAAATTTTGATACAGAATTTTATTTTATCACTTCGGGGTAGGTACGCGAATCGAATTTCCCCACTACGCTTTATCTGTAGAGTGGTAAAGGGATCCTCCATAGGGAGAAGCTTGTTGCCACTTTAGCACTGCATTGTCATCGGGTCTAGGCGATGGTCCTTCATCAGATCTGGATACGGCCTGGATCCAGCAGGCTGCGGGAAAACCTCGGGATAAATAAAGACACTAAAATTAGCGTAGATGCCATTCTTCTTATGATGTAACGAGTACATCAGGATTTAAGGGAAGTGTTCCCAGTTCCGGCTGACCTAATCTATGCAGCCTAACATTGAATTATTGAAGTCTATAATATATTATGTGTATGCTAGGTCAAAGAGATGTGTCTTTAATCTAGCTTTGAACTGACAGAGTGTGTCTGCTTCCCGGACAACGGTAGGAAGACTGTTCCAAAGTTTTGGTGCTAAATAGGAAAAGGACTGCCAGCAATCGATTTTGATATTCTAGGTATTATCAACTGGCCGGAATTTTGAGATCCAGGAAGTATCATCGGCATAACAGTGAAAACTAATGCAATTGTTTCCTAATGATATCTCCTAATGGTAGCATGTACAGAGTGAACAGCAGTGGTCCCAGTACTGAGCCTTGTGGTTCGCCATACTGAACTTGTGATTGATAAGACATCTCTTCATTTACTGCTACAAACTGATAACAGTCAGATAAGTATGATTTAAACCATGCTAGGGCAAATGCCAACATAGTTTTCTAGTCTATTTAAAAGAATGTTGTGGTCAGTGGTGTCAAATGCAGCACTAAGATCAAGTAACACTAATAGAGAGATACAACCGTGATCGGATAAGAGCAAATCATTTGTAACTCTAATGAGAGCTGTCTCCGTACTATAGTATGGTCTAAATCCAGACTGCTTTTTCTAATATCTTTGACAGAAAAGGCAGATTCGAGATCTGCCTGTAATTGACTAATTTTGTATGATCAAGTTGCGTTTTTTTAAACAAGCGGTTTAATCATAGCCAGCTTAAAGATTTTTGGTACGTATCCTAGAGACAAAGACGAATTAATGAAATTAAGAAGAGGATCTATGATATCTGGAAGCATCTCTTTCAGTAGCTTAGTCGGTATAGGGTCTAACATACAAGTTAGACCCTATACCGTATACATTTTTCATCTTACTTCGAAATGCTTTTACTTAGAGCGTAACTGTTATTGTATATATCCGATCGGCAAGCCACTAAAGACTGCTGTATTAATACAGTCCAAATCATCACACGTGTGACCCATCACTGCAGCTCATAAGACTGTGAAGTGAGTCATGATGAGTGTTGAGCTCAACCACAGAACTGACTGTTTATTTATGGGCTGCATGAGCCATGTTGCTTTGGCAGTTTCAAAGGCTCCCATTCAGCCTGTGATGCCGTCAAACCTGCGTCATTTGTCTAGAACAAGGCGACCATCACATGATGCCTCTTTGCTGCTTTTCGTTTCATGTGGATGCCATCTAAAGGAGACTCTTTCAGCTTCATAATCACCCAGAAGGGGAGATGTGCATGGTTTTCACCGCTGCCCGGAAAGGGAAATGAAGGCGCCTTAAAAGTAGCGTATTTTGTTTAACACAGTTTGGTGGCTTTTCTCTGAAAGCTAATACATAGGGCCGCCCTTGTTCAGCATGCAAGCCTGCAACAAAATTACACAGTTTACTCTGTTCAGGGTGAAACTTGAGGGGATTTTGAGAGGAAGGTGATGTCCGAGGGCACGAGGCCTTTTCATCGCTGCATGACTTAGATGAAGCCTGACGGCGACAGTGCCTCCTGCATCTGGAGGATTAGGAATTTTCCAAACATTTTCTCGCTGTCCCTCCCTCTTTAGTCCTGCAAATGACTCAAAATTGATTCGTATCTCCCACACTTTCCACGCTATTCTGGCTTCTTACAAAATCGCCCAGTTGCCCATCGTCTTGACCCATGGCGAGTGGCTGTGTGAGAAGCCTCCGTCCAGCAGAAAATTTGTGGAATTTATTGCTGCTAATGGATTGATTGGATGATTGTGTAATTCGATTGGATATCCAGTGGCTGCCAGGAAGCTTTAACCAATTGAATCAGAGTGCGATTAATGGGAAGATTAGTTAATGTGATTCAGGGGTTTGCTGTTCTTAACATAGGCCTATTCGGTAACACGTTATATTACAACCCACAGACAACTGCGTAAGTAAACCGAAATTACGGTGTTTGTTTCTGTAATTATAGTGTACTTCTGTGTAGGTATAAGGGAACAATATGTTAAGTTTTGGGTAATAAAGGGGTAACAAGCAGATATACAACCTGCAAAGAACTTTGTAAGTAAACCAAAATTACGGTGTACGTTTCTGTAATTATAGTGTACCTCCGTGTAGGTATAAGGGAACAATATGTTAAGTTTTGGGTAATAAAGGGGTACAACCAGATATACAAGCAAATTATCTATAATGTAATTATTTTAAAACTACCTGGTACCTATTCTGTTAATATATTCCAGGCAAAAATCTGTTGTATAAAAGTTTTTATCTCATTTCCGGTAAAATATGTTCTTGTGCAATGTAGTTACAGGGTAATTTTATATATATAATTAATTTATATATAGTATATTAATATATTAATATTATATATTAATATAATATATTAATTTTATATATATATGTATATGGCTGTATGTAAGCACAGTAAGATAAAAATTGCATTTATTGGCTTTTCTTACTGAACTACTTAACGTTAAGCCAAAAAAAAATAGTTTCTGCTATGATTTTAATTTAAAACGTACAATGTAGTACTTAGTACGTACCTTATCACATTGTATTGTAATGACATTTAAATGTCAGGGCAAATATACTGTGTAATTAAAAAGTTTTTTGTTTTGTTTCGTTTTCTTAATAAGAGTACCTTTCTCTGTAATTACTGTGCAAATCGAGTTGTTTCGTATTGTTACATAGTAAGTAGTGTTTGTTACCCGTTTCAACTGTGTATTTACAGGGTAAGTGTAACTCCTGCGGGCTGTTAATTAAAGTGGCGCTTGTTACCCCCTTGTTCTGTGTAGTTACAGGGTAAATACAATATTAAACCAGTATGCTGAAACAGACAAACAGACAAACACCATTAGCATTATCAACACATTTCTAAATTAGTACTTGTAAAAGAACAGTAGCACAATTAAACCTAAAACATTTATTAAAACAAGTTTAACAATAAACAATCACAATGTTGAAATGACACAAACACTGTACAAACTGTAAACAGAAAAGAAATAATCTTGAAATCACGCTGTACAAAGTGTATACATAACAATAATCGCCAACAGTTGAACAGAGAAAACAAACAATTGGTTTAAACAAATTGTACAAAAAAAAAAAAAAATCAATGCCGAAACTTATTTTTTATAGGTAGCAGCTTATTTTCCTTTTTCATTTACTTACGAAGTTCTTTGCAGGTTGTATATCTGTTACCCCTTTATTACCCAAACCTTAACATATTGTTCCCTTATACCTACACGGAGGTACACTATAATTACAGAAACTTACACCGTAATTTCGGTTTACTTACGCAGTTGTTTGCGGGTCGTAATATAAAGTGTTACCGCCTATTCTTACTTCAATAGGGTGATGATACTTCACAGAATCATGCTCAATCTGAATGTACACAAGAGCCTATTGATGTATATGACATGTTGGCACTGTCATCCGACAACAAATTTAGGAGCTTTAATTAGTAGAAACAGCCATCCAATTCATTCTTCTGTCCCTTTTTTATGTTTTGTTTTGCATTAGCTAAGAAATTATGCAATGCAAGATATGAATTGAGCACGATTACATGAACTGCATGCGTAATATCTGGTTTTGTAATCGGGGTTGTGATTCAGAGCTCTCATAAGCTTACATTAAATGTTCCCTTTCGGTTAAGTGTTGCTCTCACAGCTCTAATTACCCCTCTTTTATCATACACTTTTATTACCTCTGAAATATTTTCACATCCAACGTTACGCACATTGGCTCATTGTTCACAGCCTGCACATTTAATGTAATGTCTGTTTTATATGGATGCCCTGAGCATTAACTCCCACTAAAATTTTACAGCAGGACTGTGAGGCAGCATGCAATGTTATCTCACCTATTATGGGTTTTCTCCTTAACCAGACTCTGTTGAGCTTTGCTCTGTGCCCACCCTTACAAAACACTGGCTGCATCAGATAATAATACTGTGGGATTTTGATATTACATACTGAATGAAATGTCATGGTGTTTATTTATGCGCATCATCATGGGAATGAAACCCATGACCTTGTCATTGCTATCCACTTTTTAAGTCTTGTCACCGCTTTAGATGCCAAAAGCAAACAACAAACAGTGCTTATATACATTCACAATAAGTCAAGATCATAATTTCATCACCATATCCAAATCTCAGATGACCAGACAGAGATTCATCATTTATAAATGGTTAAAATGTTGATGTCCATGTGCTTAAAGACTGTCTTGTACACAGTTGAGTTTTTAAAAGGTTCACTTATTGGCTTTTGAGGCAGTTAAAACGAGTAGATCGACTTGGACCCAGAAACCGCATTCCTTACGTCACAACTTTACCTTAATTGTTATGTTAAAACTTGCATATTATTTGAGCTATAAAGCAGTTTAAATCATGTTTTACAGTTGTTATTTAGTAATGGTGATAATTGTAAAACTGAATCACTACACAGAAAAGGTTATTATTATTTTATTTGTTTTATCCTAAAGTCGTTACACGTAGTACTATTTTGACGTTTTTGCTTTTTTATATAAAAGTTCAACATCACCTTACAATATACGGTTATAACTTTTGTTTGATAATGCAATGCATGCAATTCAACTGTACATACACAATGTGGTTTATTGCAAGAAACAATTGTTTGAGGCATTTTATAATTTGCATTGAAAACACACTGGAACTGTTTTGTTATGCTGCATTACACACTTCTGCTTCCAATCGTTTTTTTGTAATCAGTTATGTATTGCAGTGTTTTATGTCAAATTAATTTTATTTATTGCGTTATTTTATTGTCATGTTACCCTGAAGGTCATTGTACTGTGTGGATAATATTTTTTCTCTGTCTCAGAGGACACAAGCTTGGTTTCCCACATAAAATATATTTGCCTTAATTCTCTGCAACAGCTTGTTGACTAATGCGCTTCTGCTCTTTACGTTTTTAAATGAGGTTCAGTGCCATTCTTATGTGACAGAACCTTATGTCAGACCACTTAAAGCCCATGTAAAAACCTCTCTTTGTTGGTTTTGAACAAGGCAAAGTGCTTTTTATGTTGATGGAGTTGATCCATGATCTATGGTTGGGGGAGATTAATAGAATAGCCGGGGTGGTGGGGAATATTGACTAAAACACTTCATGCCATTTGTCTTTGGAACAGTTTAGGGAATGTCATAATGAAGATAATAAGGTATCTTGTGTCTAAAATGCTCACGTAAGCATGCAAATGAACTTTTCACTTTTCTCTGATCTACAACTGACCCTGCAATAATGCAGATTAGCACTCCAAGCTGGAAAAGAGCTTTTCTTTGACTACACAGATTACAGCAGAGCTCCACCGGCAGAGGAGTCTGGCTTCCTTATCAAAAACACGGCAGAAGATGGTAAGCAAGGTCCGATTAGCTTCAGGAACAGAGATAGCTCTTTGAACACATGAGATTCAAGTTGGAGTGTGTTAATTCAAGACTCAGCCCCATATTCAATCTGCCCTTCTCTCTGTTTGCTCTTGATAGACGACACAGATGAATGTGGGTATTATCTTCTTGTACTTTCTGTGACTGTTTGAGTCTCGGTAAACATTCACGCTCAACAGTTTGCTGGATGAGTGCAACGATTAGCACATCAACAAATTGTCGAGGCAGACATATTTATGTGGCTATATAAACAAAGAAGTCTTACTAATATGCGAAAGCTTTGAGAAAGCATCTAAACTATGCTGCAACTCACGTAATTAAGGATTTATCAAGGAATGTGGACATTAACTAGTTAAAGATGATCCGACAATTTACACTAGCACAAATTCCAGGGTGGTTTATTCTGGTTTGTGGTGGTCCAACATTGCTATGATGCTTATTAACATAACTTGTAAATCCGATTAAAAAGAATGGTTATGGTTTAGGACTTTTAAGTTCTATTGACAGTGTCTGTAACATGCTTTCGACTCAAGAGAAAATAATTTATACTAAAAGTAATAAATTTGAGAAATAATTTTTATATCAGAATTCATATAAATGAAAAAAATTGTGTTTATAGTACTGAACTTACAGTGGAGGTGTGTTGGTCAAGGCATTAGAGAGACTAAAAGCAGAAATGTGCAGCTAGTATCCTTAAGTTTTTTTCTTAAAGTTTTTTTTTTTTTTATTTTATTTCAATGGCTGCATCTGAAAATCACATACTTCCATGCTATATAGTTGGTATGAAACAGTAAGTGACAAAATGCGTACAAAATAAGTACCAGGATGACCTACTACTTCCGGCGAGATTCTGAAGTGCACATTCGATGGACACTTTATTATCCAATGAGGCCACTGGAGAGGATTTGTGAATGGCAGTGAAGTGACGCAACTAACACTTGTAGGTCACATGAAACAACATGGTGGATGAGTACATCCCGATTACATTGATTCTACACACATTCATACTATAAAGAACATACTTTTTTAGTGATTTGAAGTAATTACCTATAAGAAAGTATGCAATTTAGGATGCAGCCATTGATTTCTTTGTGATTTCCAATGGACTTTTTTGTCTTTATACTGACACCTATTGACTTAGATGCATTACGTTTATACTGTTGCCGCTTCACAGCAAAGTTGTTTTTGACTTGTTCCTTTTCATCTATCTTTTGTCTTATGCTACAGACAATTTTGTTTGGACTTTTGTTGACTCTGTACTCTAGGCACACCACCGTTCAAAGGTTTTGAGTTGGGAAGATTTTTAAAATGCTTTTGAAATAAGTCACTTACGCTCACCATTGCTGCATTCATTTGATCAAAAAATACAATAAAAACAGTAATATTGTGAAATATTATTAAACTGTTTTGCATTTAATTTATTTTATAGTTTTATTTAGTCCTGTGATGACAAAGCTGAATTTTCAACATAATTATTCAGTGTCACATGATACATGTATTATTGTTACCAATGTTAAAAACAGTTGAGCTGCTTAATGTTTTTATGGAAACCCTAATAATTTTACTGCTGCCAGAGATTCAATGTAACATTGCGTAGACATGACTGGCAATTATTTGTTTAACATATTTGAATGTTTCATGTCTTGTGGCTATGATTTGTAAGTTTTGTTTTTTTGTTGATGCAGATTAACAGACAATATATGCCGGTCTTTTCAACAGGGACGATAAACTGGAATCAGAGAAAGTTTTATGAAAGGTTAACTTAATCGTGCTCAGCAGCCTCACTTAAGCAGAGATAGTCAATATTGGGTTGTTGTGTCATGCAAGGTGAGATCAGCGTCCATTATTGTGCAAAAGAAGGTCTTGAGTTCCAAGTGCTTTGTTTGGGTGCAAGTTGCAGCTTCTTTCTAAGAGCTTTAGGTCTTTAGCTTTCTGCTCCAGGTGGTTTTAATGAATCTTCTCTCTGCCATTCAACAGCTCACTTAAAAGAATGGCTGCTATCATTTGACAGCTAAATTTGTCCAAAACCACTATTCAGTAATACGTTGTGAATAGCATTGATAACTACCTTGATTTTACTTTTCACACTGCACAGACTGCCAGTTCTGTTTTTCTCATGAAGCTTCTGTCATTGTATCCATTTATCCAGTTGTATAAAAATGAATTCGAGAAATCATAAAGCTCAAGTTGGCCTTTTTCATAGAGCCTGTTGTTTTACGTTAGAATGTGCACGCTTATTATCGGAACTAGGCTGAAAACATTGTTTTGTGTTATTTGTTTTGTATTATTTATTTATTTGTATATTTATTTATTTTTACATGATTTTATGTCTAATTTTTTAATGTATTAATTGCTTTTTTATTGCCAATGTGTGAATGGCTTGTAATGAAACTTAAAAAAACGAGACCTTCCCCGACTTCCTAGGTCGTCTATGAAAGCCTAGACTGATTTTACGTGAAGGACTCGGGACGTTTTTGCCGGAACAATCAAAAGGATGTGATGTTTACACGCACTCCCGACAGACTTCAGAATCATGCTGAGAGAGCAATCGTCAATATGGCATGCAAAGAAAAGGAATTAATTCAAACAAGTCTCACATAGTCAGATATCTATATCTCATATATTGGCTACTTTATAATAAAACTATCATAACTGTAATTTTAATATCCTTATCTGTCAACATGAGGCCGAATTCCAGAGCTTGTGCAGACATCTCATCGCTACGATCATGTTATGTAGCAGCTGAAGCAGAGACAAAAGCAGGATCCACATGCAGCAGTGTTTTAATGAAGACAAGGTAACCAGACTCAGGAACAGGACAGCGTGCATACAGCATTACAACAATACAAGAACTCACAAAGACTGGACTGAAACACAGGGCTTAAATACCGGGGCAAACGATCTAAACAGGATAACAAGGGGGCGTGGTTAACGGGAAAAACACTCCTCTTGATAAACTTAAGATTGAGCTACTATAGTCACTTGGACTATTTTAACGATTTCTTTAATAACTTTTTGGGGCTGGCAAGTTTCAATCCCTTAGAAGCCGGAGGAGTGATCCAGCTCTCAGATTTAATCAAACATATCTTAATTTGTGTTCCGAAGATGAACGAAGGTCTTACGGGGTTGGAACAACTGACAGAATTTTCATTTTGGGGTGAACTATCCCTTTAATAATACTGAAGGAAGAAACTTTTTTTAGACATAGTTCATGTTCATTAATTTTGGACTCAAATCTTTCTCTTAAACCTCAGTGCTCTTAGCTTGAAAGTGTTCCATTGGCCTAGAATTTAATTTTGAGGCAGTAAACGTTTCTTTGAAGTGTTATATCACATTATGGGGGCTTCCTGTTGAGAGTTGTGGAGGGCTAGGGATTGATTTCATGTGAGACCTGATCATCTCTGAGATTAGTCATTCTCTCTCTTTCTTTCCCTCTATTTAACACATTGTCTACCAAACACAAAGTATTTAACAAGCTCCACAGAAACACCTGCCTGTACACGTTTTTCTACTTGCATTCCTTGTTTTCCTTATATTTCAGTCTCATTACCAGGCAGTTTCATAAAGAGAGTGTTGCTGTAGCAACTTTTACACCAACTGATTGGTGGTGAAGGATACAAAATAGGGGCTTCAAACTTGATGTTTTTTTTTGCATTCATTTTATAAATATATTATAGAGATTATAGAGATTTTTGATCCTCTAATTACGTCAAATGTCAACCAGTGTACAACAAAATGTACACGTACTGTAAAATGTGCAGTCATTATGATTTATGAGCACATTAAACATGATCCATACAGCTCTAAGCTGTTTGCCAAAAGATGGCAAACAGTCTGTTCCTTACACAATCATATGGCTTCAGAAGACTTTAAATATATAGGGTCATTCTGTGTCAAAGCAACCAAATTTTTAAACTTCCGTGGCTCAAATTCTTTTTTTTTTTTCTCCAAAGAAAGACAAACATAAATAGTGATGAAAGCAAAAGCATTACATGTCATGGATGAATATTTATTGAATCCATAGAGGGGGGTTCCCAAAAATGGGAAAAAAGCAGTTTTCAAGTTTCCAAGTTAGCATACATCATTTTAGATTCTGGTTCTTAACAAACTTTTTTTTTGTATCTTCACTTAAAAGGCCCACTTTGGTTCAATTACTGAGATATGGAAATCTCAATATGGAAAAATAAAGAATAAATTGTTAAATTGTTCAGTTTTTCCGTGGTCGGAAACCAAATGTGGGTCACTTTTCATACACCTGATTCTTTTTTCTTTTAAAGAGGAATGTCTAAAGAACAAATAATGTTGAAACTAGAAATGTATCTTGTTTCCCTCTATGACAATGAAAACAATTACATTTCTGAGCGCCATAAATATTATTTTCCTCAAGTTTGCATGACTCAAAAAGTATTAAAGATATCTCAATATGATTTTACATTCTGGTTCTTAGCAAACTTTTCTTTTGCAATGTCAATTTGTAAGGGCATATATGATTCAGTCCCACATGGGGATCTCAATGCTGCTGTCCAAATAGTTGAGTATTACATATTTGCATAAAGCTGATACGTATTTAAAAGGGAAAGTCTGAAGAATAAATAATGTTGAAACTAGAAATGTAGCTTGTTAACATGACATTTAATATTTTAATAAATTATGGCATCTTTAATTTTTGCCCCCTCTGTAATTCGGCACTAAATCTCAGGTGTAAATGTTCATTTTCCCCCACCCCCCTCTACAAAATATTGTATCACTCAGTAGATATTCATCCATGACATGTATTATTTAGTCTTTCTTCATTTATGTACTGTATGTCTTTTGCATAAGAAATAGTCAAAATCAAAATCTTTAGTTTTTGTCATTTTTGGAGCCTGTCAGTAAACGTCTGTAGTAGAAGAGTCGGTTAATTGAAAAAGAGCAGCTTTGGCATTCTACAAAACTGGAAAATCATACAGGTTTTGAACTACATGAGGTTAATGATGATAGAATGTTCATTTTAACCATAAAAGTTTAGCCTTGGGAGAGTGACAGTCCTCGAAAACCTGCTGACATCAAAATTGGCATCAAAGTGTCGATTTGGCGGTGCAGAATAAAAGTGGCCAAAGTTACATTTCCTAATGAGGGTGTTTTGCTCATATCAAAGCATGTTGAATTTAATAGGCATCACAAAACATTTGTGTCTGGCTTTGGAAATGCTATTTAGAACTCCTCAGTTCTTGTGGATAATGAGGTATATAAATGTGTTGTCTGATGTTTGATTCAGGATGCTTATCATGATCATTATTGTTAGGCCAATTCTTAGCACCTGATTTTTTTTATCGACCTTTGTGCATTGCTAATATTTTAGAGTTAGACTTTTAATCCATAAATGATACAGTAGAGCACTTGAACTCTCTTTTGTGTGTGCGGCATTTTCATTTTTATAAACATTTGATGACGTCCATCACCCTATGGGACCGGAAGCATCCAGCACTATTTCATTCATAGCGCATTAACTACAGAAATCAATCCCAGCCCTGTGGGAGTGAGTTTTGGTTAAGGAGGTGGGTAAATAAAGATTTACTGATGAATGATGAATATGCCAGAGAGAAGTCAATATACACCCTCTCCCTCCAGGACTACTGAGCATGATAATGTTGCATTGAATATGACCTTGAAGTAATTGGAGAAATGTTTTTTTCTTCTTCTTCTGAAACTGTTGAAAAAAAAATCTTTTATTTTGTACCTTTCATGCTTTTTTCAGTTCCTGCTGAGGTGAAGAAAAAAGAGGCTTGCGGCTTCATAGGAATTCTTTGTTTTTCCTTTCTTTCCGTCTCACCTTTTATTACACTAAATTTCAAAGAAATCTCTGTCATCATGTAACGGTTTTCTCAAAGAGAGATCTGTAAAGTATAGTCATGGAAGGCATGAAAAATAACTTTCTTATTTGGTGCTGATAGCCTGTAGCGTTTATGTGGTCAGATTGCGCCAAGGACACGCAATGTGGTACAATGTGGACACTTTGTGTGGTATTGTTTTCTTTTATCTTTCAGGGTAAGATATTTTAAACTGTTCAATGCAGGCCATTATGTTTACTTACACCAATGATCCTCTTAATAAGTTTTTGGCCCTTTGATAAAAGGTCTTTATTAAATTTGTTTGCTGTTTTGCTATGTGGAAACGGTTTGGCTGTGTATGAAACTAATTAACTCAGCATTGTGTGTGTGGTGTCTGAGCAGATTTGCCTTAGTCATAGAAGGAAAAACAGGACATGGTTCTCTGATTTTATCCAAAGCTGAAAAATAGCCATAAATTAGTGTGATATTTACATTACATGTAGGATGATGCAGGCCTTTCAAGTGATTTATTGCTGTGACTCTAGGGAAGCCTGAAGCAGAACATGATTGAAGCACCACTTACATTTATAAAGACATTAAAGCATCTCGATATCTCATAATCTTATCAAAATCTTTGTGTCTGTCCCTAATTGAATTAGACCATAAAAGGACCACAGACTGTATTAAATGGATAGGGCAGGCATATTAGCCTGTTGTGATTTTCAGTGCTGCCACTTACTATGATCATATACTTGTGCTCCACCACAGTTAAGATTTCTGAAAGTTATCATTACCTATCTAATTGGATTAGAAATCATTATACTTTTTATAAGCGGTTTGGGAAGAAATGCCCATAAAAAGGCACAATGTTCAGAGGCAGCCCGTCTCTATAGCACGCATTGTGTATTATCGTGTAATTTATACGCGAAAATGAGTTTTTACGTGCATATGATACGCAGATCATTTGCGTGTAATACACACGCGCCCCACACCACTACTAAACCTACCCTAACCAACCCATGCGTATCCTATGCACGTAAAAACTCATTTTCGCGTATAAATTGCACGATAAACACACTGCGTGCTATAGAGACGCATTTAGTGTGATCGGGTTGTCAGAGCCATGGCTTAACAAGACTCAGATTCAGACAAAAAACATAAGCAAACTAAGAAAAGTTCATATTGTAAATTTTATAGTAACACATTTAATAATTGTGCATCAGTACAATGACATATTTCAGGCTGGTTACAGTTGTCTGCTATAACAATAACTGCTGACAGACATAATAGATTTATAAACAAAAATATGATGTATGTAATCAAATGTTTTATATTATATTGTTAAATATTTTGTTTAATATTATTTTATGCCATGGTAAATGTTATGTTATGTTATGTTTCGTTAACATTATGTATATATTTTTTAATTTCAATAAATGTTATTTTAATGCATTTTGTGTTATGTTCTTAAATGTTTTGTTTATGTTGTTTTATATTTTTATGGTATGTTGTTTAATGTGTTATTTAATTATGTTGCTTTATGTTGTTAAATTTTGTTATTAACATTAATATTAATACCAAGAAGTAGGGCTCATGTGTTGTCTTTAGAACTGCTTCAGTTTTTGGAAGGTCATTCGAGTTCTGAAATGTTTGCAGTCGGATAATGGACCATTTACAATTATCCATTTAGCAAATGCTTTTTTCCAAAACAAATGAGACTAGCTATTCATTAAGAAGAAGCCTCTAGTTATTTAAAGTTGTTTGAAGGAGGAGGAAATCTGCTTTGCATTCTGAGCTCCTGAATTTGCCATAAAGGTTCAGGATGTTTAAATATGTTTGACTGGGGAGACGTTTGACTTCATGCTCATGTTCACGAAACACTTTTCAGTTCATCCAGCCATCTTTATGAGGGGATTATCATTCAGGAATAGGGAAGCATCATTTAGGAGCAATGTTTACTACTTAGGCTGCACCTGGTATACTGTAAAATAGCTGTTATGAGATTATACAGAGCAATTATAGGGCATAATGAGGTTCATGGAATGGGCTGCCCATATCATTATGAATAAACCATGTGCAACAGTTGAACAGGCAATAGATGCTGTGAGTTGTCTTCAGATATATAGACTGAAAGATGGATCTTCAGTCTATTACTATTTTGTCTTCGTCTTTAGTCTAAAGTAATTACATATCAGAATGAATAAATAAATTGTGGATAGAACAAGATTACATAAATTGTCAATGCATTGAAAGTACTTTACATTTTTGAAGGGGTGGTTCAGGATTGAGGACATCGGACCTCATTTGTGGACCTCAGTGAAGACATTTTTCAAAATTTTTCAACATTTTTCATCCAGTCCTTCCAGTTGCATAGTTTGCCGGTGCTAGGCTAGGGCGAGTCAACGGTATCTGCTAGCCTGCCATTAAAAACAGTTTTACCCACTTCACAGTACACCAAAAGCGAATAAATTATAACGCCAGACTATTGATGTAAATGTCTGTTGAGAGAATAATGTTAGAAATCAAACTACTCTTGCATCGCATTGCTTTTTTTAGTTTAGTTTATTTTGTGCAATTATAGCACATAAAAACAAAACCATTCAGGATAGAAAGTACAGACAAGAAACAGGAGGTAAATGTTAAAACCGTGATCATGAAATATACAGTTTTTCTCAATGAAAAGCAAATTACCTAAAAGTTCTTCCATACTAAAAAGGCATTTGTCAATGTACGCCATATTAAAGAAATAATATGCAGTTCTTTGTTTATTTGCCAAGCATCATAATGTGTTGATTGAGGGTGGCAGGACTGAAATGTGACTGGTCACACATAGTTTAAATGTCACATGTTAACAGTGAACATGACTGTTCTCACATGGGCCGCAGGGGCTTCTTAAAAAACCCCGGAAAACAGAACCACACGGAGAATTTCACACTGGATATCTTTGTGAATTTATGTAATAAAACGCTAAGAAGCATACAGCCAGGGTTATTTTACTCTTAATGTTTTAAGTGAAGATGAAACAGACAGCTTAACCTGACAGCAAGCCAATACATACACATACATGAAAGTGAAATTTAAAGCCGAATGCCATATCTATTTGATTAATTATGCATGTGTCTTAGATCAGCATATTTGCTTATTTTACTCACTAATGGACTTCTTCAACATGATACGTAATCACAAAAACACTGATTTTATTTCATATTACAAAGACATTTTATTTGACATCTGCATAAATGACTGGTCTGATGGTTCTCTCATTTGGTCTATCATTCCCCAACAACGCAAACAAAAGGCACCAATACATAACAAAAAAACACTGAATTGTCTTTAAAGGGATAGTTTGCCCAAATGTTAAATTCTGTGATAATTTCTAATGGAACACAAACATTTTTGCAAAATTGTACGGAATGCTATAAAAGTTTTAAAGGACAAAAAGCACGATAATAGTTTCATAAAAGTGGTCCATATGACTTGTGAATTATATTTCAGGTTTCTTAAGTTATGCTATAGCAAAACAAATCTTTTGGATCGAGTCGAGCATAAAAGAATAAGAAATACTGCCTGACTTCAAGTCTTGAAATTCATCACAAAAGATGCATGTTTATGATCCTTTTATGATATTCTTTCTCTTTTTGAAACGTGAAAGCCTCAGTCTCTATTCTTTGTAATTGCTTGGAAAATATGACGATTCTTCAACCTTTTTCCTTGTTTCCCAGCACAAAATGTCATAACATGACTTGTGATGAACCATTCAAAACAACTGAACAATTAACACTATACAACAAATAATAGATAAATTAACAGTAAAAAAAGACAATATAGTCACTTTTCCAGAGTGTGAAAAACCACAAACATATTTGAGTGCTAATTCACTCCTTCATGCCTCCTGAAAGTTCACTGTAGCGTTTCATTTCAGTTTTCCCCTTTGAGAAACAGTCTACGTGCAATTGACACCCATACAGCAAGTGTTGCATTGCAGGCCTCCTTGCAGTTTTCCTCAGATAGCACGCCGGGCGTTAGATGACAGTGCAACGGTGGCTGGTGTCCGGGCTGACGCTAGACCCTCCGTCGGTTTTGACGGTGGTCTTGGATGAGCTGATCTGGGACCGTAGCTCTTTGCGATGGCACAGGCGATCGCGATAGTTCTGGGCGAATATCAGCAGCATGAGGGGGTTGATGCAGCTGTGAGAGTAACTTAAGCAGATGCTGATGTTGTACGCGTACACAAAGGCGCTGGTGGGCTGCTGGATGCTGAGGTTGATCACCTGGATGACGTGGTAGGGAGACCAGCAGACCAGGAACAGGCCGATCACCATCAGCACTGTCTTAGTGGCCCGTTTGGCCCACACTGACTGCTTGCGTTTGACCCGCCGGATGGAGCGGAACACGTGGTATAAAGTGAGAGTGTAAAATGTACTTATTATAATCAGGGGGACAATGAAACCCAGCATGGACTGGTAGAGAGTGTACCAGTACATATCTTGTGGCCCATCCAGGTTAATTATACACATGTCCATGTTGTTTTTGGAGAGGACTTCAGCGTATATCATGACTGGGATGCTCAGAAGGAAGCTGCCCACCCACACCATAATGTTGATGATGATGGTCCACTGAATGGTTCGCTTTTCAGATGTAGGATGTACAATTGCAATGTACCTGGGGAAAAACAAAAAAATTCCTGTTCAAGGAAAAGCTGGAGACTTCAGTAAGAGTTTATTCTCCATTTTATCTCACTTTCTAGGAAAAACAATTAAGATTGTAAGAGATCTCAATTCTTAAGTATTTGATTCAATCAGTAAATTAAAAGAAAATTCTCGAGAGTAAACTTGACAAAATGCTCAAGTGCAGGGCTATTATATTATATTATATTATATTATATTATATTATATTATATTATATTATATTATTATAAAACAGAGATACATTGAAAAATGAGCATATAAAGAACTTATAACAAAATTTAAAACAACTACCTGCATCCATCCATTTTCCTGGTGGATTCCAGTGCATATAACCTACATTTTAATAACACATTATTAAATAATATTTTTAATAAACGTAAATTATATTAAACATATGATATAGCTTAATATTTGGCATTTGTAAACTACCATTCAAAACTTTGGGGTTGGTAAGTTTTTTAGTGTTTGAAAACACATACAGCCCATATGCTCACAAATGCTGCATATATATGACATGCCAATTACTGACATGATCCTTCAGAAATCATTCTAATATGTTGATTTGATGCTCAAGCTAATTTTTCTTATTATCAGTGTTGATAACAGTTGTGCTGCTTAATGTTTTTGTGTAAACGTGATACTTGTTTAGGATTCTTTGATGAATAGAAAGTTCAAAAGCATTTATTTGAAACAGACATATTTTTTAACAGTATGTCTTTACTGTCACTTTTGATCAATTTAATACATTCTTGCTTGAATAAGTTTTAATTTCTTTAAAAAAAAATCTTACTGATCCCAAAATGTTGAATGTTAGTGTACATTTATGTAAATATGCAGTACATTGCTCTCCCAGATTCAGGTTTCTTTCTCATAGCTTCTTTCCTTGCCACTAAGGCATTTTTATTTGTTTTTTGTTGTTGTTTTTTAACTGTAAAACATCTTTCTAGCAATATGTAGCTGACTTGTCTTGACTCTCGGAAATCAAACAGGTCACATGCTACAGTACAGCACAGCAAGTGACAGATTTCTAAGAAATGCATTTGCTCTGTTTGTATTCTTCTAGATTAAAAGCAGATAAAAGCTTAAGAGCATAAAATCAAGAGATGTGCATTTTACTCGTGTACAGTCCAAACACAGCAGCTTCATTTTTCATCAAGTATTACAGCTCTCTTACTCTAGTCAGACAACAATATTTGTTTTTTTCCTTTAAAGAAAGAGAAAGTGTCTGGCTCCATGTATAATGTATTGTTCACAGGGACTTTAATGTTGCTCTTTAAACAGAATTTGGGATTATATTGCTTTGCAAAACATAATGAAAATGTGCAGCTAAGATACTTTATCTAAGTAACTCCAAGCATGTGACCCAGTAAAACCTTTTGGGAATACAGCAACGACACTATTTGAAAAAGTGTTATAGTGGAGCTTTATCATCTAATCATGCAGAGGCTTTCTGGGGGGCTCATAAGTCTTTGACACTCACAACTAAGCAAAAACTCTCCTCTGGACTCTATTTTATGAGGACATTTTGTGTGTAGTGAGATATTGTGTAATAAAGTGCTTTTTTGTGCCATAAATATAGGCTAAGTAAGAGGATTTTTCAAAGTCACACACTGTTAGTTGCTGAAGTACAGTCTTCCAGACGTAAGATACAAATATTATGGATGCAGTGTGCTTCAGTATTCAAGGTCATGTAGCATAGAAGCAACCTTGAGAGTTGTATTGATTTCTTTCTTTTCCTTTGCATACATTCAGTTGATTAAGTGATGAACAGCCGGGCTGTAATTTCATATAATTTGGTGAAAATGCTCTGTGCTCTTTAATTTGTCTTTAAAGAATTCTATCCTTTTGACCCCTAGCTGATTCATAGTAAGCACATTTAATATTATCTTCACTGAAAGAAACTTGTCAAGAACACGTCCAAGTCAGAGGTCACAGAAAGAAATTATTAAATTACATTAAGACAAAATTAAGCTTATTATTTACCATATAACGCAAAACATTACATTTTCAGTATTTTTTTTAAATGGCAAATATGTATACATTTGGGGGTTTATGTTATGCTTATAATAAATGCAAATCAAACAAAAAAGTTTAACATTTGTATTAAAAAACGACTCGATTACAACAATGACCATCTAATGAGAAATATTTTAGTTCATATGGTCCAGGGATGACGTCAAAACCGGGAAGACTAATTCGCCAGAGATTCCCTCGAAATTTTCCTATGGGGTTTTATAATGGAGTTTTTCAATTTATGATTAAAATAAGGTCTGTGGCGAACATAAGTTGATGATACTTGGACGTTTTGTTCTAAAACGTTACTTAGTTACTTTTAGACACGTTTAATATTTGAGTTTTCGACAAGGCTGTTCGAAATTTTTATTGTAGAACAACACGTCGTCAACTTATGTTTACCACAGACCTTATTTTACTCATAAATTCAAAAACCCCATTACAAAAACACATGGGAAAATCTCGAGGGAACCACTGGCGAATTAGTCTCCAGACTATTGGCAAATCCTATCACAGAGCAGCGCCATGACAGGTAAGTGAGGCTGTGAGGGATAGACTTTCCGTGTGTAAAAAGCTCCTAGATTACTAACAATTTTCCACAGCTTATATTGTCGGCAGTTTTTTTGTCAACTGAAATTTCTCCAGTGTCTCATGAGCAGAACAATCCAAAAACACATTAAATAACAGTAGGCTACAGCCCATTGAAGAGATCTATGTCTGTCCCTCATAGCCTCGCTTTCATTCCCATTAAAACTCAAATATGGCGCTGCTGTGAATAAGGTCTATTGTTATCTCTTCAGAAACTCTAGATAAGAGACGTGACATGGATAAAAAAAAATCACAGCATAAATTTGAGAAGGGATGGTGTTTAGGATAAACGGATGAGATAGAAGTGAGTTCTCATTTGTGATTCTCCCCCACTGGTTCAAGGCCTATATAAGAGATGTAAATAAAGTGTGACCACTAGCAGCAGGCTATAGCCTACTGCATATCATCATTCTGGCATTCTCCCAAACGCATTCCACTCTCACCTGTCAATGCAGAGCACAGTCACTATCCCCACTGTGGTAAACTGGTTACTGACGTCCACCACCACCACAGCTTTACACATGAAGTGCCCAAAGACCCACTGTCTGTCCCTGACTAGCTGGTGGATATTAAACGGCATCACCAACAAAAACAGCAGGTCTGCGATGGCCAGATTCAGCACGTAAATATCAGAGACCGTCTTCTTCTTGCATGATACCACAGCATAGATGACCAAACTGTTGGCCAGAACTCCAACTGAACACAGGATGCCGTAGATAGTTGGAAATATGTGCATGAAAGACGCGATGTCTATGATGCTGTACGACGGGACGGTTCGGTTCACACACGAAAAGTTGGACGAATTTGTAAATTCGGAATCGCAAAAAATATCCGAAGTGTTCATTTTCAAAACTTTTGCTTAAAAAGGATTAAATAAACAATAAAGGTTGTCGTCTCAATCTGGTCTGTGCACGATTACGCAAGCTTTTACGCAGCTCTCTACTTCATATTCAAAACGTTTAAAGTTGTAAAAGTTATCCCTCGGGTGTCAGTTATCGTCCCGTTTTCATCTGCTTTGTTTTTCATTCAGTTTGCCGATGCCTCGGTCTCTTGAGATAGTGTTTTAGTTCATATGTCCAAAAGCAGGAGCTTCAGTGCGTATTATGCGAGCCTGTCTCTTCCAGAAGCTGTTTGAAGAGATGCGCGTCTCCACCCTTTCAGAGCCCTCTCTCCAAGCTCACCCATCACACTCAATATCTAAGTTTTTTTTTTTTTTTTTTTTGATGATGATGATTCATTAATGCACTGTCCTTCACAGCAAAACGCTCCAAACTCCAGTGGTCACAATCAATTTCTTTATATGTTATCATGAACTCTGGCAACCTGTTGCATGCACGTCCTCCTGTTATAGTTTAATCTTTTATGTTTAATCAATATTGGCAGATGCTTTAATTCAAAGTGACTTTAATGTATACATTTGGTCAAATCATAGGCGCTGCAAGCACCGTTTAAGATACTAATGTATGTTATTATATTAGATAAGCTGGGCATTTTCACTGTTCATTGTGTTTCAAAGTTAAGATTAATTGTTACAATGATTTTTGCTGCCCAGCCCTTTTATTGATTATGTACTTGTAACAGGTAAAGTCTATATTCATTTGTGCACACTTTAAAACTAAAGCCTTATCTCCCTAACACATATCCTTAATCAATAATCAGCACCACTTCATTCCTGTAAAAACAGCCACTCCATCATCTTGTCTATGAGGAAACACTTTTCAGGAGAGAACAGAGCATGTCTTTTGAAGATTAGAAACTTCTGTACTGAATACTGATTTAAAAAAAAAAAGTAACTTAAGGTGCTCATCCTACCAGATTCTACTGATGGTCCCTTCCAGAGCAGAAAGGATATTGATGAGAAAAGTTAATTCCGCAAAACTGTATTGCATACATTTATTGATTTTTATCCACACCATCCTACAAATGAGATGTGTAATTGTGCATGCAAAAGAGCAATGCAGCAGTCCAGTTTAAAGATGGTCTGATTGGGTATTGTAATTTTGTTTAATGTGCATTAGTTGTATATATAATAATAATAATTATTATTATTAAATATATTTTTGTAATAATTAATTGAAAAATATATATTTTAAAGAAGTCTGTTATGCTCATCGAGGCTGCATTTATTTGTAAAAACAGGAATATTGTGATTTATTACAATAACAAAACTGATTTCCGGTAAAACATATTACAATTAAACTGATTTCCAATGTCATTTATTTCTGAATGTTCAGCATCATTACTCCAGTTTCAGTGTCACATGATCCTTCAGAAATAATTCAATTATGCTGATTTGGTGCTCAGTTATTATTAATTATAATTGGTGCTCAATTATTAATAATGACTCTTATTATTCTCAATGTTTAAATCGGTTTTGTAGAAATGTTTTGTAACATTATAAACGTCTTTACTGTCACATTTCATCAATTTAAGCTCCTTGCTGAATAATAGTATTAATTAATTAATTATTAGTCTTTTTCCCCCAACATTTTTTAACGGTATCACAGTTTCCACAAAAGTAATTTGACTGTTTTTACTGCATTTTTCACCAAATAAATGCAGTTTTGAGCATAAAATACAACAACGGTAACTGACATGTACAAATGTATTTTATTATGAGAGAGAGAGCACGTGTTATTGTAAAGTTTACAGCGCCTTGAGTCTCTTTTACTCCAGCAGAGAAAATAAAGGGGCTCATGTTCTCTCTTCTCACACATCACAGCGCTCACACACATTCATTCACTCTCTCTTGCACATGTTCATTTACTGCTGTCATAAATCCACCGTATCAACCTCAAAAACTGTTCAAATGTCACAGTTTTCACACTTCATTTTTCATGAGGAGGTAATTAAAAACCACAGTCTTTGTTACAATGTGTGGAATCTGAGGGAACAATGTGTGTGTACGAGCATATTTATGTCTCCTTAAAATTAAACTGGCTGAAGAACATTTAATGGTTATGGTGGCTTTAGCCTGAGGTTGATTGCATGTCTTGTGATTTGGATGGGTGACCAAATGATCTTCAGTCACTCTGACATCTTTAGTCATGGTCTCAGCCTGGTAAAGAGCAGAATACAGTTCACATACATCATATAGCCTACTTATATTGTACTGGTACTCCATACTATGTTTATTCTCAACCCATAAAGTATTTGGACACTTAAGTGACAGTGTATTGGTCTCAAACTAATTATCGTGGAAAAATTAATATATATATATATATATATATATATATATATATATATAAATATATATATAAAAAAAATTCAGGTACATGTTTCACATAACATATTAAATCAAATTAAATGCAGCTGTATAAGACTTGGATTTAAGTGTCATAACACATGCTGCAATGGGTCTTTTGCCTAACGAAAAGTTAATAGACCCGTGTTATGGTCTGAAGTACTTTCATTGTGACAAGGTCAGATGAAAAACAGCACTGACCTTGGAATTATTGCACCCTGTAATAAATAATTAAAATCAATGAGCTTAAAGGAGAAGGTGATGGCTTTGTTCGAGGAGCAGCGTAATTATGGAAAACTCATTAAAATCTCCAGCTCAAATGCCAATTTGATTCGACTCATTTCTTCAAAGTTGGTTCATGTTTCTTTTTTTAATATTTTTTTTATAAAGTCTGCTGATTATATAAGTTAATTTGCAAATGTTGATACATGTGGATGTATTCATGTTAATAATGCATATCCTCATTCATAGTAATCAGCATAACTAGATTGGTTTACGTCTGTGTTCCCACAGAACTGAAAACTCTTGTTCCTTCGTAGTGTTTTTGATTCAGTCTTTTATCTCCGAAGCAGTTAAAACAGTGTGCAATTTGCATTCCATTTTGTGACATATGTTTAATTGCAAGGCATAGTCAGTCCTTGATGATTAGGCCCTATGCTATAAAATGGAGCACAAGCAGCAAGATTCCTGGTTGATACAGATTATTTCCCAGAAAGCACTGAGGAATGCACTTTCAGGCAAATATTTCTCTAAATGGTCTCAACAACAAATACAAAAAGATAACAGAGAAAACATGGACATGACACTAAGATAAATGACCCAAAGGAAAGGGGGGTGGTGGGGGGATGAGATGAAATAGAGAGTTGTACTTTGTGGTCACACGCCTACAAAGATCATGTGATGTCTTGTAGTACTGGTCTGCAAGATGTTTGGCAAGATAAGCAATCTGTGTTTCAAGACTACACATCTCGATCCTCAAACACCCATGTTTTCTTGACGCCTATCATGCCCAAATTAGTTATACAAGTAAGGCAGCTAATTAGGTTTTAAGACAAAGCCATTATGAATGAAAAGATTAATTGGCAGTGTGACCTCTGCGTTGTCAGATATAATCTCTCGGAGCCCGTCAGGTTTGTGGTAACAGCAGGTTTATTCCACATCTGCATTCATGACAAAGGACAACAGTGTTCAATAGACATCTGGATATGTGGACAAACAGCGCATGCTCTTAAGGAAAATCCTCCGTTGCTTTTCAATTATTGGATGTACTACTGTTAAAGCTCTACACAAAGGTAAAGTACAATTTAACACATTTATAGTATAGTGGATTTAAACTCATGTAAACTAAATAATTAAAACACACCAATTTGTCCCTCTTAATCTTGCAAGGAGGAAATAACATAAAATATTGTAATTACACAGATTTCCTACAGTTACCTTTCATTTTATGTTAACAGTTATGTATAAACAATTATGTAACTTCGTTAATATTCAACGTACAAGGAGGCACACAAACAGCAGAAAATACCTCAATCTTATGTTCAAACATTACAACACTTTACAACAATATACGGTAACATACCTGCAACTTTTGCATTCTTCTTAAGGGTGAGTGGCTTTTCAGTAGCATTTAATATTTTGACTGGAACCCAGCCATCTCCCCATAATGAGGTGACAACTCTCCCCACTAGAATTTGAGCAGGTCTGGCTTTGGACTGAGTGGGTTCGATGATGACTGTACTTCCCACTAATGAAACATCAGATTCAGGGAGTCTAGCCTACACCAAATGTTCAGACATCGGTTGTAGAGTGACACATCTCTTGAGCTTTGCCGTGCCAATTTTAAGCGGCATTGCTCCACATCTGTCTGGGCAGGACAACAGAGATATCAAATGGGGCAAGTTGTCAGCATGGGCACTACTTACTGGGGATGTGATATTTTTGCTTCCAAAAGTGTCTTTCATCTGTGAAATGAGCCACTTGATGGCATTACTGCCAAGGATCATGTCATCGGTTTGGCCTGGCACCACTAGAACATGAATTATCACCTTATAGCCATAAACTGATGCAGTGAGGTCATACATGGTGGAAGGTGTGACCAGATGACCCCCACAACCAACAATAACAAAGTCCTCAGCTGTTTTCTTTTCAGTGTTAGGAATAGACTGTGAAAGTTTTGTGTTGGCGGTTTCACTTAGAGTGCACTATCCACCAGTGCTCTAAGAACATGACCACTATCAGTAGACACCTCTGTGTAGAATAGGCAATCAGTCTTTGAAAGTCTTTGCAGGCCCTGCACAATTAGTGTTTTTTTGTGATGGCACAACACTGCTGTAGGCGTGACACAATATTTCATAGTCATTAATGTCTGTCAAATCCAAGGTGGGAGGCTCACTCACTTGATCTGCGCTGTCCTCCCCTGTGCGCAGATCATTCAGATTCCCTGCTGAAAACGTGGAGAAGGGCGTCTCCCCTCCGGGCAGTTGCGTCTTGGATGACCAGGTAAGTGACACAGGAAACACAGTCTGTTCTCCCGACAGTGTGTGAGGGCAGAGTGTGAGCTCTCATTACATATGGAACATGGAATGTCTCTTAAGCCCTCAATCTGTGGAAGTCTGCTGTTGGTATTTGGCTTTTTATTGGCTTGAGCATAACCTGGGCCCTGAAGCAACACTTTCTCTAGCATTCCAATGAAGCTCTAGAGTGGAGGTGTTCTGATTTATAGCAGGTTTCTGTTCTGGGATGTCTGAAACTAATGTAGTGTTAGGGCTAATCTCGACTTTGTTCATGCTGATTTGTCTACTCCTCCCAGCAGAAGACCTGAGTTCCTTCTCCAGGTGGTATTCATCTAGCACTTCCTGAACCTCATGAGCTGATCACTTATCAATCGTCTTGGACCTACAGGTAAGAGCTAAATCTCTACTGGGGCAGTGTCTGATGAACACACGTGCAACTTCAACACTGGGGTTGTCAAACGTTTTACCCTGCTCTCTAAGGCAGCTTGCAGCATCATCAGCAGCTCTGTTAAGTCTAAGCCAGTACTCATAGGGGTCCTCTTGGTCGTTTGGCAGGGTAGAATAAAAGTCAGCTAGGGGCATTGAGGAGCAATGGCTTGAGCCAAAATGTTTGCGCAGGAGCCCGTAGATGGCCTCTGGCTTATTCTGGACATCAATTTCACCATTCCTTATCCCAAATCTCACAACATCCTTTGCTCTGCCTCTCAGGTGGACAATTATTTCCACAGCTTGATTTTCCAGCTGAACATCGCTTTTTCTTACGTAATTCTTCATTAATTCCTCCCATTCATCGACAGCCAGTGCATCTGAACTCTCTCCTCGGAAAACGGGTGGGTCTTTGACTCCTCTCCAAGTGACCAACTGGACTTGGGAGAGATCTAGCGTATTAACGGGGAAAGAGGCTTTTGTATTGCATGTTTCTTCATGACTTGCATGCACAGTAGCAGTAGGACTAGACGTGTTGAGTTGTGACATAATGCTATCAGCTAGTTGCTTCCCTATCTGCTGCACAATGGTGCTCATTGGGTCAACCAGTCTCACATCATCAGGGGGAGGGTTAGGAACTGATGTACTAGTGCACTGTGGTGGCTGTAACTCAATCATAGGTTGACTTTGGGGCGCCACTACATCCCTATGTCTAAAAGGACTGTGGACAGCATCCTCACCAAAATATGTTTTATCCCCCCCTAGATGGTCACCCAGTGAGAATGGAACGGGCGTGCTATGTAGCCCTCTACCTCTAACAATACCTAGAGGAGTCATTTCAGAGGTAGTAAATTTACTGAAACTCATACTGGAAGCCTTATTTAAACAAAATGAGAGTTTGAAGTAAATATGGCTGTTAATAACTAATTAAACCTGACAGTCAAATACACTGATGGAAGAAGTGCAGCTCCACAACGATGCAGCGGCAAGAAGACATCAGTCCCGGTCCGGCATAGTCATGGACGAGTCACGGCACCAATGTGACGGGTCCACTCGGGTCCTACTCGCCCCGCTCTGTGCGGGCCTCGAACCCAGGACTCTGGCGTGAGAGTCAGGCGCTCTAACAAGGAGGCTAAAGACTGCAGCCTCTAGCATCTGTCGCCAGAGAGCCTTTTGAGATTAAAGGAGTGAGGTTTACTTGCACAGCAACTACTAGCTGGCCTCCGTTACACTCACCCCCCTAAACCTCACTCCCATCCGGGTCACGGCACCAATGTAACCCCTCCACCCGGGTCCCACTCGACCCGCTCCGAGCGGGCCTCGAACCCTGGTCTCCTTGTTAGAGCGCCTGACTCTCATGCCGGAGACCCGGGTTCGAGGCCCGCTCGGAGCGGGTCGAGTGGGACCCGGGTGGAGGGGTTACACCGGCAGAGGGCGCAGGAGTGCATCAGTCGGTCAGTGTTATTATGAACACAACCCCTTTTACAGCCCACACACAGATAGTTGGGTAAACACTTTTCCGCATTCTTTTTTTAATGTGCGGTCGTCCGTCTTTATAAATCAGTTAAGCTGCTTTAATTGAGTTCGACAGTGAACTTCGACATCTTAAAATATTACCTTCGCCTGACGTGCTTCATCTTCCATTTTAATGAACAACATCTGAGGTGGTATATTGATCTGTGAGAAAAAAAAGACAAATTGCACTGTAAATATAGTGTTACTGCCATAATTTAAAAGCGATTTTACGTAGAGATTATAAGGAATAGTGAGAACACAACAGAAATGCAAACATTATCAAGGTTTACTGTCTCTTACAAAAAATGATTATACTTCAAGTTCATTTTAAGTAGCCAACAGTTAAGTAAAATTCAAGTAGCTATTATTTTTAAGCATACTTAATGTAGTAGGCTAAGTATTCTAATATCAATGTAATACTGTAGCCTATGCTGCTTTTGGGACTAAATTGGCCCACTTTTTAGTTTAGGCAATAAAAGTATACTTTAAGTGTAGCCTAACAGTAATAAGCTTTCGGTACACAGGTTTACAACTAAGTTGTAGGCCTACACTGATAGTTTGTCAAACTTGACTTTATTTATACTAGTAGCACATTTTTTAGTTTATGAAAGTAGGCTACATGAAGTATACTCTCAGTAAACTACTTGTTTAGTAGTTTTATACTGCAAGTACATTTGTAAGTTTTCTTGTGAACATAACATCAGACTACTTATAGTTTAGGCTACTATTTATAGGCCTATATTATTTTTGAACAGTAAGTGTAGGCTACTACTATATGTTCCTATTTAGGTAGCCTATCATTTTTTTATATTTTACATATATAGATTTAATATTACTTTAACTCTTTACATTTAACTGTAACGAGGACGCTGAGGCTGAGTGAGAATCCATGTGCGGAAGTTTATGAAAGACAGTTTCCACAAACAAATACGAGAAGGCAGGCAGAGGGTCAAAACCAACGTAGCAGTCAGATCTTTCAACATACAAATGGGAATTCCAAAAGGCAAGAGTGAGTAGGCAGGCAAAAGGTCCAAGCAAAAACATCAGTCCCATCAGGCAACCAAAACAAGGGGAATAATCCAGAAAATCGAGAAACAGATAACCAGGCCGAATCATACACAGTAGACAAGCAGGATCAACAGGAAATAACACTCGGTAAGGCAGGTAAACTGGCAATACTTCGCAATGAGTATAAGAATGGTCTCTGGTTAAATAGCAGTCAAACAGGAAATGAGTGCAGAAGAAGCAGAGGGAGTGGAACACAGTCAGTACTCAGGTGAGGGCTCCCTCTGCTGGTTTGGCATTACATTAACAAAAAAAGGCAACATTTTAAACAAAAAGGTGAGAAAATCGTTCTTAAAATATTTCTGAGAAGTAAAAAAAAAAAGTAGACTGTGTTTCCCCATGAGTCAGAAAACACGCTTTCATCTAGTCATGAAACATGAAACCATTTATCTTTGTTTCATCTTCCCTGGGAAATCAATGGAATGTTGGTGATGAATTTCACATTAAAATTCCACAATAATCTCGCTCTATGGTCACTGCCATTGATAAAGGATAAAGAAGAAGTTTACTGAATTAACTACTGACTTCTCTTTTGCAAACATGGAAGTATGAAAAAGTTCCATTGACTCCCATGATACACAAACTCACACGAATATTCTGTCTCACAGATATCATCTTTGAGCTGGTTTTCATAATCAGGAGAGAGGAAGGTGCATGTACAACCACTAATCAACATGTCAAAGGAGATTCAGAGAATATAAAGTGAGTCTGGGACAAAATGATTTAATTTTATTGATTCAATCGCATGGTTTGTTGTTTCAAAAGCTGTAGCCAAGTTTAATCAATCTAATCGTGGTATTACTGATGGAAAACTGAATAATACGATCTGACAGGATTTGTGGTTTCACATTAAAGCTTATGAGACAAATGCAGCTCCTTTTATTGATTTTTTATTTATTTTAACCTTTTTATGATTACTATTTTAAAATAATTTTATGTTTGATTTACCACTGTGTATGAAAAGCACTTTATAAACATGCCTTGCCTAGTTTGAGAGCATAAGGACCAGCATCATCCACAAGGCTTCACGAGTGCTGTATCACTAAAAATCAATTTCCATATTTCCACTTCCGGAACCTGACTGGTGAAATGTATTATAGGGTTGAGTGCCTCGCTTTAGGGCACAATGATAATAGTATGGATTGAAGAGCCTGATCCTGGAATTTGTCTATTGCAAGGCCAACTTTTTAACCATTAAGTTACCGCCACCCAGATGCAGTTTGCCAGGTTCTTGCTGGATATAGTGGTCAATAAATCAATTAATAAGCGTGGTGGGGAGGGGACAGTACTGGCCAAAACACAATATAACAGTCACCTCTTCTTACACATACTTCTTACTTACACATCAAAAACATCTGAAGCTTCAGAAACAAACTCAAACATAAGCGAAATAAAGCACTGGTTTGTTTACTACCTTGATCGCTTATAATGATTTATTTGTTTGTGTGAAGTGCTCGCAGCGACTATGGTCTGCTCACTTAAATGCAGCAGAGTTTATTTCCGATTTTCATCCAAAACAAGGCGTCTACTCATAGCAGAGATGAGCATGAGAGTGAATGCCACAGAACAGTCACTACTGCAGACACCACTGTTGATTTATTTGTTTTTTTGTTGTACCACAGAGAAATGGGCATGAAATAGAAAACATTCAAGACACGCATGCACCTAATGGAATTAGGTGAAACCAGAAAAACAGTTGGTTTCACTTCATTTGGATGGTCCCTTTAACACATTCTGTTGACTATAAGTAACGTTGCACCTACATGTCTACTAACTCTCATTAGAGTATTAGTAGAGTATTAGTAGACTGCTAGGGTTATAATAAGTTGACATGTAGTTGCATAGTTACTTATAGTCAGTATACTGTCTGTTGGAGGACCATCACAATAAAGAGTTATCAGATATTAAGTAGACAGTCTACTAATACTCTAATGAGAGTTAGTTGACATGTAGTTACAAAGTTACTTAAAGTCACCAGAATGTTCAAAAGGGACCATCAAAATAAAGTGTTACCAAACAGTTTTTTCACACTAACAGTGTTTCTGTGGTGTAAATTGAGGTGCTACGGCCATATAATCGTAATCAGACTACAGTTAGTTTTTATTAATGACATGCATTACATGTTATTCTCACAATGGTAGTAAATTATTCATAATTCATTGATTTTCCCTGTACTACTTATTTTTTTTATCTTTTAAATTTGACTTTCTAACTGCCTATACATCCAGAAGGTCTTGTGGAATCGTACACACAGACCAGCCACTAGTCATGAGACCCACACAACATTTCATCACTGGATTTACAGAAATCATTTCACTTTTAAGAAGTTTTTTCTCAACATTGCAACATTGCATTAATCAACTCCCGATCAACACATTAATTATTATTATTTGTATTATAACTCAGTGAGTCATCTAACTGCACATAGAAGGCTTTTGTCTTTCAAACACATTCAAATTTACAAATCCACGTCATTTTAGATTTATATGCAATGTTTTTATTTTTAAATTATTAATTTTAATTTGACATTTTTATGATTTAATTAATAGCTTTTCATTACACTCACAAACCCCCTGCAGCTCCATCACAAACCCCAGTCTGTGAAACCATGAAACCATTCAAGTTGTTCATAATTGATTATATTTTCTTTCTCTTTGTATTTTTATATCAATATGGTACAACATTATATTCAAATCAATGAGATGTAAAAGTAATTTAAAAGTAATCAAAAAGTAGTCAGATTATATTACCTTAAATGTGTAATGTAATGGATTATGTAATTTGAAATCAATAACAGTTTATATCACTATGGCTTTTAAAGCGGGTATTGTAATTTATTGTAAAACAACTTACAACTTTTATTTATTTGTAGGATATTTAGGCCTTTTGGGTTTGTATGGATGCTTAAGGATTTTTCTTTGTAAATAACAATAATTTTATGCAAATGCATGCGTATGAATCATAACTGTGCAATGCTCAAGGGCCCTTCTAAGTACTCTGACCCTGGGTCGTAACCTTCTTATCACTGGCTCCCGGCTCCAACAACCAGAAACATGTTATCTCCATTCATATCTGGCTCTCCTTGAGAAACAGTTACATTCTTATATACTTCAAATTAAACATTTAGATGGCTCTAAAAATATATTTGATAATTATCGCTAAAATAATGTAGGCTACATTCCTAGGCTACAATGACATTCCTCTTCAACGAGAGTGAAAGCTCAGATTTATGGCTGAAACAAGGTTTTTAACCTCGCTGTGTTCTTTGCATAATTTTTCTTTCATAGTCCTTGATGCATGCAGCAAGCCTTTAAGCAACATGTCAGTAAATTAAAGGGTCATGTTATTGCACATTCATGTTAATAAAAAATGTCCAAAGGCAATGAAAAATAATAGCATATAGTGATTAGGGACTGAACGGTTCACAGGACACGTGGCTAGTATTTTAGCTTCCTGTAATAATTACGCAAATTGAGAAAAACTACAGGTCAAAGGGTTTATTTGAAAACATAAGTTGATCCCAAAACAACATCGCTGTTATCAAACAGTATTGTAGCTCATAACATTTTATAATTTGATTAAAATATTTTTTTATCCATTATATTCAATTGAAATAATATGAATTAGTTATATTAATTTACACAGGTCGTTCCTCTTATGCAGTAGCCTACATATTAATGTTTTTATATCATTTTAATTGTTATTAAACCTTTATTTTTATTGTTTTAATTGGTCATCATCATTTAATTGGTTTCAATTTAATTTAATTAGTCACATCATCACCATGCTTGTAGATATCATACAACATTTATATAATTTTACTTCTGTTCTGTAATTATTTACATGTCCTTTAAGGCTCAAAATGGTTCAAAATTCCTTGCAACTGAACTCACAGAAGAGCTGTAACTTTATTTCAAATTTCAATTTTGTGGTCTAATTTCTTTCCAGGAAGTGACATAGTTTTTAGTGTGGGTGTGATGGTAATCAACATTTCAAAAGATGTTTAAAATAATATCAAAATGAACACTCATGTAAGCTAACTCTCAATTGTGCATTGTACTTTTGATTATGGAAGTAGGAAGTAGTAATGATATATTTACACCCTCTTACAGCCATGTGTTCTATGATAATGACTCTCGTGCCACTAGTTGCCAACACATGCTAAGCCATTCCACAGGTTTAATAAAAAACTGACGCACTTAGGCAAACAGACATGCAGTGCAAATACAGAAGTAACTGTTAACACACACACACACACACACACACACACACACACACACACACACACACACACACACACACACACACACACACACACACACACACACACACACACACACACACACACACACACACACACACACACACACACACACACACACACACACACACACACACACACACACAACTCTGAAGTGCCTCTCAAGAGAATAGCCTAGCTGTTGAACGAGAATCACCAATGCTAAATGAGATGAGAAATTATTCTGTATCATATTGGACACACAGAGACAATCAAATCTCACATGGATGGAATCTGATGTGGAGCTTGTATTAACTTAATATTTGCTTTTAAAGCAGGCTTGCACAAAGCACAGGTGTTAAATCACGTGATTTTAGTGACCCTGGCTCAGCTGGTGCCTTTGTGCAGGGGGACGAGGCATGTAATGCGTGGGCAAAGTCATGCTAGACTGTGTCATTGTTTATTTCTCGCTGTGGTCAGGAATTCAACTAACCAGAAAATTGCAGATACAAGATGTGTGTGGAGTTGGGGGACAAGATAAAAAACTGATGATGAAGTTCTTCCTTGGTGGTTTGGGCACAAAGAATTAGCTGCTTGAAATCTGCATGCAAGTCTCAAGAGCTTTTCTACAGCAAATATAAAGTTTGTTTTTTGCAAATGTAACGCTTAATTTAAGCTGCTGTACACTGAGTTTTGTACGCATTAATTATCACCGACATATGGTGAGTTTTACACTTACTGCACTTGAGGGAAGCACATTAGAGAATTGTGCTTAGTTTAATAAGAGTCGGTGCTGTTTTTTCCTGTGAGCATTTGTCATGCATGGTTGATGCATCTTTTATTTTTAACTTTTAATTGAGCTTTATTCCATTAGTCTATTTACAAATGAACGTCAAACACTGTAGGGCTATACAGCTTTCTTTGTCAAGCCCATTCCAACAGAAGTTCATTGTGCCATCAAAGTGTTCACAGAGTGTTAAATCTGTTAGTTTGGCATACACAAGTATTTTCACAGTTGACCATACAGTGCATGTCTCTTTAGACATAGTTTGACAGAGTCTTGGCAAAGTATGAAGTGAACGAGACTAATTTCCATAGCTGTAAAAGTTAGGCTGCCGGCAACTCCTCCAGGCATTTAGTTTTGTCTCTTGGTAACGTGCGGAACAAGTTTTTGAAACTTTATTAGCAGATACATAATCTATAATGTATGAAGATAAGTGTGCTAAGTCTCTTTAATTGGTTCCTGGGAGAGTGTTAGTGGTCACAGTGAATGCTAAGGCAGCAGTGACAGTCTTTTATGCTATTGTTTAGCATTAAGTGGTTCCCAACTGAATTTGAAGGTTAGTAGAGTGAAGAATTTTTTTTTGTAGTTTCAGCCTGAAAACAGATAGGCCTACCCATCAACTATCTCTGTAATGTCAACACTGTGCCACCTAGAGGATATTCGGTGGTACTGCTAGCATTCTAACAAGTTAAACAGATTCAATTAAATAAGAACGCAAATTAAAGAATAATTTTAATTAAACTTGATATTTGCTTTTGGTTCTCATGGAATCCGTTTGTGTGAAAGACATGCAATTAACCCATTGACTATTGCACTCTAATTTGACCTCATGTTCCTGTCATTCAAATCACCATGAGCCCGTTTATGTACCAAATGTTATGTGACATTTCTATTTCCCTCTTTGCTCTGCATGCGTCGGTCCCTCTGTATATTTTCACAAGCTATCAGAGAATAGTGGGCGGGCGGCTCGTTTTCTCTGCTGCACTGGAGCTGATATTTTGCTGTGCTTTGAGTGAAAGACTGCACGTGAGAAAAGGTTCTCGCCTGTGTCAAAGCAACGTCATATCAGCAATGAGAGGAAATGCAGCATCTGCTGACTGCTGAACTCTGCAGATACCAAGTATGAGTAGGGTATTTGAACGGGATTAATGAATAAATAAAGGAATTAATTCATGGGAATAATTTATGACTTAATTTAATGCGTCTTATCTCGAATCAGCGCATTTACTGGTTATTAAATATTTTCAAGGACTTGAAACTGGCAGCTGTTGTTTGCGAGAACATTTAGTCCCACTTAACAAATCCATCGGTAACATTCCGTGTGTTTCAAAAAGTGATTTAGGCCTATTATTTTGATGTTAGGCTAGCCTACATTTACAGTATTTTACAGAAGATAACATTTTTTACAAGATTTACATTTGATGTAAATGTAGGATAGGCTATTTTAAAATTCAGAGAAAACCTTTTCGGTTCTCACATCTCATTCATGCAGACAGTTTAATATTCAAATTTGTCGTACAGTGATTGGTAAGGAGACACACACTTTGGCATCAACTCACTTTTATCGCTTTTTTTCTCCCTCCATTTTGTAGCTCCCCTGTTTAGCCTTCATTGTATTGTAAAGGGCAGCTGCAAAATATATTTTCACTGTAAATGATGTTAATTCATACTTTTTCCTTATTTAAACCAATTTAAATGTTTTTTAATGTAGCATTTTTCCAAATCAGTTACTATGAAATCAAAATTAACAATTCTTTTTTTCATGGAAAACTGCTGCATTAAGTGATTTATCTTTATATTTTTTTTTTTCTTTAGTTAAAATATCTTCCCCTCCCTCTTGCAGTGAAATCTCTTTTACTAGCGCAAGGGTGGGACAACCTGTCACATCAGATCACAGCAATAGCAAATTAAATCAATCAAACGATCTTAATAAATCGTTGAAGATTACTTCCAGGAATCTGTGAATTCATGACACGATCCAGTCAATTCTGGACAAAATTAAGTCCTACATTTTTTCTTGTTCGAGAAGCTGTTTCACATATCACAACTTCCGTTTCATGGCGATTTTAAAATGTTACATTTTCAATTTTACAGCACCAGTAGTAGTGGTGGTAGCCTATGTAAGAACACCGTAGAAGAACACACTAGTTAACATTCAGATACCACCACAATATAGTTTAGCAGCATGCTTGGAATTAAAATGTCCACTGTCTGCTAACCATTTCCACTAGAGCTGACCTCTGCCAGCAACCCTCTTTCAGTAAATGCCAGAGAAGACAAAAAAAAGTTCTTGACGAATGCAAGTCGGTATAATGAATCTGATAATGGTCTCCCACCTCCCTACTGAGTCTCCTCATGCATCAGATCCAGTCTCATGCCGTGCGGGGGACAGATCATCTCGTTATCAGTGACCGGCGCTGTGCGGTCAGCCCTCAGACTCTTTCACAGTCAACGTGGAAATCTTAGTGTAGGAAAAATGTCTCTCATACACAATAAAGAGTGAGAGATTAGCACAATAGTGCAAGTTTGTGTTTACTATTTCTATCTTTTCCTAGAATATGGTTTGCCTATATCTCATTTAGAAGCATCCTCAACCACTAGATTGACTGGCGGTCTCATGATAGTGGTAAAAATAGCATCGGGCCACTCAGAGTTCATTTAATTTACAAGCCTCGTGTCTCACTGTGAGAAGAGTGTGATGAGAATAGGGAAATGGAGTGTAACTACACACACTCTCTTAAGCTGAAATTGAAATCTGTGGATTTTGACTTATTGGATCTGAATGAAAGTGAAACACAGGGAATGCAATTAGGACAAAAGTGAATTAAAAAAAGAATGTTGCAGATGTATAGAAAAAATATCGAGTGATATGTCGGTGTTACAGACCCCATGAAATTGCGGGATGTGCGCAGTTTGCTATCTTGTATTGATGTATTTCCTATTAAAAGTATGTGATTTGAAATCTGCCATATTTGCTCATAAGAACCACAGTTTTTGAGCCAGTCACCTGAGTCGTACACAAATGTCATGTGACTAATCACTAGCCGTAGACGATTGTCTATTTCATTTGCATTTAGGAATATGGATGACATCAAGGCTAATGTATGAACGAAGCAAGCGTTTTCAAATGTTTTGATGCTATAGACCAAAAAATAGGATGTTCCCCTGGCAAGATATAAAATATAAAGGTATAATATAAAGAATAAATATAAGGTATAATATAATATAAATATAAGGTATAATATAAAGAAAATATATATATAATATTTATCATTTGCATTTTTGTGTACCCAGAGCACCCCCTTGTGGCCCCCTGGGGCTCCCGGACACAATAAGAACTACATGAGGAACAATGCTTTAATGAGCATAGATATACAGAGGTTGGACAATCAATCTGAAACACTGGCCAAAATAATGTTGGAGGTTTCACGCCTAAATATGTGCGGCCTGGTGGCCAATCTAATTTTACATTCCATCAGTAAGAGCAGAGAGTGAAGGTTGAATTAGACTTGCAAGACTTGTGATGAAATGTTTTGATGAACATGAAAGTGAAGTTGAACATCACAGTCACCTGATCTAAATATTTGTGAGCCACTTTGGGGTATTTTGGAGAAGCGAGTCAGAAAACTTTTCCTTCTCCAGCATCACATAGTGACCCTGTTCTGCAAGAGGAATGGCTAAAAAACCCTCTGGTCATTGCTTGAAGGACTTATCTGTCAGTCTCAAGATGAATTGATGCTGTATTAGCAAAAGAAGACCCTGGCCTACACTATACTAATAAATTATTGAGGCCCAAAAACATGTGTTTGAGTTTCCATTTTCCAAATATATATAGGCCTGTTACTTTAGTTAATTTTTTTTAAAACTTAATGAATTATAAGAATATTTATAAATGCTTTGTTAGGGGTAATACAGTAAAGACCCAGAACCTATTTGAAAGAAGACCCCGAGTCAGAATTATAATAAATAAAGAGAAGTTTTACTGAAGATAGTTTGCCGTTTCATCAGCAGAAGTCAGCTTCAAGACTCACACAGGGGTTCGTAGGCCGCCCCGCTTACAGTTACAAAGATCACAGCAATTATACGATTCACCAAGGTCTAAGCTACGTCCTTGCTTCAGGTTGCAGTTTCTGATTGGCTAAGAACACATATAGTCTAAGCAAATTTCCACACATATACAGATAGACTGAAGCATATCTCCACCGATTATGCAGCTGACACTCAGACCCTGAAGTTAGGCACGTCGTGACATTCCAGGTCTCAGATTTGGGTTGCTGGGCACCACCCTGTCCAGAACAAGAAGTCAGGCAATCTCCAATAATGCCAGTGGTTCCTTAACCTGCAACCAAGAAGACTAACACACACACAGGCACACAGCTTTTCCAAGGTTGGATTTGGCCAGGCTCTAACTATGCAGGAGAGTCGTCTCAAAACATCAAGATAATGTGTTATTTCTCTCAAGGTAAGCTAGACGTTAGTTTGACTGGAAAGTAAGGCTTTAACAAAGAAATGGTCCCTTAAACTATTGGCTTCAATGACCCCTATATGTTTTAACACGTTGACGACCTTTCTCAAACACAAAACAAGTCCATAATTCATTTCTGGAAGCAAGCACTGCTACTGCATTCAGAATCAAATACAGACATTAGAGAATACATGAAAAGAACATTTCAGTAATCACACTGGTAACTTCTATAACAAAGTAAAATCTCCAGAGAAGTCATTCAACTTATTTGATATTAGAAGGAAAAATATTGATTAATACCTTGATTATAATCACTCATTACATATACATTGAAGTAGTAGTGGATTACAATCCACCCCCTTCAGCTTTTTAATCTTAAATAATTTTTTTATATAGCTTGTTACAATATATTTTTGAGGTTACCTCCTCAGCGAAGGATTCATGCTGTGCTGCCTTAGAATTTGGCCAAGAGAAAATATGTTATTAGGCTGCATAATTAAGATCAGCTAACATCTTAAAACAGCCTTCTCGATGGGAGAGCGCTTATGATGCCTAGCAGCTCCCTAAGTTTTGGAACAGAGCTAAAGGGTCTTTTAAGCATTGAAATGCACATGCTGTGCTCCACGAAGGCACATATGTGCATCTGTGTGTGGCGTGCAGCTCAATGGGGAATCTTATATGATGATTTCAAAGAGAAAGAGTAACTGAAAGACGGTACGCTAGAATGCTGATGGGGCCTGGGAGTACATCCCCATATAAGTCTTTAAGCTGCAGGTAGCTCATTGCGCTCCTGGGCGCAGTCAGAGAAGCAAAAGTGGCTGTGTGAATTATGCGCCACCGACCATGAGGGGTAGGAGAACGAAGAGAAAGATATTATGCGCGATCTGATTAATAATGAAGAGTTATAACAGCATGGCAAAGCTTGGGCAAACATCTCTGCAGACTGTCATGCCACATAGAGCAGAACTGCTGCCTCCATCTGCTGGAGCTCATGTCCAGTAGCACCGGCATGCTGATGCGTTCACGGGCGATAATGGAGATGATGATGGCGTCTGATATCCCTGAGATGGGGTGGCTGGCATCTCTCTGGAGGACATTAGTGAACCAGTGTTTGTGTGGGACCTCGTCTGTGCCTGCATGAGGTGTGTAGGAGGGAGGGAGAGGACTCACAGCGAGAGGGGAGGAAATCATTCCTTTCGTGACCTACGTGTTCTGTTATGGAGAGACCTTGGGCGCTATGTGTGTGTGTTTATATGGGTTAGAAGACAGTTTTTTAATGTGTGGCTGTGATGAATCAGAGGTGAAAAGGGAAACCAATAATAACGGTCAAAACAACATGATAACAGATTACGGTGAAATAACCTTGTGATGCAGTAGACGGGAAGACCTGTTCCCTTTTTTGCCTTTTTATGAGAATAGATGTGTATGTTTGTCCACTGTCCCATTTGCAGTATAGGCAAATATTATACAATAAAGGAGCTCTTGTAACAAAGAGCCAGCCCTTAAAATGAGAGAGAGAGAGAGAGAGAGAGAGAGAGAGAGAGAGAGAGAGAGAGAGAGAGAGAGAGAGAGAGAGAGAGAGAGAGAGAGAGAGAGAGAGAGAGAGATT